>JAKSZU010000012.1:66713951-67913951 GCA_026018925.1 Tupaia tana
ATACAAAAATAACATACAAAAAATTTATAGTGTTTCTATATACCACAAATGAACAGACTGAAATAGACATGAAGAAGGCAATCCCATTTACTCCAATAGTCACGAAGAAAATAAAATACCTAGGAACAAACCTAACCAAAGAAGTAAAAAAATTCTATAAGGAAAACCATAAAAAGCTAGGAAAGAAATTGAAAATGATACAAAAAAGTAGAAAGGCAGCCCACATCCCTGAATTGGAAAAATTAAAATAATTAAAATGTCACTCTTATCCAAATTAATCTACAATTTCCATGCAATTCTGATCAAATGACTAGAGAGATATTCATCACAGAAATAGAAAAAACAATCATAAAATATGTCTGATTCATAAAAGGCTCCCTATCACCAAAGCAATACTGTGTAAAAAGAATAAATTAGGAGGTCTCTCATTTCCTGACCTCAAAATAAATTACAAAGCTGTCATAATCAAAACAGCATGATATTGGCACAAAAACACAGGTAGACCAATGGAACCGAATAGAGAACCCAGAAATAATCCCCCAAACATACAGTCAACTGATTTTTGAGAAAGGACAAGACAATGCAGTGGGGGTAAAAATCTCTTCAGCAAATGTTATTGGGAAAACTGGCTGTCCACTCACAGCAAAAGGAAGACTAGATTCCTTTCTCTCGCCATTATCAAAAATCAACTCAAAATGTATCAAAGATCTAAATGTAAGACCACAAACTATAAAACTACTGGTCAAAAACACAGGCAAATCTTGGGGAACCGGCAGTTAGTGTAATGGCTATGTCGCTGGACTCCCACGTAGTCGACCGCGGTTCACGTCCCGGACCCGGTGGCTTACAACTCACGCCGGGCGCGTGTGCGTGCGTGCCCAAGATCCCGAGAGGAGAATGGAGGAGAAGGGATTGCGGCGTGACCATCCCCCCTGGGGGGTGATTTCTCGCTTTCTGTCTCTCTGTCTCTCTCTGTCTGTCTGGCGAGCGCACGCGCCCTATAGCGAAAAACCTCTCCAAAAAAAAAAAAAAAAAAAACACACAGGCAAATCTTTTGGAAATATTGAAGTAAGAAAAGACTTTTGAAATAATCCTGAAAATAGACAAATGTGACTATACTAGGCTAGAAAGCTTCTGCACAACATGAACACAATAATTAGAGTGAGGAGACAACCCTCAGAGTAGGGGAATATATTAGTAAAGTATGCCTCAGGTAAGGAGCTGATAACTAGAATCTATAGGTAACTCAAACAGCTTAATAATTAATTACTTAATATCCAATTAAGCTTGGCAGACAGCTCTCCAAATAAGACATATAAATGACCAAAAGCATATGAAAAAATGTAAAAATATTCCTCATCTTTTTTTGGAGGGGAGAGGTTCTTTTTTCTATTTTTTTTTTTTTTTTTTTTTTTTTTTTTTTTTGCTATAGGGCACATGCGCTCACCAGAAATACAGAGAAACAGAGAGATAGAAAGCAAGAAATCACCCCCCAGGGGAGATGGCCACACCACAATCCCTTCTCCTCCATTGCCTCAATTTCTTTTCCTCCATCCTTCTCTCGGGATCTTGGGCACACACGCACATGTGCCCGGCGTGAGTTTAAGCCACTGAGTCTGGGACTTGAACCTCAGTCGGCTACGTGGGAGTTTAGCAACATAGCCATCACGCTAACTGCTGGTCCCTAACATCTTTTATTACAAAGAAAATGCAAATCAAAACCTCAGTGAGATTCCACTTAACCTGTCAGAATAGCTAAGATTAAAAAAATAAAAATGATCAGGGCTGGCGAGGCCGCAGTGAGAAGGCAATCTTCCTACACTGTTGATGGGAAAGTAAATTAGTACAGCCACTGTGGAGAACAAATGGAGACTCCTCAGAAACCTACAAGTAGAATTACTATCTAATCTAGTAATTTGAATCATTCTTAGGTATCTACTCAAGGATAGGGAAGCCCTTAGTGTAAAAAATACTTGCACATCTATATTTATTGCAGCATTTTTCACAATTGCTAAGAGATTGCTAAGGAATCAACCCACACGTCCAAGAACAGATGAGTGGATTGATAAAGTGTGGCACATACACACCAAGAAATTCTTCTCAGACTTAAAACACAATGAGACCCTGACATTTTGATACAAAGTGGATGAATATGAATAATTTGATGCTAAGCAAAGTAAGTCAGACCATGAAAGACAGGCATTGTATGTCTCCACTTAAATATACTCAGTGTCTGCACTCTATGACAGATATTGAAAGACCAGAAGGTGTAATGGTCAGGAGGGCAACTGTAGATAATAGAGACAGTACAGGAGGGGATCGGTAATAAGGGATGGATCAGGGAAAAAACACATGAATGAAACCTTTAACAGACACAAAAATGAAAAACTACCTCTTGATGATAATGTATATGGTAATATCTTTGACTTGACTGATATGCACTGTATTTATGCTTGGGAAAACCAGGTTGCACACTGCAAATATGTAATTAAATATAAATTTTTAAAATGTAAAAAAATAATGCTGAACACAGATTGTAATAGTTAACATATGTTGGGACCAGCAGTTAGCGTAATGGCTATGTCGCTGGACTCTCATGTAGCTGACCGCAGTTCGAGTCCTGGACCCGGTGGCTTAAACTCATGCCAGGCACATGTGCTTGCGTGCCCAAGATCCTGAGAGGAGAATAGAGGAGAAGGGATTGCGGCGTGGCCATCCCCCCTGGGGGATGATTTCTCGCTGTCTCTCTGTTTCTCTGTCTTTCTGGTGAGCACACGCGCCCTATAGCAAAAACCTCTTTAAAAAAAGAAAAATAGTTAACATATGTTTAAAAAATTCAGTGGAGGGGCTGGCTGGTGGTGTGCTGGTTAATGTCCTGGACTTTCACATGGCTGACCACAGTTCAAGTCCTGGACCTGGTGGCTTGCTTTCTCACTTTCCCTTTTTCTCTCTCTCTGTATCTCTCTGGTCAAGGTAAAATAATAATAATAATAAATAAAGTTGAACAGATAATTCTTTTTAAAATAAATTCAATGAAACATAGCACATGTATCAAATAAACTCTCTTACACTCATCAAAATATTGAAAGTTAAAGATTATTTCATTAAGAAAAAAAACTCTAGATGATACTTCAAAATCTACTGTTGTAGAGACCAGCAGGTGAAGTAGTGATTAAGGCACTGGATTTCCACATGGCCAATGGCAGTTCAAGTCTCAGACCTGGCAGCTTGAAAATCATGCTAGGCATGTGTGTGTGTGCATGCCCAAAGTCCTGAGAAGAGAATGGAGGAGAAGGGTTTGCAACTTGGCCATGGCCCCTGGGGATGATTTTTTTACTTTCCCTTCTCTTGGTCTCTCTCTGATGAGTGTATGCATCCTATGGCAAATTGAAAAAAATATATATATATAAGAATTTAAAGTGAAGAGAGGTCAGTAACAGCTGGATATATGGGAGAGAAGTCCACGTGAGAAGGCAAACGTCGAGCATCTCAGCAGACTCCCCCATAGCTTCACACATGTCGAAGCTCAACAGAGATTACACTAGACTTTTGAATTCCAAACCAAGGAAATTTCATTTAAAATATCTCTTTTTATTGAGTCCTATGAATTATCTTCTTAAAAGGATCTTTTCACTGAGGGATCCCAATGATGGGAATCCAATTTGTACTTCCTTAGAAGCTGTGTGATTAAACTTGGTGGTTTGTGCAAATCCGTGGTGCATCAGAGTTCAGGCTATCCACTATTTGTCTTTTGGAATGTTTTCTTAATTGTTAGGGAAACAAAGCCCATGGCATGATTTGTGGGATCAGCAAATGCGTTTTGACTGCAGTAAGAGGAATCAAGTCATCATCCACTTAATGTCTTCGGCTGTCGCTAGGAAGCAAGAGGCACATCTGACCACATGCGGAATGCAAAGCAGATGCTGTTCGGTGGGTTAGACTGTAGACCATTTCAGTTTTTTTACTTTCAACACAGCATTTAAGGATGCCAGATTGTTCTAATCACAAGTGTCAACCATTCATTAGCTTAATGGAAAGAGGTAACAGATTATGTATACAACAGTCGCCCAGGGAGAAGATATACATTTACAGCCTATCACGCTTATGTAGATAGATTGTAGGCATAATAATCTTCCGCAGGAGGGAGAGGCAAACAATTACTCTAATGGAAAGTGAGGGAGTGTGATCAACATTAAATGCCGCCCAAAGACAGGTACTTGGGGAGGAATGGCATAAAGGACAGCTGTGTGGCTTGGCCTGGCCTTTCGGGCAGCAGAGGCAGAGAAGACAGATGGGTTGAGCTGCTTCTGTTGACAAGACCAAGCTAGATTTGTCTTTTATTTTGAAAGGAATCCCACCATTTTTGTTATCAGGGTGCAGTAAATTGAACTCCTAAAACAGCTCCCAAAAATGACTCACCTTGATTTCATATGAACATGGTAAGCTCTCACCCGTATTGTTATATGTCATAGTCGACCTTAAGATAGAGATTATCTTTCTGTGCCCCTAAAACAGAGCACTTCCTCCTCTGATGGCCGAAGTCAGAAGGAGTTGAAGAACTGCAGGGTTGGCTGTGCTGGTGGGCTGAAGACACGTGGGCCAAAAGGGAGCAAATATGGCGGCCTTGAGGAAGTCTAAGAGACTGTAGGCTAGAAGCCAGCTGACAGAGGTGGGCCTCCGCCGTTCTCTACACAAAAACCGAACTCCACCTATTGATGAGTGAGCCCAGTAGACGACCCGGCTTTCAGTGGGAATGTGCTTCTCCAGTAATTTGACTTTGGTGAAACCCTAAGCTTAGAAGCTGGCCAAATTTACCTGGACTTCTGATTTAGGGAACTGGGACTTAGAACACAATCATGTTAGTGGTGAAGTATTGATCTTATTAGAGCCGAGACCACACATTTTAAATGCCTATAGCATGGACTTAACATGATTTTGAGGCCAATAGGTGGGATGATGGTTAAGGCAATGGACACTCACATGGTTGACTGTGGTTCTAGCCCTGAACCCAGTGGCTTGTGAGCTCCCATGTTCAAAATCCTGAGAGGAGAGCAGAGGAGAGGGGATTGCAATGTGGCCATCCCCCTGAGGGAAAGGGGTGACTTCTCCCTTTCTCTCTCTCTCTCTGTCTCTCTTCAGTGAGCACACATGACATGTGGTAAAGACATTAAAAAATGTTCAAATATACAATGTGAATAGCCAAGAATACACAAAACGAAGATGTATCATCACTCAAGGTTAGCTTAAAGGAAAGATGGTTGAGATAATACATGCATCTTTATTTTGAATTCTGGGTGTTAAACTGAGACACAGTATTTTGAGAAAATGCCTTTGACTCATATCATCAGGTTTATCGATGATAATGAAATGCAAGGTGTGACATAATATAAAGTTTGAGTTTGAATTTGATGTCTTTTCTTCAAATAATTCCCACATTATTTATTGATTTATTTGCACTTATTTACTGGGGAAGAACTGTAATTTTGATCTGTACTTGCCTTGTGAAATTTCATCTTAATAAGAATATAAATATGTAAGACATTCCACCTGTACAAGGATGAAGGCATTTTTATTGCAGATCCAAGAGTTCACAAATATTCATTTCCACTGTTAGCGGCAGGTGATCCCAGGGACACTGAGGCAGGTGCCCCGTGGCCCTTCATGAAGTGGTAGCATGCTCTGCAGGAGCAGCAGTGGAGAAGGGAGGGGAAGAGACTGCTCTGTCCTAAGAGCACTGGCATCCCTGCCTTTGGGGTCAGGTGACAGTGGGACTTCCAGGTTTTGATCCACCCTGGTGCTCAGTTCTTCTCTGGCCACATTATGTTTCTGGCTGAATCGTTTTTGGCTCTCTCTCGTCTGATTATGGCCACTCAGTCTGTATCAAATGTATCCATTTTTGAAATTCATGGGAAATGATAATAATACCTTGAATTTCATACCCATTTAAAATTTTTTCTTCCATTATTATAAGTGAATCTGTTTGTTGGGTATGGTTTTTTCTATACGATGATAATGTATGATATAAAATATCAATGTTAGCTTTGCTTTCATTTGATATAGTTGTTTACTTTGTTGTCTTTTCTCTCTTTTTTTGGAGATATTTTGGGTACAGGGCATGTGTACTCACCAGACAGAGACAGAGAGACAGAAAATGAGAAAACACTCCCCAAAGGGGAAGGTCATGCTGCAACCCCTTCTCTTTATTCTCCTCCTGGGATCTTGGGCACACACACATGTGCACCTGGTGTGAGTTTTAAGCCACAAGGTCCGGGACTTAGGCCACGGTTGGCCATGTGAGAATCCAAGGGCCCATGTGCTATGGCCCCAGGAGCACAGTTCTGAGTGTGACATGTTCCTTATCTTCTAGCCGTAATGCCCTGGAAGCTCACGCTGGTTGCTGCAGCTTTTCTGCCCTCTGGCTGCATTTGTACCACACCATCTCTGCTTTTCTGGTTGATTCAGCCTATCTGGGACAACTAATGGAAATACAAGATTCATGTTCTGCAAATACATAGTGGAAATCAGCCCCTAACTCCATGAACAGCTGACCCAGTGAAGTAATTAATCAATGAATTCAAAGAAACCAAATAGGGCCACTGAGGCGGTGTGGCAGTTAGGACACTGGATCCCACATGACTGCCTTCACAGTTTGGGTCCCAGACTCAGTGGCTTGGAAAACATGTCAGGGTACGTGTGCATGTGTACCCCAGATCCCTAGAAGAGAATGGGAGAAGGGATTGTGACTTGGTCACCCACTCTGCAGGGTGCGTCTTCACTTACCCTCTCTCTGTCGCTCTCTCTCTCTAGTCTCTAGTGAGTGCATGTGTCCTACAGCAAATTAAAAAAAAAAACAAAACGAACAAAAGAGCAACACAATAATCCTATAGACGTGCAACTCAAGCATTATGTCATTTGTTTATCTGCATAAAAGACTGTATGACATATTGATTCAAGTTGTTTAAAGTTTACTTAGAGAGCTAAATAGGACCTAGCTAATTTTAAGTCAAATTGGCAAGTGTGACAATAGGCCAAAGGTATGTTCCATTAGCTGAAGAGGAATTGTTTTTGAAGATTTGAAGTTTTCAGGCTCGTCACATGCCTTCTGCCATTTCAACTCTTTGCCAATACTGTATTGCCCTTATACGAAGACAAACACCTCCCCAAAAAGAAATATATTAACCTAGCTGAATCAAGTGTTGGCTTTTATTAAAACGTCACAGAAGCCGTTACGGCAACAAAGTCACTGAGTGATACCTGACCCTGTACCTCTCAGCCCCCAGTTCCCAGAGACAAGCTGAACACTCTGCTTGGAGCCTGCTGTCCTGTGAGCTTGCACAGGCAACCTTTCGACCTCTCTCCCCGGGTGATGGCGTCTCCAGCCTAGTAGGAGGTCTTCTTGTACTCGATGATTATCACAAAACTTGTACTTTCACTACTTCCTTCATTACCCCATGTAGAGAAAATTGTTAAAATATTACAGAAATAAAATGTACTCACTTCTTTTAGATTTTGTTAAACTTTATGTACTTTCGTTGAAAAACAGAGAGGGACCAGCAGTTAGTGTAATGGCTTTGTCACTGGACTCCCACGTAGTCGACCGCGGTTCAAGTCCCGGACCCGGTGGCTTAAAATCACCCCGGGTGCGTGTGCGTGTGTGCCCAAGATCCTGAGAGGAGAATGAAGGAGAAGGGATTGTGGCGTGGCCATCCCCCCTGGGGGGTGATTTCTCGCTCTCTGTCTCTCTGTCTCTCTCTGTCTGTTTGGCGAGCACACGCGCCCTATAGCAAAGACCTCTCCAAAAAAAAAGAGAAAAAAGAAAAACTGGGAGTTCTGGCTGCCTTGCAAAGAGATCTTTGTCAAGCCAAAGTTTGATCACAAATACCAACAAAGTGTAGTGACAGGAGTGAGGGGGAGTTGCAAGAGGAGTTGAGAAGCAGGAGGAAAGTGATGGATGGTGTGGTTTCAAGTGGATTGGTAATGGCCGCCTAAAAGGGACCGCACAGGAGTAGTAAGGACAGCTCGTTCTGGGGACACAGGGAAGCCTTGGCGGCCCAGGCAGAGACTGTGATGAACACAGCCTGGAGTGAGCAAGGTGCCAGGCACACCTGGAAAACAACCCCTGAATGCCTCGCCTGGTGACGCATGTTTTATATACGACAGTGTGGAATAAGCTCTCTGCGTTATTGCCGGCTGGATCGTTTCATGTATAGAATGAGACAACACACAAATGTCCTGTTCTGGGGGCAGCATATCCCGGGCTTTCCCTTAGGAACACATGGGCTTAGAAGTTACTTACCTCTGAATCCCAATGCTAAGTATTTTTATGCTCAAATATGTTGGTTAGCATTAATTTTCAAGAAATTTAAAAATATATATCATAATTTTTCATTGATTTTAAAAAATTTATAGCGACCTTGAGCTTCATAAAAGATCAGTTTGGATTTAGAGTATATACACACAGTTATCCATCTTTTTGTTTGCTTGTCTGTGTTTACTATAGAACATACATGCTCACCAGAGAGAGGCAGAGACAGAGAAAGAGAGATGGAAAGTGAGAAATTGCCCTTCCAGGGGGATGGCCATGCTGGAATACCTTTTCCTTCAGTCTCCTCTCAATATTTGGGGTATGCATGAACATGCGCCCAGCATGATTTTCAAACCACTGGGGCTGGGATTCGAGTCACAGAGGTGGCCATGTGGGATCCAGTGCCTTAAACTCCATGCCACCTGGGAGCTGTCCTCCTTATTGTCAAGACTAGAATACAAAGAGGCACAAGAGAAAGAATATCTAATTGAAGGATGGAGAGCCCTCTTCTTCAATTCATGGCCCCCTGTTCTGCATGGAATAATATGCCAACCTATCAGCTCAGAACTTTTCAGAACAGTATCATCACATATTACTAACTTCTAGAAGCTTCACAACACTCTGTGCTAAGATCAGTCTTCTTTCCTATACATTATTCTATATAGTATTTCATTTTGCCAGGACTGAAACGCAAGTCTAAGCCCTAATGCAAGTGGTCGGAGGAGGTGGGGGGCCTTTGCTCACGGCTCAGTCGACAGCCGCCCTTGGAGCCAGACAACGCTGACTGTGAGTCTCTCCTGGTCCATCTTTTGATACTGTTTTTGCTCAGTTGTTTTTTGCCTTTCTGAAATGCTCTGTTAAGTCTCAGGTAATTGGAAACTGATTTATCAAATTCGTAGCACCTCATTTGCTTGATTTTTTTCTTTCACTGCCGAAATGAGTTCTGCCTTTAAATAACGGATAAAGGTGTTGATAACAGAGGACATTTTAATCACTGTGCTCCGATGATAGATGGTCATTCCGTTTAACAAAACGCTATTTGACAAAGCATCGTCTTTGGGGTTTTCACAGGTGGTGATTTGTGGTGGGGTGGGGGAAACAGCGTAAGTTTCCTTAGTAATGTGGTTAGCCATGCCATGAAAAATGAGAAAGACTGAATCTTATAAGAAAGAATTTCTGGATCTCATTTACCATAGTTTCTAAGATAAACTATAGTTTTGAGAATACTATGAAAAATACTTAAGGTAAATATTACAAGCTGAGCTGTTTCACAAATGAAGTAAATTTTTACCCTTTCCTTGATTTAAATCCAAACATGCTGAGAGAATAGCCAACATAGTATGGATTCACCTCGTTGGCCATCTACCTGCTTCTAGAAAAGTTTTCATATACATTAGGTATGTGGGCTTGGTCCTGAAAATCACAGATTTTAAAATTTACAAAGGATATAATTTACTGAACAGATCTTTTTTCTATTTCAAGAGTGCTTTTTAATATTTCAATATTTTTTCATATATAAAAACAGATATTTATTTTGCATTTTTATACATTTAAAAAATTATGTCTTTTATTTTCAGTCATTATCATTGTTTTAAAAATTTGCTATAGGGCATGTGCATCCACCAGAGAGAGACAGAGAGAGGGAAAGTCAGAAAGCAAGGCTCCAGGTCCAGCTGAACCATGGTTGGTCATGTGGTAAACCAGTGCCTCAACCATGCCACCTGCTGGCCCCAGAGGTAATATTTAAAAAACAATTTTAAGGGACCAGCAGTTAGCGTTATGGCTATGTCACTGGACTCCCATATAGTCTACCGTGTTTGGAGTCCTGGACCCGGTGGCTTAAACTCATGCTGGGCGCGTGTGCGTGCATGCCCGAGATCCCGAGAGGAGAATGGAGGAGAAGGGATTGCAGTGCGGCCATCCCCTGGGGGGTGATTTCTCGCTTTCTATCTCTCTGTCTTTCTGGCGAGCTCACGCGCCCTATAGCAAAAACCTCTTAAAAAAAAAAAAAAAAAAAAATTTAAGACTTCTTCCGCTCCAAAGAATCCTTCCGCTCCAAAGAATAAATCCACGGTTAACAACTTACATACACACACACACACACACACACACACACACAGTCACTGAAAAGCGTCAAGTATATTAAACCAGTCGCTAACAGAAGAAAGACGAATGTTTTGGAGGAGAGGAAGAATCTTTAGAGCTTGGCTCGATGAAACTGAGTGAAGTTTGTGGGAGGGTATTCCTCAAAGCTCAGATACAAAACAGTAGTTACCTGTCTTACTAGTGATGCCACAGCAATGGCTTAGGCTGAGTGGGACTGGCTCAGATGGTCTGGAACAGAGCACACGTGCCAGGCATTCAGCTAGCTCAGTTTGGGCAGGGAAGGATGGGGCATAGCCTTGGTGTTGCCCCTCCAGCTCCTCCATAACAGTCGTGTTCTCGTTTTAATGACAGAGCACACAGGCTGGAATAAGCCCAGTCCACAGGCGATTTTCCAAGCTTCCAGCTGAGTTAGGCTTGAGAAAATCCCACTAGACAAAGCTGGGGCATATTATCAAGCTATATGGCAAAAAAGGCATCTATGGAATGCTTAGTAAGGCCATTCAGGTACTCATTTTACCCAGCGTTCAAGGAAAGATCCAGAACAATTAGAAGATAGTCAGCAAAATCACAGTGAGGGTATAATGGAAAGTTTTACTTTTTCTTCCTGTTTTTGTTTGTTTGTTTGTTTGTTGTTTGTTTTTAGGCTTTTGCCTTAGGGCCTGTATGCTCACCAGAGAGACACAGAGAGAGAGAGAAAGTGAGAACTCACCTCCCATGGGGGGTGGCCATGCCCCAATCCCTTTTCCTCTAGTTTCCCCTTACGAATTTTGGCAAGCATGTCAATACGTGTGGCGTGACATTCAAGCCGCCAGGTCCAGGGCTAGAACTGCAGTGGGTGATATGGAAGTACACTGCTTTAAACACCAGGCCCTGCTGGCCCCTGGTTTTACTTTTTCACTGCCCTTTGGTCTTGCCTTATTCTGTGACATAAAGAAAAACATGTAGAATTTAATATCTGACCTTACATTGTAATGCCCTAAGAAAGATATATGCACCTCAGAAGATATGTGAAAAGAAAAAAGTACTGAGCATTTTATCAATAAACACAGGTGAACTATGAACCCATCCTGTACCCCACTGATTAAGGCTCTGAATTCCACAGGGCCAACGGTAGTTGGAATCCCCTCCCCCAGCAACGTGGAAAACACACCGGCATGTGCATGTGCATGCCCCAGATTCCTAAAGGATGGAGGAATGGCAGAGAAGGAATTGCAATATTACACGTACCTTCCCCGTCTCTTTCCAGTGAGGACCTGTGCCCTCTAACAATTGTTAAAAAAAAAGAAAGAAGGTGGGGGAGGAGGAAGAGGAGAGGGAGAAAGAAAAGGAGGAGAAAAAGAAAATGAGTAATGGCTGTCTTCATTCAGTATGTGGTGCATTTAGAGCAGAAGCTGGGGCCCAGCAGATGGTGTAATGTTACATCGCTGTACCCCCACCTCGTTGATTGTGGTTTGGGTCCCAGCCTGGGCGGCTTAAAACTCATGTGGGCATATGTGCGTGCCCGAGATCCCGAGAGGAAAATGGAGGGGAAGGAATTGTGGCATGGTCATCCTCCCTGGGGGGGGATTTCTTGTTTTCTGTCTCTCTGTCTGTCTCTGTCTCTCTGGTGAGCACACACACCATATAGCAAAAATTTCTCTTAAAACAAATAAATAAATAAAGCAGAAACTGACAATCTGAGAAAATATGACTTTTTTTAAAATAAAAAAATATAATAATGCATACAGAAAAGAAACATTGGGACTATGGTGAAAGACATAGAATCCAGGAGAAGACGAGCTGTTCCCCATCTGGTGACTTCCAGTCCAGCACTCGAACGAGTGACGTTGCTGTGAACTGTCAAGCCCAAGAATTCTGAAGCCGTGTTTTCACTTTAGATACATTCTTAAAAGGGGGATCCTAAGCCACATCATCAGTATATGTTTTACTTTCTAAAAAAATTCTTTTTCTTTATAATTATTTATTTAGTCATTAATTTATTTTTTAATTTGACCAGAGAGATTCACAGAGAGAAAGAGAGGGAAAGTGAGAAAGCAAGCCACCAGGTTAGGTATTCGAATCGCAGCTGGCCATGTGGGAGTGTCCAGCACCTTAACCACCACGCCACCTGCTGGTCCCCAACTTTCTAAAAAAATTCTATCAATTGTATTTTGATTTTTTTTTTTTATTTTGCATTTCAACTAGCAATATGAGAATGAGAATTTTAGTTACTACATATCTTCACCAGCACTTGGTACTGTCAATCTTTATTTTTTTAAGCAATTATTTTATTTAACTTTACTTATCCATTTATTTATTTATTTTAATTCACCAGACAGGGATAGAGTGAGAAAGAAAGAGAGAAAGCAAGCTGTCAGATCCAGGACTCGAACCGCGGTCGGCCCTGTGGGAGTCCAGCACCTTAACCACCACGCCACCTGCCAGCCTGTCAGTCCTTTTAACTTCGTGCACTCCAATGAGTGTGGGCTGACTGCGAATTTTCCTAGAGAGTCAGGATATTGACACATTCCATGTGCTTGTTGTCATCCATGCATATTTCTTGATATGCTTTTACTATTTTTAAATAATTCCAATTGTTGCCTTATTTACAGTTGTATGTTTTCAATATGTGCCAGAAACAAATCTTTAACAAAGAGAAGACCCATGACAGGTACTCTCTTCTATCCTGGGGATTCCTCTTCTCATTTTTAAAACAGTCTATTTAAATGAGAAAACATTTCTAACGTTCAGGAAGTGTAATTTACCAAGGATATAGTTATTTTTTCTATTATTTGTGTTCTAACATGCTCCGAAACACCAAGATTTCCCCCTGTGTTTCCCCTAGGTAGTTTATATTTTTAGCTATTACACTTAGATCTATTACCCATTTCTTGTATCATTTTAGAGGAAGAATACATGTTCCCCATTATATGATTTGACATCTTTGTCCAAAATAATTTTTGGGGAACCAGCTGTTAGCGTAATGGCTATGTCGCTGGACTCCCACGTAGTCAACCGCGGTTCACGTCCCGGACCCGGTGGCTTAAAACTCACGCCGGGCGTGTGTGCGTGTGTGCCCAAGATCCCGAGAGGAGAATGGAGGAGAAGGGATTGTGGCGTAACCATCCCCTCTGGGGGGTGATTTCTCGCTTTCTGTCTCTCTGTCTCTCTCTGTCTGGTGAGAGCACGCGCCCTATAGCAAAAACCTCTCCAAAAAAAAAAAAAATCTCCAAAATAATTTTTGCATTGCATATCATCACTGAACTCTTGTCAAATATGTTTACTATCAGGAATGCATTAGGAATCCTGAAAACACATGTATGTGAGGATTGATCGAACATGTAACTACGTAGGTAATAGGAGCTGTATTTCTCGATGTCTGAGGAAAAAACTGCAAATGAGCAAGCAGAGAAAGCCGTAATGAACTCTGTGGTGGGGGTTCCAGTTGGGAATGTCAGTACAAACGTGTTTATTTGTGTTAATATGCAGAGACATGAACGTAATTACAGATACACAAACCCACATTCCAGCTCTGTCCGGGGAGCATCTGGAGGTCCTGGCCCCTCGGTAGCGGCTGGTCCACGCGGCCTGTGTTAGTTCCTAAACACCTCTTGACGCCAAAAGGACCCAGGGCGTGCTGGAGAGACCGTAAGTCCCAGGACCGCAGTGCAGAAAAATCCAAGGTGACCGTGGAACACCTCGCAGTGTGATCAAGCAAAGACGTGACCCCCAAACCCAAACCCAAAAAGGATGAAGCTGTGTTGAAAAAAACCTAAAAGCCTCTGTGGGCGGAGGAGGAATTGCTTGTGCAGCACAGTAGGACCAGTTGTAGCCCTAGAAGCACGTGGCCCCCCGCCACGCTGCTGTGAGTCCGTGACTGGCTAGGTAAATGAAGACCACGGCTGGGGAAGAACGCTCCCTCACAGAAATCATTCCGAGTGATACAAACAATGCATGTAAAGCGACAAATAATGGGAACACAGACCAGAGTAGTTATTTAGGCAGTTTAACAGGTAAATGCTAAAATTTGGGAACCCAAAAGGGTATTTTAGAACCTCACCTAACCACCTCCCCAGTTTTCCGTGGTGCTTTTGCTGTATGATCGGAACTCTTTAGCACTCTTTTTTCAATGAGCGTGGTTTGGACTTAGCAATTCACTTCTAACAGAGAGAAGAAGAGAAAGGAAAACAGTCCTTCTCAGTGGGGGATCCTCGTGGACATGACTTTAACCGAGTAGTCAGTTTTATCACTGCTGGTCATAAATCACGTTGCTCTCTGTCCCCTGACATGATGCGAGGAGAGTTACTCTTTATCTCTGTGTTGTTCTTCCTACGTCTAGTTTCATCATGAGAAATGTCAGATAAATTCAAACGGAGAGACATTCCATAAAATAACTGACCGGCAGTCTTTGAGATTCTCAAAATCGTAATAAATAAGGAAAAATTGAGAAATTGCTATAGCTTTGAAAGGACAAAAGAAACATAAAGACAAAATGCTCACATTATTCCTTCTTTGACCGAAAGAAGGTTTTGGATTTTTTCAACATAGCTCCTAGCATTTGAAATGCTTGTATTAATACAATTTAAGTGCATGATACCAATAACGTAAAACCAAGAATATTTTTCTTAATTCAGTTTGCTAGAGGGTATGTGCACATGCTGGAGGCCTACGGAGAGAGAGACAGAAAGGGAAAGTGAGAAAGGACCACCCGGGGGACATTGCTGCACCCCTTCTCCTCTGGTTCCCCTTTGAGGATGTGGGCATGCATGCACACACAGGTGCCCGGCATGGATATCCCGGCCTTCAGGTCTGGGACTGGAACTTCCCAGCTGGCCACGTGGGATCTAGCTGCCGTCACCATCATGCCACTGGCTACTCCAGCAGCAAGATTTTAAATAGAAAAAAATTGCTCCAAGAGTTTAGAATTATTAGGAGTTTCATTTAGTTTTGTAAGGGATGAATGTGTGCTTTAGTCTAGGGTAACATATTTAAAAAGAATTTTTAAAAAGTCTAAAAATTTGAGGGAAAAAAAGAATGATTAAAAATAGACCAATAAAGAAAAATCAAAAGGCATTTAAAAAAATACAACCATTAAGTGGTGGGGAAGTTTAGGTTAAGGTGCTGGATCCCACGTGGCCCAGCACTGAGTCCTGGACCCAGCTGCTTGAAAATCAACCAGGCACGTGCGCATGCATGCCCAAAATCCCAGGAAGAGAATGGAGGAGAAAGGACTGTGATGTGGCCATTCCCCTGGAGGGGGATTTCTCACCTCCCCTTCTCTGTCTCTCTCTCTCTTTCACCCTATGGCAAAAACCTTAAATAAGTAAATAAATATAGACAGAATATTCAAAACACATATTTGGCAATTAAACAAACTGTGCAACCTTTCAGAAGAGCAAGGCATCAAAACTAATGTATAAACAAATAGAAAACCCGAACATTACTAACTCTAGTTTAAATAATCTGATTCATTAGTGAAACATTCACACAGAGGAAATTCTAGAATTCACTGTTTTTGCCAGTAAATTCTACTGCACATTTATTAAAGAGCAACATAGGTCTTAAACAAGCTCTTTCACTGAATAGAAATAGAATGAACTTAAATGGAAAGGTAAAAGGAGACACTTTCAGAATAAATGTTAAGAGCATCTTTATGATGCTGAATTAGGTGGAACAGGGATGTCACAAACAGTAGACATGTAAGTGATAAATAGGACAGTATAAAAATGAAGAAGCTTACATCCGGGCCAGTTGGTGGAGTAGTGGTTAAGGCAGCTGACTGCACAGTTTCGTCCCACACCTCGAAGCTTGGGAGACAGTCCAGGCACATGTATGTGCATGCCCAATGCTCCAGGAAGAAAATGGAGAAGAGACTGCTGCACAGCCACCCCTCGGGGTGTTTTCTTACTTTCTCT
The DNA here is from genome assembly GCA_026018925.1 of Tupaia tana. Taxonomy (NCBI): domain Eukaryota; kingdom Metazoa; phylum Chordata; class Mammalia; order Scandentia; family Tupaiidae; genus Tupaia; species Tupaia tana. Next base: position 66,730,257 of record JAKSZU010000012.1, read on the forward strand.
CTTTCTCTGTCTCTCTCTCTGTGTCTCTCTATTTCCCTCTGTCCAGCAACTGCATGTACACAGTAGGAAAATCAAAAACAAAAACAAAAACAAAAAACTGGCATTGAACTTGCATTCATCTTTCCAAAATACTTTTGTTTATTAAATTTCATTCATTGGTATAACCAAATGCTACAGAAGGATTAAGAAAGATTGACACATCCTACCTGTAATTATTTGAAAGAACCAATGACAACATGAGAGAGTAGTTTATATTTGTTTGTTGGTTATTTTTGTTAAAGGTCTTGCTCTAGGGCATGTGTTCTTGCCGGAGAACAAAGAGAAAGAGTGAGGGAAAGTGAGACATTATTCCCTGGTAGAGGGCAGGTGGCACACCACGATCCTTTCTCTTCCATTCTCCTCTTGGGGTATTGGGCACGCAAGCACACATGTCTGGAGCACTTTTTAGGCCACCGGGTCCAGGACTCTAACCGTACAATCAGCTACATGGGATCCAGCACCTTAACCACCACTCCATCCTCTGGCTTGATCAGTTTATGTTTGAATGAGCATTTAAAAACGAGTAAATATTTAGAAGTTGAGAAGTAAGAGACGTTCCAGGAAAACAGAAAATGTGAGCTGAGGCACATGAGCAAAAATGAGTTGTATTTAGAGAAAATTAGAAATGCATAAGCAAATCGTTTATGTGCCTTCCAACTAGTTTTCATGAAATGCATTGAGTCATTGTTTTCTGTATTAATATAAGTTAAAATGGATTTGAACATGCACAGGCCAGGCCTGGGCTCGTTACTCAGCGGGTGACAGGCTGGACAGAGGACCTGGAAGCCACATGCCGCTGTGGGGTGCGTCCTCAGCCTGCTTGTCCTGTAAATGTGCTGGCTGAGTGCTGAGAGTCCTGGTGGGCTGGAGGATGGAGGAAGGGGATTGCAGCAGGTTCGAGCTCCATGGAGGGAGACGTGTTCTCTCTCTTGTGCACACACATATGCTCTACCATGGAAATTACCTTTAAACATAAGTAGAACACACTGTGGCATAAAAAACATTTTTAGACAATTAAAACATTTTTTTGAGAGAGAATTTTGCTACAGGGTGCATGCACTCACCAGAGAGACAGAGAGATAGAAAGTGAGAAATCACCCACCCCCAGAGGGGATGGCCACCTGACAATCCCTCCTTCTCCTGGAATTTTGGGCGTGCATGCACAGGCACCTGGTATGAGTTTTAGGCCATTTGGTCAGGGCTCTAACCACGACTGATTCCCTGGGAGTTCAGTGACTTGGTCATTACACCATTTGCTGGTCCCCAATTACAGAAATTTTAATAAGACTGAGTATTAGGTGATTTATTTAAATGTGATTTATTTTAAAAAAACATGATAATGCTATATGATTTATAAGAAGATTTCTCTTTGTATTACTCTCTAAATATAAAGCCTCTACTACAAAACTACTGGTAGAAAACGTAGGAGAAACTTTAGAAGACATTGGAGTAGGTGAAGATTTCTTAAATAAGGCCTTTAAAGCACAGGCAATGGTCCCTAAAATAGACAAGTGGGATTCCATCAAGCTAAAAAGCTTCCTCAGAGCAAAGGAAACTATCATTTGTGTGAAAAGACAATCCTCAGAATGGGAGAAAATATTTGCATATTATTCCTCACGCAAGAGATGGATATTGAGAATATATAGTGAACTGAAATAGCTCACTCATAAAAAGGGAATAATCCAGTTAAAACATGGGCAAGTGAATTGAATAGACAATTCACCAAAGATAACTTACAAATGGCCAAGAGTCACACAAAATACTGTCCAAAGTCTCTTGTAATGAGGGAAATGCAATGAAACATCACTTAACTCCAGTTACAACAGCTAGAATAAAAAAAATAAAGAACGACACATGTTGGCAAGGCTGTGGTAAAAAGGGAACTCTTGTACACCATTAGTGGGAATGTAAATTAGTCTAACCTCTTTGGAAAACAATATGGAGGTCTCTCAAAAGCTTACGAATAAAACTTCCATATGACCCAGTAATCCCACTCCTTGGTGCTTACCCAAAGGATAAGAAAACATTCGATCAGAAAGACATTTGCATGTGCATGTTTATTGTACATTATTTATGATTCTGAAGATATAGAACCAGCCTAAGTGTCCAAAAACTGATGGTTGATTTGAAAACTGTGGTACACGTATACTAGGGCATATTACACAGCTACAAGAACCAGTGAAATCCTGGGACCAGTGGATCATGTAACAGTTATGTAGCTTGACTCCCAAGTAGTCAACCGAGTACCAGACCTAGCGGCTTAAAATTCACACTGGGCATGTGTGTGCATGCCCAAAACCCCCAGAGAAAACTGGTCTGTGGCATGACCATCCCCTCAGGGAGTGATTTCTCACTTTCTGTCTCTCTGTCTTTCTCTGTCTCTCCAGTGAGCAGACAGGCCATAGAGCAAAAGTCTCTTTTTTTTGAAGATGTTTTTGCTATAGGGCACGTGTGCTCGCCAGACAGACAGAGAGAGTCAGAGAGACAGAAAGCGAGAAATCACCCCCTGGGGCGGGGGGATGGCCACGCCGCAATCCCTTCTCCTCCATTCTCCTCTCAGGATCTTGGGCACGCACACACACGCGCCTGGCGTGAGTTTTAAGCTACCAGGTCTGGGACGTGAACAGAGGTTGACTACATGGGAATCCAGCAACATAGCCATTACGCCAACTGCTGGTCCCAAGCAAAAGCCTCTCTAAAGAGAAAAGAAACAATGAGATCCTATTATTTAACTGGAAATGGATGAATATAGACTTACTGTTGAAAGATATGCACTGTTGCACGCCCCGTCATGTACTGTCTAGCCGCGCTGTGTGGCAGACGCTGAGGGGTCGGAGATGTGAAGGTGGGGAGGAAGAGCGTGGGTGCTGGAGTGGGTGGTAGATGGTGGGCGTGAGAGATAGAGTGTTCTCAGTCACGTCTGCTTAAAAGTGTTTGTTAAGCTAGTCTGCAGGTTGTTTCAGGAATGCTTCATCACATTATGAAAGTCAATATGCAACATTTTTTGAAGAATATAAATGATGAAATGATGTTTACAAGAGAAAAAATAAGTAAAAAAAGTTTTTTGGTATTGGCTGGAAATCATTGACGCTTGTGTGTATCTGTTAATTTATCATGAAAAGAGCATTTTGCCTACAAGGACTGACAAGTGGGACCAGCAGTTAGAGTAATGGCTATGTCACTGGACTCCCATGTAGCCGTCTGTGGTTCGAGTCCCGGATTCAGTGACTTAAACTCACACCGGGCGCGTGTGCGTGCGTGCCCAAGATCCCAAGAGGAGAATGGAGGAGAAGGGATTGTGGCGTGGCCATTCCCCCTGGGGGGTGATTTATCGCTTTCTGTCTCTCTGTCTCTCTCTGTCTGCCTGGCGAGTGTAAGCTCCCTATAGCGAAAACCTCTCCAAGAAAAAAAAAAAAAAAAAAAGGACTGACAAGTGAAAAAAAAAAAAAAAAAAAAAAACCCTCAGATTTCCTTTTTCATTGTGCCATCTTTTATTTCAACTTTGCCAAAGGGCATGTGTGCTCACCAGAGAGACAGAGCAAAGGGAGAAAACACTGGCATGGGGACGGCCATACTGCCACGACGCCTTCTCCTCCCCCAGGACCTTGGGCAGGTGTGCACACGCATCCAGCATGTTTCTCAAGCCACTGGAGCCAAGACTCAAACTGTGAGGTCAGCTCCGTGGGATCAGGCTACCTTAACCACTGCGCCATGGGCTGGCCCTATTAAACTATCTAAAATGCTCCCCAATGTATTTAAGGGTGGGATTACATATTGCCTGGATGTTTTCTTAGGAATCTCCTAAAATGAAAGAGAAAAACAGAGAGAAGAGGTGATGATAATAAAAACTATGCCATAAGGGCCGGCAGGTGGTGTGGTAGTTAAGGGGGATGGACTCCCATATGACTGACCATGGTTCAAGTCCCAGACCTGGTGACTTGCTTTCTCACTTTCTCTCACTCTCTCACTCTCGCTCTCTTGCTCACTTACTTTGTTCTTCTCAGGTCAAATTTAAAACTAAATAAATAAATAAACAAATAAATAGAGTTAAATAAAATAATTCTTTTAAAAAATGATGCCATAGATCTGATTATTGATGGTCACACAGAAGTTTATAGTATTCTTTCATTTGTGTACATTTGAACTCTTAAATTAAGACATGTTAAACATAAGGTTGGCGGGTGGCATGGTGGTTAAGGCACTGGACTCCCACATTACCAACCATGGTTTGAGTCCTGGTCTTGGTGGCTTGCTTTCTCACTTTCCCTTTCTCTCTCTCTCTTTTTTTTTTTTTTCTGGTCAAATTAAACAATAATGATAACAAATAAAACTAAATAAAATAATTATATTAATTGAAAGGTCATATTAGATAGAAAATGTTTGATAAGAAAGAAAAATATTTTACTAAGTGTCAAACGTTCTATTGTGGTATAAATGATTGTTATTCAGACTGTTCATTTTTCAATTTGGGATTTCATTATTCCCAAACTCTGCTAAACCTTTCTAGCATCTACCTTCTAGCACACGGAAGGAAGGCCATGCCTACTTCCTCTGACACGGAGCAATAAGGCAGACAGTGACTGGGCTTGGTCTCATTTTAATCGTATGTTTCCAATAAATCCTTAAATTTCAATTTCTATAATTCTACCAGTTTATTAATGAAGTTTAGTGTATGCCAGGATGTAGTTTTTTATTTAGTGTAGCATAATGTAATTCAGATGTAAGATAGACTACATAAAAATACAAGGAAGTTCAAGGCTTACAAGTCCATGGTGTGTGTGTAATTGTCTTCAACTCCTCCGGAGACTGACTCACCTTGCTTGAGCTACCTCACATAAGGAGTATAAATTTTAGGCATACTTAAAAAAAGAGAGTGATGGAGCCAGTAAGTGGAATGGTGGTAAGGTGCTAGAATGCCACATGGCTGGCTATGGTTTGAGTTCTGGATCTGATGGCTCGAAAATCATGCTGAGCATGTGTGCATATGTGCCCAAAATCCCAGGAGGAGAACAGAGGAGAAGGGGGCGCAGCATGGCCGTCCCGCCTGAAGAGTGATTTCTCACTTTCCCTCTCTCTTTCTCTGTCTTTCTCCATACAACCTATGGCAAAAATCTAAACCAAAAAAAGACAATGATAGACGGTGATCTTTATTACTTACAGAACTATAGGAGAAAAAAACAAAAATACCCTAGAATGTCAATATGTCACTAGTTGTATCCTCAAGTGACAAAGTCATTGCTTAAAGAAACTCAGATAAAGTTTTCATTTTCCTAATAACACAGTCTGGTGTTTCTCAGTCAGGTTGGTACTTCCTCCCGCTAATGACCCCGCCACAGTGTGAGTGTGAGCGTGTTTGAATGATCTCAGTGGTTAGAATACAGTCACCAAGTCAAAAACGGTCATGCCCACATTGCACTGCTGGGACGGGAAGAAACTCTGCTGGCTGATAGAGCTGGTCCAGGGTTTCTCACTGCATTTGGATCTAGTAAACTATATAAAAATCAATCTAAAACATCTTAATTAGTTGCAGCTGGTTTTTCTTCTTTGCCCTCTAACTACTACCAGATGTAATCATTCTAAAATAATAAGAGTGGGGTTGTGGAAACTGATTTACAACACACACACAAAGGGGAGGAGAAATTTCCCAGGATCACTTAGATACTTGAAAATCTAGAAAAGTAGGACCAGCAGTTAGCATAATGGCTACGTCGCTGAACTCCCATATAGCCGATGGCGGTTCAACTCCTGGACCCGGTGGCTTAAGCTCACGCATGTGTGTGCCTGCCCAAGATCCCGAGAGGAGAATGGAGGAGAAGGGATTGCGGCGTGGCCATTCCCCTGGGGGGGTGATTTCTCACTTTCTATCTCTCTGTTTCTCTCCATCTTTCTGGCGATTACAAGTGCCCTTTAGCAAAAACCTCTCCAAAAAAAAAAAAAAGAAATCTAGAAAAGTGAGCGGAACTACAGATGGTGGGCAAAGGTGTCACCTATGAAGTGTGGTTATTTGCTCCCAGTAGAGTTGAAACTAAGGGGAGTTGAGTAAGAATAGGAACAAAATCCAAATTCTTTACTTAATATACTCTAAAATCAAGCCAAAATATCTTGAGGATTCTTGCTTAGTTTAGGAGGATTGAGGTCATTTCTTCAGGTTGTTGTAAATAGTCTCTGTAACATCTTCCAAAGCTTCCAAAGATACATGTGACTTAGCCTCACAACGACTTTTTACCACACTAAGAGGAGGGCTCAATTTAGGACTACTGCTTTGTAAGCTATAACGTAGTTCGACGCGATAAAATCTAAAATTCATCTCACAGCTGCCATTTCTCTGACAGCCTGCATACGAGCACATTAAAACCATGCCACTCTCGGGGACCAGCAGGTGGCGTGGTGGTTAAGGCGCTGGACACTCCCACATGGCCGACCAGGGTTCAAGTCCTGAATCTGGTGACTTGCTTTCTCACTTCCTCTCTCTCATTCTCACCCTCTGTGTCTCTCTGATCAAATTAAAAAATAAACGAATGAATAAATAAAAAATAAATAATTATTAAAAAAAAAAAAAAAAAAAAAACCATGCCACTCTCACATCTCAGCGCATCATCTCCCGGGCAAAGGCATCTGGGAAAAGAACAGGAAGCAGGGGTCAGCGTCTCCTCTTCCTCCTGCTGAGCCCATCCAAGCACAAAGCTTCCTTTAGAAGGCGGTGGGAGCTTTGTGCTTGAACCTGCTCTGCAGGAAAACAGCCCGAGAGCTGAAGTCAATAGATGCTGTGTGTAGTGGTGATTGCAGGACGCCCTCCCTAAGTAGTGTCACATGCAAACGGAATTTGCAAGCGTGATTCTCACAAGTGTGGCATGCTCATTTTCTGTGACTTCCCCAACTCTCCCCTCCCTAGATGAGAGATCTCTTGTTTGAAGCTAAAAATCTCAGAGCTAGCCCCGGATGACTGAAAGCTCCGGCAGATGGGCACCACCAATCTGCAGTGCCGGGGCCACATAGTCAACCAAGGGTCATGTCCCCGACGGCCTGACACATGCTGGGTGTGCGTCTCCTGCAATTCCGCCTGGCGGGAGGGCTGGGAGGACGCGCAGGGATTGAGACCGCCCTGGGAGTGTCCGTGAATCTCCCTGGTGTATATTCTCTCTCACACATAGAACAGGAAAATAGTTCAAATTAATTCAAAGACATTCAGTATTCCTGTAGCGAGATCTGAATTTCTTACAGAGTGCAGTTATATTATTACTATTTATTAATATTCTATTTACTTTCATAGGATTAAAAGTTCCTTCACTGGACTTCCATGTAGTCGACCACAGTATGAGACCTGGACCTGGTGGCTTAAAATTCCCACCTGGCCACGTGTACATGCCTGCCCAAATTCCCAAGAGGAGAATGGAGGAGAAGGGATTGCAGCATGGCCATCCCCCTGTGTGATTTCTCACATTCTGTCTCTCTGTCTCTCTCTATCTCTCCAGCAAATGCATGTGCCCTATAACAAAATCTCTAAAATAAATAAATAAATAAATAAATATCCCTTACACCTCAGTTAATTGCCCAAGAAATATTTTAGAAGTTGATACTGTAAGTCAATAGGCCTACCCTTTGCGTAAATATCTGCTACACTTAGAGAAAAAAAAAAAAAAGATGAAAAACACAGCTTCTCTTCCTGTGTCTTAGTTAAGCGTATGTAACAGTGGCTGTGTCCTGGCACTTTGCCGGGTGTTTACATGTATTATGTCCAGTGTGATTTTCGAACCTCCAGGCCCAGGACTTGAACTACTGTTGGTCATGTGGGAGTCCAGTGACAGAACCATTACACCATCTGCTGGCCCCAAGGGAAAATTTTTTTCTCTTTTATTTATTTTTTTGTTATTTTTTTTTGGAGAGATTTTTGCTATAGGACGCGTGCGCTCACCAGACAGACAGAAAGAGATATAGAGACAGAAAGTGAGAAATCACCCCCCAGGGGGGATGGTCACACTGCAATCCCTTCTCCTCCATTCTCCTCTCGGGATCTTGGGCATGCATGCACACGTGCTCAGTGTGAGTTTAAGCCACTGGGTCCAGGACTCAAACCACGGTCGACTACATGGGAGTCCAGCAACATAGCCATTATGCTAACTGCTGGTCCCGCCCCAAGGGAAAATTTTAAACAAATGATTCTATTCGCTTTTGGAAACAACCAAGACTTGTTAAGAGTCTAGTAACTTCTAGTAACTTCTTTAAGAGTCCAGTAACTTACAACATGCCAGCCATATAGAAATGCACTTCTAAATTAAGAAACATTAATTGACATTATATTAGACATAAACAGCTCTACAGATTCACACATATGATATTTAGCAAAGCCAGTCATATGAATTTGCATTTGACTCTGGTGACATTAACCAGTTTCCAGATTATAGAACTTCAGCTTTATTCAATAAACTGAGGAGGAAATGGATCCAGAACTTCTGAAACATGTTTCATCAAATCTTTTTTGGAGCCAGTTAATGGCACAGCAATGACACCATACTGCCTAGGCCGACTCACACTGGAGGTTCCAGATGTGCATCCAGAGACCTCTTCTTCCTCTTTCTGTCTCTCTTTCTATCATGGAAGAAAGAAACTTTTTAAACCAACTATTTTTTTCCTTTGACAAATTTTAAAAGAATAGAGTGGTAATATTATGACAGGATAAAACTGCTAAATACTATTCTTGATTATACTGGAAATGCGGTTTCTTACTTCTTGTCTTGGTTCATGTTGTGTTAGTATAGCAGCACATCACAGCCTGAGAAATTTACAAAGAAAAGAGGTTTATTTGGCTCACGGTTCTGGAGTCTGGGAAATCCCAGAGCTTAGCCCCGCCATCTGGCAAGTGCCTTCATGCTGTAATAGCCCATGGCAGAAAGCAGAAGGCGGAAGTGTAAGCGAGGGAGAGCACGCCCACGAGAGACAGCTAAACTCACTTGTGAAACAAACCACTGTTGCTATTCAAAACCCACTCCTGAAACGATTGCATTCATACACTCACCTAATCACCTCTTGACAGTCTTACCTGTTAATATTGTTATAATGGCAATTAAATGTCAACCTGAATGGAATGACACTCAAACCATTGCCCTACTGTATTGTTTTCTAAATTATTTTTTCTAGAAGGAACTTTCAAGTCATGAAGATCTTTTAATATGAGTAAAAAATACAAAAATTGGCAATTTTAAAAATACCATTTGTTATAGCTGTCTTTACAAACACCATAGGGATGCTTTAATCTCCAAACATCATTAACCACAGTGTAATTAAGCTTTTGTTCCTTCTTTTTGCCACGTATAATGTGGTGAAAAAGTAACATTTATGAGTTACATTTATTTCAACAATACATATTATTTTATAACCTTTTTCACTTAGCATGAAAACGAAGGTAATGTTTCATATAGACACGAGTTACGGAGTACATGTAAAGTGAGGCTGAAGGACAGAGCAGAGTGCACAGACGTTCAGAGAGGGGAAAGGAGGAAAAGGAAAGGCGATTTTTGTGTGGTGAGGCCAGGAGCAAAACTGGGATAACTTGACTGCAAGGAGTTGCTGCTTTTGTGATATTTGTTGGGTCCCCACCCAGAATCAATTAACATATTTCAATGAAGGTAACTTGAGTGGAGGCAAGACATGCAGAGGAAATCACCGGGCTTAGAGCCACACAACCTGAGCTCTACTTTTGTTCCAACTACTTAAACACTACCTGATATCGATTTGTTGCTAAAGACTGCGTGTTTGTGTCTTCTCAAAATTCATAAGTTGGGGGACCAGCAGGTGGCGTAATGGCTATGTCACTGGACTCGACTCAGGCTCAAGTCCTGGACCTGGTGGCTTAAACTCATGTCAGGCATGTGTGCATGTGTGCTCAAGATCCTGAGAGGAGAATGGAGGAGAAGGGACTGCAGCATGGCCATCCTCCCTGGGGGGTGATTTCTCACTTTCTGTCTCTCTGTCTCTGTCTCTCTCTGTCTTTCTGACTAGTGCACATGCCCTATAGCAATATATATATATATATATATATATATTCATAGGTTGGAATTCTATCCCACTGTGATAATATTAGGAGGTGCTGTGTGTGTGGCCTTTGGGATGTGACCAGATCATGGAGGTGTCACCCTCGTGAATTGGATCAATGTCTTTATAGAAGAAATCCCAGAGGACTGCCCTGCCTTTTCACCCATGTGAGGATGCAGGGCGAAGACAGCTATCAGTAAACCAGGACGCAGGCCCTCACCGAACACTGAATCTGCCAGTTGCTCGACCTTGGATTTTCCATTCTCTAGAAACCTGGGAATAAACGTTGGTTGCTTCTAGCCCACAAAGTCTATGATATTCTGCTATGTCAACAGGAATGCACTAGGACAGTCATCGCCTAGGCTCCTCCATAAATGGAAATGATGGGCCTTTCTTATCCTGTAGGGTTCCGTGAGATCAGAGAGACCAGTACTTGTAAGGATCCTTTGCTAACGCTAGATCTAAATAAACTTAAGAGTTTATTTTTTATTTTGATTTTTTTTGAGAGGTTTTCGCTATAGGGCGCGTGCGCTCGCCAGGCAGAGAGAGACATAGAGACAGAAAGAGAGAAATCACCCCCCGGGGGGATGGTCACGCCGCAATCCCTTCTCCTCCATTCTCCTCTCGGGATCTTGGGCACACGCGCCCGGCATGAGTTTTAAGCCACCGGGTCCAGGACGTGAACTGTGGTCGACTACGTGGGAGTCCAGCGACATAGCCATTACGCTAAACTGCTGGTTCCCAGTTAAGAGTTTATTAAGTAAACTCAAATCGCCAATTCTAAACTGAGCCAGAGCTGGCAAATGTTGAATATACATTGTATTTAAAAAGTTGCATTTTGAAAAACTTGACTACCTATATACACATGTACTTGTCATTATTATTTAAAAATATAGAATAAGAGTTATAGTGTTGAAAGATCTCCTTGTTTGCAATACAGCCTGTGTTAAATTTCCACCTCTGCTCTGTACTAGACTTCTGACCTTAGATTATTCATCATCTGTGAGATTCATTTTCTTACCCTACTCAGTTATCGTAAGGAATGAATGAGATAATGTTGTAAACTTCTTGACAAAAATTAAGATTTTACTGAATGTTAATTTCCTCTGCATCTTCTCCTTGAATAAGAATGGATTTACTTTCCAGGTACTGGGCCATGATTATATAATAATTTGTTAGAAATGGTTCTGCAAGTTGTAGATCTTGATCAATAAGACCCTATATTTGTGTATTGAATTTTATTTTAATGACAGAGAAACATTAATTTGAGCAATCTCTTGATCCATGTCTTGCATCTGTCCGGTTTAAAAAAAAAAAAAAAAACTACATAAAGAACTTCTTAATATACTTCAGTGCTAAATAAATTTAACCAAAACCAATCAGCATTTTAAAAAGCAATGGCAAAGACATCGAAGACATTGTTTGGTTCAGAAGTCAATAATGAGTCACTGAAAACCAGCAACTCATATTAGTGATTTAAGAATTTTTTTAAGTGAAATATTTTCAGACGATATTAGGGTAATGAAAGATGATTTCTGAAGCAAATGGACTTCCTTGCCTTTCTATATTTTTATAAGTTAATACATCCTCCTTTGTATCATTTTTTTTTTTCTGAGAGGTTTTTGCTACAGGGCACGTGCGCTCGCCGGACAGACAGAGAGAGACAGAGACACAGAAAGTGAGAAATCACCCCCTAGGGGGGATGGCCATGCCACAATCCCTTCTCCTCCATTCTCCTCTCGGGATCTTGGGCACACACGCACACGTGCCCGGCGTGAGTTTTAAGCCACCAGGTCCGGGACATGAACCGTGGTCGACTACATGGGAGTCCAGCGACATAGCCATTACACTTACTGCTGGTCCCTATATCATTTTTTAAAACATATCACTTTTTGTGATATCAAAGAATAACGAAACTGGAGAATTTAGCAATTTGGAGTACACCAGCAGATATAAAATACTAGAAGTATTTAAAAATGGGATTTTGACACTGAAAAAAATCACAACAATAATGAAAAGACACAGATTTCTCTCTCTTTTTTTTTTGACACAAGCTTTTCTTAATTAATTGAAATTTACGGTGTGTAAGTTTAACTAAATAATGACAAACCGGGCTTAGAGTAGTGAAATTTCTGTCTCATGGACAGTTTTTGCCTTGAAACGAGAGCCAAAACTACCTATTTTTAATGAAAATTCTCGCTCAGCTGTAACGATTGTGCTGCTCTTCCAAAGCACGGGGATACCGTGGCCAGACCTTCCCCACAGCAGTCAGTCTGTCTGCGTTCTAGCACTTTGTGACTTAAATGTCTCGTAAAAGAAATGAAAAAAATCCACGTTTCACAGCTTCGCTTCATACGTAAACAAGGCCGAGCGCATCCCTCTAGCTGATGAACAGGAACTCTGGCAAGAGGTAGCTACTGAAAGTGAAGCTTCAAAAGGTGAGTATTTCAAAGGGTTCTCTCCTGGAAGAAATGCTTCTGAAATATTACCTAGGTGGCCGTATTCAGTCTGCTCATCTGAGGGTAATTGTGCATTCCCGAATTCCAGTGTAGGAATGAAATGTGTACTAATCGGAGGGCTTTTCTAAATAATGTTTTATTTTCCATCATTTCAGATATAACTTCCTTTGATGATAATACACTTAATGGTTTCCCCAAGTAAAATCTGAGTTTGAGATTTCTTAAACACAGCATTAATAATTCTGCTCTCAAAAATAACCAAATTCCTGGCAACCAGCAGTTAGCGTAATGGCTATGTTGCTGGACTCCCACGTAGTTGATCGCGGTTCGCATCCCGGACCCGGTGGCTTAAAACTCACACCGGGCGTGTGTGCATGCGTGCCCAAGATCCCACCCAAGAGGAGAATGGAGGAGAAGGGATTGCGGCGTGACCATCCCCCCTGGGGGGTGACTTCTCGCTTTCTGTCTCTATGTCTCTCTCTGTCTGTCTTGTGAGCGCACGCGCCCTATAGCAAAAACTTCCCCCAAAAAAAAAAAACAAAACAAAGCAAAACAAATTTCTTAAGGACCTAACATATACTTTTTAAATTAATAAAATGAAATGTGGGACAAGCAGATGGTATGGTGGTTGTTAAAGTGCTGAACTTTCACATGACTGATCATGGTTCGAGCCCTGGACCCGGTAGCTTGAAAAAGCATGCTGGGCTTGTGTGCATGACTGAAATTGGAGAGGACAATGGAGAGGGTATTGTGGTATGGCTATCCCCCTCAGGGGAGTGATTTCTCATTCATTTTCCCTCTATCTCTCTCAGGTGAGCACATGTATCTTATGGAAAAAAAATAACAAAACCAAATCAAAATGTGAATAGTGAGAGGCTAAAAAATAAATCCTTCACATCTAATTCCTACTCCTATCAATTCATTTGCAAACGGTATTCTATCTATATATTTATATTTATCAATTTATATATTATCTATCTACACTTACACGAATTCAAAACCTAAATTAAATTTTGTGGTTTTTTTCCTCTTTTTTTTTTTGAGAGGTTTTTGCTATAGGGTGCGTGTGCTTGCCAGACAGACAGAGACAGAGAGACAGAAAGTGAGAAATCACCCCCCCCCCCAGGCGGTATGGCCACACCACAGTCCCTTCTCTTCCATTCTCCTCCCGGGATCTTGGGCACACATGCACACACGCCCGGTGTGAGTTTTAAGCCACTGGGTCCAGGACTCGAACTGCAGTCGACTATGTGGGAGTCCAGAGACATAATCATTACGCTAACTGCTGGTCCCTTTTTTTTCTGAATTACAGTCTTTTGGTTTTGTAACTTAAAGTAGATATACTGGGAAAATGTCTTTGTTTTCATACGTTTCATGTTAGCACAAATAATTTTTACTCAAATCTTTGCAAAGGCTTATAGTATTTTATAATATCTACATCCAATATTTTACTCAATGATTCACTATTGATTAACTTTTAAGTGATTTAAAATGTCCCACTATATTATTACAAACACTGCTACGGAGAGCATTTTTCCGGAGCATCACTTCACAAACACGTGGATTTCTATAACGTACATTTCTAGACTTAATTCTGGATTAAAATGTGTATGTTTTAAATTTTGCTAGATATTTATAGATTGTCACTGAGACAATTCTCATCTACTTACAACTTGGGGTAGGGTTTTCAGGACAAAAGTTTCACAAACAATACCAAATAAAACATAAAATTTGTACTTTCCCTCTGTTCTTTGAAACCTTGGCTGTATCCTTTACTGCCTTTATAAGTGTGGCCAACTTTTTTGTTTGTTTGTTTGTTTTTGTTTGTTTTTTTAGAGAGAGAGATTTTTGCTATAGGGCATGTGTGCTTGCTGGAGAGACAGAGACAAAAAGTGAGAAATCATCCCTTAGGGGGGATGGCCATAACACGGCCCTTCTCTTTTATTCTACTCAAGGGATCTTGGGCAGGCATGCACAGACACCCAGCATGAGTTTTAAGCCACAGGGTCCGGGACTCGAACCACAGTTGACTAGATGTGAGTCCAGTGACCTGACAATTATGTCATCTGCTGGTTCCAGCTGTGGCCAAATTTTAGCTAGGTAATTAAAAATTAATAAATCGGGAATTTCTCATTGAAAAGGGAGATTTTAACAAGAAGTGTTGTGATTCTTTTATTTGGGGGGGGAGGAGGAGACGTTTTTGCTATAGGGCACGTGTGCTCACCAGAAAGACAGAGAGACAGGGCCAGTAGGTGGTGTGGTGGTTAAGGATGCTGGACTCCCACATGGCCAACCGCAGTTCGAGTCCCGGACCTGGCGGCTTGCTTTCTCACCTCTCTCTCTCTCTCTCTCTCTCCCTGGTCAAATTAAAAACTAACTAAATAAAGGTAAATAAAATAATTCTTTAAAAAAAAGTTTACATTAAAAAAAAAAAGAAAGACAAAGAGATAGAAAGTGAGAAATTACCCCCCCCCCCCCCCCCCCAGGGAGGATGGCCAAGCTGCGATCCCTTCTCCTCCATTCTCCTCTCAGGGTCTTGGGCACGCACACACACGTGCCCAGTGTGAGTTTAATTCACCAGGTCTGAGACTCAAACCATGGTCGACTACATGGGAGTCCAGCGACATAGCCATTGTGCCAACTCTGGTCCCAAGTATTGTGATTCTTTACAGCAGCAGAGGATCTGAGACAGAAGCAGTAAAAACTTCCATTATTCTTTTAATCCTATTGCTGTGTTTAGCAAGATTTTAGCAGAGACTAAAATTGAAACTGGATTGCATTTAAAAGAAAATATATTATCATACTTCCTTGAGCAAAATTCGCCCACAATGTTATATTACTGACTCCTGAGTGGTTTAAACTGTTCTCGACTCTTAGTTGAATTTGTCAAGAATGTTTTGTAAATCTATCTTTCTATATGAGTTTTATATTTGGGAGCTATCTACCATTTTGCCTGCTTGCACAAAAATCTTATTTGCAATTTATTTATTTATTTTAAGGTTTTGCCATATGGTGCGTGTGCTTGCTAGAAAGAGATAGAGAAAGGGAAAGTGAGAAATTACTCCCAGGGGAAATGGCCACACAGTAATCTCTTCTCCTCCATTCTCCTCTCAGGATGTTGGGCATGCACGCACATGCACCTGGCATGATTTTCAATTCACCAGGTCTTCAACTCAAACTATGCTTGGTCGTGTCTGACCCCTGTAATTTATTTTTAAGTCACATGAAAATAATCTTTTACTCTTCACTCATGATAGAGCATGTGTGTACACACTTGAGAGGAAGAGCGAGGAGCACTGTCCACAAAACCTGGCCACGCTGTGATCACGTTCTACCAGTCCTCCAGCCGGTCAAAGTCTGGGTGTTGCCCGAGTGCCCAGAGTACACCAGGTTGACCAGCCTCAATTACACATGGACTCTGGGTTTGTTCTAGAAGTGCATTACCTCTGTGCCACAGAATCCACCCGAAAGCATTTGAACTCATCTGTAACCGTCAAAGCCCTGTGTAGCTGAAATGCTGCATGGAACCTTGATTAGTAACTGTTCTTACTACGACCAAGCATGATGACGCAATTCAGAGACCTAACTATTAACACTGGCTGTACCATTCACTAACCACAGCTTCTAAGTGATTCAGTTAAACTTCCTGGACATGTGTTACTCATTCAAATACAATTGGTCACATCAGGTGCTGTCTACGCCTTCTGGCTACAAGTCACTTGTAAAGATTAGACACATAATTTTTCCTTGCTACAACAATAAACTCTTCAGAAGAGGCATGCATCAAATCTTGTAAACATCCATAAATGAATAGGGGACTATGTGACTTCCTTGAACATTAAGGCTCCCCAGGGTGGTGAGGAGGAGTTTCGGATTTCCGGGAGCTCACGGCAGTGCCCTGCTCTGTCACTGTGGCTTCGCCTACTGTACTGGCTGATGGACACCTCACTTCTATGTGAAACGCTGGGACCTAATGGCAATGCCTAGCTTCAGAGCTGCTGGGAGCGGTTAGTGAGCCTGCTAGTAAAACACAGCAGTCAATTCATATCGGGCACTCATTAGCAGTATTTATCAGAGTCCTTACGATGGATCTGGGAGACCTCAGAAAGGCGTTGCTCTTCGTCACTGTGTATTAACTCACTCTAATTTGCTGAAGACATTAGGAATGATTAAACCCTTAGAGGCTCCACTTCTTTCAGTGAAGCGTATTTGGTGAACAAGTCACATTTATTCACAGAAATCACAAGTCACAAAAATCGTTTCTTAAAAAAGACAGGGGAACCAGCAGTTAGCGTAATGGCTATGTCGCTGGACTCCCACGTAGTCGACCGCGGTTTGCGTCTCGGACCCGGTGACTTACAACTCACGCCGGGCGCGTGTGCGTGCGTGCCCAGGATCCCGAGAGGAGAAGGAGAAGGGATTGCGGCGTGACCATCCCCCCTGGGGGGTGATTTCTCGCTTTCTGTCTCTCTGTCTCTCTCTGTCTGTCTGGCAAGCACACGCGCCCTATAGCAAAAAACCTCTCCAAAAAAAAAAAAAAAAAAAAAAAAGACAGAAGGATCAGCCAGGAGGTATCATGGTTAAAGTGACTGTACCCCACATGGCTGACTGTGTGATTGACACCCAAGCGAGAGGCCAGAGAAACAAGCTGGGCCTGGGGCCAGCAGATGGCTAGTAATCACATTGCTGGACTCCCACATGGTGGATCATGGTTCAAGTCTTAGACACAGTGGCTTGAAAATCACAACAGACACATTTGTGTGTATGCCCAAAATCCAAGGAGAAGAATGGAGAAGAAAGGATTGGGGCATGGCCATCCTCCCCGAGGGTGATTTCTTACTTTCCCTCTCATTGTCTCCCCTCTCTCTCTCTCTCTCTCTCTCTCTCTCTCTCTCTCTCTTGCAAGCACACACACCATATGGAAAAAATACTCTAAACAAACAAACCATGCTGGGTACACATGAATTTGTTCCCCAAATCCTGGAAGTAGAATGGAGGGGAAGGGATTGCAGTATGACCACCTACCTGGGAGTGCTTTCTCCCGCTCGCTCGCTCTCTCTGGTGAGCACATATATCCTATCACAAATATTTTTTCTACATTTTATTGATTCATAAAATACCTTAAACTAAAACTACGGACAAAGCTAGAATCTAGTTACAAGTGCACTGTAATTTTCTTCTGAAACATTTTAAATTAATTAATTAACTTACATTCATTCCCTGAGCATTGTCACAGCATACAAAGTGTGATTTCCCATCTAAGATATACTACATATAGTAGTGACTTAATCATACATGTTATCATCATTAAATTAATTTTCCATTTCTAGTTTCATATGTATGTATTTTCCCCCTCTTTCTCACCCTCTGCCATTTCCCACCTTTTTCCCACACTATCTCAGGTGTTTATAGTTGTTTTCCATTCCTTCCCCCCCCCATATTTTATTGATTAACAATTTTTTTTAAGTAATATAACTACTTTCAATGAAAGTTTAGCTGATATGTACATAGCAGTGAATACACATCTGAGTTTAGGCGTGAAACTGAGTAGAATGAATATAATATAAGGTAGCACCTAGCTGATGCTATAACGCTTACTCTGGTCAATAAATAGGTACTTTTAATATATATATTTTTTAATTTCAAGAAAAGCAGTTTTAGCTTTAATAAATCAAAGAAATGCTAAGGAACTTTACTTAAAGATAGGAAAAAGGTTGGGATTCTGTTCAAATAGTAGGCGCACTAACCTATCGGCAGCTCAAGACAGGACAAAAATCCTTAAAAGCAGAAAACAAAGTCTAGAAGAAAATCAGCAATGTTTTAGTCAAAAGTCATAAAATGTTATTTCACCAGTTCAGTCTCATGTACTTAATCTATCTTCTGTTGTGGTTCAATGATCCCGATCAAATTCTGGGATATAATATTCAACTCCTCCATTCTGGCACTTGCCAGAAAGACAGAGACAGAGAGACAGAAAGTGAGAAATCACCCCCCAGGGGGGATGGCCACGCCGCAATCCCTTCTCCTCCATTCTCCTCTCGGGATCTTGGGCACGCACGCACACGCGCCCGGCGTGAATTTGGGACGTGAACCACGGTCAACTACGTGGGAGTCCAGCGACATAGCCATTACGCTAACTGCTGGTCCCGCAAGTGGGACATTTCACCCCGACTAAAATGCAGACTTTCCCATTCACATGTAATCAAGCACCGCTCTGCTCTGTCCCCTCCTTCTGCCATCCCTGCGTACTTCACACCCACCCTTCTTGGCAGAGGCTCATCCCAGGTCCCCAGAATTAAGTTATGTGTGCTTCCTTGCTGTCAGGGTTCTCATGTGTGATGTTTATTTCCTCTCTTTCTCTTCCTATTTTCTAGGTTCTTTGCCTAAAGTGTCTTCATGTATGCTCAAGAGAATGAATACATTTTTATTTGAGCCAGTCAACCTACATAAGACTGTGCCATCTTCAACATCCCACTTTAAGCCAAGCCGTATCTTCCATGGCAGAGCAATCTGAGGACCCTGGCTGCAGCTCTTCCGTGGCTCAGTCCCACATGCATAGGACGCAGGACTGCCTGGAAAACACATGGTGCCCGGGATGAGAATAAAAAGTGACCCACGCACAGGTGTCTACATATTTAAGTTACACACCAAGCAAATGCACTTTAATTAATTAATTAATTAGTTAATTTTTTGGAAAGATTTTTGTTATAGAGTGCATGCACTCACCAGAGAGAGAGAGAGAGAGACAAGGAGATAGAAAAGGAGAAATCACCCCCCCGGGGGGAAGGCCTTGCCACAACCCCTTCTCCTCCAGCCTCCTCTCGGGATTTTAGGCGCACAGTTATATGAAGCAGGTATGATTTTCAAGCTTCCTTGTCTCACACTGCCCTCAGCCACGTGGGTGTTCAGTGCCTTAACCACTCTCCCCTGCTGGCCTCTCACAACACTTTACAACCACCTAAAAAGTCAGCTTAATTCCTGAATTTCAGATTCTTCAGGGTGTTAGCTGGGACGTGACATTAGAGGCAGAGGAATCCCTTATCCTTTCCAGCTCTGTCTGACATGATAAAAGCACACTTCCCACCCATCCTCCCCCAGCCCCTGGCAAAACACCTGTGCTAGGACCCCCTCCCCACCACAGGCCTGAGCGTTTCCATGTGTGTAGTGTGATCAGTCCTGCAGGAGAAGACGTTGCCAACGCGAGAGTGCACACGCACACACATGGTAGGATATCCCAGACCTGGGTGGTCAGAATCTAGTCTGAATGTCCACGTCTGGGCTCCTTGGGCTCTGCCCTCTTTGGACACAACCAAAGATGGTCAAAGTCAGGTTCTTTTTTTTTTTTTTTTTTCTTTTTTTGGAGAGGCTTTTGCTATAGGGCGCGTGCGCTCGCCAGACAGACAGAGAGACAGAGAGATAGAAAGCAGGAAATCACCCCCCAGGGGGGATGGCCACGCCGCAATCCCTTCTCCTCCATTCTCCTCTCGGGATCTTGGGCATGCACGCACACGCGCCCGGTGTAAGTTTAAGCCACCGGGTCCGGGATCGAACCGCGGTCGACTACGTGGGAGTCCAGCGACATAGCCATTACGCTAACTGCTGGTCCCAAAGTCAGGTTCTTGAAAGGGTAGGAGTTCCTCCTTCAGGAGGTGTTAAGCTTGTGTTCTGTTTAGGAGTTTTTGTTTGTTGTATTTTTATTTTATTTATTTATATTTTAAAAATTATTTATTTACTTTTATGTATTATCATTATTTTTTAATTTGTCTAGAAAGAGACAGAGAGATAGAGAAAGAGAGACAAAGTGAGAAAGCAAGCCACCAGGTCCAGGACTTGAAATGCAGTCAGCCACGTGAGAGTCCAGGGCTGGCTGGCCTGTTTGCTGTTTTCAAGTTAACGCAGACAAGCAAACAAAAGGATCCACAGATGAAACAAATTTCCAATTAACACCAGAAAGTAGGGATTAGCTTTTCTCACTGAGTTATTTGATCCACTTGCCTTATCACCGCGTGCTGTTCCTGTGTCCTGGTCATCCGGCACTGAGCTGTGTTTGTTCCTGAGTCACCTGAGTATGGCTTCACGGTTACACCTTTGTGACCATTCTCGTCACCTGAGTATGGCTTCACAGTTACACCTCTGTGACCATGTTTGGTAGGGGCAGAGGGTTCGATGTGGACTTTGGTTCCATGACTAAGGCTCGAAAGAATCATTCTATTATCCATAGAGAAAACGAGATCTTGAGATACCGTAAGACTTTCAAGCTACGATGTAATCACTAGTAATAATCAAAGGGCAGATTTTTGCCAAAGAACATGTATCACACCATTTTGATTGTTTTATATTTCTGGTGCTTTTGAAGGAAACTAATTTATTCCCACATAGTCAGCAATGTGGCTAGCAGGAAAACAGTTTTAATGAAATCCGAAGGGACATTACAATTCTCTTTGATGCCCAATCATGTCTATTTCATCTTAGGCAAAAAAGAATGTAATACGCAAGAGTCAGGGCCACGGCCTAACATGCTCGTGCTGAAAAGTATGTCTTGGGCTATTTCATGTTCCACTACCAGCTGCTTTATTTGTTGATGTTTCAATTTCCAGACATAATCACTTGGAAAACAATGTCCTTTCTGAGACTGGTTGTGAAGACCTAGAAAATAAGGAACCTACATTTGTCTCAGGGAAGTACAAGAACAAGAGTCTAAGGGAAGTGTAAACTATGAATGCAACCCGAATTTACAATTGGAAAGATAATTCATGAGCTATATGCTAAGGCAAATACAACACTCTGACACTGCAGATCTCATCAATCAGTGGAATATCTACATATGCAGGTATCTGTGTCTATATGCATTTATTCATAGCCTGTTTCAAGACCAGGAAGGTAGACCAAAGCTTGAACATGGAGACCTCTTGCTAACATCCAGGACTTCCTCACATAGAAAATAACAAACGCAATTTTGGTCTAATTGTGGTTAACTCTCAGCTGGAGTTCTTCTCCGTTGGATTTCACTCTTACTGACCGTGGGCAACAGATGTTGCCATGACATTCTTAGCCCACTGATATTCTCAGTCTGCATGATTTCTCTGTCAGTCGAGTTCTTGCAAGAAACAGGAAATGAGCTATCTTAAGAAAGGGAGGAGCTTCTGGAATATCAAGAATTCATGGAATCCCTGAGTCTGAACAATCTGCTTGGAGAATGGACAGAAACTGAGGCTGTTCTAGGGCATTTCCAAAACTTGGGGAGTAGGATGGCTCCTTCTTAACCAAGCAGTGTAGCCAGGAGGCTGTAGTGCACTATCTGTTACACATTGTGATTACAGAAATCGGAGCTCAGTCTTGGTGTCACTAATTCTGAATGTTGAACATCAACATACAGGTGTTTTCACTGTGGCCACGTGCTTCCAGAGCACAACAATGGAGCAGAGTCCCTCTCCACTCCCTGAGAAGTGAGTTTTCCTGCGATGTTGTAACTCAGGAGTGCATGTGAGGGCATGTCCTTCAAGTAAGAAAGGTAGTAAAGTGTTAGATAATCCCAAATGTCGGAGATTTACCGTTTGTTTGCCTTAACATTCTCAACTCCCTGTAGGACCAATTAGTTTGTCATTTATTCTACATGCTTGAGGTGCTACCAATATGTCCTGGGTCCTGACACTTTTTTTTTTTTTTTTAACAGAGAGATCTTTGCTATAGGATGTGTGCACTTGCTGGAGAGACTGAGAGATAGAAAGCAAGGAGAACACCCCAGGGGGATGACCATGCCACAGTCAATTCTCCCCCAATCTCCTCTCGGGATTTTGAGCATGCACGCACAGATGCCCGGTGGGAGGTTTAAGCCATCAGTCCAGGACCTGAGCTGTGGTCAACTACGTGGGAGTCCAGTGATCTAACCACTATGCCATCTGCTGGTCCCATGACACTTTACTCGACATCTTCCAAAACAAGCTCATCATTCGTGTTCTCTTCGTATTTCCTCAGCTGAGTTTCATCTTGGGGTTTCCCTTCCCCTCCTTTGGTTTATTACCAAATCATTCCAATTTTAGCATCTTAATAGTCTAGATATGTGTCTCTCACTCTTTATTTCTGATACTGTCAACCTAATTATGTCACACTATCTTAGTGTAACTCAACAAATTACGTCCAAAGTAAACATGATTTCGCTTCATTTCTGAATTTTGGTCATATTTATACGCATCAGTAGACCTATTGCGACATACTAAGCCAAAGGACACGAATTTCATACTATGCTTATTAAATGTTGATTAAAATTTAGTCAAAAAGCAAAATTTATTGCATAATAAAAACCTATGGAGCCAGCCAGTGGTGTGGTGGTTAAGGTGGCTGGCTCCCACGTGACCACTGGGTAATTCGAGTCCCAGATCTCACAGCCTGGAAAGCACACCAGGCTCATGTGCGTGTGTGCCGAAAATACAGAGAGAGAAATAAAGGAGAAGAAATTGAGGCATGGCCATCCCCTGAGGGCTGCATTCTCATTCTCTCTCTCTCTCTCACTCTCTCTCTCTCTCTCTCTCTCTCTCTCTCTGTCTCTATGTGTCAAGTACATGTGCCTTATAACAGAGAGGAAAACCTATCAATAATCTCACATTTAATATTGTGTACATTTTCTTTCCCTCTTTGTTAAATGGGTGGCTATGAGGACTAAGAAAACACCCAAGTTGGGACCAGTATGGCGTAATGATTATGTCACTGGACTCCCACATGGCCAACCACGGTTTGAGTCCCAGAGCCGGCCACTTGAAACTCATACTGGCTGCGTGTGCATGCATGCCCAAGATCCCGAGAGGAGAATGGAGGAGAAGGGATTGTGGGGTGGCCATCCTCTCTGGGGGGGATTTCTCACTTTCTGACTCTCTGTCTCTCTCTCCAGCAAGTGCAGGTATCCTGTAGCAAAAATTCTGTCTAATAAAAATAAATAAAAAAAGAAAGAAAATATACAAGTAAATTTTAATGATAGCAAAAAGGATGTGATCTCTATATATGAAGATAATTATGTTTTTTTTTTCTTCTTTTTTTTCTTTTTTCTTTTTTTTTTTTTTCTTTTTTTTTTTTTTTTTTTTTTTGCTATAGGGCACGTGCGCTTACCAGAAAGACAGAAAGAGACAAAGAGACAGAATGCGAGAAATCACCCCGCAGAGGGGATGGCCACGCCTCAATCCCTTCTCCTCCATTATCCTCTCAGGATCTTGGTCATGCATGCACACGCGCCCGGTGTGAATTTTAAGCCACCGGGTCCAGGACTCGAACTGCGATCGACTACATGGGAGTCCAGCGACATAGCCATTATGCTAACTGCTGGTCCCAAAATCATTATGTTTTCACCATTAATATTATCATTTCTATTTTTGCCTCCAACACCAGACAGTATATATCAACAGCAAGTGGATTTGACATTGCACTTACCCCGTATCTGGGAAAAGAAGAGTTTCCGTCATTCTTAAAGAGAGGAAACAACAGCATTCTCAGCAACGGGCTTGTTGCCTGGGGTCCAGCAGGAGTAGACCACCCTTCGCTATTCCTCTCGCCTTCATTCCGATTTAACTATGACCTGCATTGCTGGCGTAATGGGAAGTCTGTCCTTTCAGCTTTTCGTGACTCGTGAGACATCCCAGCTAGTCTCCTACTGTGTCGCGTCTTCTGAGACGTACTCCTCACTTTTGTCAGCTCAGGCTCAGTCTAACCAGACCGCCCTCCCAGCTCCTGACTTGCAAACACAGGTGTTATGTTTCCAGGTGAAGGCCTTGGCAGCTGGGACCTCCCTGTCGTCCCAGCAGGTGCTCAGTCTCTTGTCTCCACAGCACAGATATGCGCATCTCTAAAGTCATGCTGTTTTTAACTTAAATTCTTGTTTCTTTAAATGGTGGACACTGCTGTAGTGACTGGGAAAACCTTCGCCCCTGGGTGTATAAACGTAAGCAGAGGAAGTATACGTAATAGGCTTAATAGCCCTCTCATTGTGCAGAAATGAGCATGACAGGTAGTTCTTCATGACAGTGTGAGAGCGTGTATCAGCTCTCGCTGCCGCACACATCCTGTCCCCGAAATGTCACGTCTGCACTTCCTGGAAGGCCTGTGGTCTGTCAGAGGATATGGCGACACTAACCCTCCCTGTAGGGCTGGAAATAGAGTGGGAAGGGTGCGCTGGGAGAATCCGCCCTCTGGGTTAATGTATAGCTCCCATAAGCCCCTTTGCTCCCTTGTAGGATTAACTACTTTTCAAATGTGGAAGACGAGATAGACAGAAACTGTCTTCTCCTCCATTTACCACAGAGCCTATAGTTTCTGGAAGTAGATATTTTTCAGTGTCTAAAAACATCCAGTTTTTATATTAATTGTAGGATCTTTTGTCAAGAATAAGAACATCAAAAAGTTTTATAAACATATTTATATCCATTTTAAGACCTTCTAGGCATTATCAAGGGGCAAACACTTTACTGGACAATATACATTTTTTTTTCTCTTTCAATTTATTTATTTTTTACATTAATTCACTATACATCATTACAGCATACAGATGAATTTTCCATCCAAAATACACTGTGTATTGGCTCAATCAAGCACATCAACATACATGTTATCAGCAAATAATTTTCCAATTCTTATGTCTTGTATACTTTGTTTTTCGTTTTGCCATCCTTGACTCCCTATCCCTCACCCTCTGCCATGTCCCACCCTCCTCCCACACTGTCTCTGGTATCCATGGTTGCTTTCTATGCCTTCCCCCCCCCCCCCCATTTAATTGATTTGCTAATGAACTTAATTAGCCTAAATATATCCAATAGCTAGCACAGCTGATATATACCTATACATGAATCTGACTTTAGGCATAAACCTCAGTGAGTAGAATGAACATATTATAAAGTAGTACCTAGTTGGGGCTATATGGCTTACTGCAGTCATCAAATATGCATTTTTTTAAAAATTTCGATACGAACAGTTTTACTGGTTTTTTTTCTCCTGCAACTTTTTTTTTTTAAATTACTTAACATTCATTCCCTGAGCATCATCACAACATACTAAATGTGGTTTCCCATCTAGAATAATCATGCATGTCATCATCAATAATATTCCATTTCTACTTTCATACATATGTATATGTATATATATGTTTTTTACCCCATGTTTGACCCTCTGCCCTTTCCCACTTTTTATTACACTATCTCTGCTATATACAGTTGTTTTCTATTTCTTTTCCCCCAACATTTTGTTGATCACACAATATCATAAGTAATCTAACTACTTTCAATAGCAAGTTCAGCAGGTAATTTCAAGAAGAGCAGTTTTGAACTGGTAATGATATTTCCTTGAAACTTAAAGCCTAGAAACAGGTTAGTATTCTGTTCAAATAGTAGGTACATGCACCTATCAACAGCTCAAGACAGGACAAAGGTTTTCCTTTAAAACTGGAAAACAAAGCTTAGAAGAAAAGCAGCAATATTCTAGTCAAGTCACAGAATGTTGTTTCATCAGTTCAGTCTCATGTACTTAATCTTTCTTCTGTTAAGGTTCGATCTTCCAGATTGAATTCTGGGATATAATATTCATCTCCAAACATTGTCCCTACAATTAAGTTGCCCATTTTCTTAGTTTTTGAACTCTTATTTCTGTGTGTCTGCATTTAATTTTACTGACATAGCACTCCCTTAAGAATTTCTTGGAGATCTGGTCTGGTGCTGGTAAATTCTTTCAGGTTTTGTTTATATGGGAATGTTTGTGTCTTTTTTTCCCAAATGAATGATCATCTTGCTGGGTACAGTATTCTTGGTTGAAATTGCTTTTCCCTTAACACGTTGAATATATTTTCCCATTCTTTCCTTGCTCGCATAGTTTCTGATGAGAGATCTGCTGTTAGTCTGATGGGACACCCCTTGTAGGTAACTTGCTGTTTTTCTCTTGCCAATCTTAGTATCTTGTCTTTGTCTGTTGTTTTGGTCAATCTGGCTATAATGTGTCTTGGAGAAGATCTTCTTGGGTTGATTCTATTTGGGGTCCTCTGTATTTCTTGGGACTGAATAATTTTGAGTGCCTCTCTAGGTTTGGAAAGTTTTCCTGCAGGATCTCATGGAATAGATTATCAATGCCCTTATGAGTCTCTTTGCCTTCTGGGATGCCTATTATCCGGATGTTTGGACGTTTGATGGTATCTAGTATTTCTCATATATTAGTCTCAAATTCTTGGGCCATTTTCTCAGTCTTCGTGGTGGATTTTTTGAGGCTAGCAATTTTCTCTTCTATGTCTGAGATTCTATTTTCTGTATGATCTAGTCTGCTTTTAATACTTTCAAGAGAGATTTTTACTTCCTGTATTATAGCTTTCATCTCTAACAGTTCCATCTGATTCTTTTGTAAAGTGTGAAATTCCTCTTTTAGATCTTGCATGAATTTCCTCACCTCCTGGAACTCAACAACTTCTTTTCCTTCCTCTTCAGCAGTTCATTGTCTCTCTTCTCTTCCATCTCTGTTAGCTTTGCCATTATGAATGTTCTGAATTCTTTATCAGACATCTCCATGAATTCCCGTGAACTGTGTGTGGATGAAGACGAGTTATCCTTTTCCCTTGGAGAAGAGATATTTTCCTACTTTCCCATATTTCTTGTGGTCCTGTAGCGATTTCTAGTCACCTGGTTGATGGTCAGTTTCTTCCCAAACTTGTAAGTTCAATCTGAGCATTGAGGAGCATGGAGAAAAGGAAACAGAAAGAGAGAAACAACAGCAACAATAGCAAAAAAAAAAAAAAAACAAACAAGAAAAGAAAAAGAGAAGAAAAAAACAAAGATAAAACTTCTCAATACAACTTAAAAAATTAATACTTTTCAAAAATTTCAGTAAAAAAAACAAAACTTGGAAAAATTCTAAAAAGCAAAAATTAAATAAAAAAGAGGAGACAGAGACTGAGACAGAGATAGAGAGAGACAAGGACAGGTACAGAGACAGATGGCCTGGAAGGGCTCTTCCTACCACGCGAGTTTTGTGTGCTGGAAGCCAAATTATCAGTGGGAAAGTCTTGATTTCTGTTCCCCCAAAATGGCTAGGTTGCAGAATCCATGTGGCTGCGGCTTCAAGAAGAAGCGACAATATACATTTTTAATTACATTTCTTAGTAACAAAATAATGAAAAAAAATGTAGGGGCATATTGTGAAGAATTTAAAGGTAATGGTACACTATAAAAGACAATTAAGTAGTAATCTATTTGTATTTTTCTAATTTTTTTTTTCGTTTTGATTTGGTTAAAATAAATGAAAATATTTTAATTAATTAGGACTTTAATTTGCTTCATTTTGACATTTATTGATAAAATTATTCCTATCTCTGAGGGACAATGTGATTTTGTCAGTAAAATGTGTATTAAAAAATTGTTTAAAGAATTATTTATTTAATTTAATTTTTAATTTTTTTTTTTCAGTTTGCTTTGAGGCATGTGTGCTTACCAGAGAGAGACAGAGAGAGAGAAAGAAGGAAAGTGAGAAAGCAAGCTGCCATGTCTGGGAGTTGAACCACAGTCAACCATATGAGAATTCAGCACCCTAACCACCACTTAACTTGCTGGACCCTACAATGTATATTTTCTACTATTCATCATGGTGTTGCGTCATAAATTTGGACCACTAATTGCCATTTTAATTTTACCTGAAACTGTCCTCTCAAATGTCAGTCATATCAAGAGCACATTAAGATGCAAATATTTAATTGGTTAGGTGTGATTTTTCTGGTATTCATGTTATTCCATATCTTTGACTAAGATAACAATTAGAAAGATTCTTTTTTGTTTTTTTTTTCTTTTTTTTTTTTTTTTTGGAGAGGTTTTTGCTATAGGGCGCATGCGCTCGCCATACAGACAGACAGAGAGAGACAGAGAGACAGGAAGCGAGAAATCACCCCCCCCCCAGGGAGGATGGCCACTCTGTGATCCCTTCTCCTCCATTCTCCTCTCGGGATCTTGAGCACGCACGCACACGTGCCTGGCGTGAGTTTAAGCCACCGGGTCTGGGACTCGAACAGCGGTCGACTACGTGGGAGTCCAGCAGCATAGTCATTATGCTAACTGCTGGTCCCTTGGAGAGGTTTTTGCTATAGGGTGCGTGCACTCGCCAGAAAGACAGAGAAAGACAGAGAGATAGAAAGCAAGAGATCACCCCCCAGGGGGCATGGCCACACTGCAATCCATTCTCCTCCATTCTCCTCTCGGGATCTTGGGCACACATGCACATGCGCCCAGCGTGAGTTTAAGCCAACAGGTCCAGTATTCAAACAGCAATGGACTACATGGGAGTCCAGCAACATAGCCATTACACTAACTGCTGGGCCCACAATTAGATAGTTTCTTGAAAGATAGTCCAGGAATATGTAGGAAAGTTCAACGACCTTGACAGTGTTGGGTCTTCATTCTCATTCATGAGTTTAAAGACTTCTAATAGGATTTCTTGCATTTTCCTCTCTAACCATCTCAGCTTTTTGGTTTCCAAGCAGCACTTTCTAGGACAAGGATGATGTAGACTCACTAATGGAATTATAAATCATTTCACAGATACCATTTGGAATGTATGAATTGGAGGTAAATACATGACTAGACAAACTTTAAAACTGAATGAAATGAAATTACGCCATAAGGACAGCCAGCTGGTCTGAGACCACTAGACACCACTGTTGGCATCCTTATGATAAGGGGCCTCCTTTTGGACTGGGAATTAGTGAACTGACCTGAAATCGCAAGTACTTAGTCCCAGCATTTTTTACAGACCCTCTGGAATAAAAAGAAAAATAGCAGCTATTGACTAATAGGAAGAAGTAGTTGTTTTCAATGTTTTAAATGCCATACATAAAAATACTAGGAGTCCATGAGTAGAGATGTCTTTGAGGGCATTTGAATGTGGAATTACAGCAATAAAAGAACAGCAAAATGGTGGCCAGCCCCAGCTTCATAGAACTTATCAGTATCACTCCTCATTGGCCAACTCTGTCTTTGGAGGATTTCGCTGCTCATTACCTGCTCCAACTTCCCAGTGTCCCAGGGTGGGAATCAATGATATGACAGAAGAGATTTCAATGACTAGGAAATGGTAGGAAGGTTCAGGTAAAAACAATGCATAGTTCTTCTGCCTTTGATATGTCCACCAGCTGTCTGAAAAACATCTGGATTGAACACACATAAAATTGGTATTTCAGCACCTATTTACCTTAGTGGATTACAGGGATGTGTCAACTGGTTGCTTACATTTTATATATAAGTTGTGTATTTGTAATATCACCACGAATTACGCTCACATGTATGTAGATAGTAGAGGTGAGGACGTGAGATAAGGTGTAGGTGGGAGAACGAGTAGAGCCATCTTCAAGAGACTCTGAAAGACCTGGGTACACCTCAGCTTTTCCGTGGTCAGTAACAATTAGGCACTCACTAACAAGGACAGGTGCCCTGAAAGATTGTTTCCCAGAGTTGACAACAAACTCCTTCCAGCCACATGGGATTCCCACATGATGTTGTCATACTCTCCGTTCTGTCTGCATTGGTGATGCTCTGGAAAAGAGTCTCAACCACAGGGAGCTTTCACTTGGGATGGTATGGCTTAGGCAAGGAGTGGTAGAAGCGTATCCACATTCTCACGGCTGACATTTATTAAATCGCTTGAAACTAATTCCTACCGTATATTCACACAGTATTGGATTATTTGACCGAGATTTCTTCCTTAAAATAACTTACTGGATTTCACACCCTAGCATCTAAGTTCTGGCCAGCAGATGGCGTAGAAGTTAAGGTGAGAGATCCCGCGTGACCAACCGTGTGTTCAAGTTCCAGACCAGGATGTTCGAAAATCACACCAGGCATAAGTGCACACGTGCTCAAAATTCCGGGATGAGAGTAGAGAGAACGGGTTGCACCCTGGCCATGCCCCTTCCGGGGGGAGGGGATTTCTCACTTTCCCTCTCTCGGTCTCTCTCTGTTGAGTGCACATCGTTATAGTAAAGAAAAATAAGTAAACTAAAAATAAAATAAGCAATGAGAAAATGTGGCTGCTGCCCCATTATTAACGCGGGTTCTTGTTTTAACCAGAATCCGGCGTGGTTTCTCCCCTAAGAGCAAGATACTAGATCCTTTCAAAGTTTGTCTAAACTTGAGAAATTGACAAATTCATTTGTGAAAACTAGAAATGTTTAAAACATAAATCAAAATAATAGTAAGAATGCATAATTTAGAGGCCAACATCAAAACGGATGCTAAAGTTGATCTATCAGGAATAGGAGAACGAGAGGAAAGGGAGCCATATATACAAAGTTGCCGAAGAGAGTATTTAAGGCGTATGAAGAGCAATTTATATACATGAAGTTAAGTTCTTTATGGCAGCTCGTTTCAATCAATAACTATTGTATAATGTTTGGGGAAAAAAAAGAAGAAAGAAAGAGTCTTAATATTTGCTGTAGGGCACATGTGCTCACAGAGAGAGACAGAGACAAAGAAAGTGAGAAATCATCCCCCAGGGTGTTTGGCCACCCTGCAGTCCTCCCTCCTCCATTCTCCTCTTGGGATGTGGGGCATGCTTGCATACACGCTTGCATGCTTCCCACGGGACTCAGGACTCGAACCATGCTGCTGGCCATGTGGGATCCAGCCGCCCCAACCACCACGACACCTAGCGGGGCTTACACAGGTTTTCTTTTTCTTTTTTTCCAGTTTAGTTTTTCATGACAGTGTGTGTGAGAGAGAGTAAGATGTGGAGGGAAAGGGGGGAGAGAGAGAGAAGGTGTGAGAGAGACGAGCACCCTCAACGGGGTCTCAGGCCATGACCCTCCAGCCCCCGCCGGCCCAGGTCACAGCACGCCTGTGGGGCAGGCACGGGGGTGGCAAGGACAGGAACCTTTTCCCAGCCTTCCCACGGGGCCCAGGGCATCTGCCCTGCACAAACCGCTGGCCTTCGACAAAGTACCTTGAACTGACACCATCATTATAGAAATAGTAACGATCAAACTGAAGATCGTTTTTATATTTTTCATCACACTTTGTCCCTCATTTTTTAGCACTCAGTTTCTCTTTTTCTTTCTTTCTTTTTTATCAATAAATAAATAATTATTTTATTCAAAGAAAAACCACACACACACACACAACTTTTAGAGACTAGCAGTTGTTGTAATGGCTATGTCGCTGGACTCCCTTGTAGTTGAACCCGGTGCGAGTCCTGGACCCGGTGGCTTAACCTCATGCCGGGCGCGTGTGCGTGTGTGCCCAAGATCCCAAGAGGAGAATGGAGGAGAAGGGATTGTGGCGTGGCCATCTCCCCAGGGGGTGATTTCTCGCTTTCTGTCTCTTTGTCTCTCTCTGTCTTTCTGGCGACTGCATGCACCGTATAGCAAAAACCTCTCAAAACAAACAAACAAAAAGAATTATTTTATTCAACTTTATTTAATTATGAATGTATGTATGTATTTATTTATTTATTTAAATTAGACCACAGAAAGACAGAGAGAGAAAAGGGAAGAGAAAAAGCACGTCGCCAGGCCCAAGACTCAAACTGCAGTCACCTGTGTGGGAGTTCAGCATCCTAACCACCACGCTACCCGCCAGCATGACTTGGTTTCTCTTATCCTCTCACTTTAGTTCTTCCTCTTCTCTGCACTCTTTATTTTGCCTTTTCTGTCTTCATTTTATTGACTTAGGGAGTTAATGCCAAACACCCCTGAGCCTGCTTACAGGAACAGTCAGAAAAGGTTCTTAAAGAAATGTCACTTTAGTACCAGTTTTTACCTCATGCAAGACGTACGACATAAATGAAAGTGCTTTTTGTCGTACACTAATATACCATATGGTTCTGTGACCCTGAAGATCCTTTTCTTAAGTTTCTCTACCATATTTAAGTTAAATACGCCCTATAGTAGAAGCAGAAAAAACAAAGATTCTAAGTGATTTGGGACACTAAATTTATTGCCTCATAATTGGAAGCTCAAAACCAGAGTTTACAGCTTCACTGTTTGTTGTAATTCTAAGGCCACCCTAATCAAATGACATGTCCAGAAACACTGTATGACCTTCTGTCACACTTTAAATAAAACAATTTAGATCTTGACCTGCAATGCAACTGGTGCCTAAGTGTCCTGATGTGCTAGCTGTTCAATCGTTATTTATCAGCTCATAAAAACTATCTGTGGGAGAGGGCAAAGGGCAAACTTCAAGGGTGAACCACTGGCCCAGAAATATTTTACTATTTTTCTTTCTTTTTTCAGTTCCAGTCACAGAGAACATGTATTTGCTGGGGAGAGACAGAGGGGGAGAGAGAAAGTGAGAAATAACCCCGGGGAGATGGTCATACTGAAACCCCTTCTCCTTCATCCTTTTCTCAGGATCCTGTGCACACACCTACATATGCTCGGCATGATTTTCAAGCCACCGGGTCTGGGACTTGAATCATGATTGGCTGTGTGGAAATTCAGCTCCTTAACCACCACACCACCTATTTGCCCCTCTTCTCCTATTTAGTAGAAGACGTGACTGAGAAAAGCAAGACGATAGTTTGTTGTACACACAGTTGTAGTTATGGTGCCTAGGAAGCCACTCTGTGCTGGTGACATTTACACTGAGACAAGAAAGAGGTGCTGGGGCCTGAAGTTTACACATCACCTTCTTTTCTATGATCGGGACTGAAAGGGAAATTGCAGTACACATTGACTGCATAGGGCCAGCCCATACACAAGTGGTTAAAGGAGCCAGATCACATGGTTTGAATCCTGGGCCCAGCAGTTGGAAAAATACACTGGGTGTGTGTGCTTGCATGTCACAAATCCTGACAGGATGGAAAAATGGAAGAGAGGGGACTGCAACATGGCCACGCCCCACTGGGTGCTTTCTCTTTCTCTCTGTCTTTGTCTCTTTCTGGAGAACACACATACTCTCTGACAATTAAAGAAATATTAACTGGCTAGGGGAAATGTTTTTCCCTTGAGACCGTGAAAGGGTAGTAAATAAATAAATATGGAATGTTTATGGAACATGTGTAAAAGTACGTTCATTCTGCATTCCATGCTCAAGAGAACCAGTGTTGAGTGTCAGAGACAAACTTGAAAAATGGGAAATAATTAAAAAATAAATAAACTTCAGTGGATGGCAGTGATTAACAGGAAAATTAACTCTGTGTAGTACTCTACAGTAATCCATTGAGAATTATGACCACCTGGCCACACGTCTAAAAGAGACCTACACTTTGTAGAGAAGAGATAATTATCAACAAATCTCCTCAATAAAATGAGTATTTTTTTAATTTTTTATTTTAATTTTTTTATATACATTCAATAATACCATTTAGCTTACAAAACAAGTGGGATTACATCAGACTAAGAAGTTTCTGCATGGCAAAAGACACAGTAATTAGTGTGAATCGACAGCCCTCAGGATGGGAAAATATCTTTGTAATGTATGCATCAGATAAGGGAGTGATAACCAGAATACATAAGGAACTAAAGAAGCTGTTTGGAGAAAAGATGGTCAACCCTATTAAAAGATGGGAGAAGGAGTTGAAAAAAACACTCTCTAAAGATGACATACGAATAGCCAAAAGGCATATGAAAAAATGCTCAACATCCCTCATCGTAAATGCAGATGAAATGAATATTTCAATATATTCAGGAGAGAATTGGGGTCAGTGTATCACAATGAGCAGACCACTGAATCAGGACTCGAGGATCTAAGTTTTGACAGTCAATACAAATGTGACCTTGAGTGGGAACCAGCAGTTAGCGTAATGGCTATGACGCTGGACTCCCACGTAGTCGACCGCAGTTCACGTCCCAGACCCGCTCACTTAAAACTCACGCTGGGCGTGTGTGCATGCGTGCCCAAGATCCTGAGAGGATAATGGAGGAGAAGGGATTGCGGCGTGGCCATCCCCCCTGGGGGGTGATTTCTCGCTTTCTGTCTCTATGTCTCTCTCTGTCTGTCTGGCGAGTACACGCGTCCTATAGTGAAAACCTCTCCAAAAAAATGTGACCTTGAGAAAGGAAGCCATGTCCATTCTTCGCCTCAGCTTTCTCATGTATAAAGTGGGACAGTAACATCTTTTACATCCAGTCAAAGGAAAGCTATGAGAATTTAATGATAATATACTGGTACACACCCTGCATTCGGAATTCTATGCAAATACAGACAGTAATAAGATTTACTAAGAATTTTTTTAGGAGCAAGCACTGTCAAAAGTAATTTTCATAAATTTGTTTTTCTAATTCGACAACAGCCTTATAGATAGGTTTTATCCATTTTTTTCAGAAAGAAAAGTTAAAGCACAAGTAAGATATTTTTCTGACATTTCTTCACAGTTAAGTAGCAAAGCCAATTTTTAAAAGCATATTTTTTTCTGATACCTCATTACTGGGCTCATAATTTCTTTCTTTTATTGTAGAGAGATTTTTTCTATAAGGCGCAAGCACTCACTACACAGCCAGAAAGAGACCAAGTGACAGAAAGCAAGAAATCACCCCCCAGGAGGGATGGCTATACCTTAAGCCCTTCTCCTCCATTCTCCTCTCAGGATCTTGGGCACACGTGCACACACACACACACACACACACACACACACAGCAAGAGATTTAAGCTGCCAGGTTTGGGACTCAAACCAAGGTCTACTATGTGAGAGTCCAGCAATGGAACCATTTACACCATCTGCTGGTCCCCCAGCTCATAATTTCTTGAATAAAATTAAAGACTAAGATTAACTACTGTGATTTTTATTTTTTAATTTTATTGATTAGTTGATTTATCATTAGGGTGCTTTTTGTTTTTGTTTTCGTTTTTGTTTTTTGAGAGGATTTTGCTATAGGGCACGTGCACTCTCCAGGTAGACAGAGAGAAACAGAGAGACAGAAAGCGAGAAATCACCCCCCAGGGGGGATGGCCATGCCACAATCCCTTCTCCTCCATTCTCCTCTCGGGATCTTGGGCACGCACACACACATGCCCGGCGTGAGTTTAAGCCACCGGGTCCGGGACTGGAACCGTGGTCGACTACATGGGAGTCCAGTGACAAAGCCATTACACCAACTGCTGGTCCCTATCATTAGTTTTAATGAAGAAATCTGCTAACAAATATGTCTGAATTTCAGAGATCACATGTAAAATCTGTCATGGAAACGGGATTCTGTGATGTGTAGCTGGAAGAATTACGCCCAGGCTGCAAGGAAAACAATGTGGCCCCACAAGGAGGGTTTTGTGCTCCATCACCACTCCATGTCCAAGGACGTTGTCACTGCGTGTGCGTGACACCCTCGCACCTTCCTGACCCAGCTGCCACCTGGCCTGTGACCTGGCCTTGGGTGACTCATGGTCGTTCACTCATCTTGACTGATTTTGGTCCACAATCAACATGCTCAGTGTTTTTTATTACAACATCTATTACTGGAACCAGCAGATGGTGTAATGGTTATGTTACTGGACTCCCTTGTAGTCCACAGCAGTTTAAGTCCCGTACCGGCAGCTTAAAACTCACGCCAGACACTTGTGCATGTGTGCCCAGAATCCCAAGAGGAGACTGGAAGAGGAATTACAGCGTGGCCAGCCCCCTGGGAGATTATTTCTCTCTTTCTGTCTGTCTCTCTCTTTCCCTACGGCAAGTACACTCATCCTTTAGGAAAAAAAAAAAATTCTCCAGAAAAAAAATCTGGGACTAGTAGTTAGCGTAATGGCTATGTCGATGGACTTCCACGTAGTCAACCGTGGTTAGAGTCCCAGACCCGGTGGCTTAAACTCACACCAGGTGCGTGTGCATGCGTGCCCAAGATCCCGAGAGGAGAACGGAGGAGAAGGAATTGCAGCGTGGCCATTCACCCCAGGGGGGTGATTTCTCACTTTCTGTCTCTCTGTCTTTCTGGAGAGTGCATGTGCCCTATAGCAAAAACCTCTCAAAATAAAGAAAAATCTATTATTCGAGGGCCATCAGGTGGCAAGGCGGTTAAGTGCTGAATTGAAATGTGATTGACTACTGTCTGGGTCCCAGACCTGGTGACTTGCTTTCTCACTTTCCCTCCCTCTCTTTCTCTATCTCTCCGTCTCTCTCTGGTGAGCACATATGCCCTGCAGTAAATTTTTAAAAAATAATAATAAGCAAAATTAAATAAACAATTTTTTAGGAAAACTTATTAACAATTCTTTAGGAAAACCTATTATTTGATTTGCTATGGGCTTTACCAAATAATTAAATTTCTCGTTTTTTTCTTTTAGCTACCATATTTAAAAATGCTACAGCTTTCTATTTCTCCTATTTCTTTGGTTAGAGAATTCGTATAAATAAAATCACCTCTAAAATAAAGTTCAAATATTAAGATGATGGCTTAGATATGACATGCCTAAGATGTTAATTACAAACAGACACAGACAAACACCGTCCTGTACTGAGGTCAGAAAATGAAATGCACACATATAAGGCAATGTTCTCTGAATTTCCTGATTCATTATGAGGCCTATGCATACTTGAGAATTCGTACACATATGCATCTAATAAAGCAACAAGAATTAAAATAATTTATTGATCATTGAAATCACATCATGACCCTATTAGGCAGGTGTGAGCCTTACAGTTTTATCACATTTAATATTGAGAACTATACGTTGAAGGGGATGGCGTATGTCCACAAAAGGCAAGGCTTAAGATGTAAAATTTATTTTACAAGGTACAGCAATAAGGAATATAAAGCTGATCCCATGAAAATATTTATGTTTTATGTGTAGTTTTAATGACAGTTACAATTTAAAGTGTTTCTTGGGGAAAAAGAGAATGCACATTTTAAAGCCAAGAAGACTTACATGGAAAACATGAAGGGCTGGGGCCAGCAGGTGATGCAGTGATTAAGGAGCTGGACTCCCACATGACTGACCTGTTTGAATCCTGGACTCAGCAATTTGAAATTCACACCGGGCGCATGTACGTGTAGGCCCAAAATCTCAAGAGGAGAATGGAGAAGAGGGAATTGCAGCATGGCCATCCCCCTGGGGAATGATTTCTTATTTTCTCTCTGTCTTTCCAGTGAGTGCACATGCCCTATAGCAAAAACCGCTTCTAAAATAAATAAATAAATAAAATAAAATAAGAAGTGGTTTGGTGAAAGCAGCTGGATTCCACATACCCGACCGTGTGGTTTGAGTCATTGACCTGGCCACTCAAAAAAGCCACCCAATGGGGACCAGCAGTTAGTGCAATGGCTATGACCCTGGCCTCCCATGTAGTCCACCACGGTTCGAGTCCCGGACCCGGTGGCTTAAACTCACGCT
Source organism: Tupaia tana (assembly GCA_026018925.1). Taxonomy (NCBI): domain Eukaryota; kingdom Metazoa; phylum Chordata; class Mammalia; order Scandentia; family Tupaiidae; genus Tupaia; species Tupaia tana. The sequence continues at coordinate 66,768,037 of JAKSZU010000012.1, forward strand.
GGGTGTGCCCAAGATCCCGAGAGGAGAATGAAAGATAAGGGATTGCGGTGTGGCCATCCTCCCTGGGGGGTGATTTCTCGCTTTCTGTCTCTCTGTCTCTCTCTGTCTTTCTGGTGAGCACACGTGCCCTATAGCAAAAACCTCCCCCCCCCCCCAAAAAAAAAAAAAATCCACCGGATGCTTGTGCATGCTTGGTTAAAACCCAAAGGGGGAAGTGGAAGAAAAGGGGTGGTAATGTGATCATCCTCCCATTTCTCACTTTCTCTCTCCCTCTCTGTCTCTCTTTCTGTCTCCAGCAAGTGCACATGCTCTGTAGCAAATAATAAAAGTTAAAAAAAAGAAGGGAGAAAAACATTAAAAGAATTTTAAATACCCTTAGGCCTTTATCTTGTTTATGGGAAATGCTCTAGGTTATGGGACTAATATCTTTACTCAAGTAGAAGTTGGGGGTATGCAAATTCAAATTTCCTCCAAGCACAAGAAAACCCTACCTAAGGGGTCAGAGCTGCCTAAAAACTCAAATTAACTGATAGGGCCTCTTAGAGTTCAGTCACTAGAAATGTTCAATCAGAATCTAGATGTTTTTGAAGAAAATTGAATCAGCACCAGGGGTGGGTGGTCCAATTAAGGCCTTTCTGTATCTCTGATCTAAGATTCTAGGATTTTAATTCTCTTAACACATTTCAAAGCTTATCTTCCACACACACATCCTTCCACACACACCATTCTAACCTGATACAAGTGTAATTAAGTTCATTTTCCAATAGAGCAATTGAAGTAGGCTTTCCCAGTATTTGAAATGCACCTATATTATAATAAGGAACTTGCTGATAACTCTTTTGTTTGAGACTCTGTAGGTTATTGACAATTCATAAATGAATTGTACAATCTGTGAATATATGATGTGATTTTTTCTGTACAAGAATACAGTGTGTCCTAATAATTAAAATCAGGATATTACGTGTATCTATTATCTCAACCATTTCTCTCTACTTTGTGTTGGGAATGGTCAAAGTCCTGGATTTTAGTTTCTCTCACACATATTATTCATAATAATCTCTAATTATCTTTTGCATTTTTGTGATATCAGTTGTAATCTTTTATTTTCATTTCTAATTTTATTTATTTGGGCCTTTTTTGTTTTTCCTTAATTAGCCTAGTTAATAGAACATGATTTTATTAAAAAAAAAAAAAAAACTAAACTTGATACTGCAATCTACAACTCTCCATGTAGCAACCTCATCTCATCGTCCTAGTGAGAGCCGCTGCTGGAAATGTTTTCTGAGCTGTTCTCAGTGATCCTTCGGGTGTGCCCTGATGTACATAGATGAGCCGCGGGTGTGAAGAGTCAAGACACAGAGCCAATGGCAGAAAACCTGAAGGTGCTGTCCCGGACATAGAGTGAGCAGCTTAATTTAGCTGCAGTTCATTGACTTATTTCAAAACACATGTCTATGTCCAAATGAAAACAGAAAAGCAAGACTTAAGAGCTGGCATTCCTTCAGGGCCACTAAATACAGGAATATGCTGTACCATTTGAAGATATGTTTACTTTTTTGGTATTTGCTTAATCATCTGTGAGGTCATCTAATTCTGGATAATCTCACTGGCTTTTTATTTTAATTAAAATACTATTTGTATAAAACATAATCAAAAGGATAAGCTCCATACAGAAATTAATATTCAGGAAAGGGGTTGGATTAAAAAAATAATGTATTTGTAGAAATGATACTGATACATTATTTTCATAAAGTTATTTGTGAATAAATAGAATCATTAAGCTCTCCATATATTCTGCTCACACTTCACTTTTGAACATCTAAATAAGTTAAATACCAGGAATGTGGAAAAAATATATACACAGATATGTTACTAATATTACTAAAAATGAAGACGTCTAAAGGTCCAGTAATATTTGATGACTTAAGACAATCTATTGTTGGGCCAGCCAGGTAATGTGGTGGTTAAGGCACTGGATCCCACAGGGCCAGCTGCTGTGTTGCAGTCCCAGACTCAGTGGCTTGAAAAACACACTGGGCACATGTGCGTGCCCAAAAATCACAAGAGGAGACTGAAGGAGAAAGTATCGCGATATGGCCATACTCCCTGGGAGGTGTTTTCTCACTTCCTCTCTCTCTCTGATCTTTCTCTGACAAGTGCACTCACCCTGTAGCAAAATCTTAAAAAAAAAAAAAAAAACTCCTGTTTATTTGTAATAAGGAATATTGTATATTCTTGTACTCACATTTATTCTACAATAGCCATAAAATTAGAGTTTACAATAAGTAAAAGAACTAAAAATAATATGTGTAGTAAGGATATATAAGAGGACAACATAGATAAGAGCATATGTAATCTGAAATGACTTTAAAATCTATAAATAGAATATCAGAATGCTAACAATAGTCCATCTTTATATTGTATATTAACGGTATGTTATATTCTAAGCACTATGTTTCCACATTCTTTTATTTGACTTTTGTGGATATTTTTATTAGCATAAATGAATTGTACACATTCATATATCATGTGGTTTTTTCTGTACAAGAATACAATGTGCAGTAATAATTAAAATCAGGATAATACATGTATCTGTTATCGCAACCATTTGTCTTTACTTTGTGTTGGGAATAGTCAAAACCCTGGATTTTAGTTTCTCTCACAAAAATTCTTCATAATAATCTCTAATTATCTTTTGCATTTTTGTGATATCAGTTGTAATTTTTTATTTTTCATTTCTAATTCTATTTATTTGGGTCTTTTCTGATTTTCCTTAATTAGCCTAGTTAATAGAATATAATTTTACTAAAAAAAAAAAAAAAAAAAAAAAAACTAAACTTTTTGTTTCATCAATCTTTTGTATGGGGGGTGGTGGTCTCATTTGTTTATTTTTCCCCCTGATTTTATTATTTCTTTCCTCCTGCTAATTTTGTAATGATTTTGTTCTCGGTTTTTATTTCCTTGAGGTACATTATTAGATTGCTTATTTGAAGCCTTTCTTTTCGAATGAAGGCACTTACTGCTATAATCTTCCTCTCAAAACTATTTTTATAAAATCCCATAGGGTTTGGTATGTTGTATTTTCATTTTCCTCTGTTTCTAGAATTTTTTCAAATTTTTATCTTGATATCTTCTCAGCTCAGTGGTTACTCAGGAATTTATTTTGTTTCTATGCATATGTACGATTTTTAATGCTCTTTTTGTTGAAAATGTATGTTTTATGCCTTTGTGATCAGCAAAGACACTCAACCTGATTTCTATTTTGAAAACTTTTTGAGAGTACTTTTGACCTACCAGGTGGTCTTCCCCAAAGAATAATGACGAGAAGAATGTGTATTCTATAGTTAAGTGACGGATTATTCTGTGAATGTCTATTAGGTCCCTGATACAATTAAGTCGTCTCTTTTCCTTTCTCTCTTTTTCTTTCTTTTTACTATAGAACATGTGCACTCATCAGAGATAGAGGGAGAGAAGGAAAGTGCCCCAGAAATGAATATCCATGCTGTAATCCCTTCTCTTCCACTTCAGGATTTTGGTCATGCCCATCATGTTGTTCAGGCCAACTAGTTGGCCATGGGATATCTGTTGACCTTGAACTCCATGTCATTTGCTGGCCCAAGTCAGATGTTTCTGTCCTCGTTTTCTGTCTAGATGATTCACACAGTGCTGTGAGAAGGGTGTTGAATTCTGCAATTATTGTGTCAGAATTGATCTCTCCTTTTAGTTCTAATAATAATTGTTTTATATATCCATGTGTTCCTATATTGGTTTCATATATATTCACAATATTATGTCTTCTCATTGAATTTATCAGCTTATTATTATATTATGCCCTTCATTATCTCTTTTTAGGGTTTTGAACTGAGATTTCTTTTATCTTATAAACAATTCTTGCTTGCTTTTGGTTTCTAATTGTGTGGAATATCTTTTTCTACCCTTCACTTTCAGTCTATGAATATGTTTATAGGTAAAGGTTGTTTACTGCAGGCAGCATGTAGCTCCATCTTATATTTTTATATATTCGGTCAGTCTATATCTTCTAACTAGAGAGTTTAGTTCATTTACATGTAGAGTTATTATGGTAATAGATAAATTGGAACATACTCCTGTCATTTTTTAAGGTGTTTTCTAATGTTTTGTATATTCTTTATTTCTTTTTCCCCCTTTTTGCTGTCTAGGATTGTGGTCTGATGATCTTTTGTGGTGATAGGGTTTGATTCCTTTCTGTTTCTCATTTATGTACCTAGGTTCCTAGGGCCTATTTTATTTTCATGCCTTTTTATGTTTGTATTTATCACCCTTTCGCTGCCGTATATAAACCTCCCTGAAGAATTTCATGTGAATCTGCTCTAGTCTTATGAATTTCCCTTGGATTTATATACTTTGGAGGACTTTGTTTCTCTTTTTATTCTAAAGGATATATTTTCTGGGTATAGTTCTCTTATTTGGAAATGTTTTTGTTTTGTTTTGTCTTGCTTTGTTTTTTCTTTTTTTTTTTCTTTTTTTTTTTGGTGAGTGTGTGTTTGGAATACATCATACCATTCTCTTTAGGCTCCATAATATCTACTGAGTCCCACTGTCAGTCTAATGCTAACTCCATGCTATATAAGATGTTTTTCTTGCTGCATCAAAATTTTCTCTCTGGGACCTTGGATATTTGAATGAAAGTATGCCTCAGTGAGACCATCTTTGGTTTAAATCTGTTCAGAGGTCTTTTACCTTCTTTTATCTAAATAGTCATAACTTTTCTATTAATTGGGAAGTTTCTAGTTATTATTTTATTAAATTTTCTTTTTCAATTCTGTCTCTTCTACTGGAACTCTCACAATTCAAACACTTGTTTGTTTGGTGGTCCGTCATAAGTTCCATGGTCAATCTAAACTTTTTTTTTCATTTTTTTCTTTTTTCCTCTCTAATTGAATAATTTCAGAAGATCTTCCAGATTAAAGGTTCTTTTTTCTGCTTGTTCTAGTCTGCTATTGAAGTTCTCTGTTACATTCTTAATGTTACCTGTTGAGGGTTTCAGCTCAAGGATTTCTATTTTTTTTTATTTCTGTATTTATGTCCAATCTGTTTGTTCTGTTCCTGTATTGTTTTCCTGGTTTTGTCAATTTCTCTATTTGTTTTGTCCTGAATTTTATTGAATTTCTTTTCTTTTTAAAAATTTTGCCAGAGAGTGTGTGTACTTTCCAAAAACATACAGAGAGAGAGAGATAATGAGAAAGCACCCTCCCCTTGGGGATGGTCATGCTGCAATTCCTTCTCCTTCATTTCTCCTTTCAGAATTTTCAGCACAAAGGCACCAACTTGTTTTCAAACTGCCGGGCCTGGGACTTGAACCATACTGTTGCCTGTGTAGGATCCAGCCACTTTTAACCACCAAGCCACTGATTAGCCCAAATTTCCTTTTTCCTTTCTTTCTTTCCTTCTTTCTTGCTCTTCTTTCTTTTTTTTTTTTTTTTTTTTTTTCCTCATTTATTTATTTTCCCAGAGAACATATACATGCACCAGGGAGAGAAAGACAGAGAAAGATAGTGGGAAAGTGAGAAGCTTCCTCTGTGAGGATGGTCACACTGTAAGAGCATCCCTTCCATCTTCCCCTTCTTTCAGGATTTTGGGCAAGCACACATACATGCCCCGTCTGTTTTTCAAACTGCTGGTTCCAGGACTCATACCATGCCATTGGCTATATAGGATCCAGCCACTTTAGCTACCAAACCCCAGCAGGCCCTTCACTGAGTGTCTTTAAAATCATAATTATTAATTCTGGAGAAGCAGAGATCTATTACTGGAGAATAAATGTGTTCTTTAAAGGGATTTTTTCTTTTCTTTTTTTTCTGTTTTCTTGTGCTCTTTGTTGATATTTGCACAGCTAGTAGTCACCTCTTCCAATTTTTTAGTGGAAGTTTTTGCCTTGAAGATTGTCCATTAATGTTAGTTAGTTGGGGTGTTTCGGCTTGGAAAGGGCAAATCAGCGCAGTGTCCACAGGATTTCCTCTGTTGCATTCACGGCAGTTGTCCATGAATACCTCAGCGCTCTAACCTTCCAGAAGCTCTGGATTCAAGGCGCAGCTGTGTTGCAAGTTGGGATGATCTGCTTCCTATAATCAGTGGGAGAAGCCACCAGTCTCTAAGGAGCCTATTGGCCCATTGGTGGAGGGAGTGACAAGGTCACGTGTCCAGCTCGCAGAGTCGGGAGGGCCCTGTGTGGGAGTGGGGCTCATATGCTCTGACTACAGAGTACTGGACTCACCCCTCGTGGGGGTCGGGCCAGCCAAGTGTGGAAGACCCCAGCAGGGAGGAGGAGCTTACCATGCAAACCGCAGTGTCAGAAACCAAGCAGGTGGGGAGAGCAGAGTCCTGACAATGTCCCTGGGTTTATTGTACCCAGAGAAGAACCTCCCATCTCTCCAACCTGGGGTCATTGGTTCCTACACAGTGTAAGTGTTTGGGACAAAGAGGAAAGAGAGGAGGATGAGGAGGAAGGAGAAAGGAAAGTGGGAGACAAGAGCTTCGCCTCAGATCGACCGTCACAGCTTAGCCTCGCCTCGCATGCTTCCCCAGACATGGCGAAGTACCCACACCGTGCGAAAGTTCGTTCTCCACAAAAGAAAGTGACATAATAAACAAGGTGGGGGCCAGCAAGTGGCGTAATGATTATGATGCAAGTCTCCCACATGGCCGACTACGGTTCGAGTCCTGGACAAGGGACCTTGAAAATCATGTCAAATGTGTGTACGTGCATAGCCAAAATCCCAGGAAGAAAATGGTGAAGGGATTGCAGCATGGCCATCACCTCTGGGGGTGATTTCTCACTTTCCCTCTCACTGTCTCTCTCTAGTGAGCACTCATGCCCTATGGAAAAAAACCTTTAAACAAACAAACAAACAAACAAAAGAACAAAAACAAAAAAGTAGGGTGTAAGAAGTAGTTAAAAGAAATAAGGAGTAAGCTTTCAGAAAGATTTTGTTAAGCAATTAAAGAATATCATAAGCTAAATATTTGGTTAAATCCCACGTGGTAATGGCACACTCTCTAAAAAAAAAAAAAAAAAAAAAAAACAAACAACCAAAAATGATTAAGTGATGTGGGGCAAAAATGAAAAATGTCCTCATAAACATGGCTTAAAGGTGATCACTGGCAGCCAGTAGGTAGCACAGTGGCTAAGGCACTGGACTCCCACATGGCTGGCCATGGTTTGAGTACAGTACCTGGGGGCTTGAAACTCATGCCAGTATGCAGGCATACCCAAAGTCTCACAGGAGAATGGAGAAGTTATTGAACAGTGGCCACCCCCTCTGGGCCTGTTGGGGGATGATTTATCACTTTCTCTGTCTCTCTGATGTGCACACATGTCCTATGACAAAAATCTCTCTCAAAAAAAAAAAAAGAGAGAAAAAACCTGGTCACTGACTGAACTAATTTTTTGTATGTTGTAAAGATGTGGTCTTAGTTGTCCCTACTACTATAACAAAATGCTTAGACTCAATCATTTATAAACAACACTGATGTAATTCTCACGGTTCTGGAGGAGCCCAACCTCAAATTGCTGGCATACTTCATATTTGGCGTCTGGTGAAGATATGCCATCTTCCTGTGTCTTGACATGTACGGGGAAGACAGAGGACTCTCTGAAGCCTCTTGTAAGTGTTTTGAGCCCGTTCAAGAAGCCAAGTCCCTCGAGGCCTAATCACCTCCCAAAGTCCCACCTCTTAATATCATCAACTTGGGGTTTAAGTTCCAACACATGAATTTTGAAGAGGCACATACATTCAACCATAGCACCTGTTCACTGGAGGAATGAAAAGACACTAAATCCAACTATCATATCAGCCATTCCATAAGAGTTTTGGTCATTGCCGCTGAATGCTACCATGGAAATCAGGAAAGGCATAGACTAGAACTCTCACAGACCCACCCCCTTCTCTGGTCTGTTTGATCTCATAGTCCACTTTGATCCTGACCTATACCTGAGCAATTGAGAAGTGCTAAAAATACATAACGTCTGAAGCAAATGTACGGTTCATTCTTGGTTTTCCTAAGAAGCCTTCTTAGTGTGTCTGAGAAGGGAAGTGCAGATGCATTGTTTCTACCTGAGTCTGTGGAGAGCCGGCCTGTGAAGTAGTGCTTTAGCATTGTGCATGGGGAGCTGGTGAAACCCAGCCCCAGGGGCTAGAAAACCACACCAGTCATGGGATATGGGCTCAAAATCCTGACTGGCTGGAGAAATGCATTGTAGCATAAGTACACTCCATTGGCGGGCTCTCTCAGGGCACATCCCTTCAGGCAAAAAAATAAATAAAAATTCCATGGAGCTTACTTTTATAGTGAGACAGTGTAAAGAAATAAAAAAGAAACAGAAACAAAACCACACCCTACTTTCAGGTGTTACATATCTGGATTGTGATTTTGATTCAAAAGCTAAGTGAGCAGCACTTGCCCTCCAGACCCGGCTGGAATCTGACCTCTTCTGGGACGAGTCTGCGGCTCCGAGGCCGCCAGGCCGTCTGGTGGTTGCACTCAAGGCTGAATGTAAAAGCCATTCTTTCGGTACTTAATATGGAGTGTGATGAGTGTTAAGAGAGTCTTTCCACATGATTTAATGTGAGCCAGAATTTCTGATTAAGTTGAAATGTTACTTTCTCCTGATTGGTCTCATTTATTAAAATGTCTTTAAAAGAAATATTCTTCGGAGACTCCCGTTGAGACTCCAGTTTAAGCAAACTGATTGTGCGCACCTAATGATTTCGTTTCCCAAGGCACGGTATCTCCAAACCACTTCAACGATGCAGAGCCTAAGTTTACCTTTCAGTCCAAAATATGCTGTTAGTGAACTAAGAGAAATATATAATAACACGCAAGCGTTCAGGACCGTAGATGTGTGTGCTCAGCACCTGCACACTGGCACAGCGATACTGACGTCCTTCTCGGGTGCCCACCAAGCGACCACAGCCTATGAACGTTCTGTGGCTTCTCTGCTGTCTGTATTGTAAGGACGGGTGTTTACTCCACTCAAGTTCATTATCTCCTGACAAGGAGGTTCACTCAGTCTCTGGCAGATGAATCCGCGGGTTTTGTTACATGACATTAGGAAAGCAGGGCAGAGAGTTTTAGACAGGGTTGTGAAATCAGTTTTATAAGTAATCGATAAAGAATCAAAAGTCACTATGGCATATTTGGAAAAAATAATAATTTTAAAAAGGGTACAATATATAGGACATGTATCTTTTTCACAGTACTGAAGTATGAAACCGCAGGTTAGATTTATTTTCCTGAGATCGATTTCTTTCACCATAGTATCCTCCTAATCCTGGACTATTCAAAACTTCTCCAGGTTTCTATAGTTTTACTTATGACTTCTACTGTGTTTTATAGTTAAAATTTATTAATATGCTAGTATATGCATGCTTACAAATTCTATCTTTATATATTTACATATGTATGTACATGTGTTTATACATATATATATTCACATGCATCTTAAATTAATTGAATGGCATCTATATTTTTTACTTAATTTAATAATCTCATATATTGCTTTCTATATGATTTCTACAGTTTTATTTATTTGTACGCATAAGAGATTGGTTTATAAAATTGACCAATGTAATTGATTTTACCAAATTTATATTTTTTTCTAGTCACCAAAGTTGGCTTTCTTAGGATTAGTTGAAACATAGAGCCAGGAAAGCATTAGAGAGCACACAGCAAAGTTGGAAGAAATGTTTTTATATCTATATACACTAGATGCTGAAAGTAAAATAAAATATTTTATTTCTTTAAAATTTCCAATGTTTCTAATTTTCTAAATATTTGATTTTATTTTACATGAGACTTTGTACTACAGTGCTTTCAGCCCACCCCAATAGTCAGTAGTGAAAATGAAAACTATTAGAATTGAAGAACAATCTTGAGTAATACTGAATATAAGTTAATTTTTGTGAAAAGCTTAAGGGCCAAATTCACTTCACATGATGCTTTCAAAGTTGTTAGCATGAGTTCCATCTCCAGCAGCCTGGCCAGCAAGGGACATTGAGGCAGGGCTACCACCGGCCCCAGCCCCAGCTCCAGACAGCTCCCCCACACCAGAGCACTCTCCTTCAGAAAGGCAGGCAGGTTCTGTTCTCGCTTCAGCAGGACATATACTAAAATTGGAACAATACGGAGAAGATTAGCATGGCCCCTGCGCAAGGATGACACGCGAATTGGTGAAGCATTCCATATTTTTCAGTGTGGAATGGGAGGGGGGGTGAAGAGAAGAGGATAGAGAAAGATAGGAGGAGAACAAATAGAGAGGCAGGACATTAGTGGGAAACAGATATGGCTTATTACCTGTTGATGACATGTATAGTATTCTCAACTGGATTGGTCTGAGAAGTATTTTATGATGGGTTAAGTCTTTTTACAAGCAAAATGAGAAATAGTGATTGACTGTTTAAAAAATAATTGAAAAAATAATAATGACTGGAAAAAACATAGAAAAGATATTGAATGATGAAGTAGGGAGATTAATGTCTCTGTATTGACTGACATGCGTGGCATTCCATTTTGAAAAAGCAATGTAATATACTGTAAAGTTATATGTAATCCAATGTAATATAAACAAGATTATGATGATAATAAAAATAAATAAATTTAAAAAAATGAAAAAAAAGAAAGGTAGGCAGTTTTTTTTTTTTCCTGCTCTTCTTTCTTTTGTTAATTTTCTACTCCTTCCTTCCCCCCAGACTAGCCTCCACTCTCTAGCAGAGCCCCAGTTCCAGCTCTAGCCCTCTGGTGAAATCGCAAGCCACACTATCAGGGTGCGTGAGTTTTTCTTTATTCTCTCGTACTCTTTTTTTCCCTCTTATATCATCCACTCTCTTCCTCATCCTCCACCCTCCCAGAGGGACAAGACAGGTCTAAAATCACAGGTCTGAAATACCATAGTATTGTAAAGCTCTCTGAGATCCTCCCTTTTACTGAACCAGCTGCGAAAAAGGAGATACTGCTCTTCAGACACCTAAATAGAATACTCCTCTTGAGACCACATTGTTAAACACAACAGTAGAGAGATTTCAGCACACATCAGTCCACAGCAAAAGGGAAACACACTTGCTTCTCATCAAAGAAACATTCTCCTAAAAGGTATTCATAAATGAATACATCTCCCAGTGGCTAGAAGTAGAAGAGCCTCAGGTCTGAATAAAGCAGGAAATATGTCTCCATCAAAAGAACACAGCAATTCCCCTCTAGCTCTTGAAAAAACAGAGGAAGTTACCAAAAATGTCAGAGAAAGAATTTAGAATATTCATGGTGACAAAATCCTATGAGTTGGAACAGAAAAGAGACAATAAACTACAGGAGATTAGGAAGTCCTTCCATGATATGAAAGCAGAAGTGGATACTCTAAGAAAGAATCAGATGGAACTATTAGAGATGAAGTCTATAATGCATGAAATCAAAAACTCTCTTGAAAGTATTAACAGTTGATTAGACCATGCTGAAGATCGAATCTCCGATGTAGAAGATAAAACCTCAGACCTAGAAAAAAACAAAACACCAAAAAGAGAGAAAATAACAACAACAACAAAAAAAATGAAGATAATATACGAGAAATACTAGATTCCATTAAACATCCAAACATCCGAATAATTGGTAACCCAGAAGGTGAAGAAACTAACAAGAGCATGGAAAATTTATTCCATGAAATCCTGGTAGAAAATTTCCCAAGTCTAGAGAGACACTCAAACATCCAGACCCAAGAAATACAAAGGATCCCAAATAGAATCAACCCAAGAAGATCTTCCCCAAGGCACATCTTAGCCAGACTGGCAAAGATCACAGATAAAGAAAGGATAAAACTGGCAAGAAACAACAAATGAATTTCAAAAGTCATCCCATCAGGCTAACATCAGACTTCTCAATGGAAACAATGCAAGCAAGGAAAGAATGGGAAGACATATTGAAAGTGTTAAAAGAGAAATAATTTCAACCAACATTATTATATCCTGAAAGATTATCCTTCATATGGGAAAAAAGATTAAAATCTTCTCAGACAAACAAAACCTGAAAGAATTTGCCAATACTAGACCAGCTCTTCAAGAAACTCTGAAGAGAGTACTATTTCAGGAAAACTAAAAAATGAACAGCAAGAAATAAAGGAATAAAAGGCAACCAGGACAATGGCCAACTTAAATGTCATGGTAAGTCTGACAATATTGATAATAACATTGAATGTTAATGGATCAAGTTCTCCAATCAAGAGACACAGATTGGCCAAATGGATTAAAAAAAAAAAAAAAAAAAAAAGAAATACTTTATCTATTGCCTACAGGAAACCCATGGATAAAAACTAAAAGTGAAGGGTTGGAAAAAGGTTTTTCATGCAAAAGGGAACCAAAAAAGAGTTGGAGTCGACATACTAATTTCTGACAAAATAGCCTTTAAAACAAAAACTGTTTTTTGTAGAAAAAGGGTCAATTGATCAAGAAGATATAACACTTATAAATATCTATACACCTAACACAGGAGCATCCAAATACGTGAAGGAAAGACTGTGAGATCTAAAAGGAGAGCTAGACTGCAACACACTAATTGTTGGAGGCCTCCACATCCCATTATCCCCTCTGGACAGATCATCTAGACAAAAAATAGGTAGAGAGATAAAAGATCTAAATGATACCATAAATCAAATGGACTTAACAGACATCTATAGAACGTTCCACCTGAAAGCCATAAGATAACACTTTTTTTCTCCCCCCCACATGGCATCTTTATGAAAATTGATTACATGATAGGGCACAAAGCAAGCTTCTACAGATTGAAATATATAGAAACTATATCCAGCATCTTCTCTGACTATGATGAAATTAAACTTGATTTTAATTTCAAGATAAATCCTCAAAAATACTCAAATACATGGAAACGAAATAACCTCCTCCTGAATGACATCACAACTACTGAAGAAATAAAAACTGAAATCAAAAGATTTATGGAAGCCAATGACAATGAGGACATGAGTTTTCATTATCTTTGGGATATTGCAAAAGCAATCATAAGAGGGAAGTTCATAGCAATTAGTGCACTCAAGAAGACTATGGAAAGAAGCAAATGGATCACCTAACATTGTGCCTCAGAGAATTATAAAAGCAACAGCAAAGAAAATTTAAAAAACTCCAGGAGAAAGGAAATAATAAATATACAAGCAGAAATAAATGAAATAGAAAATAAACTATATAGAAAATAAGTGAAAGTAAAAGCTGGTTCTTTGAAAAGTTAAACAAAATTGATACACCATTAGTGAGACTTACTAAGAAGAAGAGAGAAAGGACCCAGTGCAATGAAACAAATCTGCAATGAAACAGGCAATATAACAACAGACATAATAGAAATACAAAACATCATTAGAGGACACTATGAACAAATATATGCCAACAAACAAGACAAACTGGATGAGATGGACAAATTTCTGGACACATATAATCTACCAAGATTGACCCAGAAGGATGTAGAAAGACTGAATAGGCCCATAACAAGCCAGGAAATTGAATCAGTAATAAATACCTCCCAACAAAGAAAAGCTCTGGCTTCAACTCTGAATTCTACAAAACTTTTAGAGAAGAGCTAACCCCTATTCTTCTCAAGTTATTTCTAAAGATTCAAAAGAGTGATTCTCTCCCTAATTCATTCTATGAAGCCTCCATCACCCTTATCCTTAAAACAGAAAAGGACAGGACAAAGGAGGAAAACTATAACCAATATCTCTGATGAATATAGACTAAAAGATTCTCAACAACATACTAGCAAATCGTATCCAACAACTAATAACAATTATACATCACGATCAGGTAGGCTTTATTCCAGGAATGCAAGGTTGGTTCAACATATGCAATACCATAAATGCAATACAACATGTTAACAGAAAGAAAGATAAAAACCATATGATCATATAAATTGATGCAGAAAAAAGCATTTAGTAAGATACAATATCCCTTCATGATCAAGACTCTCAGCAATATCGGCATAGAAGTGTCATTTCTCAACACAGTAAAAGCTGTTAATGAAAAACCCATAGTGAACATCATCCCGAATGGAGAAATGCTGAAAACGTTTCCACTAAAAACTGGTACAAAATAAGGATGCCCACTTTCTCCAATCCTTTTCAATAGAGTTCTGGAAGCCCTCGCCAATGCAATCAGAAAAGAGAACAAAATAAAAGGCATTCAAATAAGAAAAGAAGAGATGAAACTCTCTCTATTTGCAGATGACACAATGGTATAGAAGACCCAATGATATCCATGAAAAATTCCTGGAAGTAATACATTAATACAGTAAAGTTGCAGGATACAAAATCAGCATACATAAATCTATAACATTTCTATATACAAATGGCAGGTAGACTGGAGATAGGACTGAAAAAAGTAATTCCATTTACAATAGTCACAAAAAAATATAAAATACCTAGGAATAAATCTATCCACAGAAGTTAAAGACCTCGACAAGGAAAACTACAAGAAGCTAAAAAAAGAAATTGAAAATGACACAAAAAAGTGGAAGGGCATCCCATGTTCCTGGATTGGAAGAATTAATATAATCAAAATAGCAATTCCACCCAAATTAATCTACATATTTAATGTAATCCCAAGCAAAGTACCAGACACATTCTTCACAGATCTAGAAAAGACAATCATAAAATTTGTCTGGAATCATAAAAGACCTCATATTGCCAAAGCAAACCTGCACAAAAAGAGTGGAGTGGGAGGCATCTCACCCCCAGACCCAAAAATATACTACAAAGCTGTGGTAATCAAAACAGTACTGGCACAGAAACATATAGGTGGACCAGTGGAACAGGGTAGAGTCCCCAGAAATAAACTCCCAAACATACACTCAACTGATTTTTGAAAAAGGGTATCAGTCAGTCCAGTGGGAAAAGGAAAAACCTCTTCAGCAAATGGTGCTGGAAAAACTAGATTTCCACCTGCAAAAAGATGATTCTGAACCCCTACCTCTCACCATCGACAAAAATCAACTCAAGATGGATCAAAGATCTAAACCTAAGACCTCAAATTATAAAACTGCTCCTGAAAATCACTGGGGAAACTCTGGGAGACATTAGGATAGGCAAAGACTTCTTAAATAAAACCCCAAAAGCACAGTCAATAATCCCCAAAATTGGGAACCAGCAGTTAGCGTAATGGCTATGTTGCTGGACTCCCACGAGTCGACTGTGGTTTGAGTCCCGGACCCAGTGGCTTAAAACTCACACCGGGCATGTGTGCGTGCGTGCCCAAGATCTGGAGAGGAGAGTGGAGGAGAAAGGATTGCGGCATGATCATCCCCCCTGGGGGGTGATTTCTCGCTTTCTGTCTCTATGTCTTTCTCTGTCTGGCAAGCGCATGCACCCTAGAGTGAAAACCTCTCCAAAAAAAAAAAAATAAATAATAATCCCCAAAATAGAGGAGTGAGATTACATAAGACTAAGAAATTTTTGCATGGCAAAAGACACAGTAATTAGTGTGAATGACAGCCCTCAGAATGGGATAAGATTTTTGTAAACGATGCAACAGATAAGGAACTGATAACCAGAATACACAAGGAACTCAAGCAGCTGTCTGGAAAAAAGGTGATCAATCCTATTAAAAGATGGGAGAATGAGTTAAAAAAAAAACAAGAAAAAAGAAAAAACAAAACAAAACAAAAAAACACTCTCTAAGGATGACATAGGAATAGCTAAAAGGCATATGAAAAAATGCTCAACATCCCTCATTGTAAGGGAAATGCAGATCAAACCCACAATAAGATACCACCTAAACCCAGTCATAATGACTAAAATTATAAAAACAAAAATGATAAGTGCTGACAGGGGTGTAGTGAAAGCGGAACTCTCCTACACTGCTGGTGGGAATGTAAGTTGGTCCATCCACAGTGAAAACAATTTGGAGATTCCTCAAAAATCTACAAATAGATCTACCATATGATCCAGCAATCCCACTCCTTGAAATTCTACCCAAAGGGCAGAAGAATTCTTAATTGGAAAAGTTGCACATCGATATTTATTGCAGCATTATTCACAATTGCTAAGACATGGAATCAACCCAAATGCCCGCGAACAGATGAAGATGTTGAAAAATTGTGGCACATGTACTTTATGGAATACTACTCAGTCATAAAAATCAACAAGACCCTGGATTTTGACAGAAAAATGGGAGAATATGGAAGACTTACTGCTGAGTGAAGCAAGTCAGGCTATGAAGGAGAGACATTGTATATCTCCACTTAATATATACCGCATTCTATGACCGAAACTGAATGACTAAAGGATATAGAAACACAGTAAATGGTTGTGAATATCAGATACAATGTGGGAAGAGGGTGGGTGAAGGAGTAGATTCTGAGGAAAAACATTAAGGTGAAAAATAGAGAGGCATAGCATTAATGGGACAAAAAGATGGGGCATTATCTATTGAAGATAACTTTACAGTAATATCAACTGGACTGGGGAGAAATGTACACATGTTGGAATATTCACTTTGCAAGCTAAATAACGTGAATGAATGTATAAAAGAACTTGAAATTAAAAAAAACAAAGTTGTTAGTCATCAGTGTTAGTCTTAATTTAGTAAATGTACATTTAATTTATGTGTATATAGTAAATTGATTTTTTTTTTTTTTGAGAGGTTTTTTGCTAATGTCATAAACAGAAAGCGAGAAATCAAAACGCCGCAATGTCTTGTGTGTAAGCCACCGGGTTTTACCAGCGACATTTTACTGAGTAGGATAAAATATATTTTACTTTTACTGAAGGATAAATATATTTTATTTTCTGAACAAAATACCTCTATTACTAATCAGGGAGTCTTTAACTTTTGATAAAAGGTTTGTAAATACACTAGAAATATTTGTTCACAGTGAGGTAGACGAGTTTAAGGTCCGTGATTCAATCTCTATTCCTTCTCCTATGTTTTGACTTGGCAAATAAAAATAAATAAATAATAAATTCTTCCTCAAGTCTCTTATCATACTAAAATGGAGATGATATATATATACTTTCTATCAAGTTTCTGAGTATGTATATTTTACTTTCACAAATAATATGTCCAAAATAGTGGCTCATGAATCCGGTCACAGGGATAGTATGGCTCAATCCTCTAATGAACTTTGCATGCATTAAACTGTAGAATGACTTAATAGATAATTAAATATGCACATGCATATATTAAATGCTAATATTAATGAGAGAGAAATATACTTGGCCACATATGGAAGGATGGTGAATTTGGGGGAGAAGTATGGGCATCTTAGCCATGAGGTATTATATCACCCAAACAACAAGCGCCATAGTGCATGATGAAAACATTTTATTGTGAAACAATAGCAATATTTAGCAAGTAGTTTCATAGGGACAGCAGGAGGGTGTAGTGGTTTGGGGCACTAGACTCACACATGGCCAACTATGGTTCAAGTCCTGGACCCAGCGATTTGAAATTCATGCTGTGTGTGTGTGTGTGTGTGTGTGTGTGTGTGTGTGCATGCCTAAAGTCCTGACAGAAGAATGGATTGTGGTGTGGCCATTTCTCTTTGGGGGTGATTTCTCACTTTCTCTCTCTGTATCTCTGGTGAGCACACACACCCTATAGCAAAAATCTCTCTCTGAAAAATAAATTAAAAAATAAATATGTTCATATAATATACAAGCTCATTACATTATAAAAAGTGTTGTATGTCAAAATGATCTATTATAAGCTATCACTATATAAGTAGTTTATGATATAGTCATAATTTATTGTAAATTCCCAGTGTATTATATGTCTATTATTTTACAAAGTATTATGAAGTTACTGGTGGATTGACCAATGTATGTGCATTTATACATGTGTATTTGTTATCTATCATGGTGTAATAAGTAGCTCCAAAGTTTAGTGACTGAAAACAACATTGACATTGCTCCCATTTTCTGCCTTTCAGAGTCCAAGAGCAGAAGCCGTGGCCGAGTCCGACGCCGCGCGGCAGAGCCGTCAGCCTCAGCTCAGCTGCAGTCTCTTGCGGGCCATGGGAGCTAGAGTCCCGTTTACAAGATGGCTGGGGGCTGGGGGCTGGTGGTCTCAGGTCCTCGCTGCCTGTTGGCAGATGTATGTGTAAGTTGTAAAATATCACATATTCTAGATGAACTAAAAGTACACTTATTATAGATACACTAACATTACGAAATCACGCCAGGCGGTGGCATGTGGTTAAGGCAGCTGGATCCCACATGCCTGACTGCACAGTTTGAGTCCTGGGTCTGGCACCTTGAAAAACATGACAGGTGCATCTGCGTGGGTGGCCCAAATCCTGAGAGGAGAGATGGAGAAGAAACGTTTTGGCGTGATCATGCTCCAGCTCTCCTCTCTCTCTCTTCCTCTCTCTCTCTCTCTCTCTCTTTCTCTCTCTCTCTCCAGCAAGCATAGTTTCCTCTAGTAAATCTTTGAAAATTGTTATTACTCATCAGAGCATATCTGGAATCTGGGAAGTACACAGTGAAGGCACCCAGAGATTCCGTGTCTGCTGAGGACCCACTGCCTTGTTTGCACACAGCCATCCTTTTACTGCAAACAAACATGGCAGGGAGGGAGAGAGAGAGAGGACGAGAGAGATCTTGGTGTTCTCTGATTTATTTTTACAAGAGAAACAATCCCAGCATAAGGGCTTTATCCTCGTGTCCTGTCTAAACCTAGCTAGCTCTCAGACCCCAATTCCAGACATCGTTGCACTGGGGACAGCGACATACCTAAATGGCCCGTCCATGGCATTTTTGTCCTTGATTCCACACACGTTTCTGTCCTTTTCACAAGAAAAATACATTCCTTCCTTCCTAAGGTCTCTGTAAGTCTTAACTCAATAGAACACCAGCTCTAAGTCTGAAATTCAAAGTGGCATCCGCATGTCACGTAAATCAGGTATGGGTGAAACTTCAGGCGGGAAGTGTAATTCATCGAGAGGCAGAATTCCTCTCCGGCTGTAAATTAATGAAACCAAGCTACGTGTTTCAGAAATACAACTGAGGGAAAGACAGAAGATAGGCTTTTCATCTAGGAAGGAGAAGACAGAAAAAAAGGAAGGTATGCCAACTCTCAGGTTAGTCCCAAACTAGCCAAGGAAACCCCACGAGATCTTAAAGCTGGAGAACAATCCTCTTTTACCCTACAATCTGCTCATGGGCCCACTGGGGTGAAACTGTCCCAGCAGCTTTGCTGGGCAGGGTCTGTCCCCTCTCCCTGGGCTCAACAGGGGCTCTGCAGGCAGGGAGACGGGGCACCCCACCTCAGTGCTTCGGGCAGAGATCCGCTCCCATCTGGGGAGGCAGCCCAGCGAGCTCCGAGTCACCCATAAGAAAGTCTTCTCCTGTCTTGAAGCAGAGTACACGTGTGCAGTGAAGCAGGTTTGTGGCTCCTTCCTGCGAAGTCCCCACGTACTGTCTGCACCCTCACTCCTGTCGACTGCTAGTGCCCACGCCGGGGTAGCGGGTGTGGTGTGTGGTTCACATCCACATAGTCTCCTCACTTTAGCGTTTTCTTCTGAATGCGTTTCCTCATTTTGTGGAATAAGGAAGGTTGAGCATTTTCCAGATCCTCCCATGTCAGTTTCCTTTGCTTGCCAAACCCATCTTAACCCATTCCTGTCTTCTTTCGCTTTATTATAAGCACTCAGGGAGAGTCAAGTCACTGCTCCTGCAACTTGTTTAGAAATCTCAGCTGAAGCCCAAGGCCACAATTTAGAGAAGCTCTGCTCCTTTATAACACGCACCGCCCTTCTTCCAGTTTCTAGTGCCATGTTCTTCCTCTGAGACAACCCTGGGGGTTCGGTACTCCTACCAGCATCTGTCCGTGATTGCTCCTGTGTGCTCTAAGGAGACAGAGACTTTCTCTCCAGCTCTCCTCCTCTGGTTCTGAGCCCTCCCTAGAATTGCACTTAGCAGTCCCTCAGGGCAATATCAGCCTTTCCGGGTATGTCCACACTCTTCCAGCCTCACCCAGTACCCAGTTCAAAGCTACTTAGCAGTCATTCGTGTTGCCATCACGAAATCCCATGGGCTGGGCGGCCTACTCTGGAGGCTGAGGAGCCTAAGGTCGAGCTGTCGGCACGGCTGGTGACCAGCGAGGGCCTTCCTGGCTAGCCGATGGTCATCAGTCATCTTTTTGCTGTATACTTTGTATAATCCTTTGTATCCCTTAAGGTTGTGCTAATTCCTTTCCTCGCGGACGGGAGAGAGGACACGTGTGGGAGAGAGAGAGCGTGAGTGTGCAAGCAAGAGAGAGAGACTGAAAGCAACAGAAAGCATGTCTCTGGTATGTTCTTTAAAGGTCACTAAACTCATCTTAGCGGCCTACCCTTATTACCTGATCTAAACTTAATCACCCTCAGAGATTCCACCTCCGAGTATGATCACACTGGAGATTAGGGCTTCAATATGTGGAGTTTTATTTATTTATTATTTTAATTTTAGGTTTTGGGCATAGGATGCATGCACTTGCTGGAGAGAGATAGACAGCAAAAGGAAAAGTGAGTCCCCACCCACAAGGGATGACCACACTGCAATCCCTTTAATCCCTTCACCTCCAGTCTTCCCTTGGGATTTCGGTAACACACGCACATTTACCTTGTGCGATTTTCAAGCCACCAGGTCTGGGACTCGAAGCACAGCCTTACATATGGGAGTCCACACCTTCCCACCAGGCCACCTACTGGCACATGAATTTTCAGTGAAACCGAACACTGAGTCTATGGCATTGACTAAGTAAGACAGAGAGAGACAGATAGACAGAAAGTGAGAAATCACTCCCCCCCCCAAGGGGGAATGGCTATGCCACAATCCCTTCTCCTCCATTCTCCTCTCGGGATCTTGGGCATGCACACATACGTGCCCGGCATGAGTTTAAGCCACGGAGTCCGGGACTCAAACCATGGTTGACTACATGGGAGTCCAGTGACATAGCCATTATGCCATCTACTGGTCCCTAATCATCAACTTAATTATAAGCTCATTGAAGGGAAAAACCAGTACTATTTACCTTTGTTTTCCTCGTGTTAAGTTGTACATAGCAAGTATTTAAATATATTTGAGAAATAAGCTTTTTAAAAAAGTACTTACTATTATTATTTATATATAATAATTGTACATATTTATGGAGTACAGTATGATTTTGTATTTTAGTACAAAATTCCAACATCCATCAGATCAGGTAATTAGCATAACCCTCATTTCAAGCATTTGCCATTTCTTTGTATTGGGAGCAAAGAAATAAAGCTTTTTAAGAATCTCATCAAACCTCGGGAACCAGCAGTTAGCGTAATGGCTATGTCGCTGGACTCCAACGTAGTCGACCGCGGTTCGTGTCCCGGACCCAGTGGCATAAAACTCACGCCAGGCGCGTGTGCGTGCGTGCCCAAGATCCCGAGAGGAGAATGGAGGAGAAGGGATTGCGGCGTGACCATCCCCCCTGGGGGGTGATTTCTCGCTTTTTGTCTCTATATCTCTCTCTGTCTGTCTGGCGAGCGCACGCACCCTATAGCGAAAAACCTCTCCCCCCCAAAAAATAAAAATAAAATAAAAGAATCTCATCAAACCTCAAATGGAGTGATGTGTGTCTGGTATGCTGACTTTTTAAATTTCTTATAAGGTGTGAGAGAGAATATAGATAAAAAAATCTTAGAGCATCTGATCTACTACTGGATCTGCATAAGAAAAGCACATTTAATCTGTTTTTTAATTTGAAAATGGCATTGTTACATCAAAAGTTCCAAATAAATTGTTCTATAAATATCTTCTTGGATCATCGTTTTTTCAAAGCTATAAAAATGATTTTATTTTTATATAGGTGAGATAACACACTGACAAAAGATTACTTTCTAAATAAAAGCTTTTTTTCTCTGTGAAATATAAAAGTTCATGCTCTTTCAAGTTAGCAACAAAAACGACTCAATATTAGACATGATAAGAAAGCCAAAATATAGTGTACAAAAGGGCTATATAAAGTTTGCTCGCTGATTTTAAGGGGCTTTATAATTTTTTTCTTTATCTAACTCAGTCATTGCATGACTTGACCAATGGTACACAGTCAGGTTGTGAATATCAGAACAAAAACTAAAATGACTTCTGACTTCTTGAGTGTTCCTTATGTATGCATATAAAATATTAAGTTCACATGTCATTAAAATTGTAATAAATGTGACACTGTCATCAAGTGTATAAAGATGGCCTTTTGTAGATGTGTTGCTGAGAAACGTAGTATTGTCTGGGGATATGAATCTTGATTGTACTTCACATGGCACATAAAAATTAATTTCAGATGCACCGCAATAAAAAGATAAAACAATATGTTGTACAAAGGAAAATTTAGAACACTTTAATCTCTGTGGAATATTTTTAAATAGGACACCAAAGATCTACAGAAAAGTAAACTAAACATTGCTAAAATTCAGAAAATATTTCATCAAAAGATACTATTTTTAAAACAAAAGGCAAACCACATTTTGTGAAAAAATTCCTACTGGCTGTATTTGACAATGCCCTTTAATCCTACACATGTAGAGACACATACGCACACACAAACACACACATCAAAAAGGAAAAGATAAAAGACTTGAGAAATAGACAAGCCTTTGATAGTCATTTACAAAAAATATCTGAATGACCCATAAAAATATAAAAAGATGTGTTCAACCTTATGCATCATGAGAAAAATGTTAATTAATACCAAGTGAATATAACTATAAAGCTTACCCACTGGAGTTGTTCTATTAGATTGGCAGATGATTCTATGTACTGAGGATGTGAGGTATCTGTACTGTTGAAGAGTTTTGATATTGGTACAATTTTCTTAAAAAATTGTTAGGAAATGTGAGAAATGCTCTCACCCACTCAGTGCCAAAACTGGACATGAAGGCATGAGGTACACTGAAGTGAGGCTTTAATGGTGGTCTTGCAAGAGCTGGTGTCTGATGGGCAAGTATGCCGGAAATGGTTATAAGTGCACAAGACCCTCCCCTGGTTCCTCATTGGCTGAGCAATATGGGGTGTACGACCTATATTTTATTACTCCCTTATTAGATATGTATTGTCCCTTTTCCTCTTTCATCTGATGAAAAAGCATAGTCTCAAGACAAGCTTGTGAAAAAGGCTTGCCAAAAGTCTTATAGAAGGAGAAGAAACCAGGAGTTAAGAAGGAGCCAAGGGCTGGTGACCAGCTGCCATCTTGAGAAGTCATTTCTCAAAGGTCACCTATTCTTTTGGGGTTTCGTTTGTTCGGGAATTTCCAGGAACATGTACTTCCCAGGGTTGTGCACAACTTTTGTTAAGCTGTTATTGTAAATGAATCACTTAGGCTACTTTCTTGCAAATTGGAGCTACACAGTAAAACTATATCTGGGCATAAAACATGACCTAAAATTTCACCTGTAACCATTTCCTACCATATGAGAGGACAGGCTCATCAACGGCCATGTGCAAGACTGTGCCCACTAGGACTATCCTGAGTGATTCCTGATGGGGAATGGCAGCCAAAGACCCACCAAGGTAAATATAACATAAATGTGCTGTAAGGCATGTTACCGATAAAAACTATCAACACTACAAATAAATATTCTACACACCACAGCAAGCAAAAACCTCACAAAATTGTTGTAAAAAGGAAGATAGTGTCAAAAGTGTCAAAATGATATGAATCCATTCATAACATGGATATTAGTAAAACTTGTTGGCTCAGTATGTGTAGCTGAAAATAACTGGGACTGGGTGATTGCTACAGAATAGAGGTTTATTTTCCTCCTGATTCTGGTGCTGGAAAGGAGAAGAACATAGGGCTGGCATCTGGTTGGACTTGTGTTAAGTCACCACATGACCAAGAGAAGAGAAGGAAACTGGATGGGTGCTCAGAGAGACCTGTGGGTAGCCAACTTGTCTAACAGCCCACTCTCTCAAGAACTAGTTAAATAAAGCCTGTGGCTGCAGACCCTAATGGCCGGGATCCGTCGCTCATCCCCACCCCTACTCATCTCTGGACTTCAGGTTTGTTTCTTGGGACTTTATGATGAACTTGCACCCCTTCCCACCCCATCTGGAGACTGGTTCAAGCCAGCAGCAGTGCCAGACACCAGGCTGCCTGTGGCTGCAGGCACTACTGGCCAGAACCCATAGCTCATCCTCCGCTCCTTCCCCACTTGCCTTTGAACTCTCAGAATTTCAGTGTTTTGAATAGCACATGACACACAATTTTTTTCTTTTCTCTTGAGGTGAAGCTTATTAGGTCAGTTGGAGGTTCACCACTTCTTAAAAACAGGGAGGACTTTGGGTCACCCAGGACCAGTGACAACAGTACATGGTACTGGTGAGCAACAGGTAGGCAGACCAGAAGAGAAATCACCAATTTTCTAATCCAGCACAACTTTTAACACTCTGAGGTACCTTGAATAAATTAGGAACGAACATATAGATCACCAGATGACTAGGAACAATCGCAGAGGCTCAAGAAATATGAGCTATGGACAGAAGGCCTCTCTCCCAAGGGAAATCATCAAGCCTACATCACCCACAGTCAATCAATGAACGTTGTGGACATGTCTGATAAGGAATTCAGAATATTCGTAGTAACCAAACTAACTGAGATGGAAGAGAAAAGAGACAAAGAGCTCCAGGAGTTGAGGGAGTCCTTTCATGATTTGAAAGAAGAAATAGATACCTTAAACAAGAACCAGATGGAACGTCTAGGGTTTAAGAATGTGATACAGGAAATCAAAACCTCCTTTGAAAGTATTAAAAGTAGATTAGATCAGGCAGAAGATCGAACTTTGAATGTAGAAGACAAAACATTTGACCTAGAAAAAAGTATTAGGAACATTGAGTAAACAACCATGAAAAATGAGGATAATATACAAGAAATACTGAATACCATCAAGTGCCCCAACATCCGGATAATGGGTATCTTAGAAGAGGAAGAAAATAATAAGGGCATTGATAATTTATTCCATGAAATTCTGGGAGAAAACTTTCCAAACCTCGAAACGCATTCAAATATTCAGACCCAAGAAATAGATAAGATCCCAAATATAATCAACCCAAAAAGATCCTCTCCAAAGCACATAATAGCCAGATTGGCAAAAAACAACAGACAAAGACAAGATACTAAAGTTGGTAAGAAGGAAATGTCAAGTTACTTACAAAGGTCACCTCATCAGGCTAACATCAGATTTCTTGGTGGAAACAATGCAGGCAAGGAAAGAATGGGGAAATATAGTCAAAGTGTTGAATTAAATACAGTTTCAACCAAGAATACTATACCTGGAAAGATTATCTTTCATATGGGAAAAAAAAAGATAAAAATATTCTCAGACAAAAAGTCTGAAGGAATGTACCAACTCCAGACTAGCTCTTCAAGAGGTTCTGAAGGGAGTGCTATCCCAGGAAAACTAAAAAGTTAGACAGACAGTTATAAGAGAACAAAAAACAACCAAGAAAATGGCTCACTTAATGATAGAAACAGGCCCAGACATATCGATAATAATATTGAATGTCAATGGATTAAATTTTCCAATTAAGAGACATAGACTGGCCAAATGGATGAAAAAAACCCAGAAACTCTCTATCTGTTGCCTACAAGAAACTGACCTTATGGATAAACACATACATAGACTAAAAGTGAAGGGCTGAAAAAAAGATATTCCTTGCAAATAGAAATCAAAAAAAGGGCTGGAGTTGTGATATTGATTTCAGACAAAATAGGCTTCAAGTCAAAGACTATAAGAAGAGACAAAGAAGGGCCTTATATAATAGTATATGGGGTAATCCAGCAAGAAGACATAATGCTTATAAATATCTATGCACCCAACTCGGGAGCACCTAAATATGTAAAGAAAAGACTGCTGGAGCTAAAAGGAGAGATAGGGAGAAACACTATAATTGCTGGGGATCTCAGCACCCCATTATCTCCTTTAGACAGATCTTCTAGGCAAAAAATAGATACAGGACCTAAATGATACTATAAATTGAATGGGCTTGACAGATATCTATAGAACTTTCCACCCTAAGTCCACAAAATATACATTTTTCTCACCTCGGCATGGAAGCTTTTCAAAGATTGACCATATGTTAGGACGCAAATCAAGCCTTTACAGATTCAAAGGCATAGAAACTATATCCAGCATCTTCTCTGACCATGATGGAATTGAACTCAAGATTAATTTTAAGAAATACCCTCAAAAATACATAAACACATGGAAACTGAACAATCTACTTCTAAATAACTTTTTAACTACTGAAGAAATTAAATATGAAATAAAAAGAATTATGAAAGCAAATGATAATGGGATAATAATAATAATAAATAATAGATAATAATAAATAATAAATAAATAAATAAATAATAATAATAAATAATCTATGGGATATGGCAAAAGCAGTCATTAGAAGGAAGTTCATAGCAATTAGCGCACACAAAAAAGGTAGAAAGGTGGCAAATAGATAACCTATCATCATGCCTCAGGGAATTGGAAAAACAACAACGAAAACCTAAAAATGCCAGGTGTAAAGAAATAATAAAGTTTTGAGCAGAAATAAATGAAACAGAAAATAAACAAACCATACAGAAAGTAAATGAAAGTAAAAGCTGTTTCTTTGAAAAGATTAACAAGATCAATATACCATTCACTAGACTGATAAAGAAGAAGAAATAAACCAGATAAATCAAATACGTGATGAAACAGGCAACATTACAACAGACATACTAGAAAAACAAAATATCATTAGAGGATACTATGAGCGACTGTATGCCAACAAACAAGATGACTTGGAGGAGATGGAGAAATTCCTGTATGCATATAATCTACCCCAATTGAATCAGGATGACACAGAAAACCTGAATAGACCCTTAAGAAGCCAGGAGATTGAATCAGTAATAAATAAACTCCTGACAAATAAAAGCCCAGGTCCTGATGACTTCACTTCTGAATTCTACAAAACCGTTAAGGAAGAGTTCATCTCTATCCAATTCAAATTATTTCTAAAGATTCAAAAGGAAGTATATACAAATACTACTAATAATAAATAATGTGTAAAAAAGGAAGGAAACCTACCAAATTCATTTTATGAAGCCTTCATCATCCTCATTCACAAAACAGATAAGGACATGACAGTAAAGGAAAACTACAGACCAATATCGTTGATGCATACAGTTGCAAAAATTTTCAACAAGATACTTGCAAATCGTATCCAACAACATATACCAAAGATTATTCATCATGACCAGGTAGGCTTTATCCCAGGGATGCAAGGGTGGTTCACCATATACAAGACCATAAATGTAATACACCACATTAACAGAAAGAAAGATAAAAACCATATGATCATTTTAATTAATGCAGAGAAAACATTTGATAAAATACAACATCCTTTCATGATTAAGACCTTCATTAAAATTGGTATACAAGGATCATTTCCCAACACAATAAAAGCCATCTATGAAAAACCTACAGCTAACATTATACGGAATGGGGAAAAGCAATAAAAACTGGTACTAGGAAAGGCTGCCCACTTTCTCCACTGCTTTTTAATACAGTGCTGAAAGTCTTAGGTGATGCAATCAGAAAAGAGAACAATATAAAAAACATTCAAATAGGCAAAGAAGAGTCAAAATGGTATACTTAGAAGAGCCAAAAGTCTCCATGAAAAAACTTCTTGAACTAGTAAGTGAATAAAGTGTCAAGATACAAAATCAACATCCAAAAATCAACAGCATTTCTATATATGTACAAAACAAGTTGAATGAAGTAGAACTGAAGAAAGGAATCCCTTTCACCGTAACCAAAAATTTGTAAGACACCTAGGGATAAACCTAACTAAGGAAGTCAAAGATCTTTAGAAAGAAAACTATGAAACTCTTATAAGAAGATATTGAAAGTGACATAAAAAAGTGGAAGGATATCTCATGTTCTTGGATTGAAAGAATAAACATAATCAAAATGGCAATTCTATCCAAATTAATCTACATATTTAATGCAATTCCAATCAAAATACCAGAGATATTCTTCACAGATCTAGAAAAGACAATCAGAATTTGTCTGGAAACATAAAAGACCTCATATTGCCAAAACAATCCTGCACAAGAAGAGTGGAGTGGGAGGCATATCACTCCCTGATCCCAAGATACACAATAAAGCTGTGATCATCAAAACAGCATGGTATTGGGACCAGCAGTTAGAGTAATGGCTATGTCGCTGGACTCCCACGTAGTTGACCGCGGTTCATGTCCCGGACCCGGTGGCTTAAAACTCACACTGGGCGCGTGTGCGTGCGTGCCCAAGATCCCGAGAGGAGAATGGAGGAGAAGGGATTGCGGCATGGCCATCCCCCCTGGGGGGTGATTTCTCGCTTTCTGTCTTTCTGTCTCTGTCTGTCTGGCGAGCGCACGCGCCCTGTAGCGAAGAAACCTCTCAAAAAAACAAAAAAAAAATCAGCATGGTATTGGCACAAAAACAGACATGTGGATCAATGTAATAGAATAGAGATTCCAGAAATAACCTCCAAAGCTTACGGCCAACTGATTTTTGACAAAGGATATCAGTCAATCCATTGGGAAAAGGAAAACATCTTTAGTAAATAGTGCTGGAAAAACTGGGTATCCACCTGCAGGAAGATGAAACTGAACTCTCATCTTTCACCATAAACAAAAGTCAGCTCAAAATGGATCAAAGATCTGAACCTAAGACCTCAAACAATAAAACTACTAGTGGAAAATGCTGAGGAAACTC
Source organism: Tupaia tana (assembly GCA_026018925.1). Classification (NCBI taxonomy): domain Eukaryota; kingdom Metazoa; phylum Chordata; class Mammalia; order Scandentia; family Tupaiidae; genus Tupaia; species Tupaia tana. The sequence goes on from JAKSZU010000012.1 coordinate 66,796,798, forward strand.
TGGGAGACATTGGAGTAGGCAAAGACTTCTTAAATAAGACTCCCAAAGCACAGACAATAATCCCTAAAATAAACAAGTGGGACTATGTCAGACTAAGAAGTTTCTGCACAGCAAAGGACACAGTAACAAGTGTGAATCGACAGCCCTCAGAATGGGAAAATATTTTTGTTAAGTATGCCTCAGACAAGGGACTGATAACCAGAATACACAGGGAACTCAAGTGCCTTATGTGAAAAAAAAAAAAAGATTAACCCAATTAAAAGATGGGAAAATGAGCTGAACAGAAGTCTCTCTAAGGAAGACATATGAACAGCCAAAAAGTATATGAGGAAATGCTCAGCCTCCCTCATCATAAGGGAGATGCAGATAAAAACCACAATGAGATACCACCTAACCCCTGTCAGAATGGCAAAGATTAAGAATATAAAAAGTGATAAGTGTTGGCAGGGATGTGGTAAAAAGGGAACCCTCCTACACTGTTCGTGGGAATGTAAACTGGCTCAGCCACTGTGGAGAACAATATGGAGGTTCCTCAAAGATCTACAAATAGAACTAACATTTGATCCAGCAATCCCACTTCTGGGTCTCTACCGAAAGGACAAGAGAATGGTTGGTCCGAAAAGCGCTTGCACATCAATGTTTATTGCAGCTTTATTTACAATCGCGAAGACATGGAACCAACCCAGTGCCCACAAACGGATGAATGGATTGAAAAAGTGTGGCACATGTACTCTATGGAATACTACTCAGCCATAAAAAATAGCAAGACCCTGGCATTTGATAGAAAGTGCTAAGATATGGAGGATCTATTGCTGAGTGAAGTAAACCAAGATATGAAAGAACGATATTATATGTATCCACTTAATATATACTGACTATCCGCACTCTATGGTAGAGATCGAAATATTGGAGGGCATAAAAGCATTGAAAATAGTTAGCGATGATAAGACGGTGTGGAACGGGGTGGGAGAAGAGAAGAGAAGAGTGTGGGCAAGAGAACAAATAGAGAGGCATGACATTAATAGGACACAGATATGGTTTATTACCTGTTGATGATGACGTGTATAGTGTTCTCAACTGGACTGGTCTGAGAGGTAGTTCATATAGGCTAAAGTCTTTTTACAAGCAAAATGATAGTGACTGAATGTAAAAAAAAATAATTGATATAATAATAATGATCATCTGGAAAAAAATGAAAAGCTATTGGATGATGATGATGGGGGTTGAATGTCTTTGTATTGACTGATATGAATGGTATTCCTTCTGGTAAAAGAAATGTAATACACTGTAAAGCTATATGTGAGTCACTGTAATATAAACAAGATTATGATAATAATAACTGAATTAAAAAAGAAAGAACAAATTAATAAGCACTGCTTCCTCATGGGGCCACATTATTCCAGAGGAATTGGCTCCCATTCTGGAAGGTCCTCCTACTAGTCCTACATTCCAGCAGCACCCCACTGGGTGTGAAGACACAACACAAGTTTCTCTGGGTCACAACCCTCAAACCAGAGCACTTGAGAGATGCAAGACTTCCAGGACCCAGGAGAATTCCTCGGTATCTGACTACTCAGCTTTAACAAAGCTAACTGCAAAATCATGAGAATAGTTGTGTTTTGATATTAGGCCTATTTTCTCCTAATTTTCTATGTTGAGCACACACTAACTCTGCAGTGAAAAACACATAGTCAGCTGTTCTCCATCCGTAGATCTGTCCAGCCAGTGTTCCACTGGTATGCATCACTTACTATTCCTAAATGGGCTGTCTGTAGTGAACACAGAAAGACTTTTTTCTTGTCATTACTCCCTGAGCAATAGGATAGAACAGCCATTTACATAGCATCGGCATTGCATTTGGTTCCATAAGTAATCACAATGGCGAGACAGGAGCAAGCCAGGAAATGGAAGGGGGTGAGGGGCTGGACCGTCTGCCCGTGTGACCAGATACAAATGCAGGGCAGAAGATTCCCGCCCCTCCGAGGTAATGTAGGCAGGAGATGAGGGCGGTGTCAGCTGAGTCAGTCACAGTTGAGATGGCCAGCGAGGTGAATCAGTGGACAGGCACATGGGGTGGAGCAGTGAGATGAGGAGTGGGCCCTGCCAACCATCGGCCGACCCACCTAGATCAGAACTACAGGCCTCGCACAAGGAACCGCTGGGGCCTTCCAGCCACTCTCTGTCCCTGTGGGCCCATTCTTACCTTTCAGCACTGGACTTTTGCTTTTACATAATAAACTGCCTTTCCCTTTCACTCTGGCATGTTCCATTCAATTCTCTGTCCTTGTCCGTAACAGCAAGAACTCGGATGTCATCACAGAAGCCACCCCACAACAAGACGATTTAAAGTACACGTGAATGGGCTAGGTCCATGGCCTAGTGGTTACCGACTGCCGGATCCTATGTGGCTGACTGCTGTTCTAATCCTGGCTCCCACACCTTGGAAAACATCCTGGCATGTGTGGATACATGCCCCAAACCCTGACCGGATGTGGAAATGAAGCAGCAGGAATCGCGGTGTGACCACACCCTATTAGGAAAGGCATTCTCCCTCACCCTCTCTTCCTCTCCCTCTTCCTGGCAAGTGCACATGCCCTCCGACAATTAGGGGAAAAGTGCACATATGGAAAGATGTACCTAAATAATACTCAAGTACGACAGCACTGGGGCTGGGGCGTCCACTGCAGGGTCCTGGAACCCATCTCCTGGAGATGTTTTCCTTTAAACCGCAGAAAATCTCTGTTGGACACTTTCTTCTGCTTAGGGTTTAGGTATTTTGCAAAGTATCATAGAATGATTTAGGTATTTGTTCACCGTTCTCTTTAACTAGGCTATTCTCCAAACAAACTAATAAATATGGGCTTGGACACAGCATGTCAGTTTCTACCTTAACTCCTTGAATGGCTAATGGTGGTCACTGAGATGACCGTGAAGGAAACGTGTAAGGACACCAGCTAACATGCGGTCTACAGCTCCTGGTCAGTGCGGCCCGTGACCCCGCGTCCCTGACCTGTCACGATGCATCACACAGCTTCCCTAACGTGCTGGTTTTCCTCTCTTGCTTTCCTTAATAAAAACGGCTTATCCAATACATTAATCAGTGAGCTCATACGGTACCCACTGGCAACGAGAAGCTATTTGTGGTCTTATAAAATGTGCTTATTATTAATGGTGTTTTGCCAGTTACTGCAATTAGGCATGTGTAAAATTTTCAAAAGTGACTTACAATGATTAATTCCTCAGATAACAAACCCTCCTGTCCCTTTTATAAATGAGCAGAGTCTAAGATTTATAGATGTTGCATAACTTCTCTAAATTCACAGACAAAATATGGCAACCAAAGGGGCAGAAGTCGCCAACCAAGCCCTGGCCATGGGATTCCCAGCAAGAGCGGGGCTCGTGTTACCCACAAAGCAGGCACCTGAAAGACCCTGCAGGGGAACCCTCTCCCAGGATGCCAACCTGGTCAACGAGCCCATCAGGGACCTACATTGTCTACTGATGGGACCCCAACAGGAGAGGAGAATAGGCTTTGGGAAAAGCAAGGGCTGCTCACTTTTCCTTTAGACACCTGCCTTCCCAGTTCAGTTCATGAACACGTGGTCTGATAGTCTGCAGCTATGCATGGCTCCTTGCAGACAAGTGGGATGTAAACAACCAAACAGCTGACATGCTCTGACTGTCCAGCAGCTCATGAACCTGCTGACTGACTGATGTAATCTGAGATGGAAACTACAGTCTTTTCAAACAAAGGCTTAGCAGGGCTGGCAGAGGGCACAGTGGTTATGTGGCTGGACCCCCACATGGCTATCATGGTTCAAGTCCTGGACCTGGTGGCTTGAAACTCACACTGTGCTTGTGTGTGTGTATGTGCCTGAAATCCTGGAATGAGAATGGAGGAGAAGGGATTGCAGTGTGGCCATCCCCACTGTGGTGTGATTTCTCACTTTCCTTCTCTCTCTCTCTCTCTCTCTCTCTCTCTCTCTCTCTCTCTCTCTCCCTGGTGAATGCACACACCTAAAGCAAAAACCTCTCAGAAGAAGAAGGAGAAGGAGAAGGAGGAGGAGGAGGAGGAGGAGGAGGAGGAGAAGGAGAAGGAGAAGAAGAGGAAGAAGAGGAAGGAGGAGGAGGAGGAGAAGAAGGAGAAGGAGAAGGAGAAGAAGAGGAAGAAGAGGAAGGAGGAGGAGGAGAAGGAGAAGAAGAGGAAGAAGAGGAAGGAGGAGGAGAAGGAGAAGAAGAGGAAGAAGAGGAAGAAGAGGAAGAAGAGGAAGAAGAGGAAGGAGGAGGTGGAGGAAGAGAAGGAGAAGAAGAGGAAGGAGGAGGAGGAGAAGGAGAAGAAGAGGAAGAAGAGAAAGGAGGAGGAGGAGAAGGAGCAGGAGAAGGAGAGGAAGAAGAGGAAGGAGGAGGAGGAGGAGGAGAGGAAGAAGAGGAAGGAGGAGGAGGAGAAGGAGAAGAAGAGGAAGAAGAGGAAGGAGGAGGAGGAGAAGGAGAAGAAGAGGAAGAAGAGGAAGAAGAGGAAGAAGAGGAAGGAGGAGGTGGAGGAAGAGAAGGAGAAGAAGAGGAAGGAGGAGGAGAAGGAGAAGAAGAGGAAGAAGAGAAAGGAGGAGGAGGAGAAGGAGCAGGAGAAGGAAAGGAAGAAGAGGAAGGAGGAGGAGGAGGAGGAGAGGAAGAAAAGGAAGGAGGAGGAGGAGAAGGAGAAGAAGAGGAAGAAGAGGAAGGAGGAGGAGGAGAAGGAGAAGAAGAGGAAGAAGAGGAAGGAGGAGGAGGAGGAGAAGGAGAAGAAGAGGAAGAAGAGGAAGGAGGAGGAGAAGAAGGAGGAGGAGAAGAAAAGGAAGAAGAGGAAGGATGAGGAGGAGGAGAAGGAGGAGGAGGAGAAGGAGAAGGAGAAGAAGAGGAAGAAGAGGAAGGAGGAGGAGGAGGAGGAGGAGGAGGAGAAGAAGAAGGAGAAGAAGCAGAAGAAGCAGAAGAAGCAGAAGAAGCAGCTAACACTGGGCACGTGTGCCCAAAATCCTGAGGGGAGATGAAGGAGAAGGGATTGTGGCATGGCTATCCTTCCTGAGGGGTGATTTGTCACCTTCTCCCTCTCTGTCTCTCTCTGTCTCTAGCCAGTACACACCCTACAGCAAAAATATTACTCTAAAAACAACCAAACAAGGCTTAGCAGCTACCAACATGCCTTGTTTTCTCTTAAGTAGGTCAGGGAAATTACACGTAGCTGCCACGTGTCAGGTAGCAGCTCTGTGACGGCAGGGAGGACGAAGGCATGGATTTTAGGGGCTTGTGAGCAGGTCTTCTCACTTAACCAAGCCCCAATTTCTTCATATAAAAAGATAATAACAGAGTTAGAATTCCTACGACTGGTATGAGGATTATATATGGAGGTATTTCTAGAAGCCGCCAAGTGCAGTGAAAGTATAGGACTCCACCATTGTATGTTTATTTGCTCAGTCTTGGATCTGGGTACTGAGGAGACAGTAGTGGACCAAACAGTGAAAAGTCATGGCCTTGGGCCCGGTAGATGGCAGAATGGTTATGTTGCTGGACTCCCATGTAGTCAACCGTGGTTCAAATCCTGGATTCAGCAGTTTAAAACTCATGCCAAGCGTGTGTGCATGTATGCCCAAAATCTGGAGAGGAGACTGGAGGAGAAAGGATTGCAGCAAGGTCTTCCCTCTGGTTGGTGACTCCTCGGTTTTCTTCTCTCTGTCTCTCTGTCTCTCTGTGCCCATTGAGCACAAGTCCCTAAGCAACAGCCGTTGAAAACAATGAGTCCCTGGCATTTGATAGAAGGTGGATGAGTGTGGAAGATTTCATGTTCAGTGAAGCAAGTTAGCGTATGAAGGAGAGGCACTGTATGTCCCCACTTAACATATACCAACAGTCTGAATTCTATGGCGAGAAATGAAAAGATTCAGTGGTATAAAAGGGAATACTCGGGACGGTCTGGGAGGAACGTGGGCAGTGTGGGGTTGGAAGGGAATAATCAAAGGAAAAAAAGCACAACATTTATGGGACACAATAATGGAAAGTTGTCTTCTGATGATAATGTGTATGGTAAATTACTTTGAGCTAATATGCGGCAAAGATTCATTCTGTGTGCTCTGGAGATGTACAGTGATTACATTTTTTAAAATAAGAAAATAAAGTACAAAATAAAGAGAAAAAGTATCTATATAAAGAAAGTCATGCCCTCACAGTCTTACCTTCTAGTGAGAAGAGAAGTAACAAAACTTGCTCATTCTCTGTAATACATGCGCACACACACTTGCATATTCTAGTTAGCTATCTATACATAAAGTAGACCTGCTGCATTCCATAGAAAAACCTAAGGGTCTTCTTATTTTAAAAAACAGCATTTATAATGGCTTAAGATGTGTTCGGTATGGCATTAAGGGTTTATATGGATTAGCTCATTTAATTTATAGCAGAACCCTCTGAGGTAGGCAAATCTTACTGCAGTAGAAATCTGAACAGAAGGAATTGTGGAGGTTGTGTAGCTGGCAACGGAGTCAAACCAAGGCCTTTTCTGTCACCATTTAAAAGTTTGTGGAAGAGAAGAGCTACCTGAATACTCACACAGAGGTCAGTGCTGTGCGGGCCTACTCCTCAACCTCAGGGTGCCCAGGAGGAAGGTAACACACAGGTCAAAGCAGCATACCTCTCCTCTCATGTAGCACAAGGCCAAACAGCTTGTACTTTGTTATTAGAAAAATGGGTGGAAATCCCAGCTCAGCACTAGCTGGCAATAGGACTTTGGGAAGACAGCTTCAATGCTCTGGTCTCAGTTTGGGTACACCTGTTAAGATTATTGCTGAGATAGCAGGTTTAGTATCCAGAGTATGTAAAGAAATTGTATAGCTCAACAACAAAAGGAAACAAGCCAATCTTTAAAAGAGTAAGGGATTTCAGTAGACGTTTCTTTTTAAAAACTTTATTTATGTATTTGTTTATTTGTTTGTTTATAATTTGCCAGAGAATGTGTATGTTCACTGGAGGGTGATGGTGAGAGAGAGAAGAAAGAGAGAGAGGAGAAAGAGGGGAGAGAGAGGAGGAGGGAGAGAGAGAGAGAGAGAGGAGAGAGAGAGGAGAGAGAGAGGGGAGAGAAATGAGAAAACACCCCCATGGGGAATGGTCACACTTCAAGCCCTTCTTCACCTCTTCCTCACTTTGGGATTTGGAGCATGAACATGAGCCAACGTATTTCTTGAGCTGCCATGTCTGAACTCAAACCACACAGCCAGCCATGTGGGCTAGAGCTGCCTTGACCGCCATGCCACAGACGGGCCTGAGAAGATATTTCTTCAAAGATAAACATATTGCAGACAAGACATGAAGGCATGCTAATTTTTATTATTCATCATGGAAATGCAAATCAAATCCACGTTGCGATATCATTACACACCACTGGTATGCCTAAATCAAATCCACGCTGTGATAACACTGCACACAACAGGTACACCTAAATCAAATCCATGCTTCAATATCACTGCACACCACTGGTACTCCTAAATCAAATCCACGCTGCAATATAATAGCACAGCACAGGTACTCCTAAATCAAATCAACATTGTGATACTACTGCACACAACTAGTAGTCCTCAATCAAACCCACGCTGCGATATCAATACACACCACAGGTACTCCTAAGATAAATCCACACTGCAATACTACTGCACACCACAGGGATGCCTAAACCAAATCCACACTGCGATACTACTGCACAAAGTGGTACGCCTAAATCAAATTCACAATGCGGTATCACTGCCCAAAGCGGTACGCCCAAATCAAATCCACACTGCAATATCACTGTGCACCACTGGTACACCAAAATCAAATCCATGCTGCTGTGTCCCTGCACACCACAGGTACTCCTAAATCAAATCCATGCCACAGTATAATTGCACACCACTGGTACTCCTAAATTAAATTCATGCTGCTATATCACTGTACACCACTGGTACTCCTTAATCAAATGCATGCGGTGATACTACTGCACACCACTGCTACTCCTAAATCGAATCCACACTGCAATATCATTGCACACCACTGGTACTCTAAAATCAAATCCATGCTGCAATAACACTGCACATTACAGGGACTCCTAAATCAAATCTACGCTACAACAGTACTGTACACCACTTGTCCTAAATCAAAACCATGGTGTGGTATCACTGCACACCACTGCTACTCCTAAATCAAATCCACACTGTGATACTACTGCATACCACAGGTTCTCCTAAATCAGATCCACACTGTGATACTACTGCACACCACTGGTACTCCTAAATCAGATCCATGCTACAATATCACTGCACAGCACTGTACGCCTAAATGAAATTCACTCTGCATTATCACTACACACCACAATACTCCTACATCAAATTTATTCTTCAATATCACTGCACACCACTTGTACTCCTAAATCAAGTTATGCTGCAATACTACTGCACACCACTGGTACACATGAATCAAATCCATGCTGCAATATTACTGCACAGCACTGGTACTCCTAAATCAAATCCGTTCTGCACTATCAGTGCACACCACTGGTACTCCTAAATAAGATCCACACTGGAAGGCTACTGCACAGCACCAGTACTCCTAAATCAGATCCACGCTGGAAGGCTACTGCACAGCACCAGTACTCCTAAATCAGATCCATGCTGGAAGGCTACTGCACAGCACCGGTACTCCTAAATCAGGTCTACGCTGGAAGGCTACTGCATACCACCGGTACTCCTAAATCAGGTCCACGCTGGAAGGCTACTGCACACCACTGGTACTCCTAAATCAGATCCACGCTGGAAGGCTACTGCACACCACTGTTACTCCTAAATCGGATCCACGCTGGAAGGCTACTGCACAGCACCGGTACTCCTAAATCAGATCCACGCTGGAAGGCTACTGCACACCACTGGTACTCCTAAATCAGATCCACGCTGGAAGGCTACTGCACAACACTGGTGGTACTCCTAAATCAGATCCACGCTGGAAGGCTACTGCACACCACTGGTACTCCTAAATCAGATCCACGCTGGAAGGCTACTGCACACCACTGGTACTCCTAAATCAGATCCACGCTGGAAGGCTACTGCACAACACTGGTACTCCTAAATCAGATCCACGCTGGAAGGCTACTGCACACCACCGGTACTCCTAAATCGGATCCACGCTGGAAGGCTACTGCACACCACTGTTACTCCTAAATCGGATCCACGCTGGAAGGCTACTGCACAACACCGGTACTCCTAAATCAGATCCACGCTGGAAGGCTACTGCACAGCACCGGTACTCCTAAATCAGATCCACGCTGGAAGGCTACTGCACACCACTGGTACTCCTAAATCAGATCCACGCTGGAAGGCTACTGCACACCACTGGTACTCCTAAATCAGATCCATGCTGGAAGGCTACTGCACACCACCGGTACTCCTAAATCAGATCCACGCTGGAAGGCTACTGCACACCACCGGTACTCCTAAATCAGATCCACGCTGGAAGGCTACTGCACAACACTGGTACTCCTAAATCAGGTCCACGCTGGAAGGCTACTGCACAGCACTGGTACTCCTAAATCAGATCCACGCTGGAAGGCTACTGCACACCACTGGTACTCCTAAATCAGATCCACGCTGGAAGGCTACTGCACACCACCGGTACTCCTAAATCAGGTCTACGCTGGAAGGCTACTGCATGCCACCGGTACTCCTAAATCAGATCCACGCTGGAAGGCTACTGCACACCACCAGTACTCCTAAATCAGGTCCACGCTGGAAGGCTACTACACACCACTGTTACTCCTAAATCGGATCCACGCTGGAAGGCTACTGCACAGCACCGGTACTCCTAAATCAGATCCACGCTGGAAGGCTACTGCACACCACTGGTGGTACTCCTAAATCAGATCCACGCTGGAAGGCTACTGCACACCACTGGTGGTACTCCTAAATCAGATCCACGCTGGAAGGCTACTGCACACCACTGGTGGTACTCCTAAATCAGATCCACACTGGAAGGCTACTGCACACCACTGGTACTCCTAAATCAGATCCACGCTGGAAGGCTACTGCACACCACTGGTGGTACTCCTAAATCATATCCACGCTGGAAGGCTACTGCACAGCACCGGTACTCCTAAATCAGATCCACGCTGGAAGGCTACTGCACAGCACCGGTACTCCTAAATCAGATCCATGCTGGAAGGCTACTGCACAGCACCAGTACTCCTAAATCAGATCCACGCTGGAAGGCTACTGCACACCACTGGTACTCCTAAATCAGATCCATGCTGGAAGGCTACTGCACACCACCGGTACTCCTAAATCAGGTCCACGCTGGAAGGCTCCTGCACAACACTGGTACTCCTAAATCAGATCCACGCTGGAAGGCTACTGCACAGCACTGATACTCCTAAATCAGATCCACGCTGGAAGGCTACTGCACAACACCGGTACTCCTAAATCAGATCCACGCTGGAAGGCTACTGCACAGCACCGGTACTCCTAAATCAGATCCACGCTGGAAGGCTACTGCACAACACCGGTACTCCTAAATCAGATCCACGCTGGAAGGCTACTGCACACCACTGGTACTCCTAAATCGGATCCACGCTGGAAGGCTACTGCACACCACTGGTACTCCTAAATCAGATCCATGCTGGAAGGCTACTGCACACCACTGGTGGTACTCCTAAATCAGATCCACGCTGGAAGGCTACTGCACACCACTGGTACTCCTAAACTTCCGAAATCACATATCCGCAAGTATTGCTGAGGATCTGGAGAAAGGGTTTCCCCTACAGTGCTGGTTGGAAAGCGCAATGGTGCAAACCACTGTGGAGAAACAGTTTGGTAGTTTTTCAACTAGTAAAATATAAAATTGCCATGTAACCATCAATTTTATGTGTAGGTTTATACTCATAAGAACTTAAAGTTATGCTGAATAAAACTTGTACATGAATACTTACTACACCAGAATTCATAAGTCACAATGGACAATTCACAATTTCACTAAAGAGTAAAATAACAAATGTCAATCAACTGATGAATGGATAAACACATTTAGTATACTATACAATAAAATGTTATCCAACCACAAAAATAAATGCAATATTGATAAATGATACAACATAGATAACCTTGAAAATGTTAGCTAATTTACATAAGCCAGACCAAAAAGCTGACTTATTGCTTGCCTGTATTTTTATGAAATATTCAGAATATGTAAGTCCAGAAAGACAAAAAGCAGATTCGTGGCTCCTAGGGAGCGTGACAGAGAGTGACCCCTCGGGATGCAGCATGTCTTTTGTTTTTGTCATAAAGAAGATATTCTAGAAGTTAGAGGTGACGATGGGGGACGCTGGAACTTCCAAGTGCTACTGAGTGGAGCATTTCAAAATGGTGAGCTGTGTCGGAGCTCTGTGAATTTCCTGCAGAAAGCTTCAACACAGGGCTAGCAGGACCATGGTGGTTAAGTTGCTGAGCTCCCACAGGGCCGGCCAGGCTTTATATTCTAGATCCAGCGGCTTGAAAATCACACTAGGACGGGGCAGCAGGTGATGTGGTCGCTAAGGCTCCTGGATTCCCACATGACTGACCACGGTTCGACTCCTGGACCCAGTGACTTGAAAATCAGGCTGGGTTCATGTGTATGTGTGCCCAAAATCCTGAGAGGAGAATGGAGGAGAAGGGATTGCGACATAACCCTCCCCCTGAGGGAGTGATTTCTCACTTTCTCTCCCTCTCTCTCTCTCTCTCTCTCTCTCTCTCTCTCTGTATCTCTCTTCAGCAACCACACATGCCCTATGGCAAAAACAGACAAAAAATAAGAAAGAAACTTTAAGAAACTCGAAGGTTCAGGGCCACCAGGTGGGATGGTAGTTAAGGCACCAGACTCCCATATGGGTGACTGTAGCTTGAAATTCACACCAGTCTCGTGTGTGTGTGTGTGTGTGTGTGTGTGCGCGCGTCCAAAATCCCAGGAGTAAAATGGAGGAGAAGGGATTGCGGTATGGCCTTCCTCCCCTTGGGAGGGAGGGGGATTCTCACCCTACCTCTCTTTCTGCCTTTCTCTGGCAAGCACACATACCCTATCGCAAAAATCTAAAAACAAACAAAAAATTCAATGATCAGTCTTCTGGTTTCCAACTGGCCTTTGACAATTTCAATGAAACAGTGATATTAATAGCAAAAAGGAAAAAGATACAATAGAATAGTGGCTAAGAATGCACCTGACACAATGTATAATTATGACTATTACATCTAATACACTGCAACTAGCATTATGCGTATAAACAACCCAGTTATTTGGCACAATAGAAATAAGCTATTGACTTGATTTATTTTCTGCTGAATTTACCTGAAATCACTGTAATTTTGAATAATCCTCTACAGAAAGTTCAAGCATGCATTATATACATATATACACATAACACCAATTTTACATACATATAGATATCAGTGTGTACTTAAATTAGACTTTTCTTTAGAATAGAATAATTTGGAACTTACTAACAGAATAGTAAGACATATGAAGTCAACATGCACAGTTTCAGACATGAGTCACTGGATATGAAGTGAAGAGATGATGACAAATTGTTTATACCATTGGCCCCAAAGAAGCAAATTTTACCCTTTCTACCTTTATGTTATTATTCATGATCTCTTGACATGTCCACATTTCTTATATAAATTATGAACAAACATACCAAATACTAAGGATAATGATTTGAACTACTCTACAGACTCCACAACTGAGTTTATCATAGCTGCACATTATTACAAATAATTATGCGAATCTCTCCGCAATGTAGCTTGTTACCTCTGCCACTGGACCGGTGTCTCCCTCACTATTTATAAGGATTAACTAAGTGAGCCACTGATTAAATTTAACATGTTTCAAAAATATATAAAAGAGGGCCAACAGGTGGCCTGGAGGTTAAAGCACTGGATCCCACATAGCTGACTCTGTGGTTCGAGTCCTAGATCTGCTGGCTTGAAAATCATACCAACCACATGTGCATGTGTGTCCAAAATCTGAGAGGAAACTAGAGGTGAGGGGATTTTGGTGTGGCCATTCCCCTGGGAATTTTCCTATTTCTCTCCCAATCTCACTGTGTGTGTGTGTGTGTGTGTGTGTGTGTGTGTATGAAAATTGTGCATCCATATTATATAAAAGTAGTACAAATAGTGAATGCATTCTGTATTGCATCTTAATCAATGTTACAGAATAAATTTGAAATAAACTCAGCCAATTTAAAATTTATCAGAGTTAATTTATGAGCCTCACCACCAAAGATGTTATCTGTTTTTAAAAATACAACAAATCCTACTGTCTGTTTGGACTTGAACTCAGTGATAATTAGCTAAATAAAAAGCTGGAAAAGGCAGATAATATGTCTCTGAGTGATTATAAATTTCTTTGACTGTTATAGAAAATAAACTGTTTCTGAAGTTACAACTTCTAATAAAACTGGACAACTAGCATGAAAATGCATACGAAAAAAAATCATCTTCTTGTGGCTGGCTGAATGTAAAATTTTTGTCATTGGAAAAGTCATGACATATTTTTTCTATGTTTTTCTAAGCAAGAATGCTTCTTTTAAAATTTTTTTTAGAGGATTTTGCTACAGGGTGTGTGCGCTCGCCAGGGAGACAGAAAGAGACAGAGAGACACAGAAAGCGAGAAATCACCCCCCAGGGGGGATGGCCATGCTGCAGTCCCTTCTCCTCCATTCTCCTCTCGGGATCTTGGGCACGCACGCACACGCACCTGAAGTGAGTTTATGTCACCAGGTCCAGGACTTGAACCATGGTCGACTACATGGGAGTTCAGCGACATAGCCATTACACTAACTGCTGGTCCCAAAGCAAGAGTGCTTCTGATGACCCACTATATTAGAAGCAGTCAATGAAATGTCTAAGGAGGGACTGGAAGCTGTCATAGGACAGAGTGAAATATTTAACAGAGCCCAAGTAGGAAAGCAGAGGTTGAAATAATCAGGTCAGAGTTGTGCAGAAGAAATTCAATAACAGCTCTTGCAAAATAGAGAAAGAGAGAGGAAGAGAGGAAGAGTGAGAGAAAATAAAACAATTCCAAACGACACGGCATTTTCCAAGCCACACAACAGCTGAATGCACAGAAGGGAAAGTCCTGCTGAGAGGCAGCCCGCCCCGTGGGTGTGTGTGAGGCCGACTGAGTAACCGCCCGGAGTTTCTGATGCAGTCGATTACAGTAAGACTTGATCATTTGCACTTATGGTAAAATGTCAACATGTTCCTGTGTGCTGATCCCGAGTCCTCACCTCGACAGCCAGAGCCAGATCAGGAGACAGGGTGAAGAGTCGGGTGTAAGCTAAGGCTCTTTTCATTACTTATACCTGTTTGGTGCTGGGACCTTAACTCCTCTGGGAGCGTCACTATTCTAATCTGTAAAACTGACATTGGGGGAACCAGCAGTTAGCGTAATGGCTATGTCGCTGGACTCCCACGTAGTCGACTGCGGTTCGCGTCCTGGACCCAGTGGCTTACAACTCACGCCGGGTGCGTGTGCGTGCGTGCCCAAGATCCCGAGAGGAGAATGGAGGAGAAGGGATTGCGGCGTGGCCATCCCCCCGGGGGTGATTTCTCGCTTTCTGTCTCTCTGTCTCTCTCTGTCTGTCTAGTGAGCGCTCGTGCCCTATAGCAAAAATCTCTCAAAAAATAAATAAATAAATAAATAAAACTGACATTGGGATCGTCGTACTCAGGATAATGCTGAAGCGCACATGTAAGAACTGGTAGGAAGTTGCTCTCCTTCATTCTATCAGCTGATAGTGCATATCAATGCCAACAAGGGGTCAAGGCATTGTAGAGAATTTCTAGCTTTTCCGGCACAGCAACCCCGTGACCTGGTGCTATTACCACTCTGATGACTGGTTAGAAAACCGAAGGTCAGAACATTTGTAGCCTTTGCCCAGCGTCATAAGGGCAGTCGTGATGACGTTAATATCCGAGGTCAGGTTGTCAAGTCCCAGAGCTCCAGAAACGCATGGCTGGTTCTTGTATTGGAAGCTGATAGTCAGGGCCAGCTCAGTAGGTGGTGGGGAGCCAGATCCCCGAACTGCCAATGCAGTTTAAATCCCAGTCCTAGCAGCTAGAAAGTCACACCAGGCGTGCGTGCATGTGTGTGTGTGTGTGTTCCTTCCCATCAGGAAAGGAAGAATGGAGGAGAAAGGATTACGGTATGATTATGCCCTATGAGGGGTTGCTTTCTCTCTCTCTCTCTTTCCCTCTCATATCTCTCTCTCTGACGAGTTCACACACATTCTGGCAATAAAAATAATTAATAAAAATTAGACTAAAATGCTTTAAAAAAGAAAAATAATATGAAAATACCAATTTCAACTTTCAAAACTGCGAAAACAAATTTCTTCGTTTTTTCAGTTTCTATGGATACAATATAAACTCGTGCTTAGAAATATGACCTTTAAACTGCTTGGGCTAGAGTTATTGCACTATCACTGAATTTTTAAGTAGCTTTGACTAAAACTTTTTCTTCTCTTTGCATCTAATTTCTTATCTCCAAACGGGAGTAATATTGAAACAACAGAATTGTTTTGAAGATTTAAAAAAATTAGTGTATATAAAGCACTTAAGAATGCAAGGCATCTTCAAGAGCTCATGGAAAATACATATTATGAAGAAACTATGCATGTGATTTCTCTCTCTCTCTCTTTGTGCACCATAATAAAATTGTACTTTATTTCTGTTTTTTAATAAACTTTTTTTTGAAGTCTCCTCATGCATGGCAAATGTGAGTGGTCAATTTATAGAATATGCATTTGGAGATAGTATTTTATTATAGAGTCAAGAATCTACATTTCTATCTTTTCATGAATGCACAAAAGCACATTGCGGTGTGGCTGCTCCCTGGGGGGTGAATTCTCACTTTCCCTCTCTCTGTCTCTCTCTCTGGCGAACACACATGCCCTGTGGCAAAACCCTGTAATAACAATAATGATGATGATGATGATGTAGGGGTAGCAGGTGACATAGTTAAGGCACTGGGTCCCACATGGCCAACTGTGGTTCTAATTCCAAACCTAGCAGTTTGAAAATCACACTGGGCACGTGTGTATGTGTGCCCCGAAATCCCAGGAGGATGATAATGTAAATGGCAGTATCTTTGTCTTGTCTGATATACACTATGTTCATGCTGGGAAAAACCATGTTAAGTTGTACACTATAAAGATGTACAGTGATTATATGTAAATTTTATGTGTGTGTGTGTGTGTGTGTGTGTGTATAGAAAAAAGATGTGAGTAGTAGGGGGAAAAACTCACTTCCATTTAACTGAGCAAAGATTACTCATGAAGAAAGGTCATTATTTTTGTTCTCATTAAAAATATACATGGTTTCTGTATGTTTAGATTTGTTTGTGTCCTGGATCTTGATATACTTAACAATCTTCCAGAAAGATTTCAGAATCACTATCCTAGACCAATAAAATCCAATTAAAATCCCTGCTAAATGTTATATGATAGTTTTCATCTGGCTGAAAATTTGAATTTCTTTGGAAGCTTTTCAGAATTGTGGTAACCCCGACTCACCTCTAGTATCCTAATTTAATTGTTTGGGAGTTGGACTTATACTTAGCAATTTTTTTAAATTTCCCAGATGATTTTAATATGCAGCCAGTTTTGAAGACCCCTGTCTAAGAACTATTACTGTTCCTATCATCAAATATCTTCTATCATCTCTACCCACAAGACTGGCAAAGGCCAGCCGCATAGCAATTTCCTTTACAGTCTCGGGTCAGGATGTACCAGGTATATCAAGATCCAGAGTCTAGCCAAATTTACAGAAACGTTCTGGGATGATATAGAAGCATGAGAACTGGAGGAAATGGCATAGTAGGCTGTTTCTTGAACTGTAAAATATGATGAATTACCTGGAGATCTTGCCAATTTGCGTTACAGATCCTGATTTAGATGGACTTCTAGAGGACACTGACTTTCTAAAGTCTTAACAAGTCTTTATTAACGCTAATTCCCATCCTCCCAGTTCACGGACCACATTTTAGGTAGCAGGACAGAAGACTGGCTACAGCTGCAGGCGGCCTGGCTGGAGAATCCCAGCCTTCAATGCAGTTCCAGTGTTCCAGATTTCCAGCGTGGTGGTCCCCTCATCCATGGTTCCCTTTCCCCAGCGTCAGTTACTCACTGTCAACTATAGTCCCAAAATAGGCCAATACAGCACAGTAAGTTATTTAGAGAGAGAGACTACACTCACACAACTTTCCTAACAGTATATTCTTATAATTGTCTTATTATTTGTTGTTGTAGTTACTCTCTTCTAACACCAAATTCGTAAATTAAACTGTATCATAGGAATAGATAAGTGTTTTGCGAGATTCTCTCCTCCTTCAAAAGAAAGTCTAAGAGAGATGCAGGCTGTTGGAAATGATGCGAGGCCTGGGTGTCCTGTTCTTTGCTGGCTGAGTCTGGGGCTCACGGAGCTCCGAGGCTCACAGAGGCCGTCGCAGTGCTTGCCAGTGCGTCCTCCCTCTTGGAGCTCACAGTGTGTGGACTGGAGCTGAGCCACGGGCGAGCTGAGCCATGGCCAAGCCGAACCACAGCCAAGCCCAGTCAAGGCCATCAGGGCTCGCCAGGCCGAACCAAGGCCGAGCTGAGCAGAGCTAGCTAGTGGGGCAGGGCAGGGCAGTCTAGGGCAGGGCAGCCCAGGGCAGGGCTAGCTAACGGGGCAGGTCAGGGCAGGGCTAGCTAGTGGAACAGGGCAGCCCAGGGCAGCCTAGAGCAGCCCAGGGCAGGGCTAGTTAATGGGGCAGGGCAGAGCAGGGCAGGGCTAGCTAGTGGAACAGGGCAGCCCAGGGCAGCCTAGGGCAGGGCTAGCTAGCAGGGCGGCGCAGGGCAGGGCTAGCTAGTAGAGCAGGGCACCCCCGGGTAGCCAAGGGCAGAACTTGCTAGCAGGGCAGGGCAGGGCTAGCCAATGGGGCAGGGCAGCCAGGGCAGCACAGGCAGGACTTGCTAGCAGGGCAGGGAGAGTAGCCCGGGGCAGGCAGGGCAGTCCAGGACAGGGCAGTCCAGGGCAGGGCAGCCCAGGGTAGAGCAGCCCAGGGCAGCTATGGCTGACCAGGTGTTCCTTGTCTTTAAAAGGGTCTGCAGACAATAGTGGCTCATCACCAAAACTAGAATGTCACACATGTGGATTACGTTCAGTGGCATAAAACAGTAAAGCCATAATTCTAACGAGCAGACACGTGCAGTACAACTAGTAGCATAATTGCTTACCCTGCGGCCTCCAAACATGGTCAGACAGAAGCTGAGGGAGCCAGACTGAACCGTCCTGACTCCATTTGCAATACAAAGTGTAGGAAAACAAAACATAACACACAGGATGAGGCACAATCAGTGAGCTCCCTGAGATGATAAGGGCACTGCTGTTCCATTACCTTCTCCATAAAGAAGTTGCGCACATTATTCCCATTCTACCCATCCCATAATGAAAGACTAATTTTTTCTATTTTTTTCCACTCACAAAAGTATGTTTTTATATCAATGACAGAGACTACATTAAAGTAAATTTAATTTATTCTAATTGTTGAAAATTATATTCTTTGGCCACTTAAAAATCATTAATAATCTACTATTTAAAACAAAGCCAGCGGCTGCATTGTAACAAGCATCAGGGGTCATTTTTGATGCATTTGCAAGTTCAACTAGGATCCATGCTTTGAGAAACACTCATCTTGGGCTAAAACTTTGTCATTGGGGCCTAGGACCTTACCATTTTGGCAGAAACCTGACTTGGAAGAAATGAAATGCCAGCAAAGACATACAGTGGTGAGCTTAGTGTTGTAATTGGGTGAGGCAGAAAATCGAGAAACATGTTGTCTCACTGAGGAGAAGCAATATATCTCGTTTACAGATGAGTATGCCAGGCCGCACAGTCAGCAGAGAATCCCAAACGATGAAAGTTACGCTGTTACACTGTCAAGGTTCTGTTAAATTCTTCCCAAGAGATTTTTTTTTTTAATTTCCAGAGATTGAACCAGTTTAATTTACAGAAAGAAGTCAGACTGTAGCTATAAGACTTGGGTGGCTTGTGGGCAGGGAGCCCAACATGTCTTTACAACTAGGATTTGTAACTAGAGCTGTACTGAAAAGAAAACATCTTGAAGAATATTTTACTTTTCAGAGGTAGTTGCTCTTTGAATTGATAGTCCCATCTAATATTTTCTGGAAGTCATACTGCTTACCTTAAAGAGTTGCAGGAAGATGGTAACATTCTGAAGCTATTTCTTAATTTAAATGGAGAGAGTTGAATAAATTGAATGTCTAAGCAAACACAGTGACATCTATGTGGTGGTCAGATCATTTTGCCCGGAATTTATAAGCAAACACCAGGGCATAGGGAATTGTTAATAATGTGTATTACATTTTCAGATATGTAGTTGTTTTAGTTAGATCCAGACACTCTTCTCTGATCCTACTAAACATTTTCTATGCTCATTAACACATCACTATATACATAATTACCATTTCACTTGGCCAACATTTTCTTGTTAATTGCATGGTGGAGAACAGTTCCCTTTGGAGCCTTTCTCCCCATCTGGTGCAAAGATCCTAACTACTGTGACCACTCAGGAGAAACACTTGGCACGGCAGGGGCGCAGCTGGAGGTCACGCCACTGTTTCCAGTGGCAGCATCTGTGCCTTCGTTGGTTCCGGGCAGGCTCCTTTAAAGATCTCTCGAACTCTCGTGTTGATCAGAGAACAGCTGCCAACGTCCTTGCTGGATTAGTGTTGAGTAACCTGGATTCATAGCAGGTGATCTTCCAGTGTTCTACTATAAAAACTGACACACACCTGGAAATCTGCCGGTGAGTGGGTGAGTCAATATGACAACATGTAATATGATTGGATTAACAGGCAAGATGTTAAAATCGCCATTTCTCCTCAACCACTAAACACAATTACCCGACATGCCTTACCAGACTTTAGACTGTCAATGTCTTCTTCTTTTATCGTAATTGAATAGTGAAATGTCAAAACTGAAAGACATGTTGATGTTATGAGCATAAACGTTGTAGGACGTCTGCACCCACACGTGCTGATCCAGTGTGACAACTCGGTGAATTCTCCTTTTTTTTTTTTTAGTATTTTTTATTTCAATTTATTTTATACATTTAATCACACATGTCACTTAGCTTATAAAGTGAATGTTCCAACATGAATACATTTCTCACCAGTCCAGTTAGGAATACTATTCACGTTATCTTCAACAGATAATAACCTATTTCTTTGTCCCATAAATGTCTTGCCTCTCGATTTTTCTCCTTAATGTCTTTTCTCAGACTCTCCTCCTTCTCCCACCCTCTTCCCACACTGTATCTGGTATCTACAACCACTTTTTATGTTTCTGTAACCTCTAGTCATTCAATTTTGGCCATAGAGTGTGGAGAGTAGGTATATATTAAGTGGAGACATACAATGTCTCTCCTTCATAGCCTGGCTTGCCTCAGTCAGCAATAAATCTTCCATATTCATCCACTTTCTATCAAAAGCCAGGAACTTGTCTTTTATGACTGAGTAGTATTCCATAGAGCATATGTGACACACTTTTTCAATCCATTCCACTGTTTGTGGACATTTGGGTTGGTTCCATGTCTTAGCGATTGTGAATAATGCAGCAATAAACATCTATGTGCAAGCACTTTTCTGTATAAGTATTCTTCTGTCCTTTGGGAGAGATACCAAGGAGTGAGATTGCTGGATCATATGGTAGTTCTATTTGTAGATCTTTGAGGAATCTCTATATTGTTCTTGACAGTGACTGGACCAATTTATACTTATATTCCCACAATGAGCTCCTCTTTCACCACACTCTCTCCAGCACTTATCTTTTTTTTATTTTTTTATTTTTTTATTTTTTATCTTAGTCATTCTGACTGGGGTTAGGTAGTATCACATTGTGGTTTGATCTGCATTTCCCTTACAATGAGGGATGTTGAACATTTTTTCATATGCCTTTTGGCTATTCCTATGTCTCCTTTAGAATGTTTTTTCTTTTTTTAACTTATTCTCTCATCTTTTAATTGGGTTGATCATCTTTTTTGGGGAAAGCTGCTTGAGTTCCCTGTGTCTTCTGGTTCTCGGTCCCTTACCTGACGCATGGTATACAAAAATATTTTTCCATTCTGAGGGATGTCAATTTACACCTATTACTGTGTATTTTGCAAGGCAGAAATTTCTTAATCTTATGTAATCCCACTTCTCTCTTTTTGGGATTATTGCCCGTGCTTTGGGAGTCTTCTTTAAGAAGAATTTGCCTACCCCAATGTATCCCAGAATTTCCCCGGTGTTTTCCACCAGTAGTTTCATAGTTTGAGGTCTTAAGTTTAGATCTTTAATCCACTTTGAGTTGATTTTGTCAATGATGAGAGGTAGGGTTTCAGATTCATCTTTCTGCAAGTGATATTCAGTTTTTCCAGCACCATTTGCTAAAGAGGTTTTCCTTTTCCAACTGGATTGACTGGTACCCTTTGTCAAAAATCAGTTGGCTGTTGGGACCAGCAGTTAGCGTAATGGCTATGTTGCTGGACTCCCACGTAGTCAACCGTGGTTCGCATCCCGCTTAAAACTCACGTTGGGCGCGTGTGCGTGCGTGCCCAAGATCCCGAGAGGAGAATGGAGGAGAAGGGATTGCAGCGTGGCCATCCCCCCGGGGGGTGATTTCTCGCTTTCTGTCTCTCTGTCTCTCTCTGTCTGTCTGGTGAGCGCACGCACCTTTTAGCAAAAATCTCTCCCCCAAAAAAATAAAATAAAAAATAAAAAATAAATCAGTTGGCTGTATGTTTGGGAGTTTATTTCTGGGGTCTGTATTCTGTTCCATTGGTCTGCCTGGCTGTTTCTGTGCCAATACTGTGCTGATTTTGTTTATCACAGTTGTATAGTTTATTTTGGGATCAGGGAGTTAGATGCTGCCCACTCCACTCTTCTTGAGCAGGATTGCTTTGGCAATATGAAGTCTTTTATAATTGCAAACAAATTGTATGATTGTCTTTTCTAGATCTGTGAAGAACGTCTCTGGTACTTTGATTGGGATTGCGTTAAGTATGTAGATTAATTGGGGTAGAATTGCCTTTTCGATTATATTAATTCTTCCAATCCAGGGAACATGGGATTTCCTTCCACTTTTTTTGAGTAATTTTCTGTTTCTTTTTTAACTTCTAATAGTTTTCCTTGTGGAGGTCTTTAACTTCTTTGGTTAGATTTTATTAAGGAGTATACTTTTTGTGGCTATGGTAAATGGAATTACTTTCTTCAGTTATATCTTAGTCTGCTGGCTATTTGTATATAGAAATGCTATAGATTTCTTTATGCTGATTTTGTATCCTGCAACTTTATGGTATTCATTTATTCTAGGAATTTTTTCATGGATACCATTGGGTCTTCTATGGAGACAATCATGTCATCTGCAAATAGAGATAATTTCACCTCTTTTTTTCATATTTGAATTCCTTTTATTTTATTCTCTTTTTTGATTACATTGGTGAGGACTTCCAGTAATAAATTGAAAAGGACTGGAGAAAGTGGGCATTCTTGTCTTGTACCAGTTTTTAGCAGAAAAGCTTTCAGCTTTTCCCCATTGAGGATGATGTTCGCTATGGATTTTTCATACACAGCTTTTATAGTGTTGAGAAATGACCCTTCTATGCTGATATTGCTGAGAGTCTTGATCATGAAGGGATTTTGTAGTTTATTAAATGCTTTTTCTGCATCAATTGATACGATCACATGGTTTTTTCTTTCTTTCTGTTAATATGTTGTATTACATTTATGGTTTTGCTTATGTTGAAGCAGCCTTGCATCCCTGGGATAAAACCTACATGGCTGTGATGTATAATCATTTTTATAAGCTGTTGGATATGATCTGCTAGTATCTTGTTGAGAATTTTTGTGTCTATATTTATCAGAGATATTGACCTATAGTTTTCTTTCCTTGTCCTGTCCTTGCCTGTTTTAAGAATAAGTGATGGAGGCTTCATAGAACTAATTTGGGAGAGTTCCACCCTTTTGGATCTTTAGAAATAACTTGAATAGAATGGAGGTTAACTCTTCTTTAAAAGTTTGTAGAATTCAGAGGTGAAGCCATCAGGACCAGGGCTTTGCTTCATTGGGAGATTATTTGTTACTGATTCAATCTCCTGGTTTCTTATGAGTCTATTTAGACTTTCTACATCCTCCTGACTCAATCTTGGTAGATTATATGTGTCCAGGAATTTGTCCATCTCATCTAGATTGTCTTTTTTGTTGGCATATAGTTGTTCATAGTGTCCTCTAATGATGTTTTGTATTTCTATTATGTCTGTTATATTGTCTGCTTCATTGCAAATTTGATTTACCTATTCCTTTCTCTCTTCTTCTTAATTAATCTAGCTAGTGGTGTGTTGATTTTATCTTTTCAAAGAACCAGCTTTTACTTTCATTCATTTTCTGTATAGCTCATTTTTTTTTCTATTTCATTTATTCCTTCTCAGATCTTTATTATTTCTTTTCTCTTGGAGTTTTTGAATTGTTTTGCTATTTCTTTTCCAGTTCTCTGAGGTATGATGTTTGGTGGTCCATTAGCCTTCTTTCTATCTTCTTCTCATGTGCAGTAATTGCTATGAATTTCCCTCTTATGACTCTTTTGCAGTGTCCGAAAGATTATGGAAACTAGTGTACTCACTGTCATTGGCTGCCATGAATCATTTTATTTTGGTCTTTATTTTTTTTGTAGTTGTGAAGTCATTCAGAAGTAGGTTATTTAGTTTCCATATATTTGTGTATTTTTGAGGATTTTTCTTGAAATTAATATCAAGTTTAATTTTATCATGGTTAGAGAAGATGCTGGATATAATTTCTATGCCTCTAAATATGGAAAGGCTTATACCCTATCATGTGGTCAGTCTTCGAAAATGTTCTATGTGGGGGTGAGAAAAAAGTGTATTTCGTGGTTTTTGGATGGAAGGTTCTACAGATGTCTGTTAAGTCCATTTGATTTATAGTATCATTTAGATCCTTTATCACTTTGCTTATTTTTTGTCTAGATGATCTGTCCAAAGGAGATAGTGAGGTGTTGAGGTCCCCAAAATTAGTGTGTTGCTACCTATCTCTCCTTTTAGAACTAACAGTCTTTCCTTCACATATTTGGGTACTCCTGAGTTACGTGCATAGATATTTAAAAGCATTATATCTTTTTTTTTTTTTTTGGAGAGGTTTTTGCTATAGGGCGCGTGCACTCACCAGACAGACAGAGAGAGACAGAGAGACAGAAAGTGAGAAATCACCCCCCAGGGGGGATGGTCACGCCGCAATCCCTTCTCCTCCATTCTCCTCTCGGGATCTTGGGCACACACACACACGCGCCTGGTGTGAGTTTTAAGCCACCGGGTCCGGACGTGAACCGCGGTCGACTACGTGGGAGTCCAGCGACATAGCCATTACGCTAACTGCTGGTTCCCTAAAAGCATTATATCTTTTTGATGGATTAGCCCTTTAAATATTATATAATGCCCTTCTTTGTCTCTTTGTACAGCATTTTTTGTTTGTTTGTTTTAAAGCCTATTTTGTCATAAATTAGTATCGTAATCCCAGACTTTTTGGTTCCTGTTCACATGGAATACCTTTTTTTTACCCCCTCACTTTTAGTCTATGTATGTCTTTATCCATGAGATGAATTTCTTATAGGAAATAGATAGAAGATTTCTGTTTTTTTTTTCTTTTTTTTTTAATCCATTCAGCTGGTTTGTGTCTCTTGATTGGAGAATTTAATCCATTAACATTCAATTTTATTATCAATATTTCTGGACTTGCCCCTACCATCAATTTGGGCATTGTCTTGATTGTCTTTTATTCCCTTATTACTGTCTGTTCATTCTTTTGTTTTCCTCAAAAAGGACTCTCTTTAAAGCATCTCAAAGAGCTGGTCTGGTGTTGGCAAATTCTTTCAGGTTTTGTTCGAGAAGATTTTAATCTCTTTTTCCCATGTGAAAGATAATTTTGATGGATATAATAATCTTGGTTGAAGTATGAATAGCCAAAAGGCATATGAAAAAATGCTCAACATCTCTCATCGTAAGGGAAATGCAGATAAAAACAACAATGAGATACCACCTAACCCCAGTCAGAATATCTAAGATTAAAAAAAAAAAAAGATAAATGTTGGCGGGGGTGTGGTGAAAGGAAAACTCTTTTACACTGCTGGTGGGAATGTAAATTGGTCCAACCACTGTGGAGAACAATTTGGAGATTCCTCAGAAACCTACAAATAGAACTACCATATGACCCAGCAATTCCACTCTTCAGTATCTACCCAAAGGACAGAAGAATTCTTCATTGGAAAAGTGCTTGCACATCGATGTTTATTGTGGCACTATTCACAATTGCTAAGACATGAAACCAACCCAAATGCCTCCATACAGACAAATGGATTGAAAAACTATTCCACATATACTCTATGGAATACTATTCAGCCATAAAAATCAACACAACCCTGACTTTTGACAGAAAGTGGAAGAATATGGAAGATTTACTGCTGAGTGAAGCAAGCCAGGCTATGAAGGAGAGACATTGTATGTCCCCACTTAATATATACCAAGTGTCTGCACCCTATGACTGAAACTGATTGTCTAAAGGTTGTACAAACACAAGAGATAGGTGTAAATGCCAGATGTGGTATGTGTGGAGGAGTGGGGCCTAAGGAAGGACATTTGGAGGAGGGATATGGAGGCAGAGCATTGACGGGATGGGGAGGTGTGGTTGAAGATATTTTGATCAACTGGACTGGGGAGAAATGTTTACATATTGAAATGTTCACTTTGTAAACTAAATAATGTGATTGAATGTATAAAAAATTTTAAAAATAAATAAAAGAACAAAATCAAATAAAAAAAAATAATAATCTTGGTTGAAATTGTTTCTCTCTTAACACTTTCAATACATCTTTCCATCCTTTCTTTGCTTGCAATGTTTCCATTGACAAGTCCGGTGTTAGCCTAATGGGATGACCTTTGTAAGTCACTTGATGTTTCTCACTTGCTAATTTTAGTATCTTGTCTTTATCTGTGGTTTTAGCCAGTCAGGATAAGATGTGCTGTGGAAAAAAAAAAAAAAAAAAAAAAAAAAAAAAGATGTGCTGTGGAGAGGATCTTCTTGGGTTGTATCTACTTGCGGTTGTTTGTGTTTCTTGTGTCTGGATGTTTGAGTGCTTCTCTAGACTTGGAAACTTTTCTTCCAGGATTTCATGGAATAGATTTTCCATGTTCTTATCAGTTTCTTCACTATCTGGGATATCAATTATTCAGATGTTTGGATATTTAATGCAATCTAGTATCTCTCATACATTATCCTCACTGAGGGGGCTATTTTCTCTATCTTTTTGGTGTTTTTTTCTAGGTCAGAGGTTTTGTCTTCTACATCTGAGAATTGATCTTCAGCATGTTCTAATCAGCTTTTGGTATTTTCGAGAGAATTTTTGATCTCCTGTATTACAGACTTTATCTCTAATAGTTCCATCTAATTCTTTCTTGTAATGTCCATTTCTTCTTTCAGATCATGGAAGGATTTCCTCATCTCCTGGAATTCATTGTCTCTTTTCTGTTGAACTCAGAATTTGGTTACTATGAATGCTCTGAATTCTTTCTCTGACATTTTGGTAACTTCTGTTTCTTCAAGAGATGGAGAAGTTATTGTGTCCTTTTGGTGGAGACATATTTCCTGTTTTTTTTCAAACTTGAGGCTCTTCTGCGACTCCTAGTCATTGGATAATGTATACACTTTTGGATATCTTTTTGGAGAATGTTTCTGCTACTGAGAATGAGTTTTCTTTCCTTTTACTGTGGATTGCTTATGTGCCAAAGTCTCTCTTCTGCTCTGTTTAACAATGTGGTTCCCACAGGAAGAGTCTTCTATTCAGGTATCTGAAGAGCAATTTCTTTTTTGTCTTTTTTGCAGGTGGCTCAGTATAGAGTGAGGATCCCAGGCAGCCTCACAATACTAGGATGTTGGGACCAGCAGTTAGCATAATGGCTATGTCACTGGACTCCCATGTAGTTGAGAACGGTTTGAGTCCCGGTCCTGGTGGCTTAAACTCATGCTGGGCACATGAGTGTGCAGGCCCAAGATCCTGAGAGGAGAATGGAGGAGAAGGGATTGCAGCATGGCCATCCCCCCTGGGGGGGGGGGGTGATTTCTCACTTTGTGTTTCTCTGTCTTTATCTGTCTCTCTGATGAGTGCATGTGCCCTATAGCAAAATCCTCTCCAAAAAAAATAAAATACTAGCATGTTTAAAAACTATGATCCTAGACCTGTCTAGTCTCTCTGCGTGGTTGGAAGATGAGGAGAAGATGACACTATAAGAGGGAAGCAAAAAGAATATAAAAGAGGAAAAAAGAAAAAAGATGTCAGCAGGGTCTGCAGATGGAAGTAGGCTCTACTTGAGAGTTGGGAGCTGCCCTATGGGATAAGGAGAAGTAAAGAATTAGCAAAAGAAGGAGGAAAAAAAAGCAGCGTACCCTTCTGGCAGAGGGGAGATGGGGTTTTGAAGTCGGGAGAGCTGGCCTGAGGCTGGAGCTAGACCTCGGCCAGGGAATGGCCCTGCCTGTTTTCCTGACTGGGCAGGGGCTGCAGATAGAAGTGGGCTCTGTCTGAGAGCTGGGAGCTGCCCTTTCCGGCAGGGAGGAGGGGGGCTCTGAAATTGAGAGAGCTGGGCTTGGGCTGGAGCTGGGACCAACGAACGGCCCAGCTTCAGTTTCCCTGACTGGGAAGGGTGCGGTAGATGGACGTGGGCTGGCTCAGTGATTTTAAACCCTTCTTTCTCAGCCAAAGGAAAAAAAAAGAATTTGTGGAAACGAAAACTGTTTTACTCTTAAATGTCATAAGAAGGGAAAGTTAAAAACAAAACAAAACAAAGTTTTATTTTAATTACAAGCCCTCAGTAAAGAGGATTTATAACATGAACATATAACAGTATGTCTCTTCAGAGGTGTATGTTTCATAACTCTGAATATCAGTGCTTAGGTAAATGCATGACCCACAACTGACTACAAACACACTTATCTCCAGACTCTCATTCTACACTTCATTCTAAGTTTCATAGTTGGCTTTTACCTATGTATATATAAACTAAGAGTAATAAAAAGCAAAATAAAATGTCCAATGAAGAATTTCAATGTGCCTGAGGCTTTATTTCAATCCTGTGCTTTTCTAAAATGCTCATTCTTTAGAATGGCTTTGATACTGTGATGTTGAATATAATCTCCTTCCCCTTGCTAAATTCCATTGTTCAGGGCTCAAGGACCGCTGGCAGAATCTGGGCACGGCTTGTATTTTCATCAGAGCCCAAGTATTTTCTAAGTGCAGACTTCAGGACTTCTGCAGTTCCAGCAACTCTTCTCTTCTCAAGACCAGAACCCAGACACTCATTCATGCATTCTTACCAGAACCCTGGCTGCTTTATAATTAAATCCCCAACTCAATTCAATGGATTTATAGTTAATGCTGTTTTCACACAGTCCTCCAGTTTTCATTATGTCGGACAAAGTTATGAACCTTTTTATTAACCTTAAACACAACATACATAGCAATGCTTGTATATGAAGTAGACTTAGCTCAAAACCATCATTATTACACTGTGATTATTAGTAATTCATGGTGTCTATTACTCTCACAGAATTATCTCTTTTACTACATATATTTTAATTTTATAATAAGAATTGTAATATTGGCTGTTGGAAAAGTCACGATGTATTTTTGCATATGAAAACATAGAAAAATACGTCATGTCTTTTCCAACAATCGTTCACAATGTCGGATTTTCAGATCATACTAGTTTTGCTTCTTTTCTTCTGTCTTCCTGGCTCGCCCTCTCAAATCCCCTCTGGCATAACTAAATCACATTTGTTCTTGTCCTTTTCGACTCAGCTAGGAAGCCAAGTTTCTGTCAGTCATTCCCTGTTCTCTACTGACCGCATCCTCCCCTTCGGTGGATTTCCACACTTCACGCTCGTCTGTGCTGCTTTGCTTCTTTCCGATCTCTGCATTTCCCCTTCCTCAGAGGGAAGGATGATTCATTATTTGCCCCTTTTCATGGAATCACAACGTCCTCGATCATGGGACACAGGCGCCACACAACAATTTTGGAAATAAACACTATCTTTGAGATAAGGTATTGAAATAAATCATTAATAATAGTTGATAATAGCTTCTTCTTTTTGTTCAGGGTTTAAAAATAACCTTTATTTTTAAAAGTTAATATATGCATTATAGGAAATGGAAAAACGCAAGAAGCAAAAACAAAGTCATCCACAGTCACAAACAGCTTACAGTGGGATGTGTCCCTTCTAGATCCTGTTTGTACAAACAACATCCAATTCTGGGATTGTTCATTACAGTATGTATCATGCTCTTTCACACATCATGAATATTTACCAATTCAAAATCCCAAAGCTCTATTTTGATAACCAAGAATACACTAGACCAACTCAATCTGTTGAAAAAAAAAGTAATCCTTTCTTGGGGACAAAATTTCACAGAAGACAAAAATGGCAACAGGCTTCTTGATAAAAGTATCAGCAGTTAGGACTAAAATATCGCATTCCCTTAATGCTTGACTTAAAACATAAAGCAATAGAGTACTCTTAAGTATAATGTTTATAGCATAGTTCATTATCAGCTCTATACTATTAAAATATTAGAAAGATGTTTCCATTTAATTACTCAACGTATTACCACAGTACAGCCAAGAGATGCACATCCATCAATGGCTATCATCAAAATGTAAGTATGAACACATCTGCATCCCTTTATAAGATTTCCTCCTGCTCCTCTACTGCCAACCTAAGGAATAAACCCTGATATACACTGCTCAGAGGTGGTTTAACAATTCCATGTCCTAGACTCATCTTTCCTATCAATTATAACAAAGATATTTACAACTGCCTAATTCACTAGCTCTACTTTTTCTCATACACTGTCAATTCATCTACAAAACTTAGATGTTACAAAATATTTGTCCACACTAAACAGATACTTTACCAAAAACTACACATAAGCCTATGGTTATAATCTAAGATCATCTTCTAGATGAGATATTAGCAAAAAACCCTTCCCTTTACCCTTCTTTTTCTCCTTCCACCATTCCAGTGACTAAATACAGCACTACGTGTCTAGCTCCTAGAGGTGGATTAATGTCACTTCTAGAAGACCATCCTTCCTACAAAATGAACAAAAGGACATTTATAGGCCCAGCTGCAGTAGTGCACGCTGTTTGACACTGCTATTTGGCAGTGGGAGATCTGGGTTCAATTCTCTGCTCACTCTGAAGAGCTGCGTACAATGGTGTGCACCTATAGCCCCAACTACTGGGGAGGCTGAAGCAGGAAGATCTTGACAGAGCAAGACTCTGTCTTTAAAAAAATATATATATATAAATGGATTATTTTATTATCTCTCTACTTTTAACATATTTGAGGCTAGTTGTTTATCCGATAATACACAGCAATAATAACTAAAATGCACATACAAAATAATGGTTAGATAATCTGAACTCATCAATGGACACTAAACTCTTCTGTGTACTCTCCCCTACCCAGTGAACAGTCAGCATACTATCTGAGACACAAAGTTTTAACAATTCCATACTCAAAATGCAACCACTCCTATGAAATAACAAATTATTCTTCACTTTAGCCTCCTACTTTTAACATATAAGGGACTTCAAAGTCTACGGAAAATAGAATTAAAGTACAAGTATATTTTGGTGCCAAAATTTCTGAAATCCATGGCTTTTTTTTTTTTTTTTTTTTTTTTTTTTTTTTTTTTTTTTTTTTCCATATACATTTTCCATGAACATTTTGAAGACGCCTTGTATGTTATGCACTTAAATACTTAAGTTTTCTTCTATACACACAATAGCACTGAATAAACTTCACACATTTAACAAAGGCTATTCTTCCAGGGTCATATAAATAGGAACTTCTGGCCTGGAACCCTTCCCCTAAACCTCAACCCAGTAGAAAGATATAAGCATCTGTAATGCTTAGAGGAGATTTAAACAATTTTACTTTCTTAAGTGATTTTAAGACATCCCTTTCTTTATATTTTAACACAAAGTGTACTCAATGCATTACTAACTCACTCTATTTCTGTCATATACTGGCAGCCTCTTTAATACCTAGAAAGACTAGATGTTCTAAATGAGGACTCGTTGGTCCTTTTCTATACACTATATACACAACAAAGTAAAACAAAATGCACCAACATAAGCAACAATGGTGTCAACTTCCCCTCACCAGAGACATATCAGTATAAAGCCCTTTGCTTTTTCTCCTCTACATATATTATAGTATGTACTGCTCAGAGAAGTAGACTGATCATTCCATTTCAAAAAGACAATATTTCATATGAACTTTAACAAAAGGATATCTACCAAATGTGTTATTTACTACCTCGACTTTTAACATACTTTGTGCACTTCTAAACATCTAGAAAGACTAGATGTTTCATATAAGGACTTAAACTTTGTCCACTATATACACAGCAGTGTTGAATAAACTACACATACATTAACAATGGTTATACCGGAAAGTATCTTCTAAATAGAACATTTTGGTCTAAAATTCTTCATTTCTTCCAACTCTCTTCTCTCTACCACGAACCTCCTGAATATAAGCACATGTGTCACTTATATATGTTATAATTTCACTTCCCAAAATCCTTTTCAGAAGACGGCCTTTCTATGAATTTTAACACAAAGTATACAGAATGTGTTAGTTTACTAACTCTACTTTTGTCATACATTGGCAACCTCTTTAATATCTAGAGACTAGATATTATAAAATTAGGACTCATTTGTCCAGTATATACACAATATATACAGTACAGCAAAGTTAAATGCACAAACATATAGGGCAATGTCTGAAAATGTCTAGCAAAAACACCTTTTGCAATTTATTCCCTTCCACCTCCTTTAATCCAATGAACAAGTATACTGCTCACAGAAGTTCTATTTCCAAACACAGTATTTTCCATCAGTTTTTAAAAATATTTACAAGTATAACCATTGTTATGTGTGCAATTTTATTTCATAGTGCTTTGTACATAATGGACAGTTTCTTATATGAAATATCTAGTAGTTCTAGATATTTTGAAGTGTTTCCTGTGTTTAACAGAAGTAGATAATAGCTTCTTCTGAGCTCTTCCTGTACTTTAACCGTTCTGTAAGCGTTTTCATGAATTAGGCCGTCTGATCTGAAGTGGCCTAATGGTAACCTTCTACTCTTCACATATTGAAGTTGGGTTGTGACGGTCCAGCTGTGGGGTGAGGAGATGGAACCTTTGGGGTGTGCCGGTTAGGTAACGTCACCCAGGTGGAGGCTCCAGGATAAATCTTGGCTAGTTTACAAGAGAGAACACGCCTGGGCAGAGAGAAGGACAACGAAGCAGACACGGGCTCTTGCTCTGTCGCCATCAATGCCTGTGCTGCCCCGGGACTCTGTAGAAAGAGAGTTCTTACAAGAAAACACTGACCACACGTTATCCTTTAACCTCAGACCTGCAGAACCAAGAGCTGACGAACCTTTACTTTTTATGAATTACGCTATCTGTGTTATTCAGTTATTAAATAACAGAGACATGACAAAAATGGCATCCTTTCGGGCCAGCAGGTGGCTAGTGGCTAAGGCACTGGACTCCCGCATTGCCAACCGTTGTTCAAGTCCCAGACCTGGCAGCTTGCTTTCTGGCTTACCCTCTCTCCTTGTCTCTCTCTGGTGAGTGCACATGCCGTACACCAAATTATTAATAATAATAGCAATAAAAATAAAAACAAAAACCATTTACTCTTTTAAAAAATGGTATCCTTTCAGCGATACTAGAAGTTAAATTATCCTAGGTAAAAGTGAGTCAGAGAAGCTAATATAACTGTACAAAGTCATAAGATATCAATGCACTTATTCCTTTGAGGAAAGCAACGATTATTGAAATAGTTATTATAACTATGGAACAGTTATAAATCCTGTTATGTTACTCTACTAGACTTTGCAGGCTATAGGGTATAAAAATGCATTTCTCAATGACACATTGTATTGCTCAAATCTTACCAGAATATACTCTATACTGTGTAATGAAAACTATTTGTGTAGGGGTTGGTGGCATGGTGGTTAAGGGGGCTGGACTCTCATAATCAAATTATAAATAATTTCTTAAATAAAGTTAAATAAAATAATTTTAAAAAATAAAACCATTTGTGTAAACCAACTTTTGAAAATATCTTTATAAAAAGAGAATCACAAAGATCAAAATGTTTAGTTGTTTTAGATCTACTTATTCATTTGGTTTACATTATTTTTACAATATTGAAAAAATAAGTCTTGTATGGATGTTTGATACCCCCCCCAAAAAAAAGAATATCTCAAAATATTGGAAATCTAATGCTCTGTATTACCATGGGGTAGATTCATTCATTTACTTTTCAAATAATGATGAAATTCTATCATACACAAGATAGTTATTGTGTACATTATGTAGTACACAAAGATGAATTATATGAGATTAAAACCCTCATGAAGTATACATTTTCAAAAGGGAAATAAGAATTCATGTCGGGTAAGCAGATGCCCAAAATCCCACGAGGAGTCAGGAGAAGGGATTGTGGCATGGCCATCACCACCCCTGGAAGGTGTTTCTCATTCTCTCTCTCTCTCTCTCTTCTCTCTGTACATCTGGTGACCATGTGTGCTCTATAGCAAAACTATAAAAGAAAAAAAAAATCATTCTAATCAGCTTACTCCTTCCTATTTTCCTCCACTCTACCACACGGATTCTTCTGGTAAGCAGGTAATGCTCTCAGAAGAGCAGCCGTGCACTCTGTAACTGGCCTGAGTGCATCTGTGTTGGTCTCCTTGTTACTAATGAGCAGACACTAATCCAGGCGTATCAAGATGTTTTCCCAAGGACAGCCCCAAGACAGCACTGGACGTCAAATGATCTGAGTCTTTGATTTTTAGGTTAGTGCCCTTTCTTCTCACCAATCTATAGAATGAGTCAGCAATGGTATAAGTGAGAGGCTATTTAGGAAAACCAGGTAAGCGCTAACGGCATTCACCATTCACTTCTAGTTCCTGAATAATAGGAGCGCCTAAGATGGACTTTACAGATTACAAGTCTCTCTCTCTCTCACTGTCTCTCTCCCTTTCCCTCTCCCTCTCCCTCTCTCCCCCTCCTCTCTCTATCTCTATCTCTATCTCTATCTCTGGCAAGCACATGTGCCCTATGGCAAAAACCTGAAAAAAGGAAAAACAAAAAAAGACAGGCATCCGTGACCGATGAGAAGAGCACGTTCACCACTGCATGTACTGGGTCGTCCTGCAAGTCCTCTTTACATTTCAATGTAAAACTGCATCATGACTTTCCTGACGCCGCAATATACTGTCTTAACAGACAACACGGTCTGAAGGGCACTGGTTTACATAGATGACCAGTATAGGAATTGCAGAGGAGATAGCGAAGAGAATAAGTCAGACCGAAAGAAATACCCACGATCTCACTCACGTGGAAACAAAAAAAGCACGACTGGGTAGAAGCAGAGAGAAGGACGACCACCAGTGTCAGCAAGGATAGGGAGGAGATGGAAAGAGCGATGCTGGTAACAAGACTAAGCTCCAGGTAGAGGAGAACAAGCTCTAGGGCTATCAGGTACAGTGGGCGACTCCGGTCAGCAAGCACGAGGTCCTGAACATCTCAGAATAGCCTCAGAAAAGAGGTGTGAAGGACCAGCAGATGGCGCCAGGGTTACGCTGCTGGACTCCCACGGAGTCGACCATGGTTCAGGTCCTGGAACGACAGCTTAAAACTCACATCGATGTGGGTGCATGTGTGCCCAAAATCCTGAGAGGAGAAGAGATTGTAGGTGGCCATCTTCCTGGGGGGGTGACTTCTCTCTTTTTGTCTCTCTTGTCTCTCTGTCTCTCCAGCAAGCACATGAGCCCTATAACAAAAATCTATTAAAGAGGGGGTAGGGTTGAGGGGCCAGCAGATGCCGTAGAGGCTATGTCACCGCACTACCACCTGAGCAACCATGGTTTGAGTTCTGGATCCTGTGCTGGAAAATCACACTGGGTGCATGTGCGTGTGTGCGCAAGATCACAGGAGGGGAATGGAGGAGAAGGGATTGTGGCATGGCCATCACCCCTGGGGATGGTTTCTCACCCCTCCTCTCACTGTCTCTGTCCCTCTCTCTCTTCAGTGAGAGCACACATGCCGTAAGGCAAAAGCTCCTGAGGAAAAAAAAAAAAAAAAAAAAGGGAGGGGGGTTTGATTGATTTCCCACACAAAGTAGTAACAAATGGTGGATGATGGATAGCTCATTACCGTAATTAGTCACATATTGTACTATTGTACTAAAATCACTACATAAATATATAGAACTATTGTATGCCAATAAAAAATTGAAAAGAAAGAAAAAGTTACAAAAAGAAGCTTGTGATATGGATCGAAGAAAATGGATAAAACATATATTTTCTATAATTGCCAAAATAGTTCTGAAAGAACATGGAGTTCATATTTAGTTAATATTTATTTGGGATTTTAGTATTAGTTATTGAGTAGTAACTGGTACTTGCACCTTGTGTAAGGGTCTTCAAAATGTTTATGGAAAATATAAATGACGAAAAAAAATTTGCACCAAAAGAAACTCGCGGTTTAATTCTATGTTTTAACACACTTTCTGAGGTTCCTTGTGCCCTAGGGAATGCAAATAAGTCAAAGTTGTTGTCCCAGTTCTGGGGATCACCTTAGAATTACGCAATTAAACTAGAGAAATATGCTGCTAACATTTCTAGCATGTTGGGGAAAAGATAATCATTTTGCTCATAATGTTCAGTGCTATGTTTCTGTAACTGAAATATTCATAATAAGGGCAAGATATCAAATGTATAACAGTGTATAGCATATTTTGAATACTCTCTTTCTGAAGCCTCTGAATTAATATATTTGCTAAATCTTGTATTCTGATTTCAAGTATGGAAATAATTTTCAGTTTTACAAGCACTTTTCAGTTTGGACTGAATCGATTTGCTTCTTGCCATCAGCAATGGCTGAAGCGGAATGCTGTGGCTCAGAATGGAGTCTGTCTCCTTATCTCTGTTCACATACATGGTCTACTCTACCATGTACACATACATGGTTCACATACATGGTCTATGAGGCCCTTTCTGCTTTCTGATTTCTTTTTCTTTATTTTCTTTATTTATTTTTGTTGTTGTTGTTGTAGGCTTTTTCCATAGGGCATGTGCACCTGCCGAAAAGAGACAGATAAAAAATGAGAAACACCCCCCTTCCCAGGGGGCATGTCATGTCACAAACCCTTCTCCTCCATTGTCTTCTTGGGATTTGGGGCACGCACACACACTCGCCTGGTGTGAGTTTCAAGTTGCCAGGTCTGGGACTCAAATTCCTAAGCTGAGTTCAGAGCCCTAACCACCATGCCACCTGCTGACCCTGACTTTCTGCTCATTTTAATATTCAATTTAATCAGAATATGGGGCTCAGGGATTGACAAGCAATTTGCTTACTTTATGTATTTTACTTTATTTTTAAGATCTCCTTTGCAAAGAGATGGTGGCAAGGAACTTGGCCTCTGTGAGTGACAGCTTCATTCATTTCCTGTCTAGGAGGCTTATATCACCTTCCTGCCTCGCTTTTTTAAAAAGAAACCTATGTTGGGAGCCTACATCTGATTTATTTCAGGAGTAGCTAGCAGTCTCTTCCTTCTCACCTGCAAATTGCCTTTCAGGTTAATGATAAGAATGACCCAAATGAGCAATCCTTCATGTGATGTCAGCTAGGATACCAAGAAACAGATCTGCCTATTAATTAAGGAAAGGTTATTGGAAGAATTGTAAAGAAAATCAAACACATGAGGATTTGTAAGCATATTGAAACACAGTCATGTCATATGTTCAGTATTACTTTATTTATTTTTAGACAGTATTTTTTGCTATAGGGTATGTGTGCTCACCAGAGACACAGACAGAAAGATAGAAAGTGAGAAATCATCTTTAAGGAGGAATGGCCACACCACAATCCCTTCTTCTTCAGTTTCCTCTCAAGAATTTTGGTATGCTTGCACACATGTTCGGTATGTTTTAAGTCTCTGGGTCTGGGACTTGAACCACGGTCGACTGTGTGGGAGTCCAGCAATGTAACCATTGCGCCATCATCTGGTCTCTGTTACGTATTACTTTTTAAACATGTTCCCATTTTCTTTATAAACTACAGGTTTATGGGGTTTTTTAAAATTTATTTTAGATTCTAATCAGTATGGCCTGAAGTCTTGTCTTATAATTCTTTTACTACACTGACAATAAGATATTGTTTATCCTAGCCACATTGTTTCGTGCATGCTTGTATTTCTTGAATTATAGGTTAGAAAAAAAAAGAAAAAAAGAAGGAGACCAATATCTTTAAATCAAGTTGATTCATAATCAGGGCTTTCTACTTCTGAGTGGAATGGAGAATATTTCAATAAACAGCTTGGAGATTTTTATACGCCACCTTGATACAACGGACTGTCACACTGAGGCTGTACGTACACAGGAAGATTTATTGCCTTTCCTTCTAAAAGAATGCGAGGGTAACTAAGGTCGACTCACCGTAAATTTTAAGCTCCATAAAAATCTTTCCAGGCAGTAATGCCTCACAAATAACTCACCACTTCACAGTCACTTTGTTTTCGTAAATAAAAAATGTTTAATGCAATGATTGGTATAGAATATATTTTCAAAATAATTATGACTGCCACCTGTATTTGACCACTTGACTTCTCTGGTGACATTTGTATTAATAGTTTAGACTGCCCCCTAATATGGAAAGTTCCGATTTTAAAAAAAAATTAATAAGAGAGGAAAGATATTTGAAATATTAGTCATTTTCTGGCAGCCTTCCTTTTTTAAAGCAATAAAGTTGGGACATTTATAGGCATCTCATATGAATCCAGAAATTATTCTGGAAATTTAATAGAATAATAAAAATGGCCATATCAAGTGTCCTTAAAGTAAGGACAACTATTGTTGGTGGAATTTTAGGTTTATGAAATTTTTAACATTTCAATGGAGTAAAGCAGAGTTGATCAGTTTTATCACTTTGACATTTACTTCCAATCAACTGGAGACCATGGGCAATTACCCTGGTTAGGTGTAGCTTGGTCGTTTCCATCAGATTTCAGCCAGTATCCTGGAAGAATGGTATAAAATGCTAAACCTAGGTGGACCTCAAGAAAAACGTTATCCCTATGTCACCTGAAAATACGCAATTTTATTACATGTGTTTTAGTGTTTTGGAGTTAATTGAATGTGATTTTCATTATAATTTAGGAAGGACTCCATGATGAAGAGTGGGGTATGATTTTTCCCATATTTAAAAAGTCAAGGAAGACAAAAGGGGTGCATGGATTAAAAACCAAAAATGCTTAGTTTCCATAGCTGTGGGGTCTAGTGATTAAGGGAATCAGGTTCCTCATGGCCAGCCTGGGTCACAACATAACCTCCGTGGCTTGAAAGACACAGTGGGCCTGGGTGCCCCAAATCCCAACAGGATCGAGAAGCTGAGCCCAAGGGATTGTGGCATGGCCATGTCTCTTTGAGGGGTCTTCCTTCCTCCCTCCCTCCTTCTGCTCTCTCCGTGTGTGTGTGTGTGTGTGTGTGTGTGTATGTGTGTATGTGTGTGTGTGTGTGTGTGTGTGTGCCCTCTAGCAATTAAAAAAATAGCCTAAACTACAGGAAAATGTCTGGGAATTCTGGCCGAACTGTTGCCCTGTGTACTCCCCTGAATGCTCATCCCCACTCTGACCAGCAGTCCAAAGTCTTTTCTCCAGAGTGTTTAACACGAGGACGGGTGACTCTAGAGACTGATAGTAGTTTCACATTTTCTGATTTCAAATGTGAATTTGAACCAAATTCTGATTTGGCTTGTCAATATGACAAGGGCAGATTTTTCAGAGCTTCCGGGAGATCTCCCTAGTTCTGAAAAAGGAGTCTTGACTACAAAGGTTCGGAGGAGGTGGCTTGCAAAGCACATCCACAGATATTTTGTTTTCAAAATAATTGAGATGATTCGTTTTGAACAAATGAGATTGGAGTCAACGTCACACTTTGACGAACATCAGTTTTATTTGTACTGCAATGTGCTTCCTGACTGTAGTGGAAAGGTAATTAGAGTGTTGGTGGAACTGTAGTTCGCACTGTGGTTTCTCTTTAGATGAACGAATGAGTGGGCTCATCAAAGGTCTCCACACAGCATCCCTTCTTTTCCATTCTCCTCCCAAGATCTTTGGCGTACACAAACATTCATCTGGCATGATTTTCAAGCCACCAGGTTTGGGACTTGAACCGTGGCTGGCCACGTGGGAGTCCAGTGATGACCGCTATATCATCTGCTGGACGCTCCATCTCTCTTTTTAATTCAGGGGCCATGAGGTGGCATAGTGGTTAAGGCACTAGACTCCCACATGGCCAAATACAGTTCAAGTCCCGGATCTAGTGGCTTCAAACTCACAGCAGGTGCACGTGTGCGCATGCCCAAAATCCCAAGAAGAGAATGGAGGAGAAAGGATTATGGTGTGGCCACCCCCATGGGAGATAGTTTCTCATTTTCTCTCTCTGTCTGTCTCTCTCTGTGTCTCTGGTGAACACAAGGGCCTATAACTAAAAATCTCTAAAAAATAAATTAAAGTAAAAATAAATCTAAAAATAAATTAAATTAAGTTAAAATAAAGGCTATTCACATGAGAGAGAGATGCCATCAAAGGTCTCCACACAGCAACCCACCAAAGCCTCACCTGGCCTGGATCACAGGCACATGTGTGCACCCGTGTGCTCCGGAGGGTCCTGGGACAGAGAGGAAGACCCTTTCCCATGTGTGTCCAGCCAGGCCACCACTGTGCCAACACCAGACCCACAGGAAGAAAATTTTCTCTTCACAAAAGTTAACCTTATGAATAGATAATGCTTTATATTAAGTTTTTAAATTTATAGAATCATATATTTCTTTTTAATTTGCTAAAATAAATCATTTTAGATACAAAGCCTTTTACATTGATCGGATACTTTTTAAGGTTTATCAGTGTGTCAGTGCATTATTGTGTTGCTTATTGAACAGAGCCTGTGTGGTTTATTAAGAATGGAGGTTCGAGCCAGCCTGTGGAGCAGTGGTTAAGGCAGCTGCTCCCTGTAGGACTGACTGCATGGTGTAAGACATGGACGGGCAGCTTGAGGAACATACCGGGTGTGCACACACATGTGCCCAAAATCCCCACAGGAGGGAGGAATGGAGGAGAAGGGATTGTGGTGTGAACATTCCCTGTGGAGTATTTTCCCATTCTCCCCACCTCCAGTTCTTGCTGGCGACTACATGTCCCCTTTGGCAAAAATTCTTTAAAAAAGAATAGAGGTTTCTTTGGCTCACGGTCCTGGTGACTGGGAAGTCCAGGAGCACAGGACTGTCCCCTGGCTGGCCTCTGGTACTGACTGGCAACATGCTGAGGGAGGAGCACGGGTCAGTGCATAGGAAGAGAGAGAGGAAGGAAGAGGAGATGAACTTTTCCAGCTCCTGTTTGTCTCTCCCATGCTTCTTGCCCAATGGACAGTTCCCTCCCATGTTCCCTAACCACCACGTTAAACATGTCACCACTCAGGGCCAGCAGATAGCACGCAGCTTGAGGCACTGGACTCCCACAGTTGGTTGCCACAGTTCAAGTCCCAGACTTGACGACTTGCTTTCTCACTTTCCCCCACCCCCTCACCCTCCATGAGTCTCTCTCTGGTGAGTGTGTGTGTGCCCTGTAGCAAGTTAAAATATTAACAATAGTAATAATAAATAAAATTGAATAAAAAAGCTTTATTTAGTTCGATTTATTATTATTGCTTTTTAACTTGATCAGAGAGAGAGAAAGGGAAAGTGAGAAAGCAAGCCACCAGTTCTGGGATTCAAACCATAATTGAACATGTGGGAGTCCAGAGCCTCAACCATCACATTACCTTCTGGTCTCAATAAATAATTCTTTAAAAAAAAAGAACAAAGTCACCACCTCTGAAGCCATGAGACGGGAACCGAACCAAGCTTCCAGAACATAAATCTCTAAGAGACAAATCATTGTCACATATTGTAATCAGTGAGTTTACAGTCTGAAGTTAATCGAGCAAATTCATTTTTTATGACAAATGTGGTTCAGGAATTAAATGAAGAAATAAACAGTTTACACAAAAAGACATTAGACCACATGCACTTTTCCATAATGAATGTTTATAATCTAAAGGTCATACAAAATTTTGCAGAGAACCACTGAAACACAGTACTAAATAATAATAATAAAAATCTGCTTCACCTCATTACAGAGGTCTGTAGAACAATTATAAATAAATCTTAATTATTTCCCTGGTTTATTTGGACAAAGGTTAATGTCTAAATCAGTGTATTGATTGAAACAGACAGAAACTCTCAGATTCTCCATTTCTTATGTGTGTGGACTTTGAAACCTGTAGTTTCTGGGCCAGAGGTTTCACGAGGTTAGGGCGGCTGGATCCCACATGCCAGCCACACGGCTGGAGCATTGGAGTTCCAGCTGGAGCTCTGGGTCCGTGTGTGCGCACACCCAAGTCCTGCGGAGACTGGAGAAGAGCGCACTGCAGCGTGACCCTCCCCTCCAGCAGGGCTGTGTGGGTGCTTTCTCTCTTTCCCTCTCTCTTGCAAGTACATGCCCGCTATCTTAAAAAACAAGCAAACAAACAAAACCTAAAAATAATGAAAAGAAAGAAACACCTAGTTTCTAATTGCAATCATTGATCTCACCAAGATGAAATGAAACGTGCTGAGGATTATCCACACGGTGTGTCCACGGGTTCAACACCACGAGAGTAAGAGAGACCAAGCAAGGTATGTGCAGCTCTGGTGAGGCCTGCTAGCAGCCGTCTCCCCTCCTTCAGACACGCTCACGGCCTGTCCCTGCACCGCCGTACTTCCTGGCCGGAAACCTCATTTGCTGGTCCTTCTCAGAGTTTCCATATCATAAATTAAAATCAGGAACAACCTTCCCCCAGTAGCTGTTCCGGATCCTGGGTGAGGCTTAAGGACCTGCTTTCTTTTAGGAAGAGAGGCCCTCTCTTGGGGAAAGCAAAAAACAAACTAGGAGCAGGCCAGCCGCCTA
The DNA here is from genome assembly GCA_026018925.1 of Tupaia tana. Classification (NCBI taxonomy): domain Eukaryota; kingdom Metazoa; phylum Chordata; class Mammalia; order Scandentia; family Tupaiidae; genus Tupaia; species Tupaia tana. Next base: position 66,839,041 of record JAKSZU010000012.1, read on the forward strand.
ATTAAAACCCCAGGGGCCCATGCAACAGAAATAGCCCTACAGCAGAGGCAGGGCCGGCCTGTGTCCTGGCGATTAGGGTGGCTGGTCTCATATGGCTTGACTGCATGACTCGGGTTCGACACCCAGACACTCAAAAACATGCCAAATGCATCTGCATGCATGCCCAAAATACTGGAAGGAGGAAGAAAAGGAGGAGAGGGGATGACAACACTGCCACGCTCCACACGGTTGATTTTTTGCTTTCCCTCAATCACTTTCTCTCTCTTTCCAGTGAGTTCACACACCTTCTGACAAAATAAAAGAAAATATAAAATTTCAAAAATGAAATACAAAGGTGGACTATGAAAATTTTGACTTCATGTAACTTAGGCAACAAATTGGCTACAACAGAAAGCAAGTTAGCAAACTCAGGGCTGGCAGATGGCATGGTGCTTAAGGGTCCTGGACACCCACATGGTTGACCGCAGTTCGAGTCCTGGACCTGGTGGCTTGTTTTCTCACCTTCCCTCGCTCTCTGTCTCTCTCTGGTCAAATTAAAAAATAAATAAATACAAAAATAAAAATTTTAAAAGAGAAAACAAGTTAGCAAACTGGAAACTTATCAATAAGAAATGTTTAATATAAGAAGCATGAACAGAAAAGAAGAAAAAACATCAATTGATCCAGCAGGTGGTTAAGATGCTAGACTCCCACATGCCCGATTGTGGTTTGAGTCCTAGACTTGGTGGCTTAAAAATCATGCTGAATGTGCATGCAAGCCCAAAATCCTAGGAGGAGAATGGACGGGTAGCCACCACCTCCCCAGGAGGGTGATTTTTCACTTTCCCTCTCTCTGTCTCTGTCTCTGTCTCTGTCTCTGTCTGGTGAGCTCAAGAGCCTATGGCAAAAGCCTAATAATAATATAATAATAGTAATCAGTTAAATAGAGTACAAAACTGTGGGTATGCTCAAAAACTCTAAGAAATATCTTCCCTGAAGCCGCAGAAAGGTAAGAAAGAGGTCAAGAGGTCGCTTTGGTGAGGACCAGCCTCGGGACGCTGTGAAGCCCCGGGCAGCCATCACACTGTGGGTGGTCAGGTGCACCAGTGTTCACAGAACAGCCTGGGCAGGAAAACACAGAAGAGTTTCCTGTCCGGAAGATGCGACCGCCAGCAGGGTGAAAGTTTGTTTGTCGACTAAGTGCTTTCGCCTCAGATGATCTTTGACTCTTAATCTTTTCCGAGGGTACCCTCTGAAGGCAGTGTAGGATTAAAAACTAGTGTCAAATAAGGGAACACATCTTTCTTCTGACCGTTCAAGGAAAGTCACCTTGGAAATATAAAGGTTATTTTTTAGTATGAAGAATGGGGTCACTTTGAGGGTGATAAACAACGCCGAATGATCCAGATTTATAGAAATGGCAGAGCTACGAATAGACTATTGCCCAAGTTGAAGTGTCTGTGATATCAATCAGTACATGGAAGAAGAGGAAGAGCAGGAGAAGGGAAAAGACGTGCACTGTATATATTTTCGAGATCTACTTGGTCGAGTAGGTACAGGTCACAAAATCCATAGGTGTCCACTGAAATTATAAGCAGTCTGTCTGATGATACAATTTGATAATAAATGAGAAACTTAATTTCAACTACTTCAGTAAATATTGCTTCCTCTTTCTTAAATCATATAATAAATTGTTTCCTTCCAGAAGACCCTGTAACATTTGTAGGAAAAATACAAATTCTACCAACATATATGACAGCATGATAACTGTATAAAACCGTGTCTCTGCTGAGAGGCAACGACAACCACAGAAAAACACTGATGACCAAAATAACCATCGCGGCCCCTCAAATAGGTGCTAGGATGCTTAGGAGAGGCCTTGACTTTTGTTTATTAGCCATGGCATCTGGCGATAAAATCACCAAGTTGGTAAAGAAGAGTTGTTGCGTTCACCTGTTAGACAGTGCCTCCCAGGGGGCCAGTATGACCACTATGACACAGGAACAACCCCAGTCTAGTCTACAGAACAGCCCCAGATCACGAGAACGTTTGCTTTAATGTAGTCTGAGGCGATTAAGTAGAATCGTTATCTTTGGCATTTGCTGTATTTAAATGTAACTTGTCATCACAAAAACATACAAAGTGCAATCCTTGATGTTTACCTCTCAACGAGACAGTAATGTGGATTTAAAGATCTATTTCAGGGTCAGTCAATGGCATGGTGGTTAAGACACTGGACTCCTACGTGGCCAACAGGAATTCGAGTCCCAGACCCATTGGCCTGAAGATCACACCAGGTGCATGTGTGTGTGCAACCAAAATCCCGAGAGGAGAAAGGAGAAGGGACTGCAGCATGGCCACCCCCCTGGGGAGGGGCACGACTTCCCACTTTCTCCCTCCGTCTCTCTCTGGTGTGTGCACATGCTCTGTGGTACAAAAACAAAGTAAAATAAAATACAATAAAGTCCAATTTTCTGTCTACTACACACGAACGAGTGGACAGGCCTTCTGAGTGAAAAAGGAGTCTGAGCGGCCTCAGTGACTACTAGAGAACGGTGCCGGGTGACTGCTTTGCAGGGTTGTAAGTCATGGAAAGCAGGTGTTAATTCTCACCGGAACACAATGACCAGGCAAATTAAAAGGAAGGACAAGGACGTAAATCCATCAGGAACATAGAATGAAGAGAGTGAGAAACTTCTGTTAAAGTAATGTAATAAATGAGTCCCTTTCCGCATAAATTTTGTCATTTCGTTTTGCTTAAAACATGAAACAGACAGCTGCATGTTTAAAATTTTAAAGGTGAAGTATATGAAAGCTGACCTTTGCTAGTTGAGGATGAGGGTGGCTATTCTTCAAAACAAACAAAAAATTAAGAAACCTCTCATCTGGCAAAGCAGAGAGGCTGATAAAGAAAATATCCTAGTTCATGTAACAATTGAGCCTTGAAAAGGTGTCCGTAACAGAGTCATCAAAACTCTTAAGTGATCAGTAGGAAGCTTCAGTTGTCAAATTACTGCGCATCACGTAAACAATTTATTTGTTTATTTACTAATTGCCAGAGGGCATAGGCATTTGCCACAGGGAAACGCCGCTCCTTCCTGGAAGACTTGCACGTGACACGATCCTTTTTCCTCCATTTCTTCACTTTGTCAGGATCTGGGGTGAACGCACGTGTGCTGGTGTGTTCCTCGAGCTTCTGTGGCTGGGTCTTGAACATGCAGTTGGCTCTGCGGGACTTGGCTTCCTCTGCACAGAGATAAACGGCTGCACTACAGGACCAGCCCAATTATTTCTTTTTAAATACTTTCTTCAATGCCTTTGGAAAATTGAAAATATTTAGAACTAAAAGATGGAGAGGATATCATTTATTTCTCCAAAAAGTGTGAATGACCCCTGCTGTAGAACAAGAACACACGTTCTAGTCTGATTTTCGTGAGTCTCCAGTCTCTTGGAATAAAATGTTCAGCATCCTCTCTGATTATGTTTTTCTCTCTGTTTCACGTCTGAAATACAGCATTGGACATTCTTCCCATAAATTGAGCTGATGCTCACTTTCAAAAATATCTCATCTAGGGACCAGCAGTTAGCGTAATGGCTATGTCGCTGGACTCCCATGTAGTCGACCTCAGTTCAAGTCCTGGACCCGGGGACTTAAACTCACGCCGGGTGCGCATGTGTGCGTGCCCAAGATCTCAAGAGGAGAATGGAGGAGAAAGGATTGCGGCGTGGCCATGCCCCCGGGGAGGTGATTTCTCGCTTTCTGTCTCTCTGTGTCTTTCTGTCTCTCTGGCGAGTGCATGCGCCCTATAGCAAAAAACTCTATAAAAAAATAATAATATCTTGTCTACATTTGAGATCCGAGTCCTGCTACATTTGCAAACGTCTTCCTGATGCATACTATCAGACTGTACTGACTTCTTCCTCAGTGGTCACTGAATGCGTTCTCTAGTTTAAAGGACTGCAAAAAGAGATGTTTATTTCCTGTAGCATCATTTGGGAATGTCTTCTTTAAGGAGAAAGATATTTATAATGTCTCCATTATTTGTCTTAAGAAACCTAACAGCAGATACCTAGTTACCTTACTTTTATTTTTGGCATCTTACATTGGGTTTGCCACATAACAGATATGTTTGAAGGCTGTTGGAACTGTGAATGAATGAAAGGATTACTTCCAATTTTTTTTTAGTATCTGGGGTAAGTAGAGACACTTATAGACCTATAAAGCCCGAATGTTATTTCTGGAATTTGTAATGACTTACGTCATCCTTTTGCTAAACTCCTGTCTCCTTTTCGGCTTACAAGGTGAAAATATCAAGAGTAAGTGTGTGAGGACAAGCGTGACATGTCCCGAGATACTCACATTTGAGGTGCCATTCTTACGGTCTTCACTAAAATCATTAAACAGCTCTGTCACACGGGGTCTCCTTCACCCAGTTCTTATTTTCTTTCAGTCCCTTTCTTACATAATATGATGATGACTAGAAACGCACGGTGACGATTTAGACAACCAGGTGGCGACCCACTTTGAAACCCACCATAGCAGCAGCGAGGCGTCCACATTCGGGACGTTTACCATCTGCGGTTGACTCCTGAAGTCCGTATTACCTGCAGTTCATAGAATTCAGGACTTTGGTTGGTCGGAAGAACAGAGATCGATGCTTCCTCATTGTACTTTTATCAGGCAGACTTTAGAAAGAGAAAAAGATGCATAACCTCAGTGGGCTGGTCGGGTACCGTATCCAAAGTCATTTTGCTGTGTCAGGAGCAGCAGCTGCTTGTGGTCAGTACACAGTCTTCGAAGAGCTGATCTAAACCCACCGGAAACTCCGAGTTCAGTCATCACTCTGTGCTAGGATAGACGGGCTCACGATGAAGGGATTCAGACCAGAGGGTAAACGAGGGTGTCATCTCGATCAGCACAATGCAAAACTAAGCCTCTTACCTAGATTTTGGATAAATCCTTCGGACTTACATTTTTTCCAGTGTTAGGTCATTTATTTTACCAGTTTTATGTAATTAAATTTGAGAAAATAATACTAATACCAGGCATAATGACTGACTGACGTGATTACCCTCAGGGAAGTAAGAGGTGGTAACCAAGTAACCCTCTATTACAGGTGAAATCTTTCTCTATGAAATAAGTTAAGAAATACAGCCCAAGTGAGAGACTTAGAGACCCACGTCACAATTTATACCTGTTCCTGTGTGACTTTACTCATTGAAACAGATGTCATGACTCTTGAACATTAAAATTTCTCTTTGATAATTGGAAATTGTCAAGAAATCTATAAGCACTTTAAAGTATGTATTTAAAGCTTTGAGGAAATACTGATTCCATTTTTCCAACTCCAAGAAGATGTCATTAAACTATTTTCTGACTCCATGAAAAAGTAAGAAAAATTGAGTGTATCAGTTACTGTCATTCTTTCTCTCACATACATTTTACCTTTTGCTTAGATGTTATTAATATTTTGAAGGAGATATTAGAAACCCACAAATCAAATCACATTAATTTATTCCACATTCATTTCAAGCACTATATGTACGAAGATAGTTTCTGATACCACAGATTTGCATGCTGGCTAGACTGGTTTACAGGTGAGTATGTCATAAGACAGGGAGCTGGGATGGGCTCCTCAGTTCTTGGACGGAGATTTCTAAGATAAATACCCATCCTGAGATACAAAAATAGTCCCAGCTGTGAGAAAAATGGGAAGAGAAATTTTAATAGTACAGTGCACCCTTGAGAGATGTGTGGGTGGGCCACCAGGCAACAGCTGCCCCGGGGAATGGGGTTAGGTGTAACGTTATTGCGGGGCAGGGGGGTCTTGCCATGAATATTTAGGAGCAGACCTCCTCAATTCCCTCATCATAACCGGCTCTATTGTTTGTTCTAAGGTTTCTTCTGAGATTGCACACTCCTTACCTGGTAAGGGAACCCAAGTGCCCAGTAGGGAGAAGTCCGTCCACACCCAGGATGGACTTTGAGGGCGTGAGCAAGTGGGGAGGGGTTCTTTTTCCCATAGCGCTCTAACGCCCGAGTCGGTGCCTGTGTGCACACGTTGCTGAAGGAAAAGAAGAGGGTTACAGTCCCAGGCCCTCTAATGGTGTTTTGGGTGAAGGTTAGATAACCTCTCTTCCTCTCGCCACCAAGGGTCTGGCTGCAGCCCCGGCTAGCCAGAAGCCATGTATCGGATGCCCTTCCTCCCCGTGCCCCCATTCACATCTGTCTTACTACCTATATCAACTACAGTAATGTGCATGTAACTTTTTATTCATACCTAATCCTGATGGTACTTTAAAAGTACAGCAGTATGCTGCTCCTAAGATCACTTAAGCCTGGAAAATCCTATTTTGTTTGTTTGTTTGTTTGCTATGAAGCACCTGCATTTTGTAGGATAGAGTCAGAGAGGGGGAAAGTAGAAATCACCCCCAGAGTGTATGGCTAGGCCACAATCCCTTTGCCTCCTGTCCCCCCTGGGGATTTTGGGCATGCTTACACATGAGCCTGGCATGTTGTTTGAACTGCTGCTCTGGGACTCTAACTCCAGACCACCTGCTGGTCTCACCCAATAGTCATTTTTTTACTGTCCATTTTGTATTTTTAAAAAAATGTATGCCACTTCATTAAGGAAAATTGATACACAAAAATTTGTCCATATTTAATGTACACAGTTTACTGGTTTAGAAGATAATTTAGGACAGTGAAACTATCACAATTTATGTGATAAATAAATCTATTTCTTTCTACAGTTTCTGCCCACTCTCTTTATTATGATTTGTGATAAAAATGCTGAACAAAAGCCCTACACTCTGCACATTTTAAGTATATTACATAGTATTGTTTACCATAAGCACTCCCTGTACGGTAACCCCCTGGGACCAACTCATTTTTTATAACAGAAGCCTAGCGCCCTTTACGTAATACCTGCCTGCTTCTCTTTCCCCAGATCACTGACAACCACCATTCTTTTATTTTTTTTATTTTTGGAGAGGTTTTTGCTATAGGGCGCGTGTGCACTCACCAGACAGACAGAGAGAGACAGAGAGAGAGAGAAAGCGAAAAATCATCCCCCCGGGGGGATGGCCACGCCACAATCCCTTCTCCTTCATTCTCCTCTTGGGATCTTGGGCATGCATGCACACGCGCCCAGCGTGAGTTTTAAGCCACCGGGTCCAGGACACGAACCATGGTCAACTACCTGGGAGTCCAGCAACATAGCCATTACGCTAACTGCCGGTCCCTCCATTCTTTTTATTTTAAGAATTATTTATTTACTTTTACTTATTGTTATTAGTAATGGTATTTAATTTGACCAGAGAGAGAAAGGGAAAGGAAGTTGCCATACCCAGGATTTGAACAGAGTCGAGGAGTGGGAGTTCAGCATTTTAACCATCATACCTCCTGCTGGCCCTGACAGCCCCCATTCTCCTTTCTGCTTCTATGAGTTGGACTATTTTGGGTTCCTCATACCAAGTGGTACGAGGAGTATTTGTCCTTCAGTATCTGGCTTGCTTCACTCAGCGTAACGTCCTTGAGGTCCGCCCACGCTGTCATGGATGGTAGGCTTTCTTTCATTCTGTGTGGATGAATGGTAGCCCATTGTATGTCACATGGCATGTTCATTATCCGTTCATTCGTGGTTAGTGATGGTGAAAAACCTTTCTTAGATCTGTCAGCCATTTGGATGTTCTCTTTAGAGAAACGCCTGTCCAGTACCTCTTCTATCTTTAATAATATTGTTGTTAATATTTGGCCATTGAATGGCAGGAGTTTCTTACATATTTCAGATGCTAATCATTTAACATATCAATGGCTTGCAGCTGTTTTCTCTAATTCTGTGACTTGCCTTTTCACTTTCTTGATTCTCTTTTCATTTCTTTATGTTTTCCAACATTTCTTCTATTATTGCTTTCCAGTTTGACTAGTTTGTGATCCAAAATAATAGTTGATATTATTTCAATCCTCTTTTAATGTGTTAAAACTTATGTTGTGTCCCAGAATATAATTAATTCTGGAGGATATTTCTTGTACTCTTGAAAAAACTATGTATTTTTCTGTTGGTGGATGGAATGACACATATATACACACACACACACACACACACACACATACACACACACGTTATGTGTGTGTGTGTGTGTGTGTATGTCTGTTCTGTCCATTTGGTCTAAGGTGTAATTTAAGTCTGAAGTTTCCTTATTGATTCTGTTTCTACAGGGTCTGTTTATCGTTGAAAGTCAGGCATTGAGATCCCCTATTACTAAGCTAGTTTGGTCTGTCTTTCCTTTCAGATTATTTAATGTATTTTGGTGCAGAGCCGGCAGGTGACATGGTGGTTAGGGGCGCTGGACTCACATGGGTGACTACAGATCGAGTCCCGGACATAGCGGCTTGCTTTCTCATTTTCTCTCTCTCTCTCTCATTCTTGCTCTGTCCCTCTGTGGTCAAACTAAAATAAACAAACAAATAAATAAATAAAGTTAATAAAATAATTATTTATCATATATATGTGTGTGTGTGCTCCCATATTGGATATTTACAGCCTTTATGAATGTTCATGTGTTCTTGGTGAATTAACTTGTCTATCATTAAGAATAATCTTACCAGCTTCTTTGGCTCTGTCAGTTTTGATAAACTTCTCTGTCACCTGGTACAGCTGCCCCTGCTCTATCTTGGTTTCCGTTGCATGGAATATCTCTTCCCACTGCTCCACGTCCAGTCTACGTGTGCGTACTCAGACAGAGAGGGAGGCCGATGCAGAGAAAATCATCGGTTTCTGTTTTCCCTTTTGGCACGTAGTGGCTTGTTATGGTAAAACGTAACCAGCTTGCCATCGCAGTGATGACTGACAGGAGGACGTGCTGCCTTAGGCTCTGTTCTCTGTTTGGGAAGTTTTTTTCTTCTGCTCTTGGCTATTTTCCTTTCTGATTTCATGGTTTTCTGTGGTTATATGCTTCGAATGAATTATTTTTATCTTTTGTGCAACTACCATAGGTTTATGCTCTGGGATTACTGTGAAATATCTTTTCCTTAAAAAGAGCTGCTTTGAGTGTAATGGCTATGTCGCTGGACTCCCACGTAGTTGGCCACAGTTCACGTCCCAGACCCGGTGGCTTAAAACTCACGCTGGGCACATGTGCGTGCGTGCCCAAGATCCCGAGAGGAGAATGGAGGAGAAGGGATTACGGCATGGCCATCCCCCCTGGGTGGTGATTTCTTGCTTTCTGTCTCTCTGTCTCTGTCTGTCTGGTGAGCGCACGCGCCCTATAGCAAAAACGTCTCCAAAAAAAAAAAAAAAAAAAAAAAAAAAAAAAAAAAAGAGCTGCTTTGAGTTGATAACAACTTGTCTTTAATTGTATAATAAAATTCTGCAGTTTTTCCCCTTTACCCTCCCTCACATTTTATGATTTTTATGTCAAAATTTACACATGCATTTGTAATTTGTATCCTGCAACAATTCGTTGTAGCAACAATTGTTTTCAATAGTTTTCTCTTCAGCACTTCTCAGTAAGGATACAATTTCTTTACAGAGCCCCTCACGGCATTAGGGAATTCTTGTGTCACTATGTACTACTTATATTCTGAGGAGATATTTTTGTATTAATTAGAGGCATTTTATTTCATCTTAAATAAATTATCAATTCCTGTGAAGTGAATCTACAGGTGAGGAACTCTTAGTTTTCATTTATCAAAGAAAGTTATGATTTCTCCCACATTTTTGAAGGATAACTTTACTGGGCACAGTAGTCGTACCTGGCAGATGATTTCCTCTCAGCAATTTGAGTATTTCATTCCACTATCTCCTGGCCTGCAGGTTGCTATGAGAAAAGCCAGTAAAAGCTGTATCAAGGGGCTGGCAGGTGGCGTGGTGGATAAGGGCACTGGACTCCCACATGGCTGACCACGGTTCAAGTCTCAGACCTGGTGGCTTGCTTTCTCACTTTCCCTCTCTCTCTCTCTCTGTGCCTTTCTGGTCAAATTAAAAAAAAAAAAAAAAAAAAAAAAAAAAAAAGAATGAATAAATAAAATTAAATAAATAATTCTTTAAAAAATAAAAGCTGTATTGAAGGTCCCTTATTTGCAATATATTGGGTTGTTGGAAAGGTTGTGATGTGTTTTTCTATGCAAAAATGCATCATGACCTTTCCAACAACCCAATATTTATTTCTGTTTTCAGCATTCTTTCTCTTTCATTTTTTGAAAATCAGATTATGATGTGTCTTTGATGAGCTTCTGTTTGTGTTGAATTTGGCTGCTCTGAGCTTCCTTTATCTAGATGCTGTTGTTTTTCCTCAGATTTGAGAAATTTTCAGTCATTATTTTCTTAAATATACTCCCTTATTTTTTTACTTTTTTCTTCCTTGGGAAGCACATGTTCTACAGAAGTTAGGTTGCTTGATGGTTTCTCAATTCCTGTAGATCTTGTCTACTCTTCTTTCTTTCTCTCTCTTTCTTTCTTCCTTCCTTCCTTCCTTCCTTCCTTCCTTCCTTCCTTCCTTCCTTTCTTTCTCTTCTTTCTTTCTTTCTTTCTTTCTTTCTTTCTTTCTTTCTTTCTTTTTCTTTCTTCTTTCTTTCTCTTTCTTTCCTTCTTTTCCTTCTTTCTTTCTTTAATTTTTTCTCCTCTGATTGGATAATTTCCAATGTTTTGTTCCAAAATTTACTGAGTCTGCTGCTGAAACCTTCTAGGTATTTGTATTTTAGTTGTTAAATATGTTTATATATAGTTAAGAGAGATTCTTGCTGTAGGGCATGTGAGCCCACCAGAAAGACAGAAAGTGAGAAATCACCCCCTAGGGAGGATGGCCATGCCACAGTCCCTTCTCCTCCCTTCTCTTCTCAGGATTCTGGGCATGCATGCACACACGACCAGCATGAGTTTCAAGCCACTGGGTCCGGGACTCAGATCACTGTCAGACGTGTAAGAGGCCAGTGCCTTAACCTCCGTGCCACCTGCTGGCCCCAGTTATTATATTTTTTAATCCCTAGAATTTCTGTTCTTTTTTTTTTTCTGAATGGTTCCTATTTCCTTGTCAACTTTTTTGCTCATGAATTGTTTTGCCGATTTTATTTAATTTTCTATCCATATCTCCATGTAGTTCTCTGAATTTAAGAGAATTATTTGTAATTCTTTGTTACTTCCGGGTCCATAACTAAAGCTTTACTAGTATTCTTGGTGGCATCCTGTTTCCCTAATTGGTCATGGTCTTGTGTTGTCATGTTGACCTCTGCATGTGGAGGTGGCGGGGTGCGGTGGTACAGAGCTGACCCAAGCTTTTTATTTCTTTAGTAAGTTTGAATATGGTATTCAGCTGCCTTCTCACTGCCATTGTTTCTGTTGAAAAGTGTGTGGTTAACCTCATTAGGGTTCTTTTGTAACCTCATTAGGGTTCCTTTGTAAGTGATGGGTTGTTTTCATTCATTGCTGCTTTTGAGATTTGGGGCATTTCGGGTGACTAGATCTTACTGAGGGTGTAGCTGAAGATACGAACACCCCCCCCCCCCCGTGTCTTTGAATTAATGCCAGTCCACAGCTCTGCATGTCTAAAGTCCAAGGAAGAACTGTCAGGAAAATTCATTTCTGTAGGGAAAGGTAAGACAAAAAATATGTTACTAAGAATAAATAGTTTACTCAAGGCTGAAGATCTTACAAGGGAAGTCTTGCTTCCGGTAACCAGAGTAGAGAGAAAACCTCATCAAACACGTGGCCGCTCGGCTGAGATGGTGGAGGAGGACGTTTTAGAAGTCGGTGTTCTGGGAGGGGGAGAATTTGCAGGAGCCTAACAACGACTCTACATACACATTATCTAACATGCCAGAGTGTGCATGTGCAGGAGAGAGAAAAACAGAGAGAGAGAGAGAGAGAGAGAGAGAGAACATCCCAGCAGGGCGGGCCTGGTCAGACTGCAGTCCTGTTTTCTCATATTCCCCATTCCGTAAGGATCCTGGGAACACACGTGTGCACTCAGCAACAAACCGACAGAGTGTTCATCCTGGTCAGCCACACAGGATCTGGTTTCCTCTGAGCAGCACCTAAACACTGTCCCACGGGGCTGGTCTGTACTTAATATATACTTTTAAAGGGCTTAAACATAGCCTTGGAAATAAGTCCTATTTATCCGTAAGTAATTTAGCTGCCTGCTTGGCAAAATTCATCAATCTTCACAAAGAACACAATAAATTCAGTTCAAAGAAACTAACATAACATTCTATGTTTCTGACATCCAATAGAAATGACTAGATGTATGAAGAAGAGTCATCAAGGAATAGGAACAACTGTAGCACAGAGCAGATGACAATATTAGTAGAAAGTATATGAAAGAGACTGCTTTATTCTCATATGCTGACGTTTTAAAGCAAAATATGAACACAATGAAATTAACAATGGAAATATATAATAGACAAAAATAGAGAATTTTAGGTTTCCTTTTGAGCATACACAGGAAGGAAACTCTAAGTGTACATTCTTACAGGGAGACGTGAGACCCTAGCACTATTTTCATAAGATGATCACTGGGCCCAGCCTGAGGGGTGTTGGGTAAGGTGGGTAGAGCCCACGTGGCCAACTAGATAGTCTAGTCCGGCACTTGGCAGCTTGAAAACACACGGGGCATACGTGCATGTGTGCCTAGAGTCCCGAAAGGAGGGAGAGATGGAAGAAAAGGGATTGCAGTGTGACCACGCCCCATGTAGGGTGTTTTCTTGCCCTCTCTCTTGTCTCTCTATGGCGAATGCACACACCTTCTGGCAAAATTTAAAATAAAAATGAATGCTGATGGGTACCATATGAGTCAGCTGAAGTATTGGACTAGAAGTCTTAGAGGAGTTCCAATGGCCAAGTGTGGGCTAGCATGAGTGAACCCCTAGGGGTAGCAGTCGTAGTCAGGCACTGTCCCCCCCTTCCCCCAGGAAGTCCAACAGGTGTGCTCACAGCTACACGTGAGGGAAGTAAGAAATTGCCTTCCATGGTTCCTACTGGAGAAAGGAAACAGCAGTCACTGAGAAATCCTATGAGATGTGTCCCCTTACAGAGCATTTGACTGCAGGGGAGAAAATATTACCTGGTGAAATAACTATCCAAAAGTCCATCCAGCCCCAGCTACCCTGCTCCACCTAAGTGACAAAGGACAAAAACTTTAAATTCTAGAGCAGAAGGTTTCAAAACAATGTCAGGACCATGGGTGGGTCCATGGCCCAGCTGGAGTAAGAGAATATAAAACAGTGGATTAAATTCAAACCCGGAAAAGGGATAGACACATGTGTTAGAAGAAGCAGCTATCAAGTGAGTCTCATATATGTCATTGATGTTAGACTTACAAGGAATTTCAGATAGTTACGATGCAAACTACACTGAAGGCTGAGCTGTAGTGGCACAGGCAGCGGGGCACCCGCTTGTGATCTGGAACCACCGGTGAGGAGCAGGTTCAGAGCTCAGGTTATCCGAAACATCCTGGGCGTGCCTCGGCCTCCTGTGGTCCTGGTTAGCTGGGAGGATACGGGCATGGCGAGAGGCTGAGGGGACAACCTTGGTACGGTAGGACCCCGTCAAGGGTAACCTCCTTCCCATTAAAGAAATGGATTTTAAACATATGTAAAATAATCCCCAGTGGAAAGGGCATCCAGAGTACATGACAGGATAGCTGATCTCACAGAGAAGAAAACTGGAAGAAAGCATAAGATAAAATGACTGAGGGAAAAAAAGTATTCACAGAAATCAACATTAGCTTTTGTGAGGTCATGGTAGATTCAATAACACTCAAGGAATGATAAATGAACTTGAGGTTGAAGCAGTACAATTTACATAGATAGAAACACAAAGAGAAAAAAGGTTACAACAAAACAGAGCAGAACATTTAAGTATTGTGGAACAATATCAAGTAGGAAAATCCAGACAAAATTGGAATATCCAGAAGAGAAGAAAGACAAAATGAGTCAGAGAAAAAGACTGAAGAAATAATGGCTTTTCCTCCTCAAATTGGTGAGAAATAACAAACCATAGATTCTAGAAGCTGAGGGAACAATAGTTAGGATACCTAGCAAAGATATAAGGTGTAGGCATAACGCTCTAAAGAAAGAAAGCCAAAGATATAGAAAAAATACTTGGGGCCAGTGGATGGCATGATGGTTAAGGTGCTGGACACTCCCACATGGTTGACCACAGTTCAAGTCCCGGACCTGGTGGCTTGCTTCCTCACTTTCCCACTCTTTCTCTCTGTGTCTCTCTCTGGTCAGATTAAAAATAAATAAATAAATGAATGAATAAATTTAAAAAAAAAAGAAAAGAAAAAATACTCAAAGCAACCAGAGTCCAGTGGGAGCACTTTACCTATAGGATAATGAAGACAAAATTTGGCAACATATGGCCAGCAAGTGGCATGGTAAAGGTATTGGACTCCCACATGGCTGACCGTGGTTTGGGTTCTGGACCCAGATGCTTAAAAATCATGCTGGGTGCATTTGCATGTGTGCCCAGAGCTAATCTCAGGAGGAGAATGGAGGAGAAGGGATTGTGGCGTGGCCATCCCCCAGACAGTGATCTCTCACTTTTCCTCTCTCTGTCTCTCTCCAACAAGCTGATGCTCCCTATGGCAAAAACAAAAACAACACAACAACAATTTTTTTTAAAAAATGGCACCATTTGTGGACTACCGCTAAAGCAGTACATAGAGTAAATTGTATAACCCCAAATGCAGATATTAGACAGTAAGATTAATCCGACACCAAAATTGTAATTTCCCATTTTAGAAACTATGGCTAGAAGAGCAAAATGAGCATACAGAAAACAGAGGGAAGGATATTATAAAAATTAGTACAGAAATCAATAAAATTTAAGCCAGGAAAACAAAACGGAAAATCAGTAAACCCGCAAATCAGTAAAATTTATTTTTGAAAAGATAAGTAACATGGATAAATCTCTAGGTAGACTAATCAAGAAAAAAGAGAGAAATAATGAATAAAAAGTAAAAGTTGTTATGATTCATCCCACAGATATTAAAAGATTTATTATACACACAATAAAGAATTGTCCAAGAAAGATTAAACTGATAAATTGTTATTTCCACTAAGTGAAAAAGCTCTCATGTTTGCTGTTGAGACACTAGAAAGACTAGCTCTGGATTGGGAGAAAATAATTATAAAACATAAATATACTCATGAAGTTGATGCATCTAGAGTGTATTTTTAAAATCTCTAAAAACTCAATAACTAGAAAACAAAACAAAAACAGGCAAAAATTTGAACAGAGACATCAAAGAAAACATATCTTTTTTGGGAACCAGCAGTTAGCGTAATGGCTGTGTCACTGGACTCCCACGTAGTTGACCGCGGTTCATGTCCTGGACCTGGTGGCTTAAAACTCACGCCGGGCATGTGTGCGTGCGTGCCCAAGATCCCGAGAGGAGAATGGAGGAGAAGGGATTGCGGCGTGACCAACCCCCCGGGGGGTGATTTCTCGGTTTCTGTCTCTCTGTCTCTCTCTGTCTGTCTGGCGAGCACACGCACCCTATAGCGAAAACCTCTCCCAAAAAAATAAAAAAAAAAGAGAAAGAAAAAAAAACATATATTTTTATAAAGAAAAACATAACTAAATTTCTTGGTCTCATTATTTGTTAATGTCATGCAAATTTAACGATACTATATACCAGAATGCATCTACCCAAATGACTAAAATTGGAGAAAAAAATCTTGATATACTAAATGTTAAGTCTGATAAGCAATTAGAATTCTCACATTGCTGATGTGAATGTGACATTTTAAAGTCACTTGGAAAATTTAGTGTGGCAATTTCTAAGAGTTAAACATACACTTACCCTCTACTCATTCAATTCTAGGTATTACACACATAATAAAAAGTTGCACCCTCACAAAAAAATGCAACTACTAAAGTAGCTATATTCATCATTACAAAATATCCCAGAAATAACCTAAATGCCTTTGAACTGATGAATTCAAAACAAACAAACAAAACCTGCCAATGTGTACCAATTTATACAATAGGACTCTTTTCAGCAATAGACACTCTTGTGGCATCAACAGCAGTGTTACCTTTGGATAAATAGGCCAAGTCACAGAAATAAGTTAATGAATATTTTGTAACAAAATTTATATGACATTCTCAAAAAGTACAATGATTTAGGAGCAGGAAGGACTAGGTGGGATGAGGGTACGGGTTGATGACTAAGGACAGGCATGATTTTGGGGAACATGCGACTCCTTTGTGCCTTGAGTATAGCAGCCTTTGCATTACTATAAGCGTTTGTCGAAACCCACAGAATTGTACACTGAAACAGGGAAATGTTATTGTATATAAACTTATATCTAATTTTTTAAAAATGTGAATTAATGTAACACAGAAAAGTAATACTTCCTGGAAGAATGGATACAAACGGCCAAGTGAGAGCAAGCTGTTCTGTTCAGCCATGTTAGCTCTGGGAGAAATTCACGTTTACTTGCCAACTACTAAAAGAGTAACACTTGACCTTGAACTTGGTAGCCTCCAGAGCTGCAAGCAATACCTTTCTGTTGTGTGCGTTACTCTATCTAAAGTATTTTGCTATAGCTGCCTGAATTGATTAAGATGAGACAGATATCAGAGCCAGATAAAGACATTGCCACAAAAGAAAATTATAGACTACTATCGCATATACTTTAGTGTAAAAACCACCACCAAAATACGAGCATATCAGCTGGAGTAGCATACGAAAAGGGCTGTACACCATAACTAAATGGTATGCATTTCTTAATGCAAAGATGATTGGACATACGGATATTAATCCATGCACTATATTACATTTATTTGTTTATTTTTACTTAAGAGTTATTTTTTTGCCATGGGACAGCTGCACTTACTGGAGAGAGCTACAGAGAGAGAAGCAACAAAGAAACATTAGTCAAGTTTGACTTCATAAAAATTACTATCAAGTGACAGAATGGAGAATAGAGGGGCTGGGACCAGCAGTTAGCCTAATGGCTATGTCACTGGACTCCCATGCATTGGACTGCGGTTTGTGTCCTGGACCCGGTAACTTAAACTCACGCCAGGCGCGTGTGCGTGCGTGCCCAAGATCCCGAGAGGAGAATGGAAGAGAAGGGATTGCAGCGTGGCCATCCCCCCAGGGGGTGATTTCTTGCTTTCTGTCTCTCTGTCTCTCTCTGTCTGTCTGGCAAGCGCACGCGCCCTGTAGCAAAAACCTCTCCAAAAAAAATAAAAGAATAGAGGGGCTAGCTGGTGGCATGGTGGTTAGGCAGCTGGATCCCACATGGTTGGCTGTGAGGTTCAAGTCTCAGACTGGGTGGCTTGAGCCCAGATACTGGTCTCATGTGCCCATGTGCCCAAACATTCCTGTAAGGTGAATGGAGAAGGAGTTGCGGGGTTGCAGTGTGGCCATCCCCCCAGGGGATGATTTCTCAGTTTCCTTCTCTCTCTGTCTCTCTGTCTTTGTTTCCATTGAGCACATGCACCCTATAACAAAAAAAAAAAAAAAAAAAAGGAGAAACTCATCCATAGAGTGAGAGAAAATGTTTGCACCCTATATATCTGATAAGAAATTAATATTCAGTGGGGACCAGCAGTTAGCGTAATGGCTATGTCGCTGGACTCCCACGTAGTTGACCGCGGTTCACTTCCCAGACCCGGTGGCTTAAACTCACGCTGGGCGTGTGTGTGTGAGTGCCCAAGATCCCGAGAGGAAAATGGAGGAGAAGGGATTGTGGCGTGGCCATCCCCCCGGGGGATGATTTCTTGCTTTCTATCTCTCTGTCTGGCAAGTGCACGCGCCCTATAGCAAAAACCTCTCCAAAAAAAAAAAAAAAAGAAATTAATATTCAGCATATATAAATAACTCTAAAACTCAGCAACAATGAAACAAATAACCTGATTCAAAACTGGGCAAAAGACTTACATAAATGCCTCTTCCTCCCCCCCCCCAAAAAAAAAAAAAAAACGTGCAAAAGGCCAACAAGCACGTGAGAGATGCTCAGGATCTCTGACCATCGGTGAAATGCAGACAGAGGCTGCAATGAGACACTACCTCACTCCGGGCCCGAGCTCCTGCCGAATGCACCAGCAGAAGCTTGGTACCTTTCTAGCAAATGTTTCTCTGGTTTGGATTCTTATTGTGCCAATGACTATTTCTGAAAACCCAGACAAGTAAGCTGGCCTCACTGTTTCTCTTTAATATTTCTAATCCTGGGGCTGTATCTGCCTCCCACTGTTATTGTGAGAATTGTATAAGCAAATGAGAGAATTTAACAAGAGCGAGAGAAACCGCAAATGTCTATAAAATCATATTAATTACAGAATGTTGTTGTGATGAATATTCATGCTCTCTTTTATTAAATGAAACAAGTCTTTGCTTCGCATCACTTCATAGAGTGATTACAGTTTCTAAAAAAACAAAATGTCTTTTCCAAGTCCAAATGGAATACTCTTTTTTTTTTAAAAAACCCACCTCAAAAAAAAAAAGGAGCTAAATTAAGCGATGTTGTTTGCCTACCTAAGAAAATCCCTCTGACTTTTCCAAACCCACGAGCGCTCTGAGAGTTTGGCATCTCACGGTGGGAGGACAGCGAGGCGTCACCTGCCTTAGCTAAGTGACTGTGTGCTCCGATGAGTCAATTTCCACATTCTAGGGGCCCTCAGCGCCACTGCTTCTGGGCAGTCGGGGGGCAACTGGCGCGCCTGTTAACACACATGAAGTGGCCAGGGTGCTTTCCTCCCGAGTCCAGGGCTGCGCCTTTCACGCTGGCGGCCTGGTCCTCCACGGTGCAGAGGGCAGAGGGACAGTGATCACTGAGGGCGTCTACACGTTCCATCCTGGACTCCATGCCGACCACGGGCTGCCCAGAGGGAGAGGTCCGCCCCTTTTGCTCCGTGCTCCGTACAGTGTGGCGGGAAAGCACGAAGACTGTATCCAGAAGTGACTTAACTTTGTTTGAAAATCTCCTTGGATGAAGAACCTAAGAATACACCTCGGGCTGGGCACATTGGCAGAGCTGTGTGTTAACGCACGCGATGCAGCTCAGCCAGAGTGGAGTGTGGCTCCGCTCACTGAATGAGAGTTGATTGTTGATAGTTTAATGAAGCTGTTTTGAAGATCATGGGAAATTAAAGCACAACTAAATAGCGAATAATCAGAAGCCAACCAAAATGATACCTCTCTGCAAAGACAAGTAGCCTCTTCTCGAAAAGCAGGCAGTTACCTCCCTTCGCAAAGTGACCTCAAGGCTGATCCCTGCGTCACCAATAGCAGGGTACACTTAACAATTTGGACGTAAAAAATTGGGAAGCATGCACAAATCATGTTTTTACTATAGCTAGAGAGAAGAGAATAAAAGGGAAAGAAAAAAAAGTGGGGGCCAACAGGTGGCAAAGTGGTTAAGGAGTTGGACTCCCACATAGTTGAACAAGGTTTGATGCCTGGACTTGGAAATTATGTCAAACACATGTACGTGTGTGCCCGAAATCCCAGAAGGAGAATGGGAGGAGAAGAGATTGTGGCATGGCCATTCCCTCAGGGAGTGATTGAGAAATCACTTTCCCTTTCACTGTCTCTCTCTCTCTCTCTTTCTTCAGGGAGAACACACACCTTATGAAAAAATATATATAAAAAAAAGAAAAGTGAGTGATCATTTGCTGAGATTCCTGAACAACTTCTGTGTATAATTACTAGTTTGAAGCAAGGGAAAATTTGGGATCTATAAAAGGGACGAAGAAAAGTTTAAGATGAGATTATATTGATATTATCATAATATATGTAAACGTTTATAAGAATGTTATATTAATTGCAATAAGCAGTTAAATATAAAAAACTTTAAATTTGAGAAAAGAATATTGTTAAAGTTCTAATTATAATTCACATAAGATGTACACTTGAATATGCACGCTAAATCCACTCTTACTCATACTTAGATTATAATATTTCTATTTAGTGCCTACTATTAAAAGTGATGGGGCCTTTTTATTTCCTTAACACAATTTTGCCTGGTCTTGTATTTTCCCCTTTCTTCCACAGAACTGTCTCTTCCTCCTTATTTCTTACAGAATTGGCATTACTTACTAATAAGTCCAGGAGTGTTTTGTCTCAGATAACTTACAGATGCTTCTGCAAATCAAAGATACATGATTTGAGTGTAAGCTCACCTCCCCAAAGGCTAGGGACCACCTTTCTCTCTGCCACGTCTCAGCCTCTGATCGTTCTAGACTGTCAGGGACATCTGACTGGAACACACCTCCTTTACGAAGGTGATGGTCATGAGCTTTCAGGAGCACAGTTCAGCCACCTCCAGCCAAACTTCCATTTTTATACATATACAGTAATTCAGCCTTCAGCAAAGTAGCTGCTGTCAGAATAGTGCCTGTCCGTCACTTTGCAGCTGCCGTGGGCACAGTCCCAATTAGCAGACGTGTGACGCCCGGTCCGGCCCACATGAACGGTGCTCTGTCTCTGTCTAGGTTCTCGATCTGTTCCTCTGCCAACTTGTGGAGACAACTACTCAGCTTCAGTCCTTAATGCTCATACCAAATTCACAATTTCTGTGAAAAATCATGAAATAAAAACACAGCAGAAAATGTGATACAATCTACTAATTAGAATGTAATAAAACAAAAGCCCTTCCTTTCATTTCAGACTGTGGCACCACTCTCACTCTATGCCACGAGACAGTCGTCTTGTAAATTGTCAAACTGAAAATCTGGTATGTGAGCATCCCACTAGGATTTTTCTTTTTTCCTTCTTTCCTTTCCTTTCCCCCTTTCCTTTTCTTTCCTTTCCTCTCCTCTCCTCTCCTCTCCTCTCCTCTCCTCTCCTCTCCTCTCCTCTCCTCTCCTTTCCTTTCCTTTCCTTTCCTTTCCTTTCCTTATTTCTTTTCTCTTTTCTTTTCTTTTTTTCTTTTCATCTTTTCTTTTCTTCCTTCTTTCTTTTTTCTCTTCCTCCCTTCCTTCCTCCTTTCCTTCCTTTCTATTTATTTTTCTTCCCTTCCTTTCTTCTTTCTTCCCTTTTAATCACCAGAAAGTGTGCATGTACACCAGAGTGAAAAACAAACAGCGAGAGCGAAGGGAAAGAGAAAGCACCACCCAGTGAGGCATGGTCACGCCACATCCTTTCTCCTCGGTTTCACCTCACCATCCGTCAGGATTTGGGACATGCGTGCCATGCCCCTGGAGTATATCTCGAACCCCTGAGGCCGGGATTCCTAAAAGTCTTTTGTGATAAAAGCAAGTATGTAAAATAAAGACTTACTACGCACTGACTTTTCTATGGGCCAATAAATTCTGTGTGTATATGTATGTGTGTGTGCTTGAGAGTACTAATAGATTAAGAATTTTTTTAAATTTTTACTTATTATGATTTTAGTTTGACCAGAGAGAGAGAAGGAAAGTGAGAAGGCAAGCTGCCAGTTCTGGGAATAGAACCACCATTGGCCATCGTGTTAACCACAGAGCACCTGGTGACCCCACTAAGAAACAGTTTTATTAAAAGATATACAAAATATTTTAAAAATGGAATTTCAGGTGAAGTTAGACTTAGTTAAGAGAAAGGATTTGTTGTGCTAGGAAACCGCACAGTCCTTCCCAACACATATTTATGCTCATCAGTTCTCAGTCTCCTGGGCCCAACCCTCTAACAGATAACATTTCATCCGAAAAGTTTCTTTGGTGTGAAAGTTTACATAGGGCTATTCTAGAAGCAGAATATGTGAACAAAATTGAGAAATGTGGCTTTACTTTAATGAAAGGTTTTTTTCCTGGACATTAAAATTAGTCATTGAAACTAACCGATGTGACGGAGGGAAGCAAGTTACACTCAGTGCATAAATTCATTCACTTGGGACCAGCAGTTAGCGTAATGGCTATGTCGCTGGACTCCCACATAGTCGACTGAGGTTCGCATCCCGGACCCGGTGGCTTAAAACTCACGCCGGGCGCGTGTGCGTGCGTGACCAAGATCCCGAGAGGAGAACAGAGGAGAAGGGATTGCGAAGTGGCCATCCCCCCTGGGGGGTGATTTCTCACTTTCTGTCTCTCTGTCTCTCTCTGTCTGTCTGGAGAGCGCACGCGCCCTATAGCGAAAAACCTCTCCAAAAAAAAAAAAAAAATTACATTGACTTATGTATTTAATATCAGAGAGGATGTATTTCGTCAAATTCTTCTTTTGTATATATTAAGGTAATGACATGCTTTTTCTCCTCTAATCCATTATGATGAATTACATTAATTTTTTGCTAGCTGTTTCTTGTTATTGAGATAAAATTTATGTAACATAACATACCATTTTGAAATATTTTTAAAAAATGCATCGATGAGAAGTAAGTTTTTTTCTTCTAGGTCTACATAGATTATTTCTTTGCATTTTTCTGTCATTTTTAAATGTAGTTTTTTTTCTTTTAAAAGACATTTTTGCTATAGGGTGCATATGCTTGCCAGGGAGATAGAAAGTGAGAAATGAGCCCCCGGGGGTATGGCCATGCCACAGTCCCCTCTCCTCTATTCGTCTCTTGGTTTTTGGGGCATGCACACACACGCCTCGTGTGAGTTTTAAGCCGCCGGATCCAGGACGCGAACCAACCATGGTTGACTCTGTGGGAATCTAGTGATGTAACCATTACGGCATCTGCTGGCCCCAAATTTATTTATTTTGTTTGTTTGTTTGTTTTTGTTTTTTAATTAAATGAAAACTTGACCAGAAGGTATCAGGTAGAACTAATTCACAAAACGTAAACACAGAACTGCTCCCCTTGGACACTGATTCACCACATTCCCCGTGCCCTTTACCTACCAGGTACACACTCATGTGTGCAAGACAGACTTCCTCACACGTACACACAGAGAAGGGAGTTAAGGAGAGACAGAGACCCGGGGGAGAGACGGTGAGAGAGCAATCTGGCATTCTTCTAAAGGAGACTTAGAAAAATGTTAATATCTCTGCTACTTCTGTATTCTTCCTGCTCTGGGCATGCAGTTTTTGCTTTACAGTTGTGGGCCATGGGTGATTTATTTCTGGAATTTACAGAAAGGTAGTAATAATGCATTTTTTTTTTAATCAGAAGTCTAGGCTTAGGGGACTTGTTTACCACCCTGAGCACCAAGAATTCCAAGTTAAGAGGGCTGGTGAGCTTAAATGGTAATGACGTTAATTACTTTATTTGCAAAAACACTGGATTGCAATTCTGAATTATTAATGCATTTTAACTCGTTTAATTTTCAAAGAACCCTGTGGTATTATTATTTGGATTATTCTCCCCAAGTTACAGATGAGGAAAGCAAAGAAACGGCAAAGCGAAGCTCCGAGTTTGACCCTAAGAGGAGGATGTTCACGTTTACATTCTTTCACACAAAATAACACATTGGACTATAACACAGTTTAAGAAATAAAAACTTGTGAAATAGAACCATGAAATAAACAACTCCCTTTCAGAAAGTCACAGCTGATTGTAAGAGAGAAGTCCCTCCACGCCTCAATTCCTGTAAGAGAAAAGTGATCAGGACACTTCTAGACTTCCAGTAGAGCCAGGCATCTGTCTTAGAATTTGGGGTTACTGTCGTGAAATGCCACAGATTGGTCTAGAGCTAACCTGTGTCCTGGTAGGGTGGCTGGATCCCCCATGGACCCTGTGGTTTGAGTCTTGGACCCAGTGACTTGAGAGACATGCCAGGTGTGTGTGTGTGCATGCCCGAAATTCTGAAAGGAGGAGACGGAGAAGAGGGACTCCCTGTAGGCGTGTTTTCTTGTTTCCTCCCTTTCTTTCCAGAAAGGACACACACCCCCAGGCAAGTTATGTTTTTTTTAAATTAAGATTAAATCAGTGGTGTCTGTAATGGCATGAGGGAAAATATAACAAACATCCAAATTGGGAGTTGATAGGTGAGTCTAAAATTAGGCTCTAAAAGTCAATTTTCAATCATTTCATTATTATTCTATTACTACATAATAAAAGTTCTTCCCATTTTTGACATAAATGCTAAACTTGAAGATACCTATAATAATGAGTGCTCCTTAGTACCTAAAAATTTAGCAAGAGAATATATATACAAATTTATGTTACCACACATAGAAAAGAAACGTAGTTTATATTCAATGCTTTGTCCATATTTTTCAAATTATTTTAACTTTTACAATGTAGGAGATTTTTCTGTGTCCAGTGAGTAATTTAATATCACGTATCAAAATCCTCTAAAACTGCATTATTACTCTTTTTCTAAATTTTTGCAATAGGGTGCATGTGCTCATCAGAGAGAAATGGAGAGAGACAGAAAGAGGAAAAGTCAGAAATCAGTCCCAGGGGAAATAGCCACACCACAACCGCTTCTCCACTCTCCACTAGGGATTTGGGGTATACACACACACACACACACACACACACACTCTCACACACACACACACACACACACACTCACACACACACGCGACGTCTGACACGATTCTCATCCTGCCGGGTCCAGGACTCAAACCATGCGAGTGGTCATCTTGAAAACAGCACCTCCATGCCACAAAACTCTCCTCTATTTAAAGTTTACTGTGGAAAACAGGAGGAGACTTGTGGGACAGCAGGGAGCATGGTGTTTAAGGCATTGGATCCCACATGGCCAACTCCGTGGTCTGAATCTCGCACCCTGCAGCTTGAAAAACATATGTAGTGAACATGTGTGAGTGCCCAAAAGCATTCAGAGGAGACTGGAAGAGAAGGGATTTCAGCATGGCCGTTCCTTCTGGGAGGTGATTCCTCACTTTTCCTCTTAGTCTGTCTCTTCCTCTGTAAAGTGCATGTACCCTAAAGCAAAAAAAAAAAAAAAAAAAAAAAAAAGATTAAAATGAAATAAAAGAAGAACTGTGTGAAAATATACTTGTGTGTTATAAAATGATTAGTCTTTTGGGACTCCTTTATGAAAAACATTATGAGAGAAATAAAAAAAATGAAATCCCTCAAACATCACATTTTGAAATGGACTGCAATGTTTAACTTTGCCTGAAAACAGCCTAAAACTACATGCAAACTAAGCTGTTGTGTGCATCACCATCAGACATGCGGAGTCCCCGACGCACCCCTATTACCTACCCACTGGGAAGCACAACACATCTCCGCGTTAGGTACTACTAAACGAACTGTCTGAGTGTTCTATGTCCATCTCTTCGTAAATCGAAACTCTAAGCTCTGAAAATTGCAGCCCTGTTTTTGTTTGTCTGTTTGTTTGTTTTTTTGAGACATTTCTGCTGTAGGGTGCATGTGCTCACCAGAAAGAGAGAGACAGAGACAGAAAGCAAGAAGTCACCCTCCCCCCAGGAAGTATGGCCATGCTGCAATCCCTTCTCTTCCATTCTCCTCTCAGGATCTTGGGCACACATGCACACGCACCCGGCATGAATTTAAGTCACCAGGTCCGGGACTCGAACCACGGTCAACTACATGGGAGACGAGCAAAGTAGCCATTATGCCAACTGCTGGCCCCAATCCCAGACTCTTTAAAAAGCACACATCTATAAAAACAAACAAAAACTAATAGCCATATAAAATTAAATAGACTTTCACTTTTACGTGAAGCTAAACATATATTGTTAATAATTTAAATTATTGGGGCCGGCACTTGGCGTGGTGGTTAAGGGCGCTGGACTCCCACATGGCCTACTGTAGTCCAAGTCCGGACCCGGCAGCTTGCTTTTACACTCTCTCGCAAGCACACACACTCGGTCCCTCTCTAGGCAAATTAAAATAAATAAATAAAGTTAAATATAGTAATTCTAATAAATAAATAAATCATCATTTAAATGATCAAAGGTTGATAAATTCAGCGCTGGTAAATTCTGCGTTTGCTGTCGGGTATGGAAGTTTGCACGCAGCAGCTGATCAGCCCGGGCACGCCTCCACGCAGACGCAGAGTGCTTCTGCTTCGCGAACGCGCTTTCTCCGTCATGCATCACCTGTGACATCTCAACTGGTCTTCATTTCCGTTTGCTGACTTTTCAACTTGTTAACTATAAACCATTATCTGCTTAGAATTTTGTGGGTTATTTGTATAACCCTAGAGCACGTTCTGATGCCTATTTGCATATTTGTGGTCTATAATTTTGCGTTAGCTAGGCATGAAGACATTTATGTTGTGGTTAAACATGAATCATTTTTTTTTTTCTTGTAGAGGTTTTTGCTATAGGGCACGTGCGCTCGCCAGAAAGACAGAGAGAGACAGAGAGACAGAAAGTCTCTCATCTGCCCAGGGGGGATGGCCACACCGCAATCCGGTCTCATCCACTCTCCTTGTGGGATCTAGGGCATGCACGCACATGTGCCCGGCGTGAATTTAAGCCACCGGGTCCAGGGCTCGAATCGCGGTCGACTACATGGGAGTTCAACGACATAGCCATTACGCTAACTGCTGGTCCCAACATGAATCTTCATGTCCCTACAGTGAAGGAAATGGGCACATAATCTTACCAAAATAGCTGGAGGAGTGTGGTGCTTCACCGGTCTCTGCTGCACTAGAACTGGGCAACAGCATTATGAAAAATTACAAATTTACGTTAAAACAGTTGTAAGAGTGGATGGTCAGAAAGGTCATGGCACAGTTTCCTGTTTTTCCAGGCAAAAACGAGTCATGACTTTCCGACGACCCAAGGAATTCCTCCTTTCTTCTTCGATCGTTAGGGCATTATTTTAGAGGGTGAAATTATGGGCGTACACTCGTAGGGTAAGTCCTACAGCATTTAAGTTAAAGTAGACATGTTCTATATTAGTTATGCATTACTGCATTATTGGCAAAATCAGCGGCTTACAACAAGAATAATGGTTTATCACCTCCTGCTGTCCGTGGGTGAGCCATTTCAGATGGACACGCTGGGGATGGCTTTGCTCTGCCCTGTGTTGTCCAGAGTCTCAGCTGCAAGACTTGAAGTTAGGAATAAAATCATCCAGAGGCCTCACCAGCCAAGACGACCCACCTCTGAGTTGATTCAGGACAGCAAGAGGGCGGCAGTTCCGTTTATCCAGCATCGGAAATCATGCCACGTCCCATTCACTACATGGAGCCACCGGGCAGGCTCCCACTCCAGGACTGGCATTTAACCCGGGAACTAGCGAGCTCTCGACTCTAGCGTCAGCCCTAACAGAACACTGGACCGACTCCAGCATGGCTTCTAGCAGCACAAGGCGGTGTTTTCAGGGTAAACCCTGCCTGCTTGGAAGCCCAGCCTGGGGCCCACAGATGGTGTAGTGGCTATGTAGCTGGACTCCCACGTAGTCGACCGTGGTTCGAGTCTCGGACTTGGTGGCTTAAACTCACGCCAGGCCCGTGTGTGTGCGTGCTCAAGATCCCGAGAGGAGAATGGAGGAGAAGGGATTGCAGCATGGCCATCCCACCCTGGGGAGCGATTTCTTGCTTTCTATCTGTCTGTCTGTCTCTGTCTTTCTGACAAGTACACGCGTATAGCAAAACTTCTCTAAAACAAAGAGAAGAAAGCCTGGCCCACGAAAGCTCATCTCTGCCATTCCCTACTTTTAGTAACATGGAGTATTTGAGTAGCTGCACACTTAGTAGATTTAGTTCAGGAACACATGCTGTCTTTCTAGCCTGTAGGCCCTGGCCTGCCTTTCTGTGAACAGCGGCTCAGAGGCGTGCAGTTGTGGGGACGCACCTTGGACAGCTCGAGCGTCTCCCAGGGCCCCGGCGCCTGTCCTTGGACACGAGGCATCACAGACTCATTCTCTGCGCCTGGTCTCCATGGGAGGACGCCCCTGAGTTACAGACCCACGAGCTCCGGAGCCTGCTGGCCTCAGCACTGACAACCTGCCGCTTGTCACGGTCACTTTCTGACTGTGCTGAGTCCCGCCCACCCTCATTCTCCCTGTAAACCATTCAGTCCTTGAGCGCCAAGGCCATGGAGCCCACCTGTCACCCTACTGTCCCCGGGTACTGAATAAAACCGGTTTTCACGGACTCAACTAATACCTGGCAGGCTCACCTTTCCCAAGGAAAGGCGTGGCAAAGTTCTTAAAAGTGACCATGAGTATGTGACGTATTCGATGGGTTGTTCCCGGTGCTTTGGAGAATACCTTTGGCTACACGTCCGCATCTGTGGATATTACTGGCGTCCATGGGGTAGTTCAGCAAGGGACTAGCAGCCCTTTTGAAGGGGCAGTCACCATGAGCAGATCAGTTCCTAAACGTTTGTAAGAAGTGGCCAGAAGCAGGCACACTCCATGAAATGAACTCCGAAATCCGGAGGCAGCCTGTGGCTTCTCAGCTGAGGCAGCCGGATCCCATAGGGCTGCCTGTGCAGTTCGAGTCCCAGACCTGCCGGTCTGGCAAACATGCTAGGTGTGTGCGCTCACAAATCTCAAAAGGGAAAGGGAGGAGAGGGGTCCCTGCATGGAGGTGAATTCTCACTTCTCCTTCCTTTCTCTGTTTCTCTCTCTGGCACAGGCCTCGGACAAATTACAAAAACAGAGAAAAAAAGAAAATACGGCCTTTCAGAGTTCCTGACATTGTACAAGTCATTGAATTGAGCTATTATGAGTAGCGGTATATTTTATGGCCATCATTCGAATAATATTCCAGTGAGATCTCAGTACTATTCAGTTAAATTAGTTATATTACAAAAATTTTTCAGAAATGGATTGCAAAAAAATACCCCATTTTTTGTAAAATAAAAATACTTATGGTTTAAAACATATGAGCCAACGTGTGGAGGAAGAAACTCATGTCTCACAAATCTGGATAAAAATGGAACGCAAGTCATCTCTCGTTGATATTAGATAGTAAAGTTAAATCAGTAGTCAAATAGTCAAACAAGATAAGAAATTATTCTAAGGCAGGACATCACAGGATATGAATTCAGAAAAAGTAGAGTTGAACTGCAAGAATTTTTTTTTTTAATCTAAAAGCTAATTATAAATTGACCAAATAAATCTTATATTTTAATTTAAATTAATCTTTTCTAATCTGGCATATCTAACAGCTGTGATTTGTTCTCCTTTTTTTTTTTTTTTTTTTTTTTTACAAAGTAAGGCTTATAATGAGAAGCTCAAATCCAAGTTCAGGTACCAGCCCACCTTTGGTCACTTACCTTTATTATTTATTCATGTGTGGTTTACGACTGAATCCCTGCTGGTGTTTCAGATGTGATCCTCACAGAAGAAAGCTATTTTAGAGACTTTTAGAAAAGGTTCGTCTCCGTTTGCCCGCAGTGTGAAGGCGGGTAAGTGAAGGATTGATCACTCTCATCTCTGCTGCTACACTGCTGAAAAGCCTCCCTGTGGGGCTTCCAGACAACAGCTTCAACCAATGCATTTAAAATAACTTAATTGTAAAGAGAACATCTTTATGATCTATGTTCAGAAATATCTTTCTCAAGACAAAAACATAAATAAAACCATAACAAACTTACATTAAATCCTGAAACATCATTTTAGTGAGTGAACTAACTTTCGACTCCTCAAATTGTACTTTGCATGTTACTTACAAGACTATGTAGGGACCAGCAGATGGTGTAGTGGTTTTGTCACTGGACTCCCACATGGCCAACTGCGGTTTGAGTCCTGGACCTGGCGGCTTGAAAATCATACTTGGGTGTGTGCACATGTGTGCCCAAGCTCCCAGGAGGAGAATGGAGGAGAAGGGATTGCAGTGGGGCCACCCTGGGGGTGGGTTATCACTTTCTCGTTTATCTCTCTACAGAGAGCAAGGTGCCCTAAGGCAAAAAACTCTCAGAAAACAAAAACAAGCAAACAAAAGAACTCTGTCATTGGAAGAAACAAACAAACACAATTCTGACATGCCTGTGCCCATTGTGGTCGTCTTTTCTAACGATTTAAAGGAACTTTTCTTGAAACAGAACTTGCATCAGGAGTTATGTAACTCTGGTTTCAATAAGTAATGATTTTGTTGGAAATCTCGAGACCATATAGCTAATAAGTCCCCTATTTCTTCTTTGATAAAAGAAACATGCTTCAGTTTGGTTGATAAATTCTTCTTTTTGTGTTTTGTGGCCTTTTCTCTTCACCATTATTTTGTGTCCCCTCTCTTCATATTTACAGGATGCCACTCTGTCCTTGAGAATGATCGATACCCTTGTAAGGGTAGAAGTTGTCAGTATTAAATTTAAAAAAGTTAAGTGGGCCAGCATGGTGGTTAAGGGACTGGACTCCACATGGCTGAATGCAGTTCGGGTCCTAGACCTGGAGGTTTACTCTCTCTTTCCCTATCTGTCTCTCCTTGGTGAATGCATATGCCCTATAGCAAATTAAAGAATGATAATAATAATAATAAAAAAAGCTAAATAAATTATTCCTTAAAAAATGGATGGAGTATTTAATTAATGTAACTAGTGAACCTTATTAGGCATACTAAATTTCATTCCAAGTATAGTGTTAATAAGTTAAATAAGTATATTTAAAATTTAGTTAAATTTGCTCATTTTTTTAGGGAGATGTTTGCTATAAGGCATGTGTGTTCACCAGAGACAGAGAGATACAAAGAGACAGAAAGCGAGAAATCACCCTGCAGAGGGATGGCCACATTGCAATCCCTTCTCCTCCATTCCCCTCTTGGTATTTTCGGTACACACGCACACACGCTCAGCATGAATTTCAAGTCACTGGGTTTGGGGCTCAAACTGTGATTGACCACGTGGGAGTCCCATGACGTAACCATTACACCACCTGCTGGTCCGGAGTTTACCAATTTAAATAGAGGGAAGTATTCAACACGAGCACTGGCAAAGGTGTCCCACTGCCATGTATTCTCTTCAGGGAAGAGGAAGACTATAGTCACTGCACTGGGACTGATCAGTGGGGTCCACCCAGTGGGCTGCCACTCTCTGTTGGGTCACGGGAGAGTCATGGCGTATTTTTCAATGCAGAAAATGCATCATGACTTTTCCGATGACCCGGCAGATGGTGGGCCTGTGTGTTTTACATCCACCAAGTACAGCCTGTATGCTTTAGTGCTGGGCAGCTTGGTGGTTTTATTCTGTCCAAAGGCTTTTACTCAGATTTAACAGTCCCTTTTCTCATTTCTTGCTTCTTTCTGATCACATTACCCAAAGCCTTTCCTGCCTTTCCTGTCTCCCCTGGCCCTGGCTGACGCCTCTTACCCTGAGGAGATAATATCAACACCATTTTTATAGCGCTGACTAAAGCTATCTAACAGGAATTTCTTGATAGAGGGGAAAATGTTTCTTACTTTGGTGTTTCACCTCTCCTCTCTTTCTCTGACAAAGAATATCCACACCCATGTGGACATCTCAACTCGTGGTCAACACTATTTACATCATTTTGCTATTTTCTATTTGTTTCTATAAATCTTTGCTTCTGTCTTATGTCATCGAGTCTAATCAGAAAGCAGCAGCACTTCAAATATTTCCCTGTGTCTGTCAGTTCTCCTTTTTGCTTTTTGAACCACTGACCTTCACACAATGGTTTCCTCGAAGTCCCTTTCTTTCCTGATCAGTCTTATGCTGCTTTAAGTCCTTTCATTCTGACTTGTGCTTTCACCATGATGGCAAATGGCTCTCTCCCACGTCACCTAAGCTCTCATAAGACCTCTGTCATTGGGGCCAGCGGATGGCGTAGTGGTTACATGGCTGGCTTCCCAAATGGCCAACTGCAGTTAGAGTCCTGGACTCAGAGACTTGAAATTCATGCCCGGTGGGTGTGCGTGCATGCCCAAAATCCTGGGAGGGGAATGGAGGAGAAGGGATGGTGATTGCTATCTGGCCACCCCCAGGGGGCATGACTTCAGGCTTTCCCTCTCACTGTTTCTGTCTCTCTCTGGCAAGTGCATGCACCCTAAGGCAACAACATCCTTTAAAAATAGGAAAAACTACCTCTGTCGTTGGTATTTGTCTCAGTTTTCTCCTCATTTGTGAGCTCAGTGCCGACCATGTCCCCATTTGCTTTGTTTCTTGGTCTTGCGCATTTTCAGGAGTCGAAAAGCAACGATGATCTTCCCATCCACCCGCCCCTCCTTGTTGACTTATTTCACGGCAGTCTCAAAGAAATCACTTTTCTCTTCACCTTAAAATAGCCACTAAATCTTTTATATTTTATTATGTTATTTTATTTACTTTGTGAGAGAAATGAGTACAAAAAAAGAGTACAAGAGAGAAAAAGGGTCGACACCTTGGCAAGGCGCCTCTCTACAGATCCCCTTCCCTCAGCCCTCCAGCCAATCAGGGCCCTGGC
The DNA here is from genome assembly GCA_026018925.1 of Tupaia tana. Taxonomy (NCBI): domain Eukaryota; kingdom Metazoa; phylum Chordata; class Mammalia; order Scandentia; family Tupaiidae; genus Tupaia; species Tupaia tana. Next base: position 66,871,190 of record JAKSZU010000012.1, read on the forward strand.
CTCGCGCTGACGTGTGTCGGGCTGACTGGAAATCAAAGCCACGGTGGCCCTGTGGCTTCCAGCTCTGCAGATTGGCACACTATCATGTGGGCACCATGCTAGGCCTCTCCTAAATCCTTAAGACGAAAATGAAACTCTTCATTGGCTGCCCGCTCTACTGACCCTCTACAGTTTTTGTGTCTCAAACTGAGCACATTATTTTTGATCAATAGCAGTTTCTTGACTTCATTGAAATGATCCATCATCCATCCTAAAGAAAAACTCATCCTTTTCCTTATTATCCACATTTCTCCTTTACTGTATATCTTATAAATTCATCTCTTCTAAATGCTTTTTCTACTTCATTTGTATTCTGGCATCCTCACTGCTTTCCTTTTTCCGTAAACTTTAAGGAAGGTTTCTATTTAATATTCTTCTTTTTTGGAGAGGTTTTTGCTATAGGGCATGTGCGCTCGTCAGACAGACAGAGAGAGACATAGAGACAGAAAGCGAGAAATCACCCCCCAGGGGGGATGGCCACGCCGCAATCCCTTCTCCTCCATTCTCCTCTCGAGATCTTGGGCACGCACGCACACGCACCCGGCATGAGTTTTAAGCCACTGGGTCCGGGACGCGAACTGCGGTCCGCTACGTGGGAGTCCAGCGACATAGCCATTACACTAACTGCTGGTCCCTGTGTTTGATATTCTTACTTCTCAGTTTCTTGAGGTAGATTGGGATCCCTGGGTTACACAGTCCCACTTCTTAATATTTTATTTCCACTTGAAATTTCATCTTGAATGCTGCACATTGATTGTCCAACAAATTATACTTCTCTCTATTTTTGGTCATACTGTTTGTTTATATTTAGTATTAATAGATTTTATTATTACAACTTTCTGCTGAATTTGCCTTTCTAAATCACAACAATAATTCATGCCCTGCTTTTAACTCAATCTTTCAGTATTATTTCCTATCATTTATGTCCATTCACTGGAATCCAGGATGTTTATTCATTCTTTTTGTACCTTGTCTAGTTATCTGCTAAGCCAATTTGTTAATTTTTTTAAAGTTTTTGCCATAGGGCATGTGTGCCTGCTGGAGAGACAGAGAGAGAGAAAATGAGAAATCACCCTCCAGGAGAGATGGCCACACCTGAGTTCCCTTCTTCTCCATTCTCCTCTCCTCTTGGGATTTTGGACACATACGCACCTGGTGAGAGTTTCAAGGTGCGGGGTCTGAGAATTGAACCACAGTTGCCCACATGAGAATCCAACACCTTAACCACCTCAGCACCTATTGATCCTCATCAATTTGTTAATTTTTAAGTTCTATTTTATTTTTCATTTCCAGAATTTCCACTTCATTTTATTTTTTCTTTCTTTTTGAGAGATTTTTGATAAAGGGCACATGCACTCACTAGAGAGACAAAGGGTGAGATAGAAAATGAGAAATCACCCCCAGACAGGATGGCCACTCCACAATTCCTTCTTCTTCATTCTCTTCTTGGGATTTGGGGCACACACGCACATGTGCCCAGTGTGAGTTTTAAGCTGCCGGATCCAGGACTTGAACCCTTGTCAACTACATAGGAGTCCAGTGACGCAACCTTTATGTCATCTGCCGGTCCCTCCCCTCCATTTTCTAAATTACTGTACATTGTCTATATAAAGGTGTCTGGAACAGTCTAGTTTTAAGTACCTCTATCCTTTCTCTATCTTCCTGTTGAATTTCTAGTTGACTTCACATTAGTGATGGATATGCTTTACATATTAGAAACCTTCTTTTTGCCTTGGATTTAAGTTTGAAGTAGTTCCCATTATTATTTGTATTATTTATTCATATTTTTAAAGACACCGTCTTTCTCCATTGTGATCCTTCTGACCCAGTGAGTTCATGGAAACATTTTACTCCGCTTTCTTCTTGAATACTTACTGTTCTCTTCTCATTCACGTTCAGAGTATAACTAAAATTCTCTTTCATGGATAGAAAGAAGGAAATATCTAGTTTTTTCTTTCTCCAATTGTTTATTTTTGTAAATGAGTGTGCGATCTATTACACACTCTACCATTTTTATCAGCCGTATATTTAGCTGTGACGTATCTATTTCCCTATGTGATGTGCTTTCGTGTACTGTCCACACATGCTCAAGTGTGTGCCTGCTCTAACAGGGGAAAGACACGATTTTAAACACATGATTAATCTGAAATTGTGTTTTTAAGTTTTACACACTTTCACTCATTATCTGTTAAGGTGCTATTATGAATGACTAAGGAGTATGAAAAGGAAATTTCCTTTTCCTTTGGAGAAGGAAAGACCTCCGTTCCTTGATTTATTTCAGATATCTTTCCTGAAAGTCAGCACGTCTTTGTCTTTTGGAGTCTTCTTTCCTGTCCTTTATTATTTATTTATTTATTTATTTATTTATTTGAGAGAGAGAGATTTTTACTATAGAATGCGTGTGCTCACTGGAGAGAGAGAGGGACATAAAGTTAGAAATCACCCCCAAGAGAAATGGCCATGCCACAATCCCTTCTCCTTCATTATCCTCTTGGGATCTTGAGTACACACACATGTGCCCAGCATGAGGTTTTTTTTAAAGAATTATTTATTTATTTATTTATTTATTTATTTAATTCCATTCATTATTATTATTTTTTCAATTTTATCAGAGAGAATCAGAGAGAGAGAGAAAGGGAAAGCACAAAAGCAAGCTGCCAGGTCCAGGACTCAAACCACAGTTGGCGAGGTGGGTTTCCAGCGCCCTTAACCATCATGCCACCCCTTGCCCCCCCACACCATGAGTTTTAACCCCCTGGGTCAGGGACTCAAACCATGGTCAGCTATGTGGGGGTCCAGCAATGCAACCGCTCCTCCATCTGCTGGTCCCTCTGGCCCTCTTTTCTATGTTATGTTATTTCCAGTCCATCGGAATCTACACCAGTAACGTTTGGTTCTGGAGCCATCAACCTTTGGTTTGTTTTAACCTAATTCCTACAGGCAGGCAGATTATTTCTCACTGTCAGTTGTTTTGTCTTTAACTATCTCTTGATTTTCTTCCAGTAGATTATGGAAGAATGGCCTCTGAGGGACAAGCAGGTGGCGTGGTTGTTAAGATGTTAGGCTCCCACATGGCCAACCTTGGTTTGAGTCCAGGGCCCAGCAGCTCAAAAATCACACTGAGCACATGTTCATGCAGGCCCAGATCCCGAGAGGAGAATAGAGGAGAAGGGATTATGGCGTGGCCATTACCTCTGGGGTTGAGGGGTGAGTTCTCACTTTCCCTTTCTCCGTCTCTCTCTGGGGAGTACACATGCCCTATGGCAGAAACAAACAAGCAACAATGGCCTTCAGAAACAATATTCTTTGTTTTTAGATATTTAAATTTAACTTACTTTCCCTCAACATTATACTGAACTGATAGCTTGACTTAACGCATCATTTCTCTGTCTTACTCTCTGTGTTCACTGAATTCAGTCAGTAAGCATCTTTCACTATCTGTTAATGTGGAGTGTTGCTTTGCAAAATTCTTGTGCCATGTCATATGTTTTCCTGATAAAATTATTTCATCTTTTATTTGACTTTCAAAAATGTTTTTTGTTCATGTATGAATGCTAATTTACTTTCTAGGACATCATTTCAAGCTAGTTTTTCTGGTTAGTATTCCCTGAAACATGGTATAATCAATATATAGATTATTTCTTTTTAATTTTAAACAAAAATTGTATCTTAGAGCTAACCCCATGGCCTAGTACTTGAGAGAGCTAGATCCCACACGGTTGACCGCCGAGTGAATCCTAGTCCAGGTGGCTCGGGAAACACCCTGGGCACACGAGTCTGCTTACCTAGAAGCCCAAGAGGATGGAGAATGCAGAGGGATTCCTGAGTGGCCCTGCCCCATGGGGCAGGCCTTCCTTCCATCTCTCTCACTCTCTGTCTCTCTGTAGCAAGTGTACACCACCTATGACAAAAAAAAAAAAAAAAAAGCTGGGGACCAGCAGTTAACATAATGGCTATGTCGCTGGACTCCCATGTAGTCAACCGTGGTTCAAGTCCTGGACCTGGTGGCTTAGACTCATGCCGGGCGCGTGTGCGTGCATGCCCAAGATCCCAAGGGGAGAATGGAGGAGAAGGGATAGTGACGTGGCCATCCCCCCTGGGGTGTGATTTCTCGCTTTCTGTTTCTCTGTTTTTCTGGTGAGCGCCCACGCCCTATAGCAAAAACCTCTTCAAAAAATGGGAAAAAAAAAAAAGTTGTATTTTAGAAGTGTATTCTAGGGGCCAGCAGATGGCATAGCAGTTACATTACTGAACTCCACATGGCTGAGTGGTTTGAGTCCCTGAGCCGGTGGCTTGAGACTCACACCTGAACCCAGGAGGAGAATGGAGGAGAGGGGATTGTGGTGTGGCCATCACCCGGGGAGTGATTTTGCTCTTTCCCTCTCACCATCTCTGTCTCTCTTTCCCTCCAGCAATTGCACGCGCCTAAGGCAAAAATCTCTAAAAAAATCCTTTATTCTGTTTTGTTACTTAAATGTTATTGTCTAGGAACTGTGGTTGTGAATATTTTGGATCTCATTTCTTATCTACTGGGTTGTTGGGAAAGTCATGACACATTTTTGTACAGAAAAACATGTCATGACTTTGCTGATGACCAATATAAATTCTTCTCGTCGTTATTTTGATTACTTTCAAATTTATTTACTTAAATTTATATTCATTACTATTTTCAAGTAAACACCCATAGTTACTTTCTTTTGTGTAGTACTTTTAATTTTCTCTATATCTTTTCTGTGTCTTGACATGAAGGAACACGGGAAGTCCTTCTTGCATCTTCTTTGTTCATTTATTTATGCTTGCTACAGGTTGCATGAGAGAGGGGAGGGGGTAGGGTGGGGAGTGGCTATGCCACAGTCCCTTCTCCTCCATTCTCCTCAGGATTTTGGGCACACATGTGCATATGCTCACCTTGCTTTTTAAGCCGCCAGGTCTGGGAATTGAACAGTGAGCTTCCCAGGTAAGAGCTAGCCTTATGGCCCTCGTCTTGCATATTTTTAAACACTCCTAGAGTCCTTGTACACATTTTTATTTCACAGAAGTGATTACATCTTGGGACCTGCAGATGGAGTAATGGTTATGTCTCTGGACTCGAACATGGCCAACAGCTATTTGAGTTCTGGACCCGGAGGTTTAAATACCACATTGACCACGTGTGTGTGTGTGCCCAAAGTCCTGAGAGAATGGAGAAGGGATGACACCATGGCTGTCCCCTCTCAAGGGTGGATTTCTTGCTCTCTGTCTCTCTCTGTCACTCCAGGAAACACACACGCCCTATAGCAAAAATCTCTCTCCAAAAAAGAGTGATCATATCTTTTTTCTTTTTTGCATCCTATTTATGATAAATACATAGTTTTGGTTGCCCTTTATTTCATAAGAAACATTTTCCTAGATTGCTTTCTTAATTGATACTTTTTTTATGTTTCATCTGCATTCAACTCATAATTTTTTATATTATTTTTGCTGCTTCTTTTCAGTTTCCTATTTTTTAAATTGATGTGTTCTTCCTGGATCAGCTGTTTGAAACAGATTGCTGTACTCGTAGGAGCCAGGGCTGTGTTCGTGTCTTACAGGAATGACGTGTTACCTGATGAGGTCATTGCCCAGGGTCAGGTTAGACTGTCTTCCACCAGCCAAGCACATGAAGCAGCTGGGAGTTACTCAATATACTCAATATACAAAAACTAAACTAAAATAAAAGAGCCTTCCTCTTAGTGCAGGGAAGACTCAGTTCCAGCCTTTTGTGTGCCATGCTTTCCAAGAAGAGATGCAGGTTTTTCATCTCAAATGAACTTGCCATGACAGAGAAATATGCTGCTCTCTCTAAAGCCTGCCACGCACCATCCTTTGTGGTCTGTATCTTCATGCACGTACAGCTGCTCAGCCTCCACTTGCCCATGTACATGTCTACCATGCACATGTATTTAGGGGCCAGCAGTGGCGTGACTGTTCAGGCTGACCATGGTTCAAGTCCTAGACCTGGCTTGAAAATCATGCCAAGCATGTGTGTGTACATACCCAAAAACTCAGGAGGAGAATGGAGGAGAGAGAATTGCAGCCTGGCCATGCCCCTGTGGCCCTGGGGAGTGAATTTTTTTTTTTACATCCCTTCTCTCTGTCTCTCTGTGTCTCTCCAGAGAGAGTATGTGCCTTACGACAAAATAAAAAGTAAATGAATCAATAAAATTATATATATATACATATATACATATATCTGTATAATTTATGACAAAATGAAAATTAAATAAATCAATAAAATTATATATATATATATATATATATATATATATATATATATACACACACACACACATATATACATATATCTGTCTAATTTACTGGTTTGCTGCCTCCTAATATCTGTATGTCTTTTTCTAGTTCCTCTCATTGCATTGGAGTGATTTTGTGAAAGATAATGGAAAAGTCTTCTTTTCAGGCATTCAGTGCGAATATCTTCATTCATCTTTAGCTGCACCATAATTTATACATGGTTTGTTGCATACTTTATATTACATGACATTATTTTCTGCTTTTTGTATTTGGTCTTAGATTGCAAGATCCCACATTTTTTCCTTCTTTCTTTCTTTTTTTTTAACTCGTACACCTGCTGGGCAGGAGTTAGCAAAGCGTCGTCACAGAAGAGTGTAAAGGTTAGAACACGCAGCGACGGGTGGTCGAGAAGACAGACGAGGTGGTCTACCAATAAAGTTTTCTTCTTTTCAAACTACAATTCAGTCTTGGAAATCTAAAGACTTAGCAACGGAAGACTGATCATAAAACACAGTACTGCCTGGTTTAACTTAAGGAGAAGGAGTCAAGTGCGAGCTAAGCGGAGCTCCACCATGGCGGGCAGGGCTGGGCAGCACCGCCGGGCCAGCCCTCAGGGGCAATGCGGTTCTCAGCCTGACTAAGCCCACGGGGCAGCTGGTGCAGGCCTGCGTCCTGAGCTAGCTAGGAGAACGGGGCGGAGGACTGCGAAACAGGGCAAGACTCTATCAGAACTCACCATCTCTCTCTCCTTTTTGCTTTCCCTTTCCCGCCCACGAAATCTCTCTCTCTCTCTCTTAGTAACATTTTAAAAAAGGCAAGTTAAGAGAATTTCACCTTGTGTTCTATGTCTGATCTTGTTTGAGAGCAGACTAGGAAAAGCTAGGACAGAATTTTTCTGTCTTCTGATCTGGAGGGAACTGAATTGAGTTTAATCCACAGGAGAGAAAAGACAATGTATTTCACTCTTCAAATCAAATTAAGTAAGTTTTGTTAAATCAAATGCATGGCTTTGGATTGGTGCGGTTTATTATGCTCTAACCAGATTAATCCAATTGAAGAAGCAGAATGGAGCGTACGGATTAGGAAGTGAGGGCTGGGATATGCTAAATTGTGAAGATCATACATCGGGCCTGGTTCCAGGTGACGCAGGAAGTTCTCTTAAGTTGATAGGGATGTCTTCTTAGGCGGAATTGAACAAAAAGCCCTTTCTTGGAGAATTATTCTAAAAATGCTACTAAGTACAAAATTAAAAACAATTCAAACATTTTTCTGGAGAATAATTATTCTCAATATTTGTACTTTGTTCTCCTGTATTCCTCAACACATTCCCTTTGTTATTTTTCTTTTTGTTTTTAAGTTTTCTGATATGCTGTTCTGGTATTATTTCCCTTCATGAAAGTATGTCTAAAATTTCCAAAAGGAAAAATTGCATATTCACAGGAACAGCTGACACTTTGATTTCTCATGATCTGCTTCTCAAATAGAATATTCCACTAATTCTGTCCTTAGGAAACTGCCTCCCTACCGAGATAGAAATATTACAATTCAATTTACTTTTAAAAAGTTTTCCTCTGGGTAAGAACTTTAAATAATCTTGACAATCTATGACACAGTTCATAGACCTGTTAGTAAGAAGTCTAGCATGAACTCGATTGCCGTGGAAATGGCGAATTCATTAACAACAGCCACGAAATCTGGCAGGTAGTTTGATATTAAAAGGAAAATACAGCAGGTAACCTGGTCCGTGGGGATTCTAAGCATTAAATAGCAGAGGTAATCCAAATAAACAAACAAAAAGGACAACACTCATTAGACTTTCCCTTGGAATTCAAATGTCTTGGATCAGCACGAAGCGTAAAAATAGCATTTGATTACAATTGTCTCTATTGTCTCTGATGAGAACATCTTTTCTTTCTTTATGCAGAATTTTATATGGGAGAACCTATCTACCAACCAATATGGTCATCTTAAAGTGTTATACAGGCAAGACTCAAAATTCCCATTTCTAAAAAATTTTAAAAATAAGTCACTTCCTGTAGATAAGGAGATTCTCTTTTTAGAGACTTTTGCCATAGGGCATGTGTGCTTGTTGGAGAGACAGAGAGAGAAAGTGAGACATCATCCTCCAGGGGGAAGGGCCACACCACAATCTCTTCTTCATTCTCCTCTGGAGACCCTGAGCACACTCACACACACCCCTGGTGTGACTTTGAAGTCACTGGGTCCAGGACTTGAACAGCAATTGGCCATGTGGGAGTCCAGTGATGTAACCACTATGCCATCTGCTCGTTCCAATATAGAGATTTTAAAAAATTAAGTCAGGATATTAACCAAGTAGCAGCATAGCATAGTTGATTACTTTTTTCCTAAATGCCTACCTCTGATTTTTAAGGAAATTACAATTTTTTTGCCTTTATTAAAACTATTAGAAAGTACTATATCAAATTGCTTCAATCATACGAGACAGAATTACACATAAATATCCAGATCTTGCTCAAAAATGTAATCTATGATGTTAATTTATAACATCACAAATTTTCTATGCATTCCATTTGAGAGCCATGGACAATGAAGGCTGCCTCTCCATGGCATTTTTTTTCTTTTGGTGGAAGTGAAGCGAATTACACACAAGCTAGTCTGAACGATTAGTAAGGCTCACTGGAAAGTACAGATACCTGGGTTTGTGCAGACGGATGGAATCAAAATATTTTGAGCAAGGCCTGGATATCTTCTTGTGCACGTTATGGTTTGAGAACATCTGCATCACCTTTTCCCCTGCAGCATGAAAAGAGAGATTCCTAACTGTGCAGAGGCCCTGACTTGGAGAGGGGGAGACTCATACACCCAGAGGCTTGCACTGGAAGTCGGGCTGTCCTACACGTCTCTCTGTCTCTACAGCTATCCAGACGCTGAGCCGCCCGCCCTGACTGGACCCGGACCCACACAGCTCCTGGTCTCCACCCGAGGTGCGGCCCCCAGCCTCGTACTGGTGTCGATGCCAGAGCGTGTGCTTTAGTACAAAAACAGGCCTCACAGAAGATAGTCACACAAAGGTTGGGCCAGTTTCCCAGAATGAAAAGGAAAACTCATGCACTAGAAAAGCTTAGCAGTAGATATCAAGGAGTTGTACTAAAAAGATTGTTAGGACCCGAAGATTCTCTGCAGGTTAGGTGACTAATAGACACCCACAAGGACATGGTTGCATAAAGATCCGAATCTGAGCAGATAACACAGTCTAAGGAAGTTCTTGGGAACAGAAACACGCTTTTGGGACTGCGTTAAGGACTCTAACTAGAAGTGGAGCCTGAGGAGACCGCCTGCTCAGGACGTGGCTGACAGAAGTGGCCAACGATGACACGGGGAAATCCGTGGTCTTTCGGGGATATCGTATTCAGCAGGATGAAGGCCTGGCAGCCAAAGTAGGACCCTGGACCAACCACGATAGAGCGATCCGGACGGAGGGACGGTGGGTGAGAGCATGCCAACAGCTGTTGCACTGGAGTGAGGATTCACCCAATGAAACTGCCTGAGAGCCGTGGTCACCATGGTAAACCGTCAGTCATGACTGGCCAATGGAAACCCTGGAGGAACAAATCACTATAAACCAGGGAGAGTCAAAATAGGTCTTATTGTTCCATGAGAAGAATGCGATGCACCTTTCATTGAGGCCTTAAGATTCAGCAGTGTGGTCACTTGATTAGAAAAATAAACCATGGTTTTTTTCAATTGTGACAATCGTAAAGCAAAATATGTGTTCAGTCACATATGAGATAGAAAACAATTTTACTACTGAAAGCAAAATAAATGGAAATATCACTGAGCAATGGTTTATGCTACGTAGCACCGTGAGGTTCTGACTGGCCTGTGAATACATGGAAACGGTTTTCAGTTGACAACATCCTCCCTGTGGTCCTGTCCGTGCATGTCTGCCTCAAATGCTGATCGCTAACTATCTGTTCACCTGAGAAAAAAGTCTATAGAAGATGCATGGCTTTTATTATTGTTACTTCGTTTTTATTTCAGAATCATAAAGTTCACTTTGCAATTCAGCTAGATTTGGAGGGGGACAAGGAAAAAGTGGAAGCTGAGAACTGCAGGAGAACAGGGGCAGGGCATGGCGAGCGGAGGGTGGGGGTGCGCTCCTGAGCTGCAGAAGGAACGTCTGCTGGCTGATGGGGAACACCAGTCAGGTTCCGAGGGCTGCCAGCTGGCCCCAGTCAGCCATGCCGATCTTCTTGCTGGTCTTGCCATTCCTGGACCCAAAGCACCCATGACTTCCACGATGTTCACACCCTCTTTCACCTTGCTGAGACCACATGCTTCCTTCCCCCCGACCACTCGGCCTTGGCACTGCAGACGGAAATCTGAGCGCTGTTGGTGCTGGGCCCAGCATTTGTCAAGGACAAGATGCCAGGACCTGTATGTTTCAGGATGAAGTTCTCATCATGCAATTTCTCCCCAAAGATGGACTTGCTGCCAGTACCACTGTGGCATGTGAAGTCGCCACCCTGACCCATAAACCCTGGAATAATCCCGGGAAAGCAGGAACCCTTATAGCTAAATTCTTTCTCCCCAGTGCTCAAAGCAAGAAAGTTTTCTGCTGTCTTTGGAACTTTTTCTGCAAGTGTCTTGAAGGAGACACGGCCCAAAGATTCCCCATCAACAGCGATGCTGAGGAACACGGTGGGGTTGACCATGGCTGACTGTCTCTGAGATGGGGAAATGCCAACCTGTGATAGTAATTAAGTTAAAGGACGTAGGAGAATGCCTGGACAGTTTATCTGGATAATCAAATTGCTACAGGGAATGTCACATTCAATCTCAGCGGAAAAATCTGTTCCATCGAGTAAGTGATTATCTGCCTTGTAAATTTCGTGGAGTATTCAGGTTATTAATTTTATTCTAGTTATAGATAATGGGAACCTGCTTCTCTTTCTTTAACTCCTTTACTTAGACGAACAAGTTTGTATCCATTTGATAGTAAGTATGCCAATTCCTATTAGGAAAATAATATGCTTAGGGTTCCTTTCTAGCTATTATTCTATTTTATAATAGGAAATATAATATGTTTGATATTCTGTGTTTACCAAACCTTTTTATTTTAACTAAAAGAACCCATATATTTTTATGTGCTTATTTTGAAACAAAATTAAGGGGGAAATATTAGCTGTGAAAATGAAAGTTAGAAAGTTCATCATTCTATTCAGCATTTAAATTCTTTATTATAGGAACTTCTTTGCTATCAAAATAGATCTGATAGGTACAAGTGTTTTAATTACTTTTCAATGGCTCAAGTGAACAATGTTTTTAGAAAAGTTTAGAAAAATTCAACTCCAATTTCTTTAACTCCTGTGAAATAATTGAAATGTTAACTTACATTACATTTTATTATAATCTAGAGATTTTTTCTAACAACTGTTGTGGGAAGAACTCTTCACAAAGTCTGTGTGTGTGTGTGTGTGTGTGTGTGGTGTGTATGTATGTGTGAGCTTGTGTGTGGTGTGTGAGCATGTGTATGTGTGAATGTGTGTGTGGTGTGTGTGTATGTGTGAGCATGTGTGTGATGTGTGTGAGTGCACACGTGTGAGCATGTGTGTGTGTTTGGTGTGTGTTGTGTATGTGTGAGCATGTGTGTGTGGTATGTGTATGTGTGGTGTGTGTATGTGAGCATGTGTGTGTGTTTATGTGTGTGGTGTGTATGTGTATGTGTAGTGTGTGTATGTGTGAGTGTGTGTGTATGTTTGGTGAGTGTGTATGTGTGTCATGTGTGTAAACGTGTGTGGTGTGTGTGTATGTGTGAGCATGTGTGTGGTATATGAGTGTGTGTGTGGTGTGTGCATGTGAGAGCATGTGTATGTGTGAGTGTGTATATATTTGGTGTGTGTGCATGTGTGTGTATGTGTGAGCATGTGTGTGGTGTGTTTGTATTGTGTGATGTATGTGTAAACATATGGTATGTATGTGTGTGCATGTGTATGTGTGTGGTGTGTGTGTAAGCGTGTGTGTAGTGTGTGTATGTGTGAGCATGTGTGTGGTGTGAGTGTGTGGTGTGTTTATGTGTGAGCGTGTGTTTGTGAGAGCATGTGTATGTGGTGTGTGTGGTATGCTAGTGTGTGTGTGAGCATGTGTGTGATGTGTGTGTGGTGTATGTGTGAACGTGTGTATGTGTGAGCACCTGTATGTGGTGTGTGTGGTGTGTTTGTGTGTGTGTGAGCATGTGTGTGTTTCTGTGTGGTGTGTGTGTATGTGTTTGTGTGGATGTGCATGCTTAGGGGCACGTGCACTCTCCTGAGAAAGAAAAGGGTAGGAAAAAGCATGACCCCATGGGGAAACGGAGAGCGGTCACACTGCAATTCCTTTTCTTCCGTTCCCCTCCCATTGGGCTGTTGGGACCTGCAAGTGCACAAATGCCCCTTACTTGTTCCCGCAGACCCTGGGTGTGGACCTGCGAGTGCACGCCTGCCCCTTACTTGTTCCCCCAGACCCTGGGTGTGGACCTGTGAGTGCACACCTGCCCCTTACTTGTTCCCCCAGACCCTGGGTGTGGGACCTGTGAGTGCACACCTGCCCCTTACTTGTTCCCCCAGACCCTGGGTGTGGCCCCTGTGAGTGCACACCTGCCCCTTACTTGTTACCCCTGACCCTGGGTGTGGACCTGTGAGTGCACACCTGCCCCTTACCTGTTCCCCCAGACCCTGGGCGTGGAACCTGCACTGCTGGGTCAGGAGGTGAGATTCGGCTGCCTGAACCACCAGGCCGCAGAGCCAGCCCTACCAAGCCTCTGCGAGTGCTGTCTGCCCAGACTGCTTCCTCTCCTAAGGAATTGTTATCATCAGAGAGTTCTCGTGTATGCTCAGTAACAGAAAGTATGTGCAATTATAAAGAATCGATTATTTGTGTGGCACAGCCGAGTAGTTAGTTACAAATTTGGCGTCACATCAGAGAGCTGAGGTGGGAAGCTGATGCAGAGTCTCCAGTTACTCCACATCATCAGTCACTGAGCAGCAAGTATCTGCCCAGCAGCTCCCGCCCATGTTTGTAAGAAAAGCTTAGTAGAGAATCAAAGGCAGCCTGGTTTGATGAGAGCTAGTTTCCTTTAAACAGACCTTCTCAGATCCCTTTGAAATGGCTCCTGTTCTTGGGAAGTGAGAATCATGTGTGGCATGTGTGGCATGTGTGGCATGTGTGGCATGCTGGCAGGTGCCGTATATTTAACCAGGAGTGTTTCCATAGGGCCAGGAAGAATGAGGCGGACTGGTAGGGCACGCTGCTCTAAAGCACGAGGTTTACTCAGGAGTGAATGGCAAGTTGAGGGATGCCGGGAATACACCCGAGAGCCCCAGACTGTCTCGGTGAAGGGCCAGGTGTGACATGTGTCGGGCCCCAGGTCATACAGCCTCCTTTACATGCTACTGTATCACGCAGTCCTCATAGACGACACGCCAACGAACACACATGGCTGCCGCGTTCTGGTGCACTTTCCTCAGAGAGGCTTAGGCCAGACTTGGTCCTTGGGTTAACATTTACTAATTCCCGGTAGAGAAATATGATGTGTCACTAAGGCTTATGGACATGAAGAATTATTGTAGTACTATAAAAATAAATTATGCTTTTCTGTGTCTTAGTACTCAAAGAAGCACTAGTAATTTCCTTTTTTTTGGAGAGGTTTTTTTTTTTTTTTTTTTTTTTTTTTTTTTAGCTATGGGGCGCATGTGCTCGCCAGACAGACAGAGAGAGACGGAGAGACAGAAAGCGAGGAATCACCCCCCCAGGGGGGATGGCCACGCCGCAATCCCTTCTCCTTCATTCTCCTCTTGGGATCTTGGGCACGCACGCACATGCACCCAGCATGAGTTTTAAGCCACCGGGTCCGGGACATGAACCACGGTCAACTACATGGGAGTCCAGCAACATAGCCATTACACTAACTGCTGGTCCCAGCACTAGTAATTTCTGTAATCTATTATATGCTAAGCGTTGTGTTAGTGTCTGTCACCATGACGACCCTTTGTGTAGACGGCGTCCTCACACGTGATGTCCAACACTCCAGATGGCCGGTGTCTCTGTCCTCCCAGTCTTCCTGGTTCTGAGTATTCCAGGAGAAAATGTCCACAGAGGATCCTTGTGAATTTCTTCTCATGTAAAACCAAGAGTAACATGTAGCTAGCAGGATGTCACCAAATTAAGGTTAGTGACTTCTGGGGACAGATCATCTAAAAGAATCCATGCTATGTTATAGGTAAGAGGATGGCAAAAACTTTCTACAAGCAAACTGGTGTTTGAAAGCATCCATAAGCAACATTTACATGAGTAGGGAGGATGTTTAATAACATTCTGTTTAAAAACAAGGTGATGGGTCGCGTTAGGTCTGTGGGACAGAGTTGACTGACCATCATTCCAGATGAGCAAAAATAAAAAAAATTAAAAAATCAGATTGAGCAACTGCTTCACAAAGCTAATAATAGTCAACTTATTATGTAATGGGATGCCAAATTAGAGAGTCAAAGGGATCAATGACTTTCAATTTTTTTTTTTCTATACAGATATCTTAGTTTTCTTAACATTGGCCCAAATCATTGTTTTCCCAAGTAGGTGACCAATATTTTAGCGTGGAGGTATTTTATAGCCATAAAGGAACGCACTGAAAGCGAAGTCTCTTTTTTCCCATTTCATCCTCTGAAAGTATTTTGAAATCATCTTTGGAAAGTACTTAACTTCAGAGGAAAAAACAATTTAAAAGATGGAATAAGTACATCATGAAAAAATCACAGTAGAAGAAGGAATGGGTCCTGTTCCTGCCGTACGAGAAAGAGGTCACCACGCTCAGCTCGGCTCTTCCTCTCCAGCAGGCACTGGCGACCACGCTCCTTAGACTGCAGGTGATTTATAGCAGCAGGCTTTTAAAATGTGTAAAGCTCCAGGCTCATCAATACCTTGTCTTCTGCCATTGTCCACTTAATGACCAGAATAGTCCTTTTACAGGAAACATCTAACAGAGCTATAAAAAGATATTACCAATACCTTACCTGCACAGACACTTTGTAGATTTTGTAAACTGAACATATTATTAATGAGCATAACCAATAGTTCAAACAAAGAATTAAGGTTTTATAAAAAGTATTTATTTTTCTTACTCTCTTTTGTTCTTCCTTTCATCCTTCCTTCCTTTCCTTTTTCTTTTTCTTTCTCTCTTCCTTCTTTCTTTCTTTCTCTCTTTCTCTTCTTTCTTTCTTTCTTTCTTTCTTTCTTTCTTTCTTTCTTTCTTTCTTTCTTTCTTCTTTTTTCTTTCTTTTCCTTCCTTCCTTCCTTCCTTCCTTCCTTCCTTCCTTCCTTCCTTCCTTCCTTCCTTCCTTCCTTCTTTCTTTCTTTCTTTCTTTCTTTCTTTCTTTCTTTCTTTCTTTCTTCTTTTTAAGCACAACAGAAGAAAACTTTGAAAAGCATTTGAATGTGAATCTAAGAAACTGAGGTTGTAACCTTTGCTGGTGGAGGTCCACTTTCCAGACGTGTGTGGTGCCCATGCATGCGGATATCCACGTAGTTTCTGTGTCTGCTTCCACACAACTCAAATCCATACCATTTCATTATTTCGAAGCCGATATCTCTCCCCTAGGTTATTATATTTCTATATATAGTAATTACAAGGTGATATTGTGGCGCACGTGAAACACAGGGTTTCAATCTTCCAGTCTGAATCGTTGTACGATGTCTTTGCTTGAACTGCTGCCAAAGCCAGACCCAATCTCAATTTCAGTTCATTCCAAAAGACAGCTGTGCAATGGGTTGTTCCAGAATTTCGTGGTAATGTACAGTGGGGGAATGGGTAAGCAAATCAGTAGGACGTATGATTATGGAAGTCTATCACAAAATAATATTTCACCAAGTGATTTAGTTCATCATTTCAATGCTCTTCTAGGAATCAAACCAACGTGCTTTGTTGGTGATTTCTCACACACAACTGTCAGGTCAGTTTATTTCATAAACATGTTACTGCGTTATGATGTGCAACTATAGAAGAAAACTCGAGTGAAATGAAAGACGCTCAGGCTCTGGATTTGTGAGAGCTTCAGAAGCCTGATTTTCTAAAGGTGAAACAATACATGAGTAATGTTCGCTAAAGGTCCTGGATTTGTATGTAGAAAGATTTGGACTGCGACTACTTACGTGGTTTCTGTAAGTCCCAGAAGGAGTATGCGTCCAGATGAAGCCTCAGCACAGACTCCAACCTTCTTCCACTCTGGGTGTGTGACACAGTTTTAAACACAGACGTGAACTAGAATGAGAGACACATCTCAGTGGGTGCTGTCACCTCAGACGTGACCTTGACCATCACAGTAACCATGGAATAGCCTAAAAATATGGACTGGGCATATTTATCTAATGACAGTGAAAGTGCACTCACCTGTTACACAGGCGTCTTCTGACTGACGCAGTCCCAGCAATCTTGAGCTGTGTGACTGTGGTCACAATTTCTCTGAGCATCGGTATCAGGGTGTATATGAGAAGCAGTTAAGGTACAGTATGTGAACTGATCAGAGAATGGTATCTCATAGAAAGCTCCCGACACCATACATTACAGCTAACTTGGCTATGCATGTTTCTCTACTGACATCTCTTCGAGGAGGAAGGACCCCCGGGAACGCGGACTGTGTAAGACTGGAACGTCTGTACACACGTGTTATTGACGGGGATGCCACTCCTCCAGAGGGCTTTGCAGTAGGCTCCCCCTTCAGTATGCGGTTGATTTTCAGTTCTTGTATGTGATTATTATTATTGAATTGCTCCTTGTTTGTTCTCCTTTTTTAGCCAGATTTTTCTTTTTTGTTTGTTTGTTGCCATAGGGCATGTGCACTCTCGAGAGAGACAGAGATAAGGAAAGTGAGAAATCGCCCCTAGGGGATGGCCACACCTCAATCCTTTCTTCTCCATTCTCTTCTTGGGATTTGAGGCATGCATGCACGTATGCCTGGCATGATTTTCAAGTCGCCAAGTCCAGGACTCGAATCGTAGTCGGTCATGTGGGAGCCCATGCCTTAATCATCATGCCACCTGCTGCACTCTCCCCACTTTCCCCCGTTTTTGTTAAGTTTCTGCTGTAGGGCACATGGGTTCACCACAGAGGGACAGAGTGAAGGAGACGTGCGAGCATGCGGCTCCCATGAGGAATGGTCACACTGCAATTCTCTGTCCTCCATCCCTCTCTCCTTCCAGGATTTGGACACATGCCTCGCACGTCTCCCAAGCTATGGGTTCGTAACTTCCACCGTGCAGGTGCTCCCATGGGATCCAGCTGCTTAACTACCGGACTGTGGATTAGCCTTCAAAAATATGTTTAAATCATAAATTACTGAATATATGAATAGGAGAGGATGGTGATACAGAAAATATGAAATGTGAAGATGGAATTTCCTGCCGCCTAGTCCAGGACTTGAACTGCAGCATGGCCATGTGGGATCCAAAGCCTTAATCAGCATGCCACCTGCTGGCCCCATTTATAACATTTTGAGTAAAATGTCATGACTGAAGACATCTCCCCCTAGGTTTTGAAAGTGTACATATACATATTAACTTACATCTTAATACATCTATCTTTAATTAGTTTATTTTGTTTTTGGTTTTTCCCTTTGGAATAGACAGAAACATCAGATAATTCTTCAGAAACGTCTTCTCTGGTCCAGACTCCTTGGAATCAGAGCTTCCATAAATATGGATCAGTTTCAACTGCTCCATCATATTTCAGGAAGGTAATATTAATCTTTAATGACTTTAAAAGAGCTGTCTAAACTCTCACTAATTCATTCTGATAGCTGTAAGTTCAACAGTGCCAGAATATATGTATTTATAAATTATTTTCTTCCAATGTGCTATTTTCCTTATTTTCCTGACTTTTATTTTGATAAATAGCTGCTTTGCACCGCATATTACAAAGTATGAAAATGAATATTTGATGGTTGTGAAGTCATATTATTCTAATGGAGCCATTTTATCTTTAGATTTTATTGATGATATTAAACAAATAAATATGACCCACAGATTCCAGAGAAAGGAAGCATTTTTCTCTAAATCTCTAGCCCCAAATGTTAACACTTGGAGTTCCAGGTTCTTATACTCATTATAGGCCCTCCTCCCATTTAAAGGAGGCTAGATTGCTTTCTTTATAGTTCCTTTCCTCTGAAGTCATTGGAACCACTCTATTTTCATTTTACCCCGAGCTGCCTTGTTTTCAGAGATTTTTTTTGGTTATAATTTTCTAAATTTAAGAGTCGGAAACTGATCATAGTACATCAGACATGCTTAAGCTATCGTATTTAGCTACTGAAAAGGGATTTATACATAGTATTATATACAGTATTATCTCTATCATTACACACTGGCTCAAATTATTTGTCAGCTAATGATTACTCAATACGTAATCACTGAACTCCTTGTAAGTGTCTAGTGGCCAGGGATACAGAGAAAACCGAGACATGGAATCCACAAGTCAGTGACTATAATCAGTTCAGAGGTCTGAGTCCAGGTCCTGCGACGAGTCCTGCTGACAGTCAGCTGTTGTAAACAAAGTATTATTGAACGAATTTGCTATCTGAGCATATAAATCAAAGTTTGCTGACCCTTTGTCTAACTGGTTGCATTGGTAGGAACAAGTAAAATAGAATATATTCATCTCTTTTCATATATACTGTTTTTCTGTTATTTTTTATAAACTC
This sequence comes from Tupaia tana, assembly GCA_026018925.1. Classification (NCBI taxonomy): domain Eukaryota; kingdom Metazoa; phylum Chordata; class Mammalia; order Scandentia; family Tupaiidae; genus Tupaia; species Tupaia tana. The sequence goes on from JAKSZU010000012.1 coordinate 66,890,200, forward strand.
TGAATAGATTATACATAAAGACAAAAGTATATTATACACATCTACATACCTTCATATGTATATGCACATATGTATTTTTCTAATTGTACTTTAAAGTTTTGATAAAATTTCTTGATATTTGCAGAAATAGAGCTTAATTATCTTGATTGAACTTAGATTTACAAAAAAAGTTCTAGGCCATTTGACTATAAGTATATTTAAGTTTCAGTCCATTTTTTAAGCTCCTTAATCATTAAATGACTATGTTTTTCTCTGACATCAGCACAGGTATTGAAGACATGGGAGAATTTCTCAGAGCAGTCTACCCTACGCACCCACTTTTGCTCTTTTCTAACAGATTGCTATTTTGTTGGGGACCAAGTCGCCATTTATTTTTGTGTCATATTATTTTACTTATTTAATTTTTGAGAGAGAGTTTTGCTATAGGGAGCATGTGCTCACCGGAGAGACAGAGAGACAGAAAGAAAGAAATCATCCCCCGGGGGAATGACCATGCTATACTTCCTTTTCCTCCGTCTCGTCTCAGGATTTGGGGCATACATGCACACACACTTGGCGTAAGTTTTAAGCCACCGGGTCCAGGATTCAAACTGCAGTTGACTACGTGGGAGTCCAGCAATGTAACCATTACACCATCTACTGGTCCCATATTGTTTTATTTTATGATGAATAAATATTAATGTTAAATTAATATTTATTCATCATAAAATAATTAACAATGGATAAATGTTAATAAATTAATATTTTAAATTAATAAATATTAATGTTCAGGAAATTAATACATTTAATAAAACATTTTTTGAGAGATTTTTGCTATAGGGCACGTGTGCTCGCCAGAAAGACAGAGAGAGACAGAGAGACAGAAAGCGAGAAATCACCCCCTAGTGGGGATGGCCACACCGCAATCCCTTCTCCTCCATTCTCCTCTTGGGATCTTGGGCACGCACGCACACACGCCCAGCGTGAGTTTAAGCCGCCGGGTCCGGGACTCGAACCACGGTCGACTACATGGGAGTCCAGCGACATAGCCATTACGCTAACTGCTGGTCCCTAATAAAACATTATTTACCAAAATGTTTTAGAAATCATTGCATATAGAGTAACTTTATTCTGGTCTCCCATAAACATAGAATAGACAAATCATTTATAAACATTGAATCTGCCTTTGGAAAGGAAAGAATGAGTTGAACTTACCTAGCGATTTTGGAAATAGTCCGTGCACACTGGTCCATGCAGAATCTAGGAAAACTGCATTTTACTCAGCAAGTCACCCCTTTCTCTATGTGCATTTTACATGGACTTATATCATCATCAGACTCGCCGAGCAACCAAGCCACATGTGTGACACTGCACGCTCAGGACCGGTGGATTAACCACTGTGTGGATACCTGTTCCATACCCACTCGGGGCTGAAAGCCAGGTGAGAATGTGTGTAGGCCTTCCATATACAAAGCAGGGTGTCCACGTGGAAAATCGACCATTCACCAAACCCAAATTCTTCACGAGAATCAAAGCGAAGGTAGTTATCTAGGTTTGCTTCTATGTCGGGCTTTCATCCTCCTTATTGACCGTCCTTTACAAAGTTACATGATCTAAAGAAGACAGCTCCTCCTCCTCATGCATGAAGACTTCTCCCTGATGCAGGCACAACTCCACCTTGGAGGAGCCCTCCATTATGACCTGTTAGATTCCTATGCCTGGACGTTTGCCTTCTCCTCTGTGCCTAAGAGCAAACAGAGTGAGTTAACACTGCTATTGTCTTTAAACTTCACTTCTAGTTCCCTAAGATAAGGTCCAGTCAGTGGACCTTGCCCAGAGCCATAAAGACTATTAAGATTCCATTGTGTTTGGGTAGAGATAGGACATACCCTTAGGGATGATGAAGTGTTTTTTTTCTGCTTCTGTGATGTGCTTTTTCTTGCTTTGCATGTACAGTTGTAAAACCCTTCCCGCTACCCTTCTCCCCCATCCAAGCCCACTGCACCTTACCCTCTGAATCCTCAGTCATCCCGGACATGACTGTGCATTTTTGCCTTTATAAGCGCCCCTCACCTTGCACTCAGGGCTGGGGGTTTTGAGAGACATGAGTCCCCCCATATGCCACTAGCTTAATCGATAAACTCCAATAAATTTGGCTGTGTCTGGATGTCCTCTCGTTTCTCGCTGAGTACCATCCCGTTGCTAAAGTACAAGGCGGGTGTCACGGTGGAGGGAGGCTGGCACTACCAAACCCAGGACATCCGGTCAGGGAAGGAGCCAGGGAGAAGACGTGCTCGCTGCCCCTCTCCCCTGCCCTCGCCTCCCTGCGCTGTGCCTGTGTTAGCCAGAGGTCCCTGAACTGGCCCCTGCTTTTCCTGTTCTCTGCATGTCTCCTCAGCATGGCAGCTGGAGTGAGCCTTTTAAAGGGAAGTCAAACGGCATTACATCTCTCTAAAGGCTTGCCATGGTTTTCCGTTTAAATTAGAGTAAATGCCAAAGTCCTCCGAATGGTTTGGATAACCCTGAATAATCTGCCTTTGCCCCTAATCCCCATTTCCTCACAGAAGCTTTGCTCTGCCCGCCTAGCCCCGTGGTGGTCTTTTCTGGCTTCTCCATTACAGTCACATTTCTGTGCCTGCAATTCAGACCATTTCCTCCCTCGGGCTTCGGCTCAGCTGTTCTCATGTAGCAATATCTGCTCTTACTTTCTCACCTCCTTAAAGTGTTCCCTCAAGTCCTTTCTTCTTATTGAAATTGAATTGGCCGACTGTTTAATATTTCAACCTACACCCATCTTGATTCCGATCTCTGGTACTCTACATTAATTTTCCTTTTATTGTGTATTTTCTTTTTTTTTTTTATGTAGCACTTCTCACCTCCTAACGTATCACATCATTTTCTAAATTATCTGGATTTTTCTTCCCTGCTTACTGTAGCTCATCTCTGCTGAAATGAGCAGACTGGTAATCAGGCCTCTTTGGTCACAGATGTTGCCTCCTCATAGGAGATCAATAAATATTAGTGAGAATGTAGAAGGAATGCCAAGACTAATTGTTTTCCGTTGACTGAAAAGAAAGATGCATTGATCTGGATATTAGGATAAATAGTCTTTCAAGTCAAATCATGCCCAAAATGCACCAACTGAAGAATAAAATAAAACATTCCATTCTTTTTGCTAAGAACTCATAATTTTCATGAAAAGGCAAAGATTAGAATTTGTCCCAGTATGTAGGATGTTCCATATATTTTTTACAGATAGTTGCAATTAATTTAGATAATGTTAAATGCTCTTTATTTGCATTTGTAGTTTATTTCTGAAATAGAGTTTCAACGTCTTTAAACTCTACATATACAGAAACAGCTTAAAATGCCACAGCTCAAGGAGGCTCGTGAAAGCCCAGCACAGTCCATGGCTTCAGGCAGGCCGGGCAGTTCACCTGCTATTCCCTTCATTATTTTCAGAGGAAATGGGTCAGCAAGGCGAAGTCTGGAATGTGCAACAGGAAGTGAAAGAGGAAGTCACCGGGCTATTAGCAAGATTATCTCAAGCCTTTCTCTATGGGGAGGAAAATAAAATTCTTTTTCTTTTTAGAGAGATTTTTGCTATAGGGCACATGTGCTCACCAGAGAGACAGAAAGCAAGAACTCACTCTGCAGGGAGGATGCTCTAGGGCAATGCCAACAGTCCTATCTCCATTCTCCTTTCAGGATTTTGGGCAAGCTCTGCATGAATTTCAAGTGACTGGGTTCGAGATTCAAACCACAGTCGACTATGTGGGACTCCAGCAAGGTAACCATTATACCATATGCTGGCCCCTTGCCACAATTTTTAAAAGATGACTTAATATGTCAGTTTTACATAAATATAAGCAATTAATAATCAAAGGTTAAAAAAATAAGAGGATAATTATAGTCTTATTATGTTGACTATACAAATTCAAGTAAGATCTTACTCTAAGGTGCACTTTGTTGTTACTGTGTTTGAAGTTTTTAATACAAGGGAGAGTGAAAGAATGATTTTTTTTTTCTTTTTTTGGCAGTGTCTCACCATTGCAATTTGCTGTCCCAGCCTGCAGGTAGCTAGGATTATAGGTACAAAAAATGAGAATTTGAGTGATTTTTGTTCTATTTTCTTAGAATTTTGTAGTGTCATTAAAGTCATTGCCCCTCATCCATGGAGAAAATGAGACCCCCAGTGGGCACGTGGAGCTGAAGACGGTACTGAGCCCTACGTACGTTCTGTGATTTTCTATACAGACACACCGAGAGAGTTTAATTTATAAATGAGTTTAAAATGGGGCCAGCAGGTGGCATGGTAGTTAATGTGCTGGACTCCTACCTGGCCAGCCCAGACCGTGGTTAAGTCCCAGACTTGGGCGCGTGTGCATGAGTACCCAGAATCCCAAAGGGAACGGAGGGGGAGGGATTGAGGCGCGTCCATTCCCACTGAGGGGTGATCTCTCGCTTTCCCTCTCTGCTTTCCTCTGGTGAGTGCACATGAGCTGTAGCAAAAACTTAAAAAAAAAAAAAAAGAAAAAAGAAAGAAAAAGAAAAAAGAGAGAGAGATTAAAAGCAGTACCTAATAATAAAATTGAACAATTATAATGATCATTGTAATAAAAATTATGTGAATGTGGTCCTTCCAGAGAATCTTGAATGATATCAACACACAAAAATGATAAATGTTTGAAGGAGATACGTGTTTATTTCCCTGACTTGATCATAAATACAATGTACACATGTACTGAAAATGAACATGTCATAAATATGAGAAGTTTTAAAAGTTCATGGAAAATTTGTATCATGAAAAGTTTACACATGGATTTCAAATTATTTTTGTACCAAAATAGATACTTTGATTCTATTTCCCATGAATGTTTAGAAGTTCTCTCATATGTACGATTATGTGTCAATTATAAAGAAAACAAAACTAAAACTAAAAATCTTCTTGTATTATACTCACTCCTCTCCTTTGTGTGGCTCACTGACCTCATAAATGAGGTGACTACTAAGTGGCCGACAAGCAGTCAGCAGGCACGGGGTGGGGAAACTGGCAAAGGAGACCCCTGTCACAGAGAGCCCAGATTGCATCACAGTACTCAGAGTAACATAGAAATTAAATTTTGTGACTAGTTTATTTTTGCAATTTTATGTTTACTTGTAAATAATTATTTATTTTATTTGTTATTGTTATCTTTTAACGATCACCAGAGAGAGACAGAGAAAGAACGAGAGGGAAAGTGAGAAAGCAAGCCACTAAATCTGGGAGTTCAACCGCAGTTGACCACGGGCAGTTGACCACGGGGGAGTCCAGCCCTAATCACCACACAACCTGAGGGCCCTGTAATTTTATACGGACTGTGTTTAGACTCTGGTCAAACAAAGGTAACCCAAGCAATGAAAAGTGAAATTGCAGAAAAGGGAGGACTACTGTACCCTATTTACATCACTTATTACAGTGGAAGGAAGTTAGTAATTGCTGAGTAAGACTAAATAAGTAATTTTCACCTTAGAGTTTTGTGAATAAGTTTCTTTACTATCATAAGTTCCCTTTGACATGCAGATTGAACCAACATGTGGAATAGGCTATAAATGTAGAATTCTCTCGCTCTTTTTTTAAAGGTCTTTGCCATAGAGTGCATGTTCTCACTGGAGAAACCAAGAGAGGGAGAGTGGGACTCACCCTCCAGGGGAGATGGCCATGCCGCAATCCTTTTTCCTGCCCTCTCCTGGATTTGGGGCACGTGCACACAGGTGCCTGCTGGGAGTTTCAGGCTGCCAGGTCCAGGCCTCAAACCACGTCGCGCCCTGCAGAAGTCAGCCCCTTTAACCACCGTGCCCCTGCTGGTCCCATACTGTGTGATTCTAACGAGGTTACATAACATTATAATCGTTACTAATATTTATACTTCGAGCACATGTTGGTTTACATAAAGCAAGCCTTTCCCAATTTTATTTCAATTAAATAGGATTTCAGAGCGGTTATAAATAGCAAATAGAGAAAGCCAGCGCTTGTTGATGACAATGATGTAAATCTCCAATTAATTTAACAAAGTTTTTAAACTTTTCTTTTTAAGCATTTCTAAATGTACTTAACTACAATCACCTCTACGGCGTCTGTGAGTGACAGCACGTATGTACATGGGTGCTCAAACACGTGCTGCATAGGAGACCAATTAGCACCTTACTGGACACGACTTTTCTTTATCGAAAAGTCTGGAATTCACCAACTCATTATACAATCTCACGGTCCTGTGGATGCTAATGCGGATGGTACTTTCAGTCACTGGCTGTCTCAGATTTTGATACGGCAGGGTTTTGAATTCATAATTAACAGTTTTTGATGTTCAGTAAAAGGTATGGTACTGAGATGAACTCGGATAGCTTATAAATAGCAAGAAGGTTATGGCCCTCTTTTGCCCCTGATACTCTGACTGAGTAGTTCTGTTTTGTTTGTTTGTTTTTAAGGGAATGTTTTAGCAATCAGCAGTTCCCAGTGACTGCGGCCCTCAGTTACCTCGGCGAATCACTGACACCCTTGAACGCGATGTAACTCAGATGTTGGGAAAGACCCATTCTCCCGACAACGACTGCATGAGCGTTGTTCACATTCCTGGGAAGGCGCGTACAGTGAGCATTTCTGAGCTCAGCTAAGGCCGACGGGTGGGTGACGTCGGCACTGCTCGGAGTCCCTCTCTTGCGGGTCTGGTGTAGGACACGTGAAGATTCGTCACCGCGCTTTGCTCAGGGACCCTGTCCCCTGGTTACTCTGTGGACGCCTGCTCTCCAAAGTACCACGAGAAAGGGGGCCCTGGGGCGACTGGGGCGTGAGAACGTGATGGTGCCCTTAAACTGGAGGCCCTCGGAGCGCCTGCCTCTGCTGTGAGGACGCAGGGGAGGGCCCTCGGGAGTCGGCCAGCAGGACCCTGGGACACGGGCCGTGTCTGCCTGATCCCTATGCCCTGTGTCCAGGACCTGAGGAGTAACTCCCCGTGACGGTGCTGTTTCTGGGCTGAGGGGCGGCGACAGCAGGTGGAGCTGGGAGCAGCGCACTGGCGGGACAGCGAAGGCGAGGTGGCGGCTAAGGGCCTCCCAGCACCTTCCGGGCGCCCCGGGGCTGCGCGCGCCTCTGCGGGACCTGGACCCTGCAGGGCTCCCCGAGGCCAGGCGTGCAGAGCTCAGCGGGGAGCAGCCCGGAGCCGGTGCCCGCTGTCCAGGTGCGCGCAGGGGAGGGTGAAGCCAGGGCTCCCGGGTCTCCTTCGCAGCGACTGGCCTGCATCAGGGCGGTGAGGGCAGCCGGGAGTGCGACCCCGCTGGAAACAGCAGCACGCACAGACGGCTTCGGGCACACCCGGCTGCGCTTCCAAGCCAAACGCAATTCGGATCTTCCGCTTTCCAGCCCAGCAATGTTTTCCCAAAACTAATCTAGCGTAAAGAGTCATGAAATTGGCAGTTTCCATCCTGGCATTCTCATTATCCAGTTCATTTATTCAATAATTTTTTATTAAAATGCTACTTTGGATCAGAATGTGTGTCAGGGGAAGAAAAACTCACAGCGAACCGACGCGTTATAACCACAACCCATAGAGGAGAGTTGTGGGGACTGACGCCCGCATGGTGGAGTGACCCCGGGACCGAGACTCGCAGGGGCTGTTCCTGCCTGACAGGGAAACGGGACAAGACAGCCAGGGGGTCCTTTCTGAGCTCGGTCTGACACACTGGTCGGGAGATGACAGTTAGTGGCGGCGGGGAGAAGGGGCCTTCCGAGCACGGGTGACAGCAGCCACCTGAGAGGGGTCCCCGGAGCAGGGAACCAGGAGGGACTCAGGGACTGGGCACCAGCCACTCGGGCCAGCCTAGGCCGGCGACTGCACACGGGGACCGTGTCCGCTGGGTGCCTACAGCTCTGACAGGTGCAGGGGAGCCCGAGGACTGAGAATTCTGACCACAAGTAAGAGCAACACAACTGAACATAATCCAGCCTAACTGTAGAAAAGTGTGCTGTCTCCTGTGACCTGACACCCAGCCTTGGATCCTCTAAAACTCGGGTGTTGTCATCAGTCAGATATGACGGCAAGAACTGGAGCAGCAGCGTTTTAAGATCATTGAAGATGGGACCAGCAGTTGGCGTAATGGCTGGACTCCCACGTAGTCGACCACAGTTGGAGTCCTGGACCCGGTGCCTTAAACTTGCGCCGGGTGCCTGTGCGTGCATGCCCAAGATCCCCAGAGGAGAATGGAGAAGGGATTGCAGCTGGCCATTCCCCCTGGGGGGTGATTTCTCGCTTTCTGTCTGTCTCTCTCTTTCTGGTGAGTGCACGTGCCCTATAGCAAAAACCTCTCATAAAGAAAATATCATCGAAGATAGAATTTTGAAAAGAAAGAACCTGGGAACCAGCAGATGGCATAGTGATTATGTTGCTGGACTCCCAAGTAGCTGCCGATGGTTCAAGTCCCAGACCCGGCAGCTTGAAACTCACTCTGGGCATGCGTGCGTGCATGTCCCAAATCCCAAGAGGAGAATGGAGAAGAAGGGATGTGACTGGCCATTCCCTCCCCACTCCACGATTTCTCATGTTCTGTCTCTCTGTCTCTCCAGCAAGCACGCGTGCCCTATAACAAAAAGTCTCTCCAAAAAAAAAAAAAAAAAACAGAACGAACCTGGACTTTTGACACTGGGATCCACTCCATCAGCCTGTGTATGAATGCTTAGGCTCTTACCTGTTTAGGAAGACCCTTACCTGTTTAGGAGCAAGTTTATTTCAGTTTACAAGGCAACAGCAGAATCTGTACTTCAAGGAGTTTAGTGAGTCTGGACTTCCCAGTGCTCCCTTCTCTGTGGTGGTTCCAGACGGAAACAAGACAGACAATGTTGGCCCAGAAAAGTTTAGTTATTATTTAAATTACCATGACCACCTCAGAAGGAAACAAATGTGTCTACAGTATCTAAGGATTTTCTGAAAGATCACCCCCACTGCATCATTTACAGCCCAAGTCATTCTGGTAAGAATTCATCTTTGGCTCATCACATAATCTCTTCCAAATGCTTTCCCCCCAAACTTCCTTCCCCTGGGTTAATTTGCTAAGTGACTCCATTGTCATTGACCTGTTACGACATCACAGATGCAGATGACTGACTGACAGCGTTGCCAGAACCCTGGAGATTGGGCCTGATGTGTCCCATCCCCTCTGCCATCTTGGAAAACCCCTTTGCTCTTGCCTCAGATGGCCACTGAATTATTGTAAGAATAATTTGTAACTTCCCCTCGACATCTGACGCCTGCTTTCTGTGTGTGTGTGTTTTCCAACCTGACATCCCTAAAATGAGCAGAACCCAATTCTTTCTACTGGACAAACACATTCTCTTTTTCGCAGTGATAACATTCTACTTTGGGAGGTGTGGTGGTTGAGGCACTGGGTCTCCACAGGGCAGGCCACCGTTCAGGTCCCGGACCTGGCGGCTTAGTTTCTCACGTTCTGTCGTCTCGCTCTCGGCCTCTCTTTGTTGAGCTCACATACCTTAGAGCTCATTTTACAAATAATAATAATAAATTAAATTAAATAAATAATTCTTAAAAAAAATAACATTCTGTCCCTCTCTCCTAATCATGTAACTTAACACTATCTGATTATCGGTATGATTTTCTAAATTTTTTACCTTTTCTGAAAATAAGCCCATGACTTTGATGTTATATTTTTTATATTTGTTTTTATTTTCTGATTAGTGGTTCTTATCAGTTTTTCATTTGATCAACTTTTCCAGAATACCTCACTAAATTTAATGAGTTTTAGCATCTTTTTAATAAGTAAGTGTTGAATAAATTCACTGGAATTCATGTATTCATATCCTTCTATCTCTTCCCTTTACCTTTATTCAGGAAAAGGGCTCTCTTTTCATTGCTGAGAAAAAATATATCATTAATTATTCCCATTATGCATAAACATTGGGTCATTGGAAAAGTCATGACATATTTTTTATGTTTTTCTATGCAAAAAAAGGATCGTGACTTTTCGAGTGAGCCAATGTAGGTTTATCTTATTCACGCTGTGACTGGATGAAGTCCCTGTCCGAACCTCGCTCTGCGACTTGCCACTCAGACGTCAGCACTGACACAGGACACACGCTGGCGGGAAGGAAAGGGAGCTTCATCAGATGGCCAGCGACCTGGGGTGCGGCTTACGTGCAGAGACACCTTCCCACACTGGTCTAACACGGGTCTTGCAGGGGGAGTGAGGGAGGGACCTGCTGGTGCTGTTTGCCTAGCACAGCGGTCAGCAGTGCCTTGACAGGGCCCGTGCCAGCTCACATCAGGGCTGTTTCAGCTCTGGCTGGATCAGCTGGACCTGACTCAGGACAGAAGTTTTTGTGTTTTTTCTTTTAAGAGTTTTAGCCTTCAGGCATGTGTGCGCTCTGGGGTTGGGGGGAGATAAGAAGAGGGAATGTGAGAAACACCCTCCGGGGACCGCCATGTGGCAATGCCTCCTCCATTCTCCTCCCAGGACCTTGGGCACGCATGCATACTTGACCTGCGTGTTTCAAGACACTGGATCCACATTTCCTCATATGCTTTTCGGCTGTTTTTATGTCTTCCTTAGAGAGATTTTTTGTTCAGCTCATTTTCCCATCTTTTAATTGAGTTAATTCTTTTCGAGTAAGCGGCTTGAGTTCCCCGTCTATTCAGGTTATCAGTCAACCACGTGGGAGGCCAGTGACTTAACTGCTATGCCATTTTCTGTCCCTAGGGCAGTTTTTCTGTTCCTTGAGCCCATCTGACTCTAGAGGACCATCTCAGGGCCTGGTCTCCAGAGAATTTCAGTAAAGTCATGATTAATTTTCCTAGTTAACCTAGTCCTCTAGGTTAATATGGAGTTATTTTGGTACCTCTTGTTCCCTGGCTATAAAATAAAGAGAAAGAAGTACCAAGAACATAAGGACAAAATAATGATGAACTGGTAATTATTTTGGGGAGTAAAAAATTAAAAAGACATTTTAACCTGCTTAGAATCTGCATTATAATTTAGGTCTTAAGTAGATTTTACAAAGCGATTCTTCAATTTAGTCAGGTTCCTTTAGTAGCAAGGTTTCTTGTATTTATTGGCATCTTTCAGATATTTGAATAACTAGTAAATTATCTGACAGAAATCAGACATATCAAGCCATGTCAATTGGGGTTAGAACTAGTTGACGACAATGTCACTAAATCTATATTCCATTTGAAACAGCATGAGAAAGAATTGAATTTGGAGTCAAACAGAACTGGGTGTGAAGAAGGCCCTGCCCCTTTGCTGTATCAGTTGAGGGTACTTTTGGCCTTGAGCTACAGAAAGCCCAATGAAACATGGGGTAAGTGGAGGACGTCTATTTTCACGCATACGATGATATTAAGCAATGGGGAAACTAGAGACGGCGGTTCTTGGTTCTTCCCTGAGGCTGGCTTGGCTGTGACTGAAAAATGGCCACCATGATCAGCAAGGACAACACGCTCTCTTCATGGTGAGTGGGGTAGAGAGGGCTGCTCAGCTCACCCAGAGAAGCCTTTCCTGCAGGCTGAGCTCACAGAGACAGAGTGTGCTCCTGTGGACCAGTCACCATCGGGACTGCCACATGTTGACCGCTTAGAGGTGTCCGTGCTTCGCTGGTGAGAGCCGGAATGCCGTCATGGGCTCAGACTAACACAGGTTAGTGCCAAAAGCAGAGCCCGGGTAAGCCGAGTCTCAAAGACTGAAGGACAGGTGGCTCACATTCTCATCACAGGTGGATTCGTGTTCAGTATTGCTTAAATGCTTCTTCTTTTTCTATAAGACAACATTTTACAATATTTTATAGTCATGTTAGACTGAAAGCAGTGAAACAATACTAGTTAAATGTCACTGAATGATTGTTCAAGAATCCTTCCTCCATGTAGACTGTCCTTCAAGATTGTCTGTTTTCCTGGGAGGTTAATAAGAAAATGGACTTTTTTTTTTTTTTTTTTTTTTTTTTTGGAGACGTTTTTGTTATAGGGCGCATGCGCTTGCCAGAAAGACAAAGAGAGACAGAGAGACAGAAAGCGAGAAATCACCCCCCCCCCCCAGGAGGGATGGTCACACCGCAATCCCTTCTCCTCCGTTCTCCTCTCGGTATCTTGAGCACACATGCACACATGCCCAGTGTCAGTCCCAGCCACCGAGTCTGGGACTCAAACCCCGGTTAACTACATGGGAGTCCAGCAACATAGCCATTACGCCAACTGCTGGTCCCAAAAAATGGACTTCTGTCTGTCACCAACACAATCTTCTGCAAAATGACCTCAGTCACTGAATGTAATGAGGATGGTATAAAAGTAGATTACGCACATTACAGAGGAAAGAGGGTTAGCGTATCCGTATTTTCCTGTAAATAAAGGAATACAACATTGGGACCCTTTCCCCCTTTCCTATCTCTGGGCCTTTAACAGTCCCAGATGAAGTAGAGTTTCAGTAAAATTTTATAGAGTAAGCGCCAGCAGGTGGCATAGTGGTTAAGTTGATGGACTCCCATGTGGTCAACTGCAGTATAAGTCCTGGTCCTGGCAGCTTGAAACTCATGCCAGGCACATATGCATGCATGCCCGAAATCCCAAGAGAAGAAATGAGGAGGAGAGATTGTGGAGTGGCCATCTGCCTTTGGGGAGAGGGCTGCTTTCTCACTTTCTGTCTCTCCAACGAGCATCTGCAACCTATAGCAAAAAATCTCTCAGACAAAATTTTTGTATGGAATAGATGACTCTCCCTTAATCACATACAGAAGCTTCAAAGTACTCTCTATGCAAATATCATAAACATTACAACTCTTTTTTATCCTAATTTTATTAGCATGTACCTTATAAAATGCCATAATAATTAGTTCCAAAAATATGCTAAAAATTTATGGAATCAAAAAATTTTTTCTCACCATAATATTTTATCGTTTTTTAAAAATGTAGTACATTTCTTTATCCTACTAGGTATTGGATCACTGAGAAAGGCATTAGTAAAAGTGTTCACTATTACTTTGCATAAGACTTCATTAATAACAATAAAATGATGATAAAATAATTAGAATCTTCATTTTCTAATTTTATCACAGAAATTATTTCTCTTTAATAATGAGTATATAGTCTATTTGTTTAGACTTTTGCAACATTCATGACAGTAGTTACTTTCTTGTTGTTTCCTGTTGTTTAATTCGATTTTTGCCATAGGGTACCTGTTATCACCAGAGAGAAGAGAGGGAACGTGAGAAATCGCTCCTTCCAGGAGGATGGCCATGCCGTAATCCTTTCTCATCTATTCTCCTCTTGGGATTTTGGGCATGCATGCCCATGCACATGCACCCTGGGTGATTTTTAAGCCACTGGGTCAGGGCTTGAAAACGGACTTAAAGAGGGAACTGTAATAGGTCATGTAGGGGTCCAGGACCTGAGCCACTACACCTCCTAGGGGTCCAGGACCTCAGCCACTACACCACCTAGGGGTCCAGGACCTCAGCCACTACACCTCCTAGGGGTCAGGCAGGGTCCACCTCAGCCACTACACCTCCTAGGGGTCCAGGACCTGAGCCACTACACCTCCTAGAGGTCCAGAGACCTGAGCCACTACACCTCCTAGGGGCCCAGGACCTCAGCCACTACACCTCCTAGAGGTCCAGGACCTGAGCCACTACACCTCCTAGGGGCCCAGGACCTCAGCCACTACACCTCCTAGGGGTCCAGGACCTGAGCCACTACACCTCCTAGGGGCCCAGGACCTGAGCCACTACACCTCCTAGGGGTCCAGGACCTGAGCCACTATACCTCCTAGGGGTCCAGGACCTCAGCCACTACACCACCTAGGGGTCCAGGACCTGAGCCACTACACCTCCTAGGGGTCCAGGACCTGAGCCACTACGCCTCCTAGGGGTCCAGGACCTGAGCCACTACACCTCCTAGGGGTCCAGGACCTGAACCACTACACCACCTAGGGGTCCAGGACCTGAGCCACTACACCTCCTAGGGGTCCAGGACCTCAGGCACTACACCTTCTAGGGGTCCAGGACCTCTGCCACTACACCTCCTGCTGGCTCCAATCCTATCGGATTTAAAAGGATCTAATGTAGCTAACTTCAGGCAAGACAATGCTGAAACATTATTATGACAAGTTAATAAAACTATAGATTTTGATACATATTGATCTACTTTGACATTTTTAATGAATATTGGAATTTTCTAGGGGAACAAGGTATCATACTAACCAAAAAATCAAGCACCTTCAGTCATCTTCAGACAGCTGTTTTTATCTGGGCTTAGACTATTTAGTTCTACATTTTTAATAAGAATACAAATTTCATTGCTTTTTTATTGCTGAAAGTTTGGCTAATTTATTGGGTTGTCGGAAAAGTCATGACAAAAATGAGTCATGACTTTTGAAAAAAAAAGGAAACAATATTTCCTCCATTTACATGCTGCCAGTTAAAAGCAGACTCCGCAGCTGGTGTACCATATTAAGCTGTACCTACTCTATTTTCTTATGCCAAACAGCCTAATTTTAAACAACACTATCGCTGCAGCTTGAAATGTCTTATGTCTGGTCACCTGGATCATCTAGGAAAAGGAAGATAAATTTTAGTTGGTACTTCTGTTTTCTCTTGCAAGGTCAATTAATATATTCAGGGTACCCACTGCTTTTCAAATCGGAAATCAGAGGACAGTGTCCAGAGGCATTTTCTTGGCCTTGCCTCCCTAAGATAATTTAGGACGAGAACCCACCTCCTTTTGGGCTGGCAGGAGACCAGGCTTACGTCTGTCAGAATTTCTAGGCAGACTGCTCAGCACATATTCCACAGAGCCTAGTATGATCTCCTAGGAATAATTACTCTTCGCACAGTTAGGAAAACAGAGCTGCAGTAGCTGACAGGCAGGCCTCACACTTAGCTAAATTGTATTGGCAATGCTGTCCAGAAAATAAGCAATGTCTCAAGAACAATTTGAAGGTGATATAAAAGGAAACGTAACTAAGCTTAGCCTACTAATCATTGGAGTTTGTAATAGCTACTGTGCCAGTAAACTGTTGGAAATTCATTTTGAACTGATTTTGCACTGCTTTGTAAATAATCCCTCCTTCAGCGAGTTAACTATTTATGAAGTCAGACTGGAGTACTTGAGTACCTTCACAAGCAATGTATTACTGTTTTCTTTTTCAATACCTCTTGGAAATTAACCAGCTAGCTATGAATGTAATGTCGTATTATAGCAATACCTCACCTATCCAAAGACCACTCATCTTTGACATCTTATTAAGAAACTGGGAAAAAAATTCAACTGAATTGCTAAAAATAGATGACATACATTTATGTGTACAAATGCATTCTTACACAATCACGGCCTAATCTTAAACATCTAATCCACATACCATCACCCTTCAAATTCAAATGCCATGCCAGGTCTGAACTCACAATTGATAGTTCTCTGCTGATAATTTTACTTTTCACGGTACTTCTATTAGAAAAATGTATTGAGTCACAGATGTGAGTTTACTCTTTTGCCATTAATGAACAAAAGATTTTTATTGTATTAGAAGTGGAAATTCTAGGGACCAAGGCAACTGCCCGTCTGCTCTCCACCCATCTTCCAGACCCCAAAACTCAGACAGAAGCCGTTTATATCTAAGGGGTGCCCTGCCACGTGCAGGGACCATGGCGAGTGATTTTCTGCTCTAACCCCTCTTCCAGACCCCAAAACTCAGACAGAAGCCGTTTATATCTGAGGGGCGCCCTGTCATGTGCAGGGACCATGGCGAATGATTTTCTGCTCTAACCCCACTTCTAGAACCCAAAACTCAGACAGGTAGGGAAAACTCAGTCTGCTCTGTCTCTGTCTCTCTCTGTACATTAAAAATATTTTTTTAAATCACTTTTTCCCACTTCTGACCTCTTCTTTCTCTTGCTAATTTCAGAAGCCATTTATATCTGAGGTGTGATCTGCTGTGTTTGCACACTATGGTTTTCATTTTTGCTTTTTGAAAAAGAATTTTCCCCCTTTTTTGGTTGTTTTTGTCTTTTTTCCTTCTTTTCCCCTTTGTTTTCTTTTCCTTTGCTTTTTTTTTTTTTTTTTTAAACCTTACTTTCTTACTCCACTGCTCAGCCTCCACACACTGAGAGCCTAGGCAGGCCTAGGTGCACAGTAGCCAAGCATCTGAATACTTTCTGGGTCATAGAAATCCTCAACCCTTACTGATTCTGCTGAACAAAGGGAGAAATGCCTCACAAAATCTCTTTCTACGGATACCACGTTGCAAAACATAGTAAGGAGAGAAATTGTCACAGATGTGCCTTACTATAAAGGCAAAGCCCATGGTCTTACAGTTGCAGAAAATTTCTTCAACCAATTAGCCAAAAGTGAATACACCACCAAACAACTAGAATTCAGAGAAGAGAGGCCGCAGAGTGAGCAGCAGGGAGAATTAAGAGCTGCAGAGAGAGCGCCGCTCTTCTCCTCCCGCACACCCCTGAGCTCTCAGGTGAAACCCCGAAGCTCAGTTCAGGTGCACCTATTCCCCAGAAGCTGTGAGACCTTTGTAATATCCAGTTCTAAGGTCAAAAGCACATGTTGCTTGATGTGCATCAGAGAAACAGAACTACAGAGAGATTGTGAATCATCTTCTCTCACATACCTTTAAATGCTCAGAATTCACTCCAAAACATTAGGATGAAAATTAGAAATCCACAAGATGATCAGAAGCCACTGCAGAGGCACAAGAAATATGAGAAGCCAAGAAAATATCTCTTCCCCCAAGGGAAAAGAACAACCCTCATCATCCACAGACGATTGCAATGGAACTCATGGAAGTGACCAATAGAGAATTTAGAATATTCTTAGTGATGAAACTAAACCAGGTACAAGAGCTGAGAGAAAATGAACTCCAAAAGGAGCAAGAGAAAAGAGACCATGAGATCCAGGAGTTGAGGAAGTTCTTCCATGATTTGAAAGAAGAAATATAAACGATAAAAACAATCAAATGGAGCTGTTAGAGATGAAGACTAGTACAGGAAATCAAAACCTCCCTTGAAAGTATTAAAAGCAGATTAGACCATGCTGAAGATCATATCTCAGATGTTAAAGACAAAACCTCTGACCTAGGAAAAGAATCAACAAAAAGACTAAGAAAGTAACCCCCCAAAATTAGCATAATGTACAAGAAATACTAGCTACCATTAAGCACCCAAACATCCAGATAATCAGTACCCCAGAAGGTGAAGAAACTAATAAAGACATTGGTAATCTATTCCATTAAATCC
Source organism: Tupaia tana (assembly GCA_026018925.1). Taxonomy (NCBI): domain Eukaryota; kingdom Metazoa; phylum Chordata; class Mammalia; order Scandentia; family Tupaiidae; genus Tupaia; species Tupaia tana. The sequence goes on from JAKSZU010000012.1 coordinate 66,907,451, forward strand.
TGAAAGAATATTTTCCAAACCTTGAGAAGAATACAAATATCCAGACCCAAGAAATACAGAGGACCCCTGATAGAATCAACCCAAGAAGATCTTTTCCAAGGCACATCATAGCCAGTTGGCCAAAACCACAGACAGAGACAAGATACTAAAATTGGCAAGAGAGAAGAAATGTCAGGTCACTTACAAAGGATATCCTTTGTAACATCAGAGCTCTCCTCAGAAAAAATATGAGCAAGAAAAGAATGGGAAAATGTAGTCAAAGTGTTAAATGAGAAACAACTTCAACCAAGAATACTACACCTGGAAAGATTATCCTTTGTATGGGAAGAAAGGATAAAAACATTATCAGATAAACAAAACCTGAAAGAATTTACTGACACCAGACCAGCTCTTTAAGAAGTTCTGAAGGCAGTGCTATACTAGAAGAACCAAAGACAGACAGGCAGAAATGAGAGAACAAAAAGCAACCATGAAAATGACCAACTTAATGGTAAAGACAGGTCTGGAAACATTAATAAGAATGTCAAATGTTAACTTCCAGGATTTAAATGGAAAAACTGGACCTCACAGTAACACTGCAAATTCAACAGAAGAGAGATTAATTACATGAGACTGAACTGGTGAAATAAAATTTTATGACTTTTACAACCTGGCAAACCATCTTCACTGAGGGGAAAAAAAAAAAAAAAAAAAAAAATGTATGATTTCTTTTTTTTTTTTTGGAGAGGTTTTCGCTATAGGGCGCGTGCACTCACCAGACAGACAGAGAGAGACAGAGAGACAGAAAGTGAGAAATCACCCCCCAGGGGGAATGGTCACGCTGCAATCCCTTCTCCTCCATTCTCCTCTCGGGATCTTGGGCACGCACGCACACGCGCCGGGCGTGAGTTTTAAGCCACCGGGTCCCGGACGTGAACTGCGTTTGACTACGTGGGAATCCAGCGACATAGCCATTATGCTAACTGCTGGTCCCAAAAATGTATGACTTTTGATGATTTTCTTCTATGCTTTGTTTTCCAGATTTGAGGATTTTGCTTTCTTTTGAACTATTGATAGGTTCAGCAATTTGTTAATTTTTTTTTTTTTTTCGGAGAGGTTTTTTGCTACAGGGCGCGTGCGCTCACCAGAAAGACAGAGAGAGAGACAGAGAGATAAAAAGAGAGAAATCACTCCCCTGGGGAGGATGGCCACGCTGCAATCCTTTCTCCTCCATTCTCTTCTCGGGATCTTGGGCATGCACGCACATGCACCCAACATGAGTTTAAGCCACCGGGTCCGGGACTCGAACCATGGTAGGCTACATGGGAGTTCAGCGACATAGCCATTACGCCAACTGCTGGTCCCATTATTTTTTAATTGAAACATAAATTTTCTCCCTTCCTGACTCCTCTGGAATTGGAAAATATTTGTGAGTATTCTTATTTTGTGGCAGAATGGCTATTAGCCAATGTTCAATAGTACCTGTTGCCTTACATCAGAGATCGGAAATACTCATTGTTGCCAGAGCTTTTACTGGAATATCATATTTGAAGATATAACCAGAAAAAAATTGAAACTATGGTAGATCTCAAGAAAGCCAACAGAATCTCTTAGAAAGATGTCCTGGCACTATAACCAGTTCCGCCTGGAAGAACCGAGTAGGGAAGCCATATGAAAGAATTCGTACCGTAAAATAACCTGAACTTTTCTAGCCCAGCAGTGTAATCAGTAGAGACTGGAAAAGAACAGCCACAACCAGAGAATTACCTTGAGGAAGTCTGTGAAGGAAGAAAAAGAGAGTTATCTTTGTTAGCAGGTGGTAAACCACAGAGCACTTGGTAGGCAGGGCTGAGTTGGGAAGGTTCATGTGTGGATTGTGTGCTGGGTGTTTGCTTCTCAACAGCTTGAGGCATTGACATGTAAATATCTTCTGGAAAATATTTAAAACCATACTGTCTCTGTTATTATAGTCACAAACAAAATTATGACAAATATTTTGAAAGTTCTCTCTAAAATTCAGTTTTGTAAAATTTTAAAGTTGCTTATCTATCAACTGTCAGGAACTATAGCGTATGAGCAAAAAATTTTGATAGAGTAAATATTTGTGGGAACATGAAAAAAATGAATAAAGTTTTTAATAAAGTGGAAATTCTGATTGGAGACTGCCCCATTTTTAAAAAAAGAATTATTTATTTAATTTTATTATTATTAATTTACTGAAAAGTTTGTGCACTCACTCGAGAGGGTGTCAAAGGGAAAGTGAGAAAGCAAGTCACCAGGTCTGGTCCTCGAACCGTGGTCAGCCATGTGAGAGTCCAGAGCCTTAACCACCACACCCTCTGCTGACCCCAAGTCTGCTGTATTTTAACGGTCACTACTGCTGCTCTAAAAGCAAGATTATTGCCTTTGGTGACTTCGTCCTTCTGTCCTGTGTGACCTCTACAATGAATTAGTGACGTTTGAACAGGTAGCTGTAAAACCTCTCACAAATCACCTATCAAGTATTAATAAGATATTTTAATTTTCATCGAAATAAGAAACAAACAAAAAATTAAAAATTTTTTCCTGATGTATAAGAAAGATCAATGGTACACTTATCAGTATATAGAAACATTAAATCCTGAACCAAGAATTGCAGCTTCACTCATTGCTCTTAACTCATCTTCTCGTGTCGACTTTCTTCCAGACAAAACTCTAGCTTCTAAGATTTTCTAAGTCGCCACTGCATAGGAATCTTTAAGTAGGCCACCCTTATCCTGAGGACATGACGGATCAGTAAATATGATCTGATATGCAATATAAAAGAAGTATCAGGAAAATCAGGTCAGGATATTTGAAATTTGCAATCCCCCAAGCTGGGAGAGAAGCCATAGCCAATTTCAGTTGTTCAAAAGCTACTTATGTCCTAGGACCCAGACCAGGGGATCTAAAGAACTATCACGCACAGGTCTTTGCAGCTTTGTCCACTCTGCAAAAGCTGGGGTCCACCATCTGTAACACAGAGCTGCCCACAAAACTGTCTAGGCTTGCTCTTTGCTTCTTTCTTTCTTTCTTTCTTTCTTTCTTTCTTTCTTTCTTTCTTTCTTTCTTTCTTTCTTTCTTTCTTTCTTTTTTTTCAGTAGCTTATTTTACCTTTAAAATAAACTTCCTAACACTCTGTGGCCTGCAGCTGACAAGTACCCTGGATATTTTACCTCATTTGAGCAACGTGGCATCTGCCTGGGTGTGGCTTTGTGCCCCTCTGAAGCCGACACTGGCAGGTAGTCATGGCATCCGCTTCTCAGTGCTTCCTACTTCCAGCAGCTCCCGGCATTCAATTAATTTTGAGATAATCATAGGTCCCTTTAGTGGTACCAATTAAATCTTTTTTTAAAAAAATATTTGTAAATGACTAGAGAAAATAGTAAGAGAATCCTGAAACTCTTAGAAATCAATTTGTCATACATACTGAATTTCTTCATACACAAAAGCCAGTAAGAATTTAGATTTGTCCGTAAAGGAAAAGGAAGGAAAGAACAGAGAAAGTAAAGAAGGAGGAGGAGGAAGGGAAGGAGGTGGGGTAGTCGCTGGTGACAGAGATGCACAGATGGGGTACAGAGAGGAAGTTTGGACAGTAGCAGAGAAGTCAGATGTGTGGAGTAGCAGGGTTAGGAATCAGCAATGACAGGTGAGCCCCTGTGAAAGCTCTGCAGTGGCTGACATCTTCACCAGATTTACCTTCCTCCTTTAGTGGAAGTATGCGGTTATTACCGGGTAAATGCCCCATTTAAAAAAAATTCTCTCCTTTGTGTTTCTTATTCTTTTGTAACCAATTTTATTCCTTTCAATTGCAGACTACAGTTTTACATGTGGCTATAGCTTATCTGTTTGGTGAGCTGTTTTTATTGGCTTGATATCTCAACTTAAACCAGTACTGTTATTCTCCAGGACACAAAGCAATATATCGATTTGATTCAGATCCTAGTGACTTCCGGCACGGTCTGGTTCAGCTGTTCTGGCGCCACTTTTCTTTCAGAGGCACATGGTGACATGGTGACCGACTCGGAGGCCGTCCTCCACAGAGGCTTCGCAGGTGGTGCACCCGGGGCACAGAGTCAGGCAGGCCTCAGCGTGCAGAGCGCGCCTCTCTGCAGTCACGGGAGGGCCAGCCCTACTCCGCAGTGGTTCAGCCAACCGGATCCCACATGCTGGTCAAGGTTCAAGTCCTGGCCCTAGTGCCTTGAAAGACAGCTGGGTGTATGCGTGTGTGCCCAACATCCTAGTGGGAAGGAGTGGAGCGAGGAGGACTGCAGCCGGACCATGTCTGGCTGGGGGATGATTTCTCTTTGTCTCTAGTGAATGTGCACATTCTCTGGCAATTAAATATATACATATATATGTATATATGAGATAAATATATAATATATGTAGTATAGTATATAGTACATATGAGATGACATACTTATATAATAATATATACTATATGAGATAATATATAAATAATAATATATGTACTATACATATATATATATATATATATGATAAAATTATAAATAAATTTACCAAAAATCAAGAGGAAAAACCAACATGCTTCTTATAAGGGAACCTACCTGAAAAGAAACAAATAGGAAGAAAGAGGAAGAAGTTGAAGGCTGAGCAGAGATGCTAAGACCTGTGTTTATTGATCACACAATGGAAAGGGAGAAATGGATGAGAATTTGCAATAAGCAGAACTAGTATTCATCAGAAATATCAAGGCTCGGGAACCAGCAGTTAGCATAATGGCTATGTCGCTGGACTCCCACGTAGTCGACCGCGGTTCACATCCCGGACCCAGTGGTTTAAAACTCACGCCGGGCGCGTGTGCGTGGGTGCCCAAGATCCCAAGAGGAGAAAGGAGGAGAGGGGATTGTGGCGTGACCATTCCCCCTGGGGGGTGATTTCTCGCTTTCTGTCTCTCTGTCTCTCTCTCTGTCTGGTGAGTGCACACGCCCTATAGCAAAAACCTCTCAAAAAAGAAAAAGAAAAGAAAAAAAAAAAATCGAAATGCCAAGGCTAGACTAGCCTGGTAAGGGTCCTGACACGCAGGATCTGCCGGTCTCCACCTCTGCAGTGTGGCTTCTCCTGACTCTGAGCCATTTGCCAAGTCTGTTTTAGCCAGGTGTTGGTCCTAAGGATTTCCCCTTGTTCCTGCACTTCCGTGTCTGCCAGTCTCTCTGCAAATCCTCTTCTAACGTTTTGACCTCATGCAATAACAACATGACCTCCCTCTTCCTCTTTCCATCAGGTATTGGCTAGAATAGGGCTCTTCCCTGGCATAAAGGTTCTAAGCTGAGAGCCCCCACAGCAGTCTTTAATTTTTTTCTTTGTCTTTTGTCATCCACTAGTTTGTCCCAGAACTGACTAGCCACTGCTGCTAAGATTTGAGTCATACTCTACCCTTGCTGTTTTACCAACTTCTCGTAATGGTGGTTAACCTCAGGACTGAACAAAGTTCACCGAGCTTATTCACCATGTGTTTATTTTTTTGTTTTGTTTTGTTTTTGTTTTTATTATTATTTTATTTATTTATTTTTTTTGTATATACAGTCAATCGCATTGTTTAGCTTACAATGTGAGCATTTCAATATGTGAACATTTCTCCCCAGTCACGTTGATCAAAATATCTTCAACCGATAACACCACACTTCCCCATCCCGTCAATGCTTTACCTCCGTATCCCTTCTCCAGATGTCCTTCAGTAGGACCCACTCCTCCACATACACCTCATCTTACATTCACACCCATCTCTTGTGTTTGTACAACCATTAGTCAATCAGTTTCAGTCATAGAGTGCAGACATTCGGTATATGTTAAGTGGGGACATACAAAGTCTCTCCTTCGTAGCATGGCTTGCCTCACTCAGCAGTAAATCTTCCATATTTTTCCACTTTCTGTCAAAAGCCAGAGTTTTGTTGGTTTTTATGGCTGAGTAGTATTCCACAGAGTATATGTGCCACAGTTTTTCAATCTATTCCTCCATACGGGGGCATTTGGGTTGGTTCCACGACTTAGCAACTGTGAATAGTGCCACAATAAACATCGATGTGCAAGCATTTTCCAATGAAAAATTCTTCTGTCCTTTGGGTAGATACCAAGGAATGGGATTGCTGGATCATATGGTAGACCTATTTGTAGATTTTTGAGGAATCTCCAAATTGTTCTCCACAGTGGCTATACCAATTTACATTCCCACCAGCAGTGTAAAAGAGTTCCCCTTTCACCGCACCCCCACCAACACTTATCATTTTTTTGTTTTTCTGTTATCTTAGACATTTTGACTGGGGTTAGGTGGTACCTCATTGTTGTTTTTATCTGCATTTCCCTTACCATGAGGGATGTTGAGCATTTTTTCATATGCCTTTTGGCTATTCGTATGTCATCTTTAGAGAGTGTTTTATTCAACTCCTTCTCCCATCTTTTAATAGGGTTGATCATCTTTTTTCCAAACAGCTTCTTTAGTTCCTTGTGTATTCTGGTTATCAGTCCCTTATCTGATGCAAAATTTACAAAAATATTTTCCCATTCTGAGGGCTGTCAATTCACACTAATTACTGTGTCTTTTGCCATGCAGAAACTTCTTAGTCTGATGTAATCCCACTTGTCTATTTTGGAAATGATCGACTGTGCTTTGAGGGTCTTATTTAAGAAGTCTTTCCCTACACCAGTGTCTCCCAGAGTTTCCCCAGTGTTTTCCAGGAGCAGCTTTATAGTTTGAGTTTTTAGATTTAGATCCTTGATCCACCTTGACTTGATTTTTGTCAAAGGTGAGAGGTAGGGGTTCAGATTCATCTTTCTGCAAGTGGAAATCCAGTTTTTCCAGCACCACTTGCTGAAGAGGCTTTCCTTTTCCCACTGGATTGACTGGTACCCCTTGTCAAAGATCAGTTAACTGTATGTTTGGGCATTTATTTCTGGGGACTCTATTCTGTTCCATTGGTCCATGTGTCTGTTTCTGTGCCAGTACCATGCTGTTTTGATTACCACAGCTTTGTAGTATATTTTTTGGTTGGGGAGTGAGATGCTGCCCACTCCACTCTTCTTGTGTAGAATTGCTTTGGCAATACAGGGTCTTTTATGATTCCAGACAAATTTTAAGATTGTCTTTTCTAGATCTGTGAAGAATGTGTCTGGTACTTTGATTGGCATTTTATTAAATATGTAGATTAATTTGGGTAGGATTGTCATTTTGATTATATTAATTCTTCCAATCCATGAACATGGGATGTCCTTCCATTTTTTTGTGTCATTTTCAATTTATTTTTTTAGCTTCTCATAGTTTTCCTTGTGGAGGTCTTTAACTTCTTTGGTTAGATTTATTCCTAAATATCAAATACTTTTGGTGGCTATGGTAAATGGAATAACTTTTTTCAGTTCTATCTCAGTCTGCCTATTATTCATATATAGAAATGCTATCAATTTCTGTATATTGATTTTATATCCTGCAACTTTACTGTAATCATGTATTACTTCCAGTAATTTTTCCATGGAGACCATTGGGTCTTCTATGTATACAATCATGTCGTCTGCAAATAGAGAGAGTTTCACCTCTTCTTTTCCTATTCAAATGCCCTTTATTTTTTCCTCTTTTCTGATTGTGTTGGCGAGGACTTCCAGTACTATATTGAAAAGGAGAGGAGAAAGTGGGCATCCTTGTCTTGTTCCTGTGTTTAGTGGGAAAGCTTTCAGCTTTTCTCCATTCAGGATGATGTTCACTATGGGTTTTTTATAGATGGCTTTTATTGTATTGAGAAATGGCCCTTCTATGCCGATTTTGCTGAGAGTCTTGATCATGAAGGATGTTGTATCTTATCAAATGCTTTTTCTTGCATCAATCGATATGACCATATGGTTTTTATCCTTATTCCTATTAATATGATGTATTACATTTATGGTTTTGCGTATGTTGAACCAACCTTGCATTCCTGGAATAAAACCTACCTGATTATGGTGTATGATCTTCTTTTTAAGTTGTTGAATACGATTTGCTAGTATCTTGTTGAGAATCTTTGCATCTATGTTCATCAGAGATATTGGTCTATAGTTTTTATTCCTTGTCCTGTCCTTATCTGTTTGAAGGATGAGGGTGATAGAAGCTTCAAAGAATGAATTAGGGAGATTCACCCTTTTGGATCTTTAGAAACAACTTGAGCAGGATGGGAGTTAACTCTTCTTTGAAAGTTTTGTAGAATTCAGAGGTGAATCCATTGGGGCCAGGGCTTTTCTTTGTTGGGAGGTTATTTATTACTGTTTCAATCTCCTGGCTTGTTATTCAGAAAGCCTATTCAGACTTTCTGTATCTTCCTGGCTCATTCTTGGTAGATTATATTTGTCCAGGAATTTGTCCATCTCATCCATATTGTCTTGTTTCTTAGCATATAGATGTTCAAAGTATCCTCTAATGATGTTCTTTTTTTTTTTTTTTTTTTTTTTTTTTTGGAGAGGTTTTTTTTGTTGTAGGGCACGTGCGCTCGCCAGACAGGGAGAGACATAGAGACAGAAAGCGAGAAATCATCCCCCAGGGGGGATGGTCATGCCGCAATCCCTTCTCCTCCATTCTCCTCTCGGGATCTTGGGCACGCACGCACACGCGCCCGGTGTGAGTTTTAAGCCACTGGGTCTGGGACGCGAACCGCGGTCGACTACATGGGAGTCCAGTGACATAGCCATTATGCTAACTGCTGGTTCCCATCCTCTAATGATGTTTTGAATTTCTACTATGTCTGTTGTTATGTTACCAGCCTCATTGCAGATTTGATTCACCTGGTTCCTTTCTCTCTTCTTCTTAATAAGTCTCGCTAATGATGTATCAATTTTGTTTATCCTTTCAAAGAACCAGGTTTTACTTTCATTTATTTTCTGTATAGTATGTTTATTTTCTGTATAGTATGTTTATTTTCTATTTCATTTCTTTCTGCTCGGATCTTTATTATTTCCTTTCTCCTGGAATTTTTTTGGATTTTTTTTTTGCTGTTCCTTTTCCAATTCTCTGAGGCTTGATTTTAGTTGATCCATTAGCCTTCTTTCTGCCTTCCCCTTATGTGCACTAATTGCTATGAACTTCCCTCTTATGACTGCTTTAGCAGTGTCCCAAAGATTATGGAAACTCGTGTCTTCATTGTCATTGGCTTCCATGAATCTTTTGATTTCAGTCTTTATTTCTTTGGTAATAGTGGAGTCATTCAGGAGTAGGTTTCCATGTTTTTAGGTATTTTTGAGGATTTATCTTGAAATTAAACTCAAGTTTAATTCCATCATGGTCAGAAAAGATGCTGGATATAGTTTCTATGTCTCTGAATCTGTAGAGGCTTTTTTTGTGTCCTATGATATGGTCAATCTTCGAGAAAGTTCCATGTCAGGGTGAGAAAAAACTATATCTTGTGGTTCCACCCCCTGGTCCAGACTAGTGCATTGTGAGAAAACTTCAACAAACCACGAGTGGAGATCCATGAAGGAACTCACCTATCATCTGGGTATGGGCACTGCAAATCCTCCCAACTCAGCTTCCATGGAAAGGCTCCCAGGACTGCTGTCACAAGCCCTCTAGGGTCTCTCCTGTCCCTAACTCTCCCCGAGCTGAACGTGGCCTTCGGTGAGGATGGGAAGTAGCTGGCTTTCTTGGCTGCCATATGTCTGTGGAGTCATCTGGATCCCAACGTGCTTGCCCTGTCGAAGAGGCAGCATGTGCTGGTTGCAGAATTCCACGCATAGCCAGTGGACAGCTTCAGGTGTGGGGCTGTAAGCTGAAAGCATGCTGGTGAGCACTTGTGTGAACCGCTGGAGGACAAGAAAAAGAACCCTTTACGTGAGTGATCCGAGCTGGCAAGGAAGGCAGGTGGATAACTGGGTGTGCTGGACAGTTTGTCAACGTCATCGGCTCTGCCATCACTCACACAGGAAGGACGCTTACCTTGCATTGCAGTAAGAACAACGTGAATTACACGGCCCTCTGGTTTCCCTTCTCTCATTGACATTCATCAGCTGGACACTTCATTTGCCTTTTTACAAGAGATCAGTGCAGCCGCTCTTTGCCCTGCTGTCCTCATCTGGTAGAACACCTCAAAAAAACAAGAATTCTGAGTTATTCCCTGACCACACGTCTTGGCTGCACCTGTCTTCCTAGCTATGTGGTGGTATAATGGGGACTCGTAGAGGTAGAGTCAGGACTAAGTCACGCCGTGGGCTCAGGGCAAGGCAAGGCACACAAACGCGTCCTCAGACAGAGCAAGAGGTAGCCAGCTACAGAAAGTGTGCCTTGGCCGTCCCATAGCCCATGGTTAAGGGAGCAGGTTCCACATGGCTGGCCACAGTTTGAATCCTGGCCCGAGCGGCTTGAAAAACATATGGAAACCAAAACACGGTGGAGAAACGATGGGAGAAAATAGCAGAGGTAGGAGAGGACTCTGTAAAAGAAAATGTGCTGTGAATTCCCATATTTTCTCTTCCATTTTTCTCAAGCATTTCATTGGCTACCCAAATCATTAAGTTTTATTTTTCTTAGAATGATATTTATTCCACAATTATCAGTAATCTGTCCTAAGAAATCAGCAAATATGTTAATTAATCCCAAAGCGAGAAACCGACCTTGGGTAGAGCAAGACTGGATTCTCATGTGAGGGGTGTTCGGATTTATCATCGGTGCCAGGTCCACGTGAGCAGGAAGCCCCGAGACTCCAGCAGAGAGGGCATCTGTCACATCGTTCTCCACTGTCGAGGTTGCAGCCAGATCCAGTGCCAAGAGGGAGAAGGTCACGTGACTTTGACTGCCAGATTGTCACTGGAGGGCCCGGAGCAGGCAGCGTCCTTCCCCTCTCGCAGCCACGCATGCACGAACAAGCACCCTCTCCCTTGACTGCGGGTCACCTCCACTGCAGGTGCTTGACCAGTACGGTCACATCGTCTCTGTGCACATGCTCCCACTGTCAAGTCAACACTGGGCGTGTGGACCTCCCCCTACCGGGCACTCCTGCTCCCCTTACCAGGCAGGAAGTTCACAAAAGCAACAAAAACTCAGGAAAGCCAACGATGGAGCAGCTGTCGTGACAGACCCCTCTCCTAAATATTTATGGTGAGACCCCACAGTGAGAGTAGCACCCAGGGGGCCAGCAGGTGGACAGCGATTAAAACTCTGGACTCACACATGGCTGACCTGACCTGGCAGCTGGAAAATCACGCCAGGTGCATGTGCATGCGTGCCCAAAATACCGCGAGGAGAACAGAGGAGAAGGGACTGCAGCGTGGCCATCCCCCCAGGGGTGATACTCACTTTCCTTTTCTCTGTCTCTCTCCAGTAGCACATGTGCCACATGGCAAAAACCAAACCAAACCAAACCAAAAAACAAAACAAAAAAAAAACACAAATAAACCTAGAAAAAGGAAAACAAACCCCTGTCCTCATTCCTGGCACCGTTGCAGCCTAGGAACCTGCCCACTCAGACCTCCCACCCCATGTGCTATTGAACTTCCATTTTCCATCTTTTTCTCGTGACTCTGACTTTCTTTCCATCTCATGGAAGTTTTCACCAAACAATCTAGGCCTCAGAACTGGGCACCCCGTCACAACACTCCCTAGCTCCCTGTCCGATAACAAATGCTTACAAAAACGTGTATTAACAATACTGCATGGATGCCCGCCCTGATTCTACTATCTTGATAGCTAGAGATTTTGAGAATAAAAATTATTTTACCATTTATAAAACATCCTTGGAATTTCTGACAGTCCAAATCCCTCCGGCCGTCCTGAAGACATCTCTCGCATATGTACTAACTTAGGGAGCTCCGCGCTGGGCGACTGGAGTAGCCCTCCTTCCAGTTCTTGTTCACTCCAGGCCTTGTGAAGAGCCATCCCTCCCACCCCACCCTCCCGCGGGCTTCTCCCAGGGCTGCAGCTAAGCCTTCCCCTCTAGGCTGTTTTCCCGCGTGTATCAGTTTCCAGAGGACCTGACTCCCCGCCCCGCATCCTCTGTCATTTCAGAGACTTGGGGACTGAGGTAGCCACTTCTCAGTGGTTCAGTGCATTTGCCTTGAAACTGCAGAGCTTAGGCCCTCTGAATGGCACGTGGGCCTTCACTCACACTGTCTTGCCAAGGGTCCTTGTCCCTAGCTGTGAACATTCCCCAGCCCACGGCTGCAGCAGCAGCTTCAGTAAATCTGCACCAGGGTCCCTAAGCAGGCACAGTCTCTGAGCAGGCAATGCGCAGGCATCTGAGCTTCTCGAAGCTCCCCACTCACCGTCTAACTCTACGTGTGTGAGCACGAAGGCGCCTTTCTCTCTCAGAATACGAATGACAGCCTGTCCTAGAGGGAGTCCTTCCCTTTGCTGCTTGGCTCCCACGTCACCGGTGGTCCCTCAGCAGGCTGGCTCTGGCCTATCGGAAGGGGAGTCTCCCAGGGAATAGCGGGCCACCTCTGAACTCCGCTTCTCTCTAAACTCCTTCCATTCGCGGTGGACCTTTCCACTGTCTGCCCCGAACTTCGGCCTGGACTCCACCGGTGCGAGCCTCAGGTCTGGGGGTAGAGGGTCTCGTTCATGATAGCAGACCTTACAGGTTTTTGTCTTTGTCTTTGTTTTTCCTGGAAAGGTTTAAGCTTTATCATTTCAAGGTCTGACCATGAGCCAACAACTGTAAAAAATATTTATATATATTTAGAGAGTTCCTTTTTCCATTGACTTCCTGTAAGTACCCAAAAAACTAACAAAAAAAAATACATATTTGGGCAAGTTTGATTAGGACTCTTACAGATTTCGCGGTCTCGTCTTGGAGTTTTAGTCCTCCAGTCTCTGAATCCTCCTCAGTGACGCTCAATTCTGCTTATGTGTTTACAAAGTTACAAGTTGGTATTAAAAATACATGAAGAGGGGCCTGCAGACCTGCATGGCAGTTAAGGCGTTGGACTCTCACATGGAGGACCACAGTTGGAGTCCCGGACCCGGTGACTTGAAAATCACACTGGGTCCATGTGCACATATGCCCCAAATCCCAGGAGGAAAATGGAAGAGGGGATGGCGGTGTGGCCATCTCTCCGAGGGGGTGATTTCTCACTTTCCCTCTCTGTCTCTCTCTTTGGGAGCACTGGCAGCCTATGCCAAAACCACAGTAAGTCAATAAATAAAGGTGGTTAAGGCACCTGGACCCCACGCAGCCCACTGTGCAATCAAGTCCTGGACACGGCAGCTTGAGGACCACGCGGGGCACATCTGAGTGCACACCCCACACCTCAGATCCCGAGCGAGACCGAGGACGGACTGCCGCGTGACTTTCCCCAGGAGGGGCGGTTTCTCATGTCCCCACCCTCTTTCTCTCCCCCACTCTCTCGGTTTCTCTCTGGTGAGTGCACACACCCTGTGACAAATTTAATAAACAAACAAAGAAAGAAACAGGGCCACCCAGTGGAGTGGTAGTTATGGTAGCTGGATCCCACGTGGCCGGCTGTCCTTGCTCAGAACGCGTCTTCGCTGAAATCCAAGGCCTGTAAAAACGTCTCTTTGGTTTATCAATATGATTTGGAAACTTTGTTTTCTTTCTCACAGGTGTACTTGAATAATCGGAACTATACATTTGAGGGGAGCAGTTTTAAAGTCTACTTGAATAATTCTCGGGTATTTCTAACACACTAAATCTGGACTTACGCTGACTCTGCAGTACTGGAAAAGTTTCCCTCAGTGCCTCTGCCTCTTCCACTCCTTGTGCAGTGCAGATGGGCACACCAGACACGACTGAAGCCACCATGCTCCTCGATAAGCCAAACAGAAGAACGTCTAAGGCTGTGCTTTGAAATTAACCTTCAGTGATTTCTGTGGCAGGCAGAAAAATGGACCCCAAAAATGTCTACACTTTAATCCCAAGAATCTGTGAATATATAATTTTATATAGAAAAACAGAATTTATGGGTGTTGGGACCAGCAGTTAGCGTAATGGCTATGTTGCTGGACTCCCACGTGTTTGACCGCGGTCCAAGTCCCGGACCCGGTGGCTTAAACTCACGCCAGGCGCATGTGCGTGCGTGCCCAAGATCCCGAGAGGAGAGTGGAGGAGAAGGGATTGCGGTGTGGCCATTCCCCCTGGGCGGTGATTTCTCGCTTTCTGTCTCTCTGTCTCCTCTGTCTGTCTGGAGAGCGCACGCGCCCTGTAGCAAAAACCTCTCAAAAAAAAAAAAAAAAAAAAAGACAAAAAAACAGAATTTACGGGTGTTATTAGGACATGGACCTGGAGATGGCACTAGGCTCAGCTGTGCAAGCAGGGCCAACCCCTCCTCAGTGCACCTTCCAGCTGCAGATGCTGGTCAGACGGCGGGGGAAAGGCAGCCCGGGAGGAGGACTGTCACTGCTGGTTCTGAGGTGCAGGGCTGAGTGCAGCAGCCGAGAAAGACCTTGAGAATCAAGCGTGGATCCATGGCAGCCGTCAGGAAATGAAGAGTCCACACTCACGACCACAGCAGCCCTGAATGGACTCTCCCCTGGAGACTCCAGAAAAAACTCACAATTCCCACAATGCCTTGGGCTCAGCCCAATGAGAACTTTAATGGACTCCTGGCCTACAGAAATAGAAGGTGATACACGTGGGTGGCTTCTAAGCACTGTATTTGTGATCAGTTATTGTGGCAACCATATAAAATAAATACGATTTTCTAATACAATTTCACGTGGTGGTGTTGTTAAAGGTTCCCATTTGTCCCAAACCGTGTGACTGAAGGACAGGAAACTTTCCCTTTTTTTAGCTATAGGGCATGTGCATTCACCAGAGAGACAGAAGGCGAAAAATCACCCCCCAGGGGGTGGCCACACAACAATTCCTTCTCCTCCATTCTCCTCTAGGAATTCTGGGCATGCACACACATGTGCCGGACATGAGTTTCAAACCACTGGCTGTGAGAAGCCAATCGTGGTCGACTATGTGAGAGTCCGGTGACAACCATTACACCATCCGCTGGTCCCCCGAGTACAATTCGTAACCAGTCGGGTACAGGGCTGTGGGTTAGGAGGGCTGGGAGCGGTTAACAGCCCACGACAGATGAACCAAGAGCACGCCACAGATACGCGCAGAGGGGTAATCCTCGGCCCTAGAGAGCACTGAGCTCCCATCAGCTTTAAAAATATGGGGACCAGCAGATGGCATAATGATTCCATTGTTGAACTCCCACATAGTCAACCCTGTTCGAGTCCTAGATCCAGTGGCTTAAAACTCATGCCAGGCGTGTGCGTGTGTGCCCAAGATCCCTAGAGGAGAATGGAGGAGAAGGGATGGTGCTGTGGCTATACCGCCTAGGGGGTGATTTCTCACTCTCAGTCTCTCTGCCTCTCTCTGTCTCTCTGGCAAGCACACACACCCTATAGCAAAAATCTCTCTTTAAAAAAAAAATATGGCAGGGCCAGCAGGTGGCATGGTGATTAAGGCACTGAACTCCCACATGGCTGATTGCAGTTTGAATCCTGGGCCTGATGGTTTGCTTTCTTACTTTTCCTTTCTCTCTCTTTCTCTAGGGAGCATATGTGTGCTATGGCAAATTGAAAAACAATAATAAATAAAATTAAATAAATAATTCTTACAAAAGCATATGGCACCCCAGAAACATGTGCAACAATAGTATGTAAATCAGAAATTATAATAAAAAGAATTGGACTAGTCAGACTTGAGTCAACAACTAGCATTGCTCTTAGGTGACTTAGAAAAAAATGTTTTAAAGACCTTTGCTTCCATTTCTCCATATTTATAATACAGTAATCACAAAAGTACTATAGTATTAAGTAAGCAGCATAGTAAAACAAATACTACAATGCCATTTAATAGCACGTATTCAGTCCAGATTAACCACCATTTATATGAGTAGTTGTACAAGTTATAGCATTGGGTTAACTGTTACTGGTGCTGAAATATTTTAGTGTGGTTGGGTAGTAAGTCCTGCTCTTAATCATTTTAATTCTAATGAACAATATCATAAATCTTATAATCTTAGTAGCTTAGAACCATAATGTACTGGTTGAATCTATAGTGTAAAATGACTTTTTAAATCTTCTCTTCATGAAAATAAATGGAAGTGACAAAAGATTTTTATTATCATTGCATTGATCCTATGCAAATTGTATGATAATGCATCATAAATAGTTCTGCAAATGAGGGTCGAGAGCATCAATACACGCAATATTAAAGTCATCGTCTATGTGCAAGCCACTTAGCAGTCACCTCCCGCGGGATAATTGCCACCATCACCAGCTATAGAGTCCTTCAGTCTGGTCTTTCATTCAGATAATTGCTACCACTTACCTTAATTTCTCCTGTGGTGTTTTACAACTTGCTTACGGATTTTTACTTTTTTTTTTTTTTTTTATTTTTGCCTTTTATAAATAACAACTGAAGGTGCAAGAGATGGAGAAATGCTCACAAGATCTGCACAGCTAAATGTCTACTGGTGTGTGTGTGTCTGTGCATGCACATAAGCCAGTGGCATTGAGTGCATTAATCAGAAAGTTTGAGGTATACTTCTTTTTTTTTGTTTCTTTTCTTTTTTTTTTTTTTTTTTTTTTTTGAGAAGTTTTTGCTATAGGGCACATGTGCTTGCCAGAAAAACAGAGAGAGACAGAGAGACAGAAAGCAAGAAATCACCCCCCAGGGTGGATGGCCATGTCACAATTCCTTCTCCTCCATTCTCCTCTCAGGATCTTGCACACATGCACACGCACCTGGTGTGAATATAAGCCACTGGGTCTAGGACTCGAACCATAGTTTTCTACATGGGAGTCCAGTGACATAGCCATTACACCATCTGCTGGTCCCAGAGCTATACTTCTTTTCTAGAGTGAGTTTATTCATCATCCTTCTTATCTTCATAAAATAAAATAATTCATTATATTCCCTCTTGCAAGTTGCTTTCTGTTTGACACTAAAAATTATACTACAACTCATAAAAATAAAAAATTCTCACATGGAAAAAGTTATCCCAAGTGGAATTTAAAGTATAAACTATGTCATTTTCATGTGGTGTCTACCCTACTGGCTGATAAAAAAATAAAGCAAAGGAAATGTTAAAATAAATCATTAAATAAAAATCAAGTAGTAAAATATAATCTTTCATTTTCTTTCAGCAGTATTTTATACCATAAAGCCAATAGATTCTAATTGAAAATAAATTAATCATTTTCTGCAAGCTTTCAGGTTTTGCAACAATGACTAGTTCAGGGGGAGAAAAGCCTGTTCTCAAGAAAATACACTTTATCCCTTAATTATTTTCCAAACAAATTAGTTATTGAATTTGTGCTCACTAGGGCAGTCGTTCAACTTGTGTTTACTTCTTAGACATTTCAAAAAGCATGTACATGTGCAGATGCACACACATGCACAGAAACCTGCACACATGTCATGCACACAGATAAACACAAGATTGGCCTATGTTCCAGAAAATTCTATTTAATCAATATCTGTCAATAAACTCAATATATGTTGACAGGAAATCTGTCATGGACGGGAGGAAGGTAAAGAACATTAAATGTTGCACTAGCAGAGAGAAGAGAGACATTTAGTCCACGTGGGAAGAAGAGATACAACGTCCTTGGAGCCTGTGGGTGACGTACACGAATCATAGAAGTGCTCAGAGTGAGTTGCCAGGCAACATGATGGGAGAAATTGAAATTTTAAAGATGTAGAAGTGAAAGGCATATTTTTAATTAAATTGCCTGTACAAAATACAAGCACTCCAAGTTTTTTCTTGTATAGTGGTAGAAAATTAAATTTGGAATTCGAGATACATCATGAAAACTAGAAAACAAGTTTTCAATTAAAATCCCTGCTAATGGTCTCTCTCTAAAAACAGAAAAAAGTCTTTATTTCATGAGAGACAGAGAAAGACACTCACTTTCAGAAGAGTCTCAGGCTGCGGTTCTCCCTCTCGCCCCCTCAGCCAGCCAGGACTGGGCAGAGCAGCCCGCAGAGATTGGGAGTGAGCCTTGTCTGGCTCCCAGCATCACTGGGCCTGCACCATGGTGGCCGCATCCATTCATTTCACAAACAGAAATTATCCTCCCAACCTACTGGTTTGTCTCCGGACATTGTGTGACCTGGTTTAGGTCCTTTGGGAGACCTTCTCTTAAATTCTTTGTGTCTTGGGGACTTGTGAGGGACCCAAGCCTGGAAGTCCCTGCTAGGAGCTCAGGGTTCAGAGTCACGTTAAACTAGGATCTCAGTCAGACTCCCGACCTGAGGCCGTGTGGATGCTTGAACGTGGGCACGCACTTCGGCTCACTTCCTCTGACGTCGAAGTAGTGTTATTTTTCTACAACTTAAATCATTGCTTCCACCTTAACAATAATAATAAGAGATGTATTGTTACCAAAGTCTAAATCAGAACACAGACGTGCTGACATTACAGTAGGTGCTTGCTTAAATACATGGGTACCTTTCCCAATGCTTCCTTTAAAAATGTCTGTCTTAGGGCCAGCAGGTAGCCTAGTGGTTAACGTGCTAGACTCCTTCACGGCTCACTGTGCTTCAAGTCCCAGAACCAGAGGCTTGAAACTCATGCCAAGTGTGTGTGCATATGTGCCTAAAATCCAGAGAGGAGAGTGGAGAAGGGATTGCAGTGCGGCCATTGCCCCTGGGGAGTGATGATTCACTTCTCTCTCTATCTCTCTGTCTTTCCAGCAAGTGCACACACCCTATAGCAAATATCTCTTGACATTTTTAACATTTTAAAAGTACAAAGTACTTTTACTTTCTGAAACTATGCTTTTAAAGATCTAAATATCAATCATGTCAAAAGCTATGAATTTATGATGTTTGAAGGATCCACAGCTTATTAAGATTTTCATCTTTTCCTTTTTTCTTTTTTTAGTGTGTGTGTGTCTGTCTGTGTGTGTGTGTGCACCCCAAGGTGCATGTACTCGTGGGGGAGAGAGAGACGAAAAGTGAGAAATCACCCCCCTAGGGGAGATGGCCACACTACAATCCCTTCTCCTCCACTCTCCCCCTAGATTTTGGACACACACACACACACACACACACACACACACGCCCAGCATGAGTTCTCTGGCTGCTGGGTCTAGGACTCTAATCACAGGTGACCATCCGGGAGTCCAGTGCCTTAAACACCACACCACCTACAGGCCCCCATTTTTTCCTTTATAAGTAGAAGAAAAATATTATTTTAACCATTTCAGCTTAGTTTCCAATGTGAAAAAGAAGTTTTTGTTTATAACACTGCTTTTGCTTTTAAAACTGACTTTTAAAATAAGTTTATTTTTTATTTATTCCATGAAAGAAAGAGGGACACAGAGAGACAGGTACCCCCAGCAAGGCTCTCACACCGTAATTCATGCCTGGGCTCAGCCAGCCTGGCTCAGGGCAGGTGGCAGGGCACAGGGGGCCCTGGGACATGGACCAGGACCTCTCCCATGAGGGAGCACCTGCGATACCTCAGCGCCACCACCTGACCCGATTTTAAAACACTGTGCCTTTCTAAATCTGCCCCTCTAGGTTAGGTACTGGTTAAAATTGATAAAGACAAAGCTTTATGCTAGTCCGATTAAAATAATTAGTTGGGTAGTCTAATACAGAAAATTTATTTTAAACCACCAGACAGGTTTTAAAACTCACACCTTGGGAACTAGCAGTTAGCGTAATGGCTATGTCGCTGGACTCCCACGTAGTCGACCGCGGTTCACGTCCTGGACCCGGTGGCTTACAACTCACGCCGGGTGTGTGTGCATGCGTGCCCAAGACCCCGAGAGGAGAATGGAGGAGAAGGGATTGCGGCATGACCATCCCCCCTGGGGGGTGATTTCTCGCTTCCTGTCTCTCTGTCTCTCTCTGTCTGGTGAGCGCACGCGCCCTATAGCAAAAACCTCTCCAAAAAAAGAAAAAAGATTTTTGCCACTGGGCACGTGGGCTTGTTGGAGAGAGACAGGGAAGAAGAAGGGAAGTGAGAAATCACCCCCCAGGGGGGATGGCCACACCGCAATTCCGTCTCCTCCATTCTCCTCTTGGGATCTTGGGCACGTACGCACACGCACCTGGCGTGATTTTCAAGCCACTGGGTCCAGGACTCAGACCTCAGTCAGCCATGTGGGAGTCTGGCACCTTAGCCATCACACTGCCTGCTGGCCCTGCACTTGGGGACTTCTGGCGCATGCGCAGAGCCTCTTCCGTTGTATCGGGAACCTTCTGCTTCCATCTCAGTGTGCACACGGAGCCCGTCGCCGTCTGAGGGCGGTACTGCCCTGGCCTCTCGCGCTCTCGCCCTGGGCCTACGAGGAAGCACGGCTGGGAAGGCGGAGTCGGTCCATGTCCGCAAGGTCTTTCTGGAAGCCGGGTCTTTTCCTTGGTATCACACGGCTGCAGGCAGATCTGGGACTTAGCTCATGGGAGGTCGAGATGGCCGCTTGGCTTGGGTCTGGTGGAGTTTGGGTTCCTATGTCCATGTAGTGTGGGTGTATCACTCTCTAGACACACGTGTGTGTGTGTGTGTGTGTGTGTGTGATTTACATGCACGCTGTGTGTGGCTGAGTTAGTGCCAACCACACTGTGTAGGAAAGTTCTCTCCTGCTGACCCAGTGGATGGTAACAGTGAGTTCCCGTCCCTCCCCGTGATCTCGTCCATAACCTTGAGGAACAGAAATACCTGAGCAGGGGAGAGGAGCGGGGTTTGAAGTGTGCAGAGCCCGATTCCGACATCTGCACAAATGCTGGAGCTCGTAGAAGAGAGACACCTGGCACGGATGTCCATATTCGATCATCCTAAACATTTACGTGGCATTACCAGTAAAAAGTTATGAATCTGAAGTACAAAGAGAGATGTCACACCCCATCATGCTGGAGAAATGGGTGGATTCTCTTTTTGTTCTGTTTGTACAAATAATATCCCAATGTTACATGTTGAAGCTATAATCAAAGACTAAGAAGACTAAATGAACAAAAATTGTACTAGTAGAAATATTTCAAATACTCAATTAGCAAAATTTATAATAATTTTATGATTTTTTTAATTAGCCATGAAGCAGGAGAAAGCTAGAACATGGCGGCGGGTCAGGAGGTTGGAGCACCTGTCTACGTGACTAGATGCAAACACTGATCAGAGCAGACACTTCCCAGCCCAAGGCAAGGCCATGGAGGCCGGAGAGTTCCACGGGGTGTCTAGCTGAGTCGTCCACACTGGATAGACCCAGGGAGAGGAGAGCCCTCCGTGGGCCCAGCCAGTGGTTGACCGACCTGGATTACAAGTTATAGACTCGCAGAATGCAGCTGCCGGGGCCTCCGAGGCTCTCTCTGTCCGCGCAGGCCCTCTCCTCCCTCTCCGCGCAGGCCCTCTCCTCCCTCTCAGGAGTGTACTTCCTTGCTTTTACTTAATGCACACCTTTTCCTTTCTCTCCTTTTCCTTTCTCTGTGTGCGTGTTTCCTTCTTTGTCCAAATCTCCAAGAACCTAGATATTAACACAGAAGCCATTCTGCCACAGTCGTATTAACTGTTTCTAGGTTTAACGTGGCTTCTTTTATCCAGACAACTAACTCGCTTCCTTTACTTCCCATACTTACTATCTATTGAAGGGCGGACACTGACCATCCGCTCGCCTGGGAAGCGTGAAGAACACCATGCACGGCTGTTCTCTCGAGCAGACCTCTTCCTAACGGGAACTTCGTCCCCTCTGACCCACGTCTGCCTAATCCCCATGTCTCGCCCTCCTGCCCTGTTCATCATCATTCTACTTACTGTTTCTACAGGTTTTTAGATTCCACGATACAATAAGGTCACGCGTCTTTCTGTGCCTGGCATATTTTCCTCAGCAAAATGTTTTAAGTGTCCTTTGTTGTTGCTGTCGACCTTGTTTGTTTGAAGACAGGCTCTCTCTGTGCCCAGACGCTCCTGCCTCAGCCTACCTGCTGGGACCCACTGCATTCCACTTTGGCCAACCCTTACTTGTTGAGACAAAGCCTACCTATATGGCTCAGGCTGGCCTCCAACTCCTGATCCTCCTGCCTCACCCTCTGGAGTGATGGGCAGTACAGGGCATGCTGCCACACAGCCTTTTGGTGGGATGGGGAATCGAGCCCACGCCTCCCTTGTGATGTGGTCCCAGCCTGTGAAGCGCAAGGTTTAGCAGCACTCCCACGGTGACCTGGCCAATGTCTCTGTAAGACTAAGCAATATTCCATCATGTGTATTCGTAGACACGTTTTCTCCTTCCTCCATCTTGCGACACATGCAGGTTGATTTCATGTGCCCGGCCAGGTAAGCGGCCATGGACAGGAGAGTTTAGCCCACTCTGCACTGGCTGGTCACAGTCTGTGGGCCCTGGGGCGGGTCTGGAGCCACAGGCTGCAGGGGGCGTTGGCGCTGAGCTGCTCCAGCCTGACTGTGGAGGGGCTCCTGCCCTCAGTCCTAGGGCGCAGCGCAGGAGTCTGGGGCCGCAGGGGCCTCCGACCTGGTGATCGGCCAGAATCCCGGGGCGCCAGAGCCAGCCTGGGGAGGGGCGGATCTGGAGCCTGGGGCCAGTGGCTGAGCCTGGCAGAGGGGCTGGAGCCGGATGCTGTGGGACCAGCCTGGAGCGGGGTTCAGCCTGGATACTGAGCTACAGGGATGGCCTGGAGCGGGGCCTTGGGGCCCTCATGGTGCCGCACTGCACGAGGACAGCAGGTGTGGGGTCCGGGGCGGTCCGCTCACCTCTCCCCTTCGCCAGGTGGCTCTCTGTCCGCTGCGCTGGGGCTGAGCCTGGGAAGGCTGGCTGGGCAGCCTACCGCCGGCCCTCCCCCGCCGGCCGCCCTTCTCTCGGGCTCCCCCGGCTCGTTCTGAGAGTATTTTCCTGCGTGCATGTTTGTTCTGATTGATGTTTCTGCAAGGGAATAAGTGCTGAAAAGTCTGATTCTTCAGCACACAAAAACTATGTTTAAGCACAATTTACTAGACACCTTGGAGTACCTAAAAGGATTTTGAAAGTCCCCAACTGAGTGTAATGACAAGCGGCTGAGATGAAGAATGTGCCCATCGCTCTGATTTAATCAACAGTGTTTTAAAAATATACGCAAATATATGATTATTCTTTGTTGCATGGCAGGAGGAGACAGAGGCACAGGCCCCTCCCCCGGGGCCCATCCGCCATCACGCGGGGCCTGGCTCTCAGGTTGCTCTGGAACACCAACCAGGGGCCTTTCCAAGTGGGTTTGTTGTTCCTGCGGCAGCTCTGCCTGGACCCAATATTCGGTTATTTATTTATTTATTTATTTATTTATTTATTTATTTAGGTTTTTGCCATAGCATGAGTGCCCTCACCAGAGAGAAGCAGAGAGAGGGAAAGTGAGAAATCCTCCCCAAGGGTGATGGCCGTGCTGCAACGTCTTCTCTTCCGTTCTCCCTCCAGGTTTGGGGAACACGTGCTCATGTGCCCAGCGTGACTTTCAATCCCCTGGGTCCAGCGTTCAAACTGTAGAGTGCTGTGTGGGAGTCCAGTGCTTTCATCACCGTGCCACCTGCTGGCATCCCCAATATCTACGTTTTGAAGCCTAATTTTATATTTGTAATTTGGTCTTTCTTCCCTGGTACCTACTTGGTATAAATTTCGGTTACCCCGACTGACGGCAGAATATGCTAGGGATGGTTCTTCATCTCCGGCTTCAAGTGAGCTGAAAACACTGCAGTATAAAGAGGAAAAAGGAAGACAGGAATTGCAGGAAAAGCCTCCAAGAATAATATCTCATGGAAAATTTTATTACGTATTAGTTATGTCAGGGAACCATGTAACAAACTGAAAAAAGAAACAAGCAAAGATTCAGCCAGGTTGGCTTTAATCAAATTAGGCTGAAAAGCATAATTTTATTTTCTTATTAATCTGCCCATCTTCTAAACCCACTACTCCACAAAAATCAATGAATATTGTTTCTTTTTATGTTTTCCCCCTAATTGATAAATTACATTTCTTACCCTCACACTATTTCTTTCTTATTATAATTGTTATGGATTTTTTAGTCTACTGAAGAGATTACCTAGCATAATAGAACATCAGACTTTTAAGAAATCTTGAAAGTTTCGTCCAAACTCTGTTCTAATAACTAAATCACTACAGAATTTTCATCAAATGATCCACGTAAATTTGAATCATTTATCGACTTGATAGCATCACTTCTCCACGCATCCCATTTACGTCTGAGTCAGTCGCACTGGAAACATCTCCTGTGATTCAGGTTGACATTTTCCCTTCGATGTTTTCCATCTGTTCTTTATTTCTTAATTTATATATTTTGGTCTTTCCTTTAAAGCCCCATAGTACCTTCCAATCCTTGTTTCATGTGATGACCTGACAGAAAATTTAGAATATTTATGATGTGACCTCTGAGTCTTCCTTAGGGTTCGGTAGGGACTCCTGCCAAAGAATTTCCCCTTGCACTATTCCCAATAAGCAATCCTATTTTCCTAGCTTCTTTATCCATCTGGCTATTTCCTGTTTATTGATGGTCCTTCTACATTATGGTACTCAGAGAACATAATATAATATTTTGGTATAATCTACTCAAAAGAGTAGAGAAAGACCAGCCCTTCTCTTGTGGATGTTGTGTCTAGTTTTATGACCAAAAACTAGTACAATATCACATAAGAATAACAATGGAAAAGAAAATGTCTAAATATTTTCCGTGGACTTCCAAGATCCCTTGTGAGTTCTGTTCTTGCAGGGCTCTGGCAGAGGACCACCTGTGCATTCCTGCTAGCTGTCATCTGCTGAGAGGCCCGGTTGGCAAGGAGCTGGGGCGAACCCACAGCCACCAGTCAGGGAGGAACTGGGGCTCTTAGTCCCACCAGCAGAGAGAACCGAGTTATACTGACAACCACATGGGCTGAGACACGAACCCTGGAAGTCCAGTTTTCAGATGAAACCCTATCACTGCCTAACCTTGATGGCGGTCAAGTGCCAGACTGTGGAGTAAGGTTACCCCAGTTAGAAAACAATAGATGAACCAAAAAATGTCCAGTTAAAACTGAATTTCAAATAAAACAGCAAATAAAAATTTAATATGAGTATGTCTCATAAGCTATTTAGGACAGACATACTAGTAAAAAAAAAAAAAAAAAAAAAAAAAAAGAACTGTTTACTTGAAGCTCAAATTGTGCTGGCAGTCCCACTCTGAAACAAGGATACAGCTAATCCTTGACTCTATTCCTGACCCAAATTATTTGTGAGATAATAACTGCATTGTTTTGAGCTGCAACTTTGTGGGGTAAATTGTCCTATGGTAATAGAGAGGTAACTAATATATTATCTTGTGGAATTCAGCCTATTTTCCAACAAGTCAAATTAATTTTTGATCAGGCCTGTGCTTTATAATACATTCTCTCAAATTTTATTCGAAAATCCATTTCCTCAAACCTACCTGCCTAAATTATTTAGGGCAGTCATGTCTGCTTCATAGTATTATTTTTTTAAAACTAGTTTGCAGATTATGTCATGAATGCTTTATCAAATTGTGAAAGTTCAAAAAAAAAAAAAAAAAAGATTCTATTACATGGAAGTAGAGACTGTAGTGGTAAATACCTGAAGCTGAAAAGGAGAGGGACAAGGGACAGTAGATGGCATAGTGATCAAGGTGCTAGACTTCTACATGGCCAACCAGAGTTCGAGTCCTGGACCTGGTATCTTCAAAATCACACTAGGCACACATATGTGCATGCCCAAAACCCCGAGAAGAGAATGGAGAAGGGACTGCAGTGTGGCCATCTGCCCTGGGGGATGATGTCTCACTTTCCCACTCTGCCTCTCTCTGGCAAGCACATACACCCTATGGTAAAAATTCTAGGATAAAAGAGGGAGGAAGAAGGCGTATGGAGAGAGTTTGATTGACAGATACAAGACCACACGTGAGTAAGTGCAGGGGGTTACAACGGAGTACAGCAGGCAGAGAAAACTTGTAATGTGCACAAAGCGACC
This sequence comes from Tupaia tana, assembly GCA_026018925.1. Classification (NCBI taxonomy): domain Eukaryota; kingdom Metazoa; phylum Chordata; class Mammalia; order Scandentia; family Tupaiidae; genus Tupaia; species Tupaia tana. The sequence goes on from JAKSZU010000012.1 coordinate 66,933,342, forward strand.
ATAAATGCTGGACATATTAAATGTGCTTATTTCCTTATTTGACTACTACACACGCTGTACACGTGCTTATAAAACCACACTGTGAGCCGGTAGGTGGCGTGGTGGTTGATGCGCTGGACTCCCATATGGCTGACCATGGTTCAAGTCCCAGATCTGGTGGCTTGCTTTCTCGCTTTCCCTTTTCTCTCTGTCTCTGTTTCCCTCTAGCCAAATTAAAAAATAATAATAATAATGATAATAAATACAAGATCAGCAGTTAGTGTAATGACTATATTACTGAACTCCCACGTAGGTGACCACGGTTCGAGTCCCAGACCTGGTGGCTTAAACTCACGCCAGGCACGTGTGAGTGCGTGCTCAAGATCCTGAGAGGAGAATGGAGGAGAAGGGATTGCGGCGTGGCCATCCCCCCGGGGGGTGATTTCTCGCTTTCTATTTCTCTGTCTCTATCTTTCTGTCGAGCACACGCACCCTATAGCAAAACCTCTCAAAAAAAATGATAATAAATACAATGAAATAAACAAGTCTTTAAAAAAATAAATAACACCACACTGTACACACCACAAAGATGTGTAACTGTTATATGTAAATCAGAAAAAAATAATAAAGAAATTAAAGAACAGAAATTTACTCTCCCAGTTCTAGACCCCGAAGCCTGGCGCCAAGGCCTCAGCAGGGCGTGCTCCCTCTGCAGACTCCAGGGCCCCATCCCGCCGCGCTCCTCCCAGCTCACGTGGTGTCAGCACCCCTGCACCCCTCGGCATACACATGTTAAAAAAAATAAAAAGGAAAGAAAGAAGGACAGAAAATCCGTCTCCTTGTTTATCTAAGTTAGCTTTAAGATAATTTGATGAGAAGTCCTTGTCAGTATGTCCTCAGGACAGGTGAGTAGAGGACTCCATGCCTAGGGGCACAGATTTACGGCATGGGGCACAGCCCAGGGACTGAGATTCAGCCGGTTACACACACCTAATGAAGTTCGCTCTTCTCTAGATTTCGGTATTTTTCCTTCCGTGGTAAATCAAACAACCCTTGCGTAAATGTGGTTGGTGCTGTACATTCTGTCATTTTTATTTGTCTAGTCGACATACTTAATACCACCATCGGGATGATTTGCTTGACTTCTTACTAGGCTGTGACCTTCGGATCACCATTTCTGCCTCGAGACACCCAGAAATATGAGCATCGTACTGAACAAAACCACGTTAGAATTTTGTCTCTTTTGAATATTAAGATCCCTAATCTGTAAAATATAGATTGATGATGAGAAGACAAACTGTTATATAGTTCAGTAGCTCAGATATTTCCAACAGTTCTGATCATTATTAGTGTTGGGTTAGCAATATTATTTGGTATACGGATTTTTTTTCTCTTTGTAACATAGGATCAAATTTAATTTCTCTTAGAAAACTCACTAAGTGTTGGGGAAACTGGCTCAAAAGAAAACTTCATTGTTTGGTAATTCATGAACTTCTCAAACACTTGATAATATTTACCCAAATAAATTTAGAATTTATTTATTTTTATGCATTGATTTTAAGCTTATCACTGCTTCTTTTTCAACTTTGTTCAGGATTTTTTTTTCTTTTGTAAGAGAGAAAACTTTCTCCTAATTATTTCTACATCAGAAACTTTCTGACAAAATGGGTTCAACCATTATTTGAAGCGCTCACATAACAGAGAATGGTTTCAACTAGAAAGCCAACTATACTTGAATTATGATTCATATTCTATATAAATCACTTAACTCACGAATCATTAACTTACAAACTGAACTGAGACATGAAATATATTTTTCGGCAATGAGGTTGGAGAATTTTGCTTATGCATTACTCAGACGTTAAATTAAATTTAAAAGAAAACTAATCTCTAGGAGCATTTGTGGAATATACCCAATAATGTCAAAATGAGAAAATTACTTCAACACATATTTCTCCAAACAGTCTAGGAGTAGTTTGTGATTTCAAGTGTTGGGATACATCGTAGATTCAAGATGAAGTGTTGAAATTCAGATTTCCTGCCCATAATCCAGAGCTTTTTTTTTGTTGTTGTTCAGTTGATCTGATGAGTGACTCAGATATGAAAATGTTAATTTAAAAATCAACAATGATTTGAGTGTGCTTGGTCCTAAGACCATGCACTGAGAACAAACGTATGTTGTGTGTCCTTCACACTCTTCAGAAAACAAGCGTTTTCAGGACCTATGTAGTTTTCAGTTTTTCTGTGTAACCAGTGAAAAGGAAGCCCGAGAAGTGACTCACAGGGGTCACAGCAGCTTCCTGACATCTCCACTGCAGCAAACCCCAGGGGTGCTCAGCCTTTCGGACTCTGGGCTCTGACACTCACATTCTTCTGTACACTTTGTGGAGTGGAATGGAATGTTTGACAAGTTTTCTTTGTCCTCGTGACATTTACATATCCCTTACCACTTGGGATTTAAGAACATTTGCTCCATATCTATAGAATATTGACAGAACATTACAAATTGTCAAAAACTACCAATGACAAATACGAGAAGTCCTTCCCCATCTGGAAAATGGAAGGATGTGTCCTCTAGGTGGGATCAGGAGGTAGTCCAGAGCAGGTGGATCTCCTTCACAGAGCTCTGCAGTGCTCTTCTCATAGTGGAGGCCTCCATAAAAGTTTCTGTGCTATGTCCCTTTTCAATATTATTTTCATAGTACCATCCACTACTGTTCTCTTAAAAATCCTTTTTTTTTTTTTTTTTTTTAAAGAGGGATTTTTTTTTATAGTGTACATGTGCTTGCCAGAGAGACAGAAAGCAAGAAATCACCCCCAAGGGGAAATGGCCATGCGGCAATCCCTTCTCCTCCATTATCTTCTCAGGATTCTGGGCACACACACACACACACACACACACACACACACACCTAGCGTGAGTTTTAAGCCACCGGGTCTGGGACTCAAACTGTGATTGACAATGTGGGAGTCCAGTGACGGAACCACTACTCCATCTACTGGCCCCTACATCCTTCTATTTTATATTTCCAAATTTGTCTTTACTCTTGGGGAGATTCAAGGGCTACATGACTGGGAAATCTCGAACCACACCCTGACACATGCCTTAGATCGCTGTGTGGCTATCAGAAATAGATGATTTATGAAGGACAGACACGTATTTGGTTTCTTTGGCTTACAGTTCTGGTGGCCTTAAAGTCCCGGCTGGCACCAGGTGGGCCCCGTCACAGCTCAGGGAAGGGCAGACACCAGCAGAGCGGAGCGTTGGCTATCGCACGGGCCACTGCCTGCCTCGTTTCCTCTCCTCCCTCACGGGGTCCTCTCTACCCACCACACCACTAGTCTCTTCCCAAAGGCTCCATTCTCCGGCACAATTATTGGGTCAAGTTTTCACACTCCTAACCCTGTTACAATCAAATCTCAACAAGAGAATGTGTGGGAGCATCCAAATCACAGTGGTGCAATTTTGGTGTTCATTACAGTCTGCTTTGTAGACCGTTCCCACGGGGGGGGGATGCTTGGGATGCTCATCACAGTCTGCTTTTAGACCATTCCCACGGGGGGCTTGGGATGTTCATCACAGTCCGCTTTGTAGACCGTTCCCCTGGGAGGGCTCGGGATGTTCATCATAGTCCACTTTGTAGACCGTTCCCCTGGGAGGGCTCGGGATGTTCATCATAGTCCACTTTGTAGACCATTCCCACGGAGTCTCGGGATGTTCATCACAGTCTGCTTTGTAGACCCTACCCATGGGAAGCTCGGACCTGTCTTCTTCTGAAATGCTATTCCTGTGAAATATTTAATATGTCTCTGATAATCTTCTTGATGTTACTTACTCTAAAGAGCAAGAGGAATAATTACAAGGTAAGTTACATCACACGCACACACACACAGATACACACACACAGAAGAGGTAAGTTAGACTGAGAGGGAGAGAGTGAAAATGTAATGGGTCAGGAAACTAAAATTATAAAGGGCCCAGAAAAATTCATACTTCTAATTTAATACTCTTGTCATCAAAGAATACTCTCTGTATGATAGTAATCTCATGAAAATGACTGAAAATTGATTTTATGTGAAGCTTGGGGTACGTACTACATACGTTGAAAAAATATATATTCTGCAGTTGTTCATTATAGATGTCTAATAATTCCTAATGGAATATAAGGAATGTTCTGAGAGGGAAAATCACATATTTTTAAAAAATGCTAAGTAAAAGTTCTGTCCTCTGAGCATTTTCTTTTCAAGTATGCTTAAAATCCTAAACGACTCGATTGAAAGTCAAGAGCTTTTGTTTTCTCGAGGTAGCGGTAAAAAGGGTAGCAGATTCTGATTCTTTGCAATCAAGGACAGAAATGAAATGAATAATTAAACCTTCCAGTTATTGTGGCACTTCATACGTACTAAGCAATTACTATGCTCTAAAAGCAACACCATTCTTTTATAGGCATTAACTTATTTTTTCAAAACTCCAGCTACCTACTCAGTATTTTCACATAAATGTCTTATATCCCAGCCTTTATACACGTTCACTGCAATGTTTGAATTTAATCAACAAACTGTACTCTCATCCCAAATCTGTGTATCATCAAATGGCATTATAATTGACTACTGATGGCGAGGATCATTGTGTATGGTCCACAAGCCTTTCCCAATAATTATTAGAATTAGCACAGACAAAATAATTTCACTGAGGTGTCAAAGACCTGAACATCAGTATCAGCAACCTGATCTAACTCAGAGTGACCACACCATTGCCACGTGGAGCCAGCAAAGATCTCCCACACGCTGCTGAATGCGGCCTTCCGCGGAGTGTCCCGGTGATTCCCGCCGGTGAGCTACTGAGCAGGGAAACCCATCTGGTCATTGAAGTCAGAAAAGAGCTCATTTTCCCACAGGAAACAGAGTGGCCGAAAAGAGTAACAACGGGGCATTTTGTAGGGAAGGGCAGGTTCTATATCTGTAGGTTACCTGGTACAATTCACATTGGGTATAATTTTACTATTATTGTTATTATCTTTAAATTTATTTTATACATGCGATCGCTGTACATCACTTCAGCTTGTAAAATGAATTTCCCAGCATGAAAACATGGCTACCGGTCCAGTTAAAGATATGTTTATCAACAGACAATCCTCCTTTTCTCCCTTAAATGTCTTGCATCTCTATTTTTCTTCTCGATTCCCTTCCTCTCACTCTCTCCCTCCTTCGACACTCTCTTCTGGGGCAGCAGGTGGTGTGAGGTTAAGGCACTGGATTCCCACACGGCTGCCCGTTCGAGTCCCAGACTGGGTGGCATGAACTTCATGACCAATAAATAGGTAAATAAATGTTTACATGTTACATGTTTACAAAAATAACCTCTTCCATTTTATGCATATGACTAGCTTTACTTCTGGTACCTCTAATAACTATAATGTATTTTCTTAGTTTATCACATTTTCCTTCAAAATAGTATGTGTTTATTCTACAAAAATGGAAATGTTTCATAACTATACTTTAATGTATTCCCCAGTGCCTTTTTCCCTAATGTTTCCATATAGTTTACATCTATGGATGGTTATTTTCTCAGATGACTGCCTTAAACAGTTATCTTCTCAATAAATTAGCAGTTTTTATATTCTCCTCCGTTTTTCCCACTTCTAGCAGTCCTTCTCTCTTCCTACCGATCTAAATTTCATCGTATCATTTCTCTCACTCGGAGGAGTTTACTTTAGAAAGTCTTATGGTTAGAATTTAAACATGAAGAATGCTTTAGATTTTATTTAAATACTGTGTTTCTTTTGCTCCTGAATTCTTTTGAAGTTGTCTCTCTAGTTTTTTTGTTCTGTTTTTAATCCAAATTTAAGTACTATAAGGTGCCCAGGAGTGATTCATGTTGTATTCATCCTACAGTTGTTTGCTGGGCTTCTTGAAAGTTTAGATTTGTGTGGTCCATCTTATTGAAAAGCCTTTGGTTATCATACTTTCAAATTTTGCTTATTATCTCTTTTGTCATTTTGTTATTTCATTTATATACAATTTAGTCTGCTTGACTTTATCTCACATATTACAAATATTCTGTTTGGTATTTTGTGTGTGTGTGTGTGTGTGTGTGTGTGTGTGTGTTTCCCCCACTGTGCCTTATGTTTAATAATTGTTTTAGACATTTTCTGAGGCAGGCAGGAGAGGAGACAAACTTCCTCGTCAGGAGACTCCCCAGCCTTCCCAGCCGTGCGCACCAGGCAGGGAGGGTCAGAGGGACTGAACCTGCTTCTTATATCCGGGTCTGGTGTCACTTGAAAGATGTATACCACTGTGCCACAACGCTGGCCCGTTCTTCTTTTTTAATTACTTTATTTATTATACTCTTTTTTTAAAAGAGAGGTTTTTGCTATAGGGCACGTGTGCTCCCCAGAGAAACAGAGAGATAGAAAGCGAGAAATCACCCCCCAGGGGGGATGGCCACACCGCAATCCCTTCTCCTCCATTCTCCTCTCAGGATCTTGGACATGCACATGCACCCGGCATGAGTTTAAGCCACCGGGTCCGGGACGCAAACCACGGTCGACTACATGGGAGTCCAGCGACGTAGCCATTACGCTAACTGCTGGTCCCTATTATAATTATTTTTTAAAGTTTGCTATAGTGCACACATGCTCACCAGACAGAGAGATAGAGAGAAGAAAAGTGAGAAAGCAAGACACAGGTCTAGGACTGGAACCATGATTGATCATGTGGGAGTCCAGTGCCTTAGCCATCACGCCACCTGCTGGCCCCTATTTTTATTAACTTTTAATGATACATTTTCAAGTTTATTGTTCTCTTTTTGTAGTATCTATCTGTAACAGAATATATATATAGTACACATATATTATAAACGTTTACACACTCTTTTCCAAGTTAGTGCATTTTTATTTTTCAGGGCCAATATTTTATTTGCTTCCTTCTTTTTTTTTGTTTTTTAAATTTTTTGAGAGGTTTTTGCTATAGGGCATGTGAGCTAGCCTGAAAGACAGAGAGAGACAGAGAGACAGAAAGTGAGAAATCACCCCCCAGGGTGTATGGCCACGCTGCAATCCCGTCTCCTCTATTTTCCTCTCGGGATCTTGGGCACTCATGCATACATGCCCAGTGTGAGTTTAAGCCACCAGGTCCGGGATTTGAACAGTGGTTGACTACATGGGAATCCAGAGACATAGCAATTATACTAACTGCTGGTCCCTATTTGCTTCCTCCTTTAAAATGCTCATTTCCCTCTCCCGAAAGACCTCACCTTATTATTAAATACATTGATATTTTTCTGAAAATCATTTAACATATTTATGATTGTTTTAATGCCATGGTCAGCAATTCTAATAACAAAATAACTGAGAGCCTGCTTCTATCAACTGTATTTTTTAAAGTTTTATCTCATTTATGATTAATTATCTACATAATAATTGTTAATGTCTATGGAGTTCAGTGTGATGTGTTAATATATGTATCCAATGTATAATGATCAAAATAGGGTAACAAGCACATCTGTCATCTTACACAACTGTCATTTTATTTGTGGTGACATTCAAAAGCTCCTCTTCTAGCTATCTTGAAACAGACCTACGTTAATATTAGTTATAATTGATACATGGAGTAAGGACACTGGAATGAATTCTATTTACCTGTAGCTTTGGCCCCAATGACAGACTTCTCCTCCTCCCTTCCCCGACCTCCCAAACTGTGGGAATTATGATTCTACTCGCTGTGTCTGAGACCAGCTTTTTAGACTGCCCCTGTGAGTGAGATCAAGCAATGCACATACTTTTGGGTTTTTTGTTTTGTTTTTTAATTTTATTTATTCATTTACTTATTTTATTTTGACCAGAGAGGGACACACAGAGAGAGAGAGAGAGAAAAAGTGAGAAAGCAAGCCACCAGGTCCAGGACTTGAACCATGGTTGGTCATGTGGGAAAGTCCAGTGCCTTAACCACCACACCACCTGCTTCCCGCCTAAAATATACATACTTTTGTGCCTGAATTTCTGTACTTAACTGCATGTTTTCCAGATTCATTTGTGTAACCTCATTTAAGCAGGATTTCATTCTTTTGTCATAGCTGACCGATACTCCATTAAGTGTAGATGTGTCACATTTCTTACTCATTCATCTAAGGATGGACACTCAGGTTGACATCCTTCTTGGTAGACTGTTGAGAATTACGCTGCAATGAACATGGGAGTGAAGCTATCTCCTTAAGATACTAATTTCCATTTTGGGCTATGTACTTAATGGTAGGATTTCTGGATCACATGATATTTACATTTTTTTTGAGAAACCTCCATAATTATTTTATCATGGTTGTACTAATCTTCATCCCTATGAGCAGTAGTCTGTATTCTATTTCTATTTGGGTTATTCTGATACTGTACATAAAATATATGGAGTAAGAAATTTTATTTTGTTTTGCTTTGTTTGGGTTATTTTTTGGAGAATACAAGTCATTTTCTCTATTCAGCACTTAGGGAAGTAGCACCCACCCTCACAGAGGTGGGTCTAAAATCCGGACAATGTTAAGTTGTCAATATGTGAGCGTTAGTTCGCTTTGGCTGGGTTATAAATTGCCACAAACTTAAATGACTTATGGCAAAAGTGTATCATTTCTGCATCCTGATGTCTTTGTGGTGGGGGTCCTGGGGTGACTGCACACCTCTGCCTCTGTGTCTGCATGCCTGCGGTTATGTCAAGGCCCAGCTAGGGAGTTTCCGCTGTGTGTCCGACTCACGGGGTGGCTGGCAGGGTTCAGGCTTGCGTGCATGACTGGATTAAGGATCTAGGGCCCCATGAGATGTTGGCAAGAGCCTCCTTCAGCCCTGAGCAACACGGGCCTCTCCATGCCTTCGCCGTCTTACGTCTCTGCTGGCTTCCTCAGTGCAAGCAGGAGGGAAGGACAGAGTTCTAAAGACCAAGCGTACCCCACGTTGGAACCAGACCATGGCAGAGTACGCTTTCTGTCTGCATTTTATATCATTTTAAGCACATCAGTGCATTCAGTCTAGTGTCAAGGGAGGGGATTCTACAAAGCCACGAATTTCAAGAGGAAAGACAATAATGGCCATTAAAAAAGAATGATTGCCTACTACACTACAGCTCTGGCTTCTCTGTCTCCTCCTTCCTCCCCTCTCTCCTCCTCCTCCTCCTCTTCTTTTTCTACTACTTCTTTCAGTGATAGTGTTCGAACTCAGAGCTGTAGGGACTACAATGTGATGTTTTATTTGGTGACCTTCATGTCAAACACTCAAAAGGCAACAGGATCCAGGCTCTCCGATACTGCACGCACCTTCTCTGTGTCACTTCTCCAGAAAATGCGGGCTAGGGTGGGAGGCGAGGAGGTGCTGTCACCCTCTAGAGCTGGTACCTCAAAGTACCCCTGCCCGAGTGGCTCAAACAATAGGAATTTGTTTCTGATGTTCCAAGACCAAGGTGGTGAGAGGCTGGTTTCTCATGACTCCTCCCTCCTAGATTTGCAGCTGGTTACCTCAGTGCTGTGTCCGTACCTGGCGTTTTCTTTGAGCCTGTGCACCCCTGGCGTGTCCCCTTCTTGGGGCACTACCCTTACAACGTCGTTTTATCAGAATCATTTCTTTAAGTGCTCTATATCTAAGTATAGTCACCTGGGAGTTAGGGCTTCAGCGTATACATTTTGGGAAAATACAATTCAATCCACAAGGGAGAAATTGTGCAGCCAAAAATATTTTATTGTATGATGTGTCTTAAAGATCCCATTCCATATAGAAAATTGCTCCAAGATTCCAGACCAGTGAGCGCCCTCGATCCCTTGGTAGGGGACATACCAAGGTCTCCTGTGCACCTACAAACTGCTTACTCTGGAACTTCATTCTTGCAGGTTTACTTTGCTAACATTTTTTTAAAAAGTAGTTTTTGTGTGCATTTTCTTGTTTCTAACCTTGCAGCAAAGATGCACTGTGATCCTTTTCACTTTAGACAAACTGTAATTATGGTAATTATGTTAAATATTCAAAAAGTCACAGTGGGTCTACATATCAGTCTCTCATTAGTTTGTCACCAGAATACAGAGTGAGAACACATCTGTTTTCCTGTGACATACTGTTAGCCTGGTAGTTAAGATGGCTAGACCCCACATGGTGGACCACATGGGTCTCGGACCCAGCAGCTTGAAAAACACACAGGGCACATGTGCGTGCAAGCCCAAAATCCCAAAAGGAAAAGGGATTGCATGGCCATCCTTCATAAGAGTGCTTTCTCACTTTCCCTCTTCTCTCTCTCTCTCTCTCTCTCTCTCTCTCTCTCTCGGAAGTGCATGTACCTTCTGATAAAAAATTTTTTAAAATTAGTGTAGTTTCTGCTTTTTAAAAATTCTTAACATAAAAAAACACGTTTTTCTTCTTTCAATTTATATTCAGCCAATTTTCTTGGACACCTATTATTTGGTAATGACTGTTAGGTACCAATATCAGAGACGTGAGTTAGACCGTGTCATTGTACACAGGGAGTTTATAGTCCAGAAGCAAACAATTATCCTGCTAGTAAATGTTCATAAAAACCGTCTATGCAAAACATGGCCAGTAAACCTATCTAGCTGTCAGATGATGCTAATAAGTATAAAAAATACCTGAGTTACAGCGGATTTGTGATAAAGAAGATTAATTGTTGTTGATTTCAGAGTGCAGCCATAAAAGCAGAAAAGCTATTGAACTGGGTTTTCTGGGTAAGACTAAAACGTTAGGTATTCCAATGGCCAAGTCTGGATAGATAAGTTGTCGAAACCTGTGCAGAATCTTGCTGGTTTCATGGTTTCACTGCCAGTCTCGTTTGGTGGAAGAAGACACGCAGCTCCAGATCAGAGGCCGGGGTGTCCCCACAGAGAGCCCGAGGGGCAGACTTCCTGCTGCTGGCCACCTGGGACAGGGCTTGCATTTGGACAATACAGAGAGGTTCATGGGACACTTGGATCACGTGACTGCACTGTCCAGAGGGTGCCTGAAACTGAATCTCGGACACTGGTCGGAAAACACACGAGTGTCCTGAGCTCCTGAGAGACACGACCGCATCCGGGGAGGTAAGTCAGCGTACCACGAGTGTGCTCCGAAGGGCACACTTCCTCCTCTTCCAAGCCCAGCTACACGAGTGATCTTTATAAAGGCGGCCCAGAATGAAGTCTGTCGATGCCCTGTTTGCAAACCAGACAGAAGCACAGAGGACTCGGAGAGCACCCTCTAACCTGTTAGACATGTGCTTGCTTTTAAAAATCTTGCATATAGCGTGGTATTTAAATAACTGTATTTCAGGATTTCAGAACTATTTTTTGACATCTGTCACTCCTAAAGTGCACTTTCTTTCTGGACAGCCAAATGGGTATTTCAAATGGCACTCACAGGCGGGTAGCAGTGTATCATTACCAAGTATCATCTGCAAAGCTTCCCTGGCACTGCGCTCTTTCCTGGTGATATTCCGGTTAATGAAAGGCCATGGGGTTGTCCCACTAAAGGGCAGTCTATTTCCGATCTTTCAGAAAGTGAGAATGAAAGTAAGTAGGGAAAGAAAACATATTTAATGGTACTATGATATTAATCTGGCAAATTCATTCCGCAATATCTCATCAGGCCTTCAGAATGCTGTTTCTCTCAAGTCCATAATTGTTACTAATATTTTGAGTGATTTGAACATTGGTAACTCTTGGGTAAAGAGAAATTTCTCTCAGGCTCAGGAGAACTTCACACGGATCAAATATCCATCCTGGTACCCGATTTTGTCCTGCAGATTGAACGCCAAAGATCACCTCTAGGGCCAACAGGGGCATGGTTGGTGTTAAGGCACTGAACTCCCACATGGCCGACTGCAGTTCAAGCCCTGGACCTGGAAGCTTGCTTTCTCACTTCCTCTCTCTTTCTCTCTCTGGTGAATGTACATGCCCTATAATAAACTTAAAATGATAATACCAGTAATAAATACAATTAAATAAATAATTCTTTTAAAAAAGGTCACTTCCATCTAAAAGGGCAGCTTCTCCATTTACTGTCAGTTGATACAGTTATCACAACTTTTTATAAGGAGGTGCTGTTGTGAAATGGCTATGTAAATTAGGCACAGTGACGTTTCCAACTTAGTCTCGAGAGTAAATAAATTTGGGGGAAGAGCTTGGAAAAGTATCTGAGTCACAGTTACTGACAATTACTATATGAGGGATGCTGTATCTCATTTAGCAAACCTCTGTGGTTAACGTCATCACTTCTGTTTTATTGGAATAAAAGCGAAGGTCAGAAATTTTAAGAGGTTTGTCAGAATTCTTTGATAATGACTAATTTCAGCTGGCCTACTAATTTTTATAGATGAAGAAAATGAGACCCAGATAGCTTTCCCATCTTTATCAAGTTAATCAAGTTATAATTGACAAATAAACATTGTGTGCATTTAAGATGTACAATGTGACTTTTTAAAAGAATCATTCAGTTAATTTTATTTATTATTATTCCATTTGATCATAGAGAAACAGAGAGAGAGAGAATGCAAGCCACCATAACTGGTACTCAAACTGTAGTCAGCCATGTGGGAGTCCAGCACCTTAATTACCATGCCACCTGACAGCATTGTGACTATTTTATTTTAAGTTTTTTTCCGTAGGGCACATGCACTTGCCACAGAGAGACACAGAGAGAGTGAGAACTTACTTCCCAGGGTGGATGGCCACGCCACACCCTTCTCCTTTCTCCTCTCTGGATTTTGGGCATGCACACACACACACCTGTCGTGATTCTCGGGCTGCCGGGTCTGGGTCTCAACCTGCCGTTAGCCATGTGGGAGTCCAGCACCTTAATCACCAAACCACCTGCTGGCCCCACAAGGTTATATTTCTACATACGTATACATTATGAAAAGGTTACCGCATATCCATTACCTCACAGAGTTACCATTTCCTTTTTGGGACAAGAATACCTGCACTCTGCTCTCTTGGCAAATTTCATACGTACAATACGTTATTAATAACTATAGACCTTATGCATCAATTTAGTCTTCAGGATGTATTCATCATGTAACCACAACTTGTACCATTATTTCTTTTTAAATTTTTACCACACCCAGCTCCTTGTGACTACCATTCTATTCTCTGCTAATTCTTTTTTTTTTCTTTTTTTTTTTAGATAAGATATGCCGATTTTGTCTTTCTGCCTAGCTTTCTGTGAGAGACAGTATTTGTCTTCTCTATCACACGATATTTCATCTGGGCTATGACAAATGGCACAATCTCCTGTTTTTAAAGGCTGAATAATATCCCATCATATGTATATATCACATATTTTATTATCCATTCATGTTTCTTTCTTTTTTTTTTTTTTAAGAGAGTTTTTCTATAGGGCACATGTGCATACCAGAGAATCAGAGATATAGAAAGAGATAAATCATTTTTCCTAGGGGAATGGCCATGCCAAAATCCCTTCTCCCCCATTCTCCTCTTAGGATTTTAGGCACACACACACACACACACACACACACACACACACTCACCCAGCAAGAGTTTTAAGCCCCCTGGTTTGAGACTTGAACTGTGATTAGACTAGGTTGACTCGGTGGGAATCCAGCGGCATAGCCATTGCGCCATCTGCTGGTCCCTCTTGACTCTTCTTTCAATGGACATTAAGCTTACCTTACCTTATTTCAGCGATCGAGAACAGTGACGCAATGAGCATGGGGACTCAGGTACCTCTTCTAGACCTTGATTTCACTTTCAATTCCTTTGAACATTTATGTAGTAGAGGGGTTGCTGGATCACATGGTAATTCTGATTTTATCTTTTTGGACACAGCTATGCTGGGTTTTATAGCTGCAAGTACAACTTCAGCTCTCACTGACAGTGTATTGGGGTTCCATCCTCCACATCCTTGCCAGCGTTTATCTTGTTTCTAGAATCTACTGTTCCTCTCTACTTTCATGCCATCAGCTCCTCCTGTTTTTGCCGTAGACCGTGGATAACTCATTTACACTGAGTGGGGACCCAGAGTACCTGTCTTCCACAGCTTGGCTTGTTTCACTTAGCGTTATATCTTCTGGTTCATCCACTTTGTGTCAAATGCAGAATGCTGTAGGTTTTGTATGGCTAATAGTACTCTGCTTCATACATGTCATGATTTTTTTTTTATACTTCTGTTTAAAATAGTACTAAACGACCTAACCAGAGCAAATAGGTAAGGGAAAGAAATATAAGTTATCCAAGTAGAAAAAATAAGACTGTCTCTATTTGTGAATAACATACCTTATTATATATAGAAGACCCTAAAGACTCCATCAAAAATGGTTAAAACCAATAAATAAATTTAGCAAAATTGCAAGACGTAAAATGAACATTCTCAAATGGTTGCATTTCCTTCTGTCGTTTTTTATTTCTTACAGAGATTTTTGCTATAGGGTATGTGTGCTTGCCTAAGAACCAGAGAGACAGAAAGCAAGAAATCATCCTTCTAGGGGAATGGCCACTCCGCAATCCCTTCTCCATTCTCCTCTCAGGATTTTGAGCATGCAACACTTGTGCCCAGTGTGAGTTTCAAGTTGCTGGATTTGGAACTCGAACTGTGGTCAACTGTGTTGTAGTCCAGTGACATAACCATTATGTCATCTGCTGATCCCCAAATGACTGCATTTCTAAACAACAATGAAAGTCTCAAAAACGAAATTGAGAAAACAATCCCATTTACGTTTGTATCACAAAAAAGTAAAACACTTGGTAATAAGTTTAACTAAAGGAGATAAAAGACTTGTGCATTGAAAACTATAGAACACTGATGGAAGAAATCGAACAAGACACACATAAATAAAAAGGTATCTCATATTCATGGATTGGAAAACTTAACAGAGTTAAAAGGTTTATACTACCCAAAGCAATCTATAGATTAAATGCAATATCAATCAATTCCAATGACACTTTTCACAGAAATAGAGGGAAAAAAAACTTAAAAATTATTTGGAACCACAAAAGAGCCTGAATAGTCTTGAGAAAGAAGAACAAAACTAGAACCATCACACTTGCTGATCTAAAATTATATTATGAGATTATAAAGGTCCAAATGTTGGCTAAAATTCAGGAATTGTGGAAGCTCAAACAAATATATTCTCATAAAGAGCTGCCTACCCTGCTCTTTCCCGTTTGCAAACCTACCTACTGTCACATCGCAGGACTCAAGCAAGTGGTTTGTTCTGTTAATGTAGCTTATTGAAGTATGTCATTGCAAAGAGAGTGACCATTGCAACCTGAATAAGATGTTAGTTTATGTCTTCAAGATAGAAAAACATTTTAAAAAGTGGCACTGGGACCAGCAGATGGAGTAATATTGCATTGCTGGACTCCTACATGGTCAACCATGGTTCGAGTCCCAGACCCAGAGTCCTGAAACACATTAGGCACATGTGTATGCATGCCCCAAACCCCCAAGGTAGATTTGAGAAGAAGGGATTGTGGTGTGACTATCACCCTTGGGTGGTAATTTTTTGCTTCCTTTCCCTCTGTCTCTCCAGTGAGCACACCCTATAGCAAACATATCTCTTAAAATAAAACAAACAAACAAACAAACAAAAGAAAAAAAACAAAGAAAGTGGCACTTACCAGGAAATTTATATTTTTGTTGAAATTTCTTTCACTTGAATGACTTTCCAGGAGGGTATGTCATGTCATGACCTAAAACACTGGGAAAGACCACGTTTCTATGAACAGATCCAGTTTCCTCTCTCCTTCTTCCCATGGAGAGAGAACACGTGTACCAGCTCTCCAGTCTGTGTTTTCGTGTCCTCTAGGGCACTGAGGGGATCAGCATCAACCCTCCGCTGTTGGAGCTTCCCGTATTCCCGTACGATAATACACATCTGGACAGGGAGGCTCCGGGAAAAGTTGATGTCTTTAAGCAGACTATCTCTGCAGCTTTTTGGAAGAATCTAAAGGGCACAAGTATAACTATGATTTAAGCAATGGTTCTCTACAGTGCCGGAGGGGTTGCCACAGGATGTGTGCCATTGCCAGAGAGAGAGAGAGAGAGGGAAAGAGTAATCACCCATCAGGGGAGATGTTCACACCACATTCCCTTCTCCTCCATTCTCTTTTCAGGATTTTGAGCATGCACACACACACCCCAGCATGATTTTCAAGCCACCAGGTCGGGAATTCGACCCTTGGTTAGCTCTGTGGGAATCCAGTGTTCTAACCACCATGCCACCTACTGGCCCCAAGCAATAGTTATTCTGAATTGCTATTTAAATAAGCAAAACCTATCAAAGGTTGAATCAGACAGATTGTAAGCCCTTGGTGTTAGTAAGTTGTCTTTTTAAAAATTGTTTATTTAGTTTTATTTATTAGTCGTAGTAATATTTAATTTGCTATAGGTACATGTACTCACCAGAGAGAGAGAGAAAGAGAAAAAGTGAGAAAGCAAACTGCCATATGAGGGGCTTGATCTGCGGTCAGCCATGTGGGAGTCCAACGCCTTAACCACCATGCCGCCTGCAGATCCCTAGTAAGCTGTCTTTTATCAGTAAGGCCTGGGTTTTAGGTTGGCTTCACTCCTCAGCTGGAGTTAGCATCCTAGTCAGAAGAGCACTCTGTGTGAGGTAGCAGAGCCAGGGCAGACCTGCCACCCAGAGCGTCTAGGTTCCATCTGTCACAGGTGGCTCTCCCGAGGTCACCTCTCATCTCCATTCTTCAGTTTCCCCTTCTGCAAAATGGGAGTATTTTGAGATGGGCAGGTAGACTTGAAATGAATATATTAAAGGATGCCAGGAACATAGTAACCTTTAATTGTGTTTGCTGTATATATTATCTTCTTCATCATTATTAACTACAGCAACATACATAATTATTAATAAATTACAAAATTAGTATCATGTTTCATACTATTTTGCTATTTACTTTGAACACTACTTTTCAAATCTCAATTTCTTTAAGAAATTGAGAAATCTTAATTTCTTTCTTTCTTTAAGAAGCTTAATAACACTCACCTTTCAAGGTTGTGGTCAGAATTAAAAGTTATAGTAATCCCCTTGTATGGATCTGGGGCTCAGTGAATTAACAGTTATTTTGTTTATCTGTTTATTTTGAGAGAGATTTTTGCAATAACGCATATGGGCTCACTGGAGACACACAGAGACAGAGAGACAGAAAGTGAGAAATAACCCTCCTGGGGGATGGCCACACTGCAATCCATTGTCCTCCATTCTCCTCTTGGAATTTTGGGTACATACACACATGTTCCTGGTGTTAGTTTCAAGCCTCCAGGTCTGTGACACAAACACCCAAGTAGGAGTCCAGGGACTTAACCACTGTAGCACCTGCTGGCCCCAATAGTTGTTTCTTTTTATTACTTTTTTTTCTTTTTTGAGAGAGATTTTTGTTATAGGATGTATGCTCTCACCAGAGACACAGAGAGAAAGAGTGAGAGAGAAAGTGAGAAATCACCCCTTGGGGGAATGACCACACCACAATCCTTGTTCTCCATTCTCCTCTCAGGATTCTGGGCACGCACACACACGTCTAGCGTGAGTTTTTAGCTGTCGGGTCCAGGACTCAAACCGCAATTGACCATGTGGGAGTCCAGCACCGTAACCACTATGCCACCTGCTGGCCCCTCCAGCAGTTACCCTAAAAGCAGATATCAAGGCGGAGGCTGACAATACGGACAGCGTATCAATAGCAGCAGTCACTGGGCAATGGTGCTCGCTTTTCTCAATAATCCACTGGGTTTCAGATCGTGGAAAAAAATTATTTAGTTTTAAAGTAAGCCCAGCTGTGGTTGGAGAGAAGCTGAAATACTGGAATTGCCTGTAAGTCAGTTAATACTGGCTCAGAGATACTGCCTTTGTGCCATCACTATATTCATCTGGGAGTAACCCGTGAGCTAATGCCGGATATTTTTTTTTTAATTTTAAGTTTTTGCTATAGGGCACATGTGCTCACCAGAGAGGAGAGAGAGGGGAGGTGAGAAACCACCCTTCAGGGAGAATGGCCTGTCACAGTCCCTTTTCCTCCAGTCTCCTCTCAGGCTCTTGGACACACACATGCCCTCGGTATGATTTTTAAGCTACTGGATCTGGGACTCGAACCACAATCAGCCATGTGGGAGTCTAGTGCCTTACCTGCCACACCACCTGCTGGCCCCCATCAAATATCTTGAGTTCAAAATGTAACTGCTGATCTATGTTGGACAAATATCTTGCTTTGTAAAAGTCAACTTATGTTTATAGAGGATACCACTTACTATTAAACAGATAGAGTTTAGAAGATTATAGAATAGCTTAAATTATTTTTAAAAAGACAATTATATTTATCATTTTAATACACTTTTAATGTGCTTTCAACAAGTTAGAATATTACCAAAATATTGACATGGCTATGGGGTGATCAGGCTCAAGACCAATGTGGGAACAGCAGAGATCCGGACTGCCTCGCACTCACGGAGACAGAGTGCAGACAAACAAAGGGGAAGCAGGATGGCGTTTACTGAGAGAGAGGGAAGCTCCCAGGCAGGGACGGGTCTCCAACTTCTTTGGGGCTCTGGTCAGGGTTTGTATCCTACCCAGGAGGAACTATTCTCCTAATTTTGGAGTGGGTACGTTGGTCACGAGACCCTCTTTGTCTAAAAGCTTTGGGCCACAAACAGCGTTATCTTGTTCTCAGCACGTGGACATGAAGAGAGCCCTAATTGCCAAGTTTCCTGTAGGTCCTGCTGCCTCAGCTAATCATGGAGGCACTGCAGGAAGCCACTTCTCGTGAGCAAGGGGTTCCTCGTGCAAGCTTGACTGTCATGCCTCCATCTTTGGGTCTTATGGCCTGACTACTGGTTTCTTAGGCTCCTACCTCCTCTCTCGATATATCGGCTCACTGTATTCAGATGGCGTCTATCAATTTAATACATACTTCTTGATATTTAATACACTGTAGTGAAACTTCACATACAAAATTCAAAGGCCTTTACAACATTACTCCTGTGCTTATTTAATTGTTTTCATGGTTTGTTTATTCGTTTTGAGAAATTTTTGCTGTAGGGCACATGCACTTCCCAGAGAGACAGGGAGAGACAGAGAGACAGAAAGCAAGAAATCACCCCCCGAGGGAGATGGACCACACCGCAACTCTTTCTCCTCTTGGGATTTTGGATATGGATGCACTTGTGCCTGGTGTTAGTTTTAAGCTGCCGGGTCTAGGACTTGAGCCATAGTTGATGATATGGGAGTCCAGAAACATACCCATTACGCCATCTGCTGGTCTCATCACGTGCTTATTTAATTGTTAAACACATGATTCACTGGCAAAATCTGAATACGCACAGGTCCATAGTAGTGAGTTCCTAGGGGTTACCTATCAACAGTCCCTCAGTGGCCTTATTGCATTGTGTTGCTAACAGAAATATACCAGAGTCTGGGTGGTTTCATAGAATAGATGAAATAGTATTCCCAAACTCATGATTCTGGTCCTGAAAAGTCCAGCGTCTCCCAGGCCTACAGCGTGGTCAGTGGAAACAGGATGGTGGGACCTGCAGAGACGGGTCCTGGCTGATCTCTTGGTAATGACCAGCTCAGAGAACTAAACCGATCTCAGGACAGCCAGAACTCACGGCCTTTCTCAAGAGATATCGTCCACTTATTCGAGAGACCATTGCCCCCATGGGACAAACACCAGAACTGTCAACACCTGGTAGGTCTCACCTGGGGCACCCGGAAGGAATGAAGTGCTTTTATTTTTCATTTAAATTTATTTATTTACGTGCATTCACTATACATCACTACAGCATACAAAATGAGATTTCCCATCCAGAATACACTGTATATTGGCTCAATCAAGCACATCAACATATGTGTTATCAACAAATAATTTTCCATTTCTTTTTTCCTGTATATATGTATTTTTTTCCCATCCTTGATTCCCTATCTCTCACCCTCTGCCATCTCCCACCCTCCTCCCACACTGTCTCTGGTATCCATGGTTGCTTTTTATGCCCTTTTCCTCCACATTTTATTGATTCACTGAAGATCTTAATTAATCTAAATATTTTCAATAGCAAGCACAGCTGATATACATATATCCATAAACACAAGTCTGACTTTAGGCATAAGCTTCAGTGAGAAGAATGAACATACTATAAAGTAGCACCTACCTAGGGCTAGAGAGCTTACTGCAGTTATCAAATAGGTATTTTTAATGCATTTTTTTAATTAAAAAAAAAACAATTTTAGTTATTTATTTCCTGAAACATTTTTTTAATTAATTAATTTACATTCATTCTCTAAGCATCGTCACAGCACACAAAATGTGATTTCCCATCCAGAATATACTGCATAGAGGCTTAATCCTGCATGTTATCATCAATAACTTTCCATTTCTAGTTATATATATATATATATATATATATATATATATATATTTACCCCTATGTCTGACCCTCTGCCCTTTCCCACCCTCTTCTCACACTATCTCTGGTGTCTACAGTTGTCTTCCATTCCTTTCCCCCCAACATTTAATTGATCACACAATTTCTTAAATAATCTAACTACTTTCAATAGCAAGTTCAGCTGGTAATTTCAAGAAAAGCAGTTTTACCTTTACTGGAATTAAGTTCTTACTTAGCACCTTTACAATGTAGTCAATTGTCACATCTCGAACAAGAATTTCTGTGTGACATATTCACAGCACAGCAACAATGACCCTCAGGCCTGACACACAATGGCTCCAAAGTTTACCATTCCTGCCAACCTAAAGCACTCGTCAAAATAGTTCAGCCATTCTGTAAAGAGAATAAGAAAATTAAAAAACAACAACAAAAAAAATGTTTTTTGGTTTTCTTTTTTGTGCTAAACATAGGTGCTACCCTTATCAAAAGAAAAAATATTTTCCTGCTTTATTTTATTTTTCCCATTTTCCCCAAAAATAGCTTAGTAAAAATAATTTTTTTCTATAAACAAGCAAAAATTTGTGGACTTCCATTTTTTTCAGCCTTTAACAAATGAACAAAGTAGAAATGAGGTAGAATTAGTTAGCCAAAATGTTTAGAACGATCTGGATGATCTTGTATAAACCATCAAATAACTCGATTAGTAGGCTGTATCCATCAGACATTTATCTCCGTGGAGTTGTAATTGCAAAAGAGCAAGATGCCGTCATTGACCTAGCTGTTCGCCACAGTAAGTACCCCTGCCTACCATGCGTGGGTCCTGTTCCCCAAAAACAGGAGCAAAGAAAAGCTCTGCAGACAACCTGCGGCTCATGAAGTGTACTTTCTAACACTTAGAGCTTGCAGCACAGTGCGGGAAGGGAGTGCACAGATCTTTCCTTCATGTGAGACCTGATTTCAGAAAGCGGTTATGAGAGGGGCATCGCGTTGGCGTGGAGCCTTCACTGCGGCCGCGTGAGCGTGAGCACAGACTCGGTGTGGATGTGCAGGGACGAGTCACAGAAAGTGGATCATTTTTACGGGAGGAGCTAAAAATTAAAAAGGCTGGCCAAATAACCCGCGCTTTACGATTGATCACTACTAACTGGAGCAGCTCGGAGATGTGGTTTTTCTTAGTTCCTAATAAAGTTAGAGCGGGTACACATGCATTCCCATCCCTGCCCTGTCCCTTCTCTCCCCCCTCGCCTTCTGCCCCCCAGCGTTTCCCTCTCGGTGACAAACCTTGCGAGCCGTCCCGTTGAAGCTGGCGATCCGACGCGTCAATCTCCCAGTTCTAACAAGCTGTGCTGGCAGCTCTGGTACCCTGGTGCCGACTTATTTCCGTCTTGATAAAAGACAATTGTCAAGTTTTAGCTCCAACAATTCAGGCACTTCTCAGTGCTTTCTATTTCTGAATACACAGGTGTTGAGTGCTTATTTATTTATTTTCCTTTGATGTAATTCTTTCCTTGCCTTATGGAAATTCATTCAGTACTCAAAACAGAAAGAAAAGGAAAAAGGTGGTAGCTCTGCTGAAAATAGCCCATGCAAACGCCTCAACTGCCAACCATTATCTAAAGTCGGGATCGTCAGATGGCCTCTGCCCTTATTTATGATGAACTGAATTCGTGTTTTACCCAACTACTAAGCATGTGGCCGATAACCCTGAGATGATATTAATATTAAGGTATATGGATTTAATTAAATTATTTTCTTCAACTATGAATAATTCAAATATTTATGTGTCTTTATGTTTTTAGACATTATTTTAATTAAAATGTAGATCTCTGTACAGAAGTTTAATTTTATCAGTTAGGATTCACAAATCTTATATTGTAGTATTTAATGTCTTTTTCATTCAACACATACTTATTTTCTTGAAGGAGAGTGTGGGACGGGAAGAACTCAGGAAAGGAAATTTTGGGAAAAACATGGAGTGGTCAAATATTTGTGGGACATGGAAATGGTTTATTATCTGTGGATAAGGATGTGTATAGTATTATCAACTGGACTGAGATGTGTGTCATGCTAGGTAAAGTCTCTTTTCAATCTAAATGATGTATAGCAATTGAATCTATAAATAATAATAATAAAAAAATAAGTTTGATCCTAAAAATGTTAAAGAAATTGAAATAACATAAAATATATTCATTGACCATAACTAAATTTTAATAAACTCCACATCTGTAAGGGAAAAAAAAGGATAAAATATATAGTCACTGATGTTAGTGAAGTTTTTATTTATTTTAAAGACATATAACAAAAATCAGGAATTAAAATTAATTACAATTAATCCTTTTCTGGAAGTATAATCAATTTTAATCTAGGCTGACCTTGGTTATTATCCTGGTAAATATCATTACTCAGTAATGACTGAGTACAGATTTTTTTGGATGATAGTAATTAGATAAACAAATACTATATAAAAAATGCTATGGCAGGGACCAGCAGTTAGCATAATGGCTATGTCGTTGAACTCCCATGTAGTCGACTGTGGTTCGACTCCTGGACCCAGTGGCTTAAACTCACGCCGGGCGCATGTGTGTGTGTGCCCAAGATCCCGAGGAGAATGGAGGAGAAGGGATTGCAGCATGGCCATTCCCCGTGGGGGGTGATTTCTTGCTTTCTGTCTGTCTCTCTCTGTCTTTCTGGCCAACGCTCATGCCCTGTAGCAAAAACGTCTCAAAAAAAAAAAAAAAAAATGCTATGGCAGATTGGAAGAGCTGGTTGAACTGAATATAAAAGCAGGTGGCTATATGAATATGGCACCTGTATACTAACTTAAGTTGTTTGTCATGACTGGAAATAGGGTGTACATTTTTTTTTGTTGTTTTAGGTAGAGGTTTTTGCTACAGGGTGCGTGCACTCACCAGAAAGATAGAGAGAGAAAAAGAGACAGAAAGCAAGAAATCATCCCCCACGGGGCATGGCCATGCTGCAATCCCTTCTTCTCCACTCTCCAGGGACCTTGGGCATGCACACATGCCCGGCGTGAGTTCAAGTCACCGGTCAGGGACCGGAACTGTGGCCAGCCTCAGCCCTCAGGGGCCCCGTGATATAACCCTGGGCCACCCGCTGGTCCTGGACTCCAGTCTGTATGGTGTCTGTGCCCAGATCATCTCTGTGAAAGAGGAGAGTCGTGCTGCACCAAGCGCCTGCCCGCATCTTCCCCAGGTACCTCCAGTGGCTCTGTTCCTGATCGTGCCGAGAGGCCCTGGGCATGAAGACTGCAGTGTCCGAGCTGGGAAGGAAGGGCCACGGTCCAAGCCACCACGCGCGTGGGGACGTAGGAGGTGGTCTAGCAACGGCTCCCTTAAAAAGAAAGGGTGTCAGGAAATGGCTGCTTGGCCTGAACAGGAAGAGGCGTACCTGGACGCAATGGAGGGTCTTTCTGTGACTGCACAATAGAACACTCGTGCTAGCACCTCTTCTCTGTCAGTTATTAAACATGCTCTAAAAAGTAGACCCACTGCGAGTCAGTGCGTCCAACCCGATCTTAACTCAGGGAGCCGCCCGCGCTGCGCCTGCTCCAGGTCCGCCACGTGCGGGCCGGCATGCCCAGCCCGGTCTCCCCAGTGAACCCCCAACCTGTCCCATCCGGCCAGCCAAGCACAGCGGTCATTGTTTGCTTTCCCTTACTCCTGCACCCCAAGGTAGGGAATTTCATTTGCTGTCTCATCAAAGTGTTTATATAGACAGGAGTCTACCAAAACTATCTGCCAGGGAACTCACACACCCTGAAGACTGCCTTTGTTGATGGTAGACTTTACATTTTACCATCTCTGTCAGGATTTTAGTCTTACTAAAAAAATTACTTATCTATCTGTTTGTTTGTTTATTGTCAGTTTGAAGGAATCCTTGGAGTATTCGTGGTATGTGCTTGGTTTCTGATTTTTGAACTGGAAGACCACAGTTAGCTTTCTGTCTGCTAGTTTCAATGCCTGTAACAATCATCTTATTTTAGCTCCAACAGCATAGATATAGAATAAGCTATTTGTTCGAAAAAAATAAAGTAGGATTTTACATACGGTAATAGGCTTAACTGACTATCCAAAATTACATATATTTTCACCATTCTTTTTTAGATATATGCGGTCTACAAGTATCTTCTTTTTTTATTTATTACAACTTATTTTAGCTCCAACAACAGATATAGAATAGACTATTTCTGGGGAAAAAATAAAGTCGGATTTTACATAAGATAATGTGCTTAACTGATTGTCTAAAATTACGATATATTTTTTCACCATTCTTATCCAGAAATATGCAGCTTACAAGTGTCTTATTTATTTATTTATTATTTTTAGAATTTTTCTATAGGGTATGTGCTCACTGGAGAGCAGGGCAGAGAAAGTACAGCTCCCCCTGGGTGATGACCATGGCAGTCTCTTCTCCATTTCCCTCTGGGGGTTTTGGGCCGGCCCACGCACGTGCCTGGCTTGACTTGCAAGCCTTCGTGTCCAGGACTTGAACTGTGTGGCTGGCCATGTGGGATCCAGTCACCTTAACCACCACGCCACTGACCCTACAAATACATTTCTTTTTTTTTTGGAGAGGTTTTTGCTATAGGGCACATGTGCTCGCCAAACAGACAGAGAGAGACAGAGAGACAGAAAGCGAGAAATCACCCCCTAGGGGGGATGGCCATGCCACAATCCCTTCTCCTCCATTCTCCTCTCCGGATCTTGGGCACGCACGCACATGCGCCCCACGTGAGTTTAAGCCACCGGGTCCGGGACGCGAACCGCGGTCAACTACGTGGGAGTCCAGCGACATAGCCATTACGCTAACTGCTGGTCCCTACAAATACATTTTTATAATAACTCATAAATCATATTTGATATCTTAAGATGTGCTTATTATTTAAATAGTTTACTTTTTCTCAGTCCCTTAATACATCTCTTTGGTAAATGTGGAATTGCATTTATTTGATTTGGTTGAAAGAGAATGACTGTTGATACCTTTTACAAGTTTATTTTAATAATTTCTAGAAACACGAAATCAGCACTAAAATGTGTACCACAGCTAAACCATTGAGAGGGTAAAGATAGAACAAACAAACAAACAAACAAAAAAAAGAAACATATCCATGAAAGATAAGAAAAGGTCTTGTTTTGTTTTATTCCCCTGAATGTATACCAAGCTAGGAAATGACTTTGATTATGTGGAACTCCAGTTAAAAAAAAAAAAAAAAGTAAAAGTTATTTAACTGCATCTTCAGTTTTCAGCTTGATGTTTTTCCATCTAAAATTACAAGGAGAAATATAGTTTCTAAATAAGAGATATTTCCTCCTTATCTTTATACAAGTTAAATAAGAAATTGTATTGTATTTTCATTCATTTTGAAGTAACGTCTATATAAGAGCAGCATATGCAACAGTGGAAAGTTTTAAGTGGAGAAAAGCCTTTCTGGGCATTACAAAGTATTTGGCCTTCACATACATCTTGTTGACAAATGCCTGTTATGAAGTAGATTCGGTGTTTTGCCTGAGACAAGGGTAGCATTTGGAATGTCTGTGTATGTATAAATTTGGAAAGTATAAACTGACAAGATGCTTGATGACATGTCAAAAAATATTTGCAAATATTTCTAGTGTCAGCACAATTCAGATTCAAATAAGAACTTGTCTGACATGAGACCATTTATATGTAAACTAGTCAATATGACGGCAGGAAAGGAAAAGAATAAGATGAGATTTGTCACCCACTGCTGGATTTCAGAGTGCTAATTAGTAAATGCCCTGTACAAAATGATCACTTGTCATACAATGTTTGTATCTGGCTAGTCTAAAAGGAGAATAACAATCGCAGTTCGGGTCCCAGACCCGGTGGCTGAGAACTCATGCCGGGCGCGTGTGCGTGTGTGCCCAAGATCCCGAGAGGAGAATGGAGGAGAATGGATTGCGGCGTGGCCATCCCCCCTGGGGGGTGATTTCTCGCTTTCTGTCTCTCTGTCTCTCTCTGTCTGTCTGGCGAGCGCACGCACCCTATAGCGAAAATCTCTCAAAAAAAAAAAAAAAAAAGAAAAAAGGAGAATAACAATTATAACTAAAAATTATAAATCATCATCCAGAGTACCTGATCCAGAAGGTTCTTTCTTTTTTATTCACTATATTTTTAAAATTTATATTTTTATTCTTTTTATTATTATTAGTTATACATTCAATCACTATAGATCATTTAGATTATAGACTTTACCCAGCATGATACACACCTCAGTCCAGCCCAGCTGAGAATACTATACACATCCTCATCAACAGATAATAAACCATATCGGCGTCTCACAAATGTCTTCCCTCTCTATTTTTTCCCTGAATTTCCTTTTTCACTCTCTTCCCCTCTCCCACTTTTTAATAAGGGTGCCTCAAGTGAGTTTGTCACACAGGGTCCCAGTCCCCATTTTAAGTGGAAAATTTCTGCTGTAATTTTATTCACTTTACTTCAACCTGTCTCTGAATTGAGTTGTAGTGAGTTTTGTCCTTACTCCCTTTAGAATGTCTTGGGATCTTCCTTCTTTCTTAATTTGGTTAATTAGGATGGGACTTAAGCCAGATTTCTTGAGGAAAAATGTCAGCTTTTCCCTATAATGGAAGATATTGAGTAGTTTCACTCAAACACACCCAAGTCAAATTCCTGGGAGTTCCATGATTCACACACATTTACATTTTAAATACTATAGACAAAATGACATGGTTGACTTAAACATGTCTTTATATTACAAATTTCCCAATAATTGACTTATACGTAATTAATTAAATTTCTTTGCTGTTTCAGAACATTATTCTCTGCTGCAGGATATGATAGCGGACACGGCTGGGAGGCTGGCCTATGATCTCCAGTTACAGATGGAGAAGAAATGCTATGGGATATGAAGATGTTTATTAGATGATTTGAGATAGTGATAGATAATGTGAGACACACAAAACTGTTAGAAAAAAGTTATTGTGAAAAACTTCTTGAGACTAGATAATCATGTAAGTCTTCTTAGAGAAATGCTGTAAAAAAGACAAATTAATAAGAAGGAATAGCTATTTTGGTGAAAAATTAGGATCAGAGATCTCAGGCAGGAAAAAAGCAAGTAAAAATATCCTAAAGTGGAATGTATAAAGAACACTAGCATGGAGGCCAGCAGCTGCTGTAGTGAAGGTGCTGGACTCCCACATGGCCAACTGCAGTTCAAGTCCAAGGCCTGCTGGCTTAAAACTCTCACTGGGTTTGGGGACCAGCAGTTAGCGTAATGGCTATGTTGCTGGATTCCCATGTAGCCAATCGTGGTTCACGGACTCGGTGGCTTAAACTCACGCCAGGCGCGTGTGTGTGCGTGCCCAAGATCCCGAGAGGAGAACGGAGGAGAAGGGATTGCAGCGTGGCCATCCCCCCTGGGGAGTGATTTCTTGCTTTCTGTCTCTCTCTGTCTGTTTGGCGAGTGCACACGCCCTATAGTAAAGACTTCTCCAAAAAAAAAACAACCAACCAAACAAACAAACAATAAAAACTCTCACTGGGTTGTACGTGTGCGTGTGTGTGTGCCTCTAAAATCCCGAGAGAGATTGGAGAAGGAATTGGATAGAGGCGTGGGTATCCGCCTTCAGGGGTGATTTCTCACTTTCTTTCTCTCCATCCCTTTCTGTATCTCCAGTGAGCACACGTGCCCTATCGCAAAAATCTTTCTCTCTCTCTGAAAAAAAAAGTAATTGAAATCAGATGAGAGAGAAGAAGTGGGCAAAGACTACATTTTGCCAATCCTTGTAAGTCATTATAAGAGAATTGGATCTTAGTTGCAAGGGACTGGTTGGAATTTCAACTTCTGTACTTGAATGAGTTCAATTGGATTGACATTCTTTCAGAAAATGACTATAATCCTTAGGGAGGAGAAGAGGCAGATCTGAAGGCATTGGGGTGTGGACAAGTGCAGACAGGCCCTAGAAACAGCATCAAGATGCAGAACGGACTGGAACAGGGTGGTCTTCCCATGCGACAGCTCCTGCCACGAGGGAAGAATGCGCTCAGCACATAGAAGATGGCCAGAACTTCGCTGGAACACTCAGCAGCTTCCTGGCATGAGAAAGTCACGAGTTTCAGGCAACTCTGGCAACAAAAATTTGAGGTCACTTTTCAGAAAGTAGTCAGCAAGGGAGAAGTTACCACAAATATCATGTATCAACTGCACTGAAATATCTGTCTGATGGCCACACTACACGTACACAGTTCAGGGCAAAACATCCCAGCAAAGGATAAAAAAAGTGAGCTGAAATTTGAGCTGGTTCCCAAGAGACAGACCTGCAGTTTGAGTCCAATCACTTAGAGCTTCAAAATAAACAAAGAGCAACATCCTTCAGAGAAATAAAACAGAATGAAAACACTTGGAATAGAATATATAAAATGCTTGGAATACAATCCAAAATTACTCAACAAAAGAAAAATCAAGACATGACCCATTCTCAAGAGAGGTGAGAAATAATGTAGAGCAAACCTAGCTTGACCCAAATCTTGAACTGAACAGAAAACATTAAACATCCGTTGTAACTGCAGTCCACAGTGGAAAGGGAAGTAGGCTGATAATGACGACATCTGAATTCTCAGCAGAGAAATAAGACCTATTAAGGAAAGGACAAATGGAAATTTTAGAACTGGAAAAGCAGTATCTGAAATTTCAAATTTCCCAAGCTTAACAACAGAATGGAGATAGGAAAAAAATAATTAATACGCTTGAAAATTAAGAGAAATGATCTACTCTGAGAGTGTGGGGAAAAAAAAAAAACAGCACCTTAGAGAAACTTGGGACAATATTAAGAGGTCCAATATTCTCTACATAGACAAGTGAGAACTCTGGGACTAAAAATAATATATTTAAATGAATAATTATCAATATTTTTTTCTATTTTTTGGGAGAGTTTTTTTTGTTTGTTTGATTTTTGTTTTTTGGGTCTTTTTGGCTATAGGGCGTGTGCACTCACCAGACAGACAGAGACAGAGAGACAGAGAGAAATCACCCCTCAGGGGGGATGGCCATGCCATAATCTCTTCTCCTCCATTCTCCTCTTGGGATCTTGGGCACGTGGTCGACTACGTGGGAGTCCAACGACATAGCCATTACGCTAACTGCTGGTCCTAATATTTTTTCTATTATTTAAAGACAAAAATTTATAGATTGAAAAATCTTAGTTAATTTCAAGTAAAACAAGTAAGAAGAGAAGTACATCTGAAGACACTGGTGAGACAACTGAAAACAACACAATTGGAAATCCTAAAATAAGTGACATTGAAAGGGTAGGTGCAATAATTCAGATGATTGCTGAGTACTCAACGGAAAATAAGGGCTTCAGAAGACAGTGGACTAATAGCTTTAAAGCATTGAAAGAACAAGAATTGGCACAGAATTCTGTATCTACCAAAACATCCCGTAAGGGTTCATGTGAAACAAATCTATTTTTAGATAAAAGAAACTTGAGAGAACTTGTCAACAGCAGTTTTGTACAAAAGAAATAATTTTTAAAAATTTCTCAGCTCTTCAAGAAAGAATTAAAAGCTTTAGAAAAGGCAGTTGGAGAAGTTAAAGGAACTGAAGAGTTTAAAGCATATGAATGATACAATAGGATTCATATTTAGAAAAATACCTCGATGTCAGAAGAGTGGACTGTCTGTGGATGAGAGCAGCAGCAGTCCCGGTAAGGAGTGAATTCAGAGCCCGGGGACTCTGGTGTCACAGTGCTGTTCTGGATGGCAATGTCACTTTGGACCCTGAGTTCGATAGTTCCTGAAATGTTTCTTTCTGCCAGTACACGGTTATTGGAACAAGGAATGGTATGCCTTTTTAGTGTAGAACTGTAGGAGTTATAATTTGGTGTACTTACCGAGGCGTCATTGTATCCTCCCTCCACTGGCCCCACCTGTTCTTCATTCATGGGTTTCTGGGTTTAAAAACTATGGGACCAGCAGTTGCCATAATGGCTGTGTTGCTGAACTCCATGTAGTCGACCGCTGTTCGAGTCCCAGACGTGGTGGCTTAAACTCACGCCAGGCGCATGTGCGCGTGTGCCCATGATCCCGAGAGGAGAATGGAGGAGAAGGGATTGTGGCATGGCCATCCCTCCTGGGAGGTTATTTCTCACTTTCTGTCTCTCTGTTTCTGTGTTTCTGGTGAGCGCACATGCCTTATAGCAAAAAACAAACAAACAAACAAAAAATTGTTCTCCATCCTAAAATCGGCATGGGGATAGATTGTGTCCCTGGGGTGAGTACTGTCAAACCCCTGATTACCCATCCTGGATTTCTTTAGACAGCGTAAGGTAGGTAGTTTCTTTGGACACTCATGATTTTTAGTTCTGGGGACTTTATGTTTTATGAAGTATCTGCACATTTTCTGTAAATCAGATTCACTTAACTGCCCTTTAAAAAACAAACCAAAATTTTATTTTTCAGTTGGTAGATGGCGTGTGTGCTCACCAGAGAGAAACACAGGGGGAGAGAGGGAGACAGTGCCCCTCAAGGGAGTGCTCAAACTGCGTCCCTTCCCTGTGGTCCCCATGGCCCACCCTGTGGTGACATGAGGCCCTCACACACATGTGCCTCGCATGTGTGCAAGTCATTCTAGCCAACGTCGGCCATGCAGGACCCACTCCCTCACTCCCTTCATCACCAGGCTGAGGGGCGGGCCCTCGGCTGCCCTCCTGAAACAGGTGATGAGCAAAGACCTACTCACTTTATAAACATCTAGCTAAAATCTATTACATGTAGAATGAACCGGGCTAAGCTAAGATTCACTTCTTAATAAAGAAGTGATACAAATTATTGACTTAATGAACAAGTATATTTCTCAAGTAAGCTAAAGGAGTTTCTCTTTAGGGCTCCTCTTCTGGATTCAGGCGAGAAAATATTTGTTACCGCAAATATTACGGCTCTCATGGGGGAACAGAAAAGAGAATCAGAAGGCCTGCCGCTGACCATAAGTATGTCCCGGGAAATAATTACACAGGCAACTCGAGGTAGTCAGACAGAGGGGGGACCTCGTGGACCAAAGATTTAGCCACGTTTTCAGCCAGTTCCCAGACGCGTGAGTGAACCGAGCAGAGAAGAGCAAAGCCAGCCTGAAGGGGGGCCCCGAGATGAAAAGGGGCCCCACCGAGACCGGAACCCAGCCAGTCGGGCCCAGCCGAAAACGCAGTTCATGGAATCACGAAATAATAAGATTGATTTTTTTTTGCTTGTTTATTATTCACAATACAGTGCGTGCATGTAAGAGAGAGAGAGAGGGAGAGAGAGAGAGACAAGTACCCTCCATGGTACTTCTTGGGCCGTGCAGCAGTCCTCCGGGCTGCCGTCGTCCTACACGTGTGCGAACTGTTTTAGACCCACCAGCCTCAGGTTGGAGCTGCGCCCAGCCCCTGGTTTTCAGTCCCACAGTCCGGTGTGCTCCTGACCCCACAGGTGCTGTGTCATTGGTGATCTTGTGCGGGGCGCTTGGGACGGTCATTGCCGAAGCAGGGGAACCGGTATATCAACCATGTGTCCAGAAGGCGGAGAGCGAGAGAGCTATGGCCAACAGCTCTAGCGCGGACCGTGGAGATTACGAGTAAATACTCCAAATTTCAAGACAGACAAAGCTTAAGACAGAGCATCTGTACTTAAGATGTTCCAATTGGGTGAGACCCAGTAATAAATAATGAAGGGCCAACCGATGGCGTGGTGGTTAACACACTGGACTCTCACATATTTGACCACAGTTTAAGTTCCAGTGTAGCAGTGTGAAAATCACACTGGGCACATGTGCGTGCGTGCGATCCTGAGAGAAGAATAGATAGAGAAGGGAGTAAGGTGTGGCCTTCCCCCTGGGGGATAATATCTCACTTTCCCTCTCTCTGTCTCTATCCTGTGAGCACAAAACCCTAAAAATAAATGAATAAAAAATAAATAATGAAATAGGAAATCAAAAAGAGTATCTATTATAGTGTTATATATAATAAATTGGGTTGTTGGAAAAGTCATGGCACATTTTTTCATAGAAAAACACAAAGAAATTCATCATGACTTTCTGTCAACCTAGTGTTAATGGAATGGACTTCCTGAATTGAACAGGAAGGTGGACTCGCTTTTTGGAAAACGTTCTTTAGCCAGCCCCTCAGGAAGAGTTTGCTAGCTACACATTTTCCCTGTTTTCTTCCTCTGAGGATTTCCTGATTTCTCCTACATTCTTGGAGAATATTTTTGTGAGATAGAGAACATGCAGTTGACAGCCGTTCTGTTCTTATAGGTAAGACATGGCTTTTCTCTGGCTGCTTTCTAGGTATTTCTCTTGATCTTTGGTTTTCAGAACTTTACGTGGAAGACGGAGTGGGCTGGGGCTCTGTGTCCATGCCATTTGGTTCCCACGGGTTCCTGGATCTCTGGAGGCCGAGCTGTCCATCACTTGGCTGTGCTGATGCCGGGTGGGGAAGGCGGAGGCTGAAGACCGGCTCACACAGCCTTCTGGCCTGTGGCTGCCAAATGGAGCAGGGCAAGGGGCAGCTCAGCCCTGAACCCAACTGGCCCCTCCCTGGTGGGAAAATCAAAGCACTCCTCATTTCCAACAGGTGCGGAATGGAAGATAGGTTCTCAGCGGAGCGCTCCATTATCCGTCACACACCTCCCCGACAGGACCCCGCTGGGCCTGCTGTTACCGCCAGGCAGGTGAAGTGGAGCATTTTGTCTGTGTCCACAGGTGGGGAGTGGAGAAGGTGCCGGAAGATCTACGTGCTTCACAGCTTAATGCAACTGCATGGGTAAGGGTAGTTGGGCCTCTGGGTTTTGGCTGGACTGGAGACAATGTTGCCTCAAAACATTTTGTGGTTGCTCTTGGTTAGTTTCTGGCTACTCTTTTATTAAACTTTTAATTGGAGAAATCAGTCTTTTCTTGAAGCCTGACCCATCAATTGATTCTTGACAACCAGATGAGTTTCAGTAAGACTGCCAACAATACACAGTAGGGAAAGTGAAGACTTCAACAAATGGGGCCGGGAAAATGGATAGACATGCAATAAACAAAAAAAGGGAGGGGGCAGCCAGTAGCCTAGTGGCTAAGGCAGAGCCAGCAGCTGGAAATCATGCCCATTGTATGTGCATGTGTACCCCAAACCCCAAAGTAAGGCAGATGGAAGAGAAGGAATTGTGACACAACCATCCCCCATTGGACGAAGAGACTTCCTCACTTTCCCTCTCTCTTTGTCTGTTTCTCTCTGACAAGCACGTGCACCCTCTGGCAAAATTTTGTAAAATAGTCAGTAAATAAGTAAATAAAAATGGACCCCTGCCTTAGAAGACACATAAAAATCATCTGAAAATGGATAACACACTTAGTCATAAAGCCTGGAACTTGAAAACTACCAGAAGAAAATATAGAGGAAAACTACTTCACATTCATTATGACAGTAATTTCTTGGATATGTTGCCAAAAATGTAGGCATCAAAAGTAAAAATAGGTAAATGGGATTATATCAAAATAAAAAGCTTCTCCACAGGAAATAAAACAATCCAAAGAATGAAAAATGAAACCATGAATAGAAGAAGATACTTGCAAATTATATCCAATAAAGGATTAATGTTTAAAATGTACAAAATATATAAGAAACTTCTATAATGCATAGAAAAAAAAAGAAAGAAAAAGAAAACCCAAAACCAAAGAAACAAAAACTACAAACTTAATTAAAAAAATAGAAAGGCTTTTGATAGACATTGTCCAAAGGAGGTACACAAGGGTATGAGGTGTATGACACGGTGCTCACCACGGTAACTGTCGGGGAACTGCGGGGCAAAGATACGGTCATTACTGGAGGGTGAGGTATAACCACGTCGGAAAGGATGCAGAAAAATTGGAGTCCTTGTACACTGTTGGTGGGATGTAATATGGTACTACAGGTACAAAGGACAGTATGGATTTCCTTAAAAGAATTAAAACTAGAACTGCTGTATGGCCTAGAGATCAGGTTTCTGGGTATTTATACAAAAGAATTGAAGGCAGGACCTTGAAAAGATGTTTGTACTCCCACGTGTCCTGTGGCATTTTTCATAACAGCCGTTCTACGGAATCAACCCAAGTGTTCAACAGATGAACAGATAAAGAAAATACTGTGAATACATGCAATAGAATACAGTTTAACTTAAAAAGAGGGTGATGCTGGCATTTGAGACGACGTGTAAGAACCTGGGAGAATCACGCTCCATGCAGGCACTCACAGGACGTCATTCTGCGACTGTACTTAGACGAGGTCACCGTCACAGCCGCGCTCATAGGAAGGAAGGACACAGTTACTAACTGGGCATCACTCTGTAACTGTACTTAGACGAGGTCACCATCACAGCCGCGCTCACAGGAAGGAAGGACACAGTTACTCACTGGACGTCACTCTGTGACTGTACTTAGATGAGGTCACCGTCACAGCCGTGCTCATAGGAAGGAAGGACACAGTTACTCACAGGAGGTCACTCTGTGACTGTACTTAGACGAGGTCACCGTCACAGCTGCACTCATAGGAAGGAAGGACAGTTACTCACAGGAGGTCACTCTGTGACTGTACTTAGACGAGGTCACCATCACAGCCGCGCTCATAGGAAGGAAGGACAGTTACTCACAGGAGGTCACTCTGCGACTGTACTTAGACGAGGTCACCATCACAGCCGCGCTCATAGGAAGGAAGGACAGTTACTCACAGGAGGTCACTCTGCGACTGTACTTAGATGAGGTCACCGTCACAGCCGCGCTCACAGGAAGGAAGGACACAGTTACTCACTGGACGTCACTCTGTGACTGTACTTAGATGAGGTCACCGTCACAGCTGTGCTCATAGGAAGGAAGGACACAGTTACTCACAGGAGGTCACTCTGTGACTGTACTTAGACGAGGTCACCGTCACAGCTGCACTCATAGGAAGGAAGGACAGTTACTCACAGGAGGTCACTCTGTGACGGTACTTAGACGAGGTCACCATCACAGCCGCGCTCATAAGAAGGAAGGACACAGTTACTCACTGGATGTCACTCTGCGACTGTACTTAGACGAGGTCACCGTCACAGCCGCGCTCATAGGAAGGAAGGACACAGTTACTCACTGGACGTCACTCTGCGACTGTACTTAGACGAGGTCACCATCACAGCCACGCTCATAGGAAGGAAGGACACAGTTACTCACTGGACGTCACTCTGTGACTGTACTTAGACGAGGTCACCATCACAGCCACGCTCATAGGAAGGAAGGACACAGTTACTCACTGGACGTCACTCTACGACTGTACTTAGATGAAGTCACCATCACAGCCACGCTCATAGGAAGGAAGGACACAGTTACTCACTGGACGTCACTCTGCGACTGTACTTAGACGAGGTCACCATCACAGCCACGCTCATAGGAAGGAAGGACACAGTTACTCACTGGACGTCACTCTGCGACTGTACTTAGATGAAGTCACCATCACAGCCACGCTCATAGGAAGGAAGGAAGGACACAGTTACTCACTGGACGTCACTCTGCAACTGTACTTAGACGAGGTCACTGTCACAGCCGTGCTCATAGGAAGGAAGGAAGGACACAGTTACTCACAGGAGGTCACTCTGTGACTGTACTTAGACAAGGTCACCATCACAGCCGCGCTCATAGAAAGGAAGGACACAGTTACTCACAGGAGGTCACTCTGCGACTGTACTTAGATGAGGTCACCGTCACAGCCGTGCTCATAGGAAGGAAGGACACAGTTACTCACAGGAGGTCACTCTGTGACTGTACTTAGATGAGGTCACCGTCACAGCCGTGCTCATAGAAAGGAAGGACACAGTTACTCACAGGAGGTCACTCTGTGACTGTACTTAGATGAGGTCACCGTCACAGCCGTGCTCATAGGAAGGAAGGACACAGTTACTCACTGGATGTCACTCTGTGACTGTACTTAGATGAGGTCACCATCACAGCCACGCTCATAGGAAGGAAGGACAGTTACTCACAGGAGGTCACTCTTTGACTGTACTTAGATGAGGTCACTGTCACAGCCGCGCTCATAGGAAGGAAGGACACAGTTACTCACAGGAGGTCACTCTGTGACTGTACTTAGACGAGGTCACCATCACAGCCGCACTCATAGGAAGGAAGGACACAGTTACTCACTGGACGTCACTCTGCGACTGTACTTAGATGAGGTCACCGTCACAGCCGTGCTCATAGAAAGGAAGGACACAGTTACTCACAGGAGGTCACTCTGCGACTGTACTTAGATGAGGTCACCGTCACAGCCGTGCTCATAGGAAGGAAGGACACAGTTACTCACAGGAGGTCACTCTGTGACTGTACTTAGATGAGGTCACCGTCACAGCCGTGCCTATAGGAAGGAAGGACACAGTTACTCACAGGAGGTCACTCTGTGACTGTACTTAGACGAGGTCACCGTCACAGCCACGCTCATAGGAAGGAAGGACAGTTACTCACAGGAGGTCACTCTTTGACTGTACTTAGATGAGGTCACCATCACAGCCGCGCTCATAGGAAGGAAGGACACAGTTACTCACTGGATGTCACTCTGTGACTGTACTTAGATGAGGTCACCATCACAGCCGCGCTCATAGAAAGGAAGGACACAGTTACTCACAGGAGGTCACTCTGTGACTGTACTTAGATGAGGTCACCATCACAGCTGCACTCATAGGAAGGAAGGACACAGTTACTCACAGGAGGTCACTCTGTGACGGTACTTAGATGAGGTCACCATCACAGCCGCGCTCATAGAAAGGAAGGACACAGTTACTCACAGGAGGTCACTCTGCGACTGTACTTAGACGAGGTCACTGTCACAGCCGCACTCATAGGAAGGAAGGACAGTTACTCACAGGAGGTCACTCTGCGACTGTACTCAGACGAGGCCGCTATCACAGCTGCATTCACAGAAAGGAAGGATACAGCGGTGGTTGTTGGGGAAGGAGGTGGGCAGAGTGGGGCGCGGGCACAGCCGGTGGGCTTACCTGCCAGTTATGGCAGGTGAATAACTTTCAGAGACAGACATAAAATAGTGTGCCTACATGGAACAATATGGTATTTTGCACTTTAAAGTTTGCTAAGAGGATGTTTGCTCTTCTATGGGTTTGCTCATGCAAATGTTATTATTACGAAGTGAATAAAGACAGAGACTTGGGGAAACTTTGAGAGTATCTATTATCTTCACTGCAGTGAGGGGATCATACATGTTTGCATATGTCCAAACTCATTAAACTGTACACGTTACCTACCTGCAGTGCTCTGTATATCAATTATATCTCGAAAAGACTGCTAGAAAAACAGGGGTTTTTTTTTTTTTTTTGAGAGGTTTTTACTATAGAGTGCGTGTGCTCACCAGAAATGATCAAGGGAGATAGAGAGACAGAAAACGAGAAATCACCCCCAGGGGGGATGGCCACGCCGCAATCCCTTCTCCTCCATTCTCCTCTCGGGATCTTGGGTACACATGCACACATGCCCAGCGTGAGTTTAAGCCACCGGGTCCGGAACTCGAACAGTGGTCGACTACATGGGAGTCCAGCGACATAGCCATTACACCAACTGTTGGCCAAAGAAAAACAGAGTTTTACCCAAGATGTACAAGAGAAGAAGAAAAAAGAGTGGGAAGGGGCCAGCCGGTGGTGTTTGATTAAGGTGACTGCATGCCACGTAGCTGACTGTGTGGTTCAAGTCATAGACCTGGAAAAACACGCCGAGCATTTGTGTGTGACTGCCCAAAATTCCGAGTGGAGAATGGAGGAGAAGGGAGTGCAGTGCGGGCCACCTCCCTCAGGGGAGTAACTTCTCACTTTCTCTCTCTCTCTGTCTTTCTCCAGTGAGTGCACACATCCTATAACAAAATTTAAAAAGAAAAGAGAGAGAGAGGAGGAGAAAATAAAATTTTAGGGGAAGAGATTAAAAACAAAACAGAATCCAGGTTGAATCGGGCGGTGTCCACTATCTATGATCCCATGAGACAGGAGATCCCCTGAGACAGCGTGGCCGTGAGCGGAAGCCCTCTCCCTGGCACAGTGCCATTGGATTAGTGACTTCTTCCACTCTTGCTTCCATGTGGCATTTTGGAGGGTCTCCTAGTATGATGCCAGCAAAGCTCTCCCTGCAAAGTTCACTGTGACATCACATGTGGGAAGTTCCATGGCTCCACACAGGAAAACAAGGATGAAACAGAAGAGTAGTTTAACATTTAAATATTTGTGTGCTTGGAAACATTTCTTCATCCTTTGAACACCGGAGGGAAACCTGCAAAGCTAACCACCAGAGCTGGGAATCCCTTCCTTAAAAGGTAATATTGTCTTACGATTGGTTAATTCTGCTGCCAGTCATAGGACCTTTATCTGACATGAAGGTCACTTAGCCCATTTATGGTACTTCTACCTAGATTTAACTCGGGGAATCAGATTGCCCAGGGGCAATACACAGGCAAACAAGGGTTAACATGACCTTGGATGTTAGGAACAGTCCATGGGACCAGCAGATGGTGTAATGGTTACATTGCTGGACTCCCGCATGGCTGACCACTGGACCTGGCAACTTGAAGCTCACACTGGGTATGTGTATGTGCACGCCCCCAGTCCCGAGAGGAGAATGTAGGGGAAGAGACTGCAGCATGATCATCCCCCTGGGGTGATTTCTCTCTTTCTGTCTCTGTCTCTCTAGTATGCACACATGCTCCAGAATCTCTCTACAGAATAAAAAATAAGTAAATAAAAAGTTCATGATGTGAAACGCACATTAGGGTACACATACTGTTTAACCCAGCCTTTAAATCTATCTGGCTTAAATTAATTCCTGAATTCACTCTTTTACAGTGTGGTGGGTAGAACTAAAAGGCAGGGCTCAAGACAAGCCTCTCCACATCAGGGTCCCTGGTCCACGGGCTCGCGTCATCACCTCGCCATCGAGCCTCAGATTCCCCATCATTAACATGAGAATAGTAAAAGTTTCCTGTCCATCTTGGAGGAGTAGAACAAAGAGAAAATAAGGTTGTTTAGAGAGGCATGTTCTGTAGAATAGAAACATTTCCTACAGAGCTCATTCTTACTATCAATATTAAAAGTATCATTGAGATGACCTTCCAAAGCAAGTTAGAATACTTAAGCAGTCCCTCAGACTCATAGTTTTCTATCAGAATTTAACCTAAACGTGACCAAATGTCACTTACAACCCTCATAAAATTATTGTAAAACTACCAGTTTGATTGTTCCAACATACTACTCTAAAAGCTATAAATCATGGATTCAGCTATAAATGGTAGGATATCATAACAGAGAAGTCACTAAAGCTACAACCAACTGTCAAATAAACTCATGCTTTTTCCTGTTCTTTATTGCCTAGGATACCAAGAAATCACATGTACATTTTATTTACAATTTCAAAACAATGTTGCACTTCAGGTCATAATGATGGGTGAGGATTCTCTGATGGGTTTATCATTCAGGAAGATTAGGAAGATGCTTCCTGAACCTTCCAATTACTGAAGGTTCATTGGGAAGAACAAATATTTTGGAATCAGATCATTACAGGTTCAAATCTATCCTCTGTCTGTAGCTAGGTCATAGCCATGTAATTAACATGTGTCGTTGACCAATGATTGGAATCTCCAAGAGAATTGGCACTATGTGTGTCTTTTAAAAATAATTATTTAATTTTATTTATCAGTATTATTTTTTTAATTTGAGAGAGAGAGAGAGTGAGGTGGCAAGCTGCCAGGTTTGGGACTCGAAATATGGTCAGCCATGTGAGAATCCAGCACCTTAACCACCACGCTACCTGCTGGCCTCTCACTATGTGTTTTTAATCAGGTTTCTCTCCTTTCCATATCATAACTGGGCCTGCTGGTGATACAAGAAAATCTCAGAGCCACATGATCAAAGACATTGAGGATAAAAAAGGTAAACTCTGTTATTTAAACCCAGTAGCATGAGTTTCCAATAGACAAGTTGTTCTCCATTCAACTGAGGAGAAACGTGTTTCCCGCAAACTACGGAGTCCACACCCAAAGTTTAAGAGCAACTTTTGTATCATTTGCTAAATTTAGAATTGATGGCAGAGGGCTCTCGATTTCAGCTCTCCACATACTTCAACGTGATTGGAATCTGGACTCCTGCCATCCTCTTAACGGTGCTGTTTCCCTTTTAAGACCAGTGAAGTCTGTGAATTTACTGAGAATTTACTGGAGAAAGTGAAATCGCCAACTTAGATCATGCAAATTGCCCAATGCAACTGTCCTCATGTATGTCTCATTCCTTCCATCTATTTTTATTTTTACATAAATTATGAGGAGTTTGGTCTAAGCACATGGCCAACAGAAGGTTATAAATATTAACAGGTTCAACACACAGCAAGGAGAAGGTTCGTGTAATGTGGTCATTTTCGTGTTTTCACTGAAATCCTCCTGTAAGCACAGGGCAGTGAGTGCCTGCCCCCCCGAGATCCAGTGCTGAACCAACCAGATACAAGCAAGAACATTCTTTGAAGTCTCTTTTTGTATTAAAAATTCACATACTTTTTGCATTCTCCTCCATAATATATCTTTGCTTATTTTAATATAAAAGTAATGTGTTTCTCTCAAATCTTCAAACAAAATTGACACTCCAAGATTTAAAACAGTGTGAGTCAGTACAGCAAAGTAGCTATGATGACAGATTCGGCCAGGAACACGCTGATTTTACACCTCCTCGACGTGGTGTACTAGCTCCGTGCCCTTGGGGAAACTGCTTTAACTGCTTGCTGTGCCTTCCTTTTCTTAGTTTCTAGTCTCTATGAAGGGGAGACCGTGCTACCCATTATGATGAAAATTGTCATCAGGCCAGCCCTGTGGCCTAGCAGTTAAGGGAGCTGGATCCTGAGTGGCTATTTGTGGTTTGAATCCCAGCCCGGCATTTTGAGATATGGTGTGATATATGCATGTGTAGCTAAAATCTAACTGAATGGAGAATGGAAAAGAAGGAATTGCGGTGTGACCCCCTGGGGGCCCTTTCTCCCCCTCTCTCCGCTGAGTGCACACAGCTGCTAACAATTTAAAAATGTGTCACCAATATTTAGCTTTTCACACTCATGCTGTATTTGTGAAGCTCAAATCTTACACGTGCAAACAGTTGAGGTGATGAGAATGCCTACCAAAGTGACATACAACGGTGAACACACATGCACGCGTGCTGCACGCATGCACACACCCGATTTTATGTCAGCTTTACTCTTTGTGAATCCTTCCAACATGAGTGAAGGGGCTTTAAAATGGCAAATCTATACCTAAGTGGCCACTGCAATGCACAAATGAAGCCCACAAGAGGTGTGACCGTCTTTGGAATTTGCCTCCATTCTTCAGCTACTCACACTGAAGTCTCAATTAAAAAAAAAAAAAAGCACTTACTTTACCTCATGGAATTAGCTGATGGTGTTCAACATTCAAGTACATTCAAGTATCCACAGTTCTCAACTAATTTTTTCCTGGAAAGGATGCCCCGAGTTGAGAGAGCACAGCGATTTAACCAACAGTTGGTTCGATTTCAGGACACCGATCTCACATGAGGTCTGGCAACGTCCTGGACTCTATGAGAGACACCGTCACACGTGATGCTGCATGGAGCGAGCACGTGTGGGCTGATGACCAACGCTGTCTTCTCTTTCCGGTAACAAGAAGCCATTAATTGTTTAATGCATTATTATGAAGAGACAGAACTGGCGACCAGGTCAAGACAGATACACTTCCAGTGGCACTGTGCCTCACTGCCCTGGTTCCTGCCCCTTTGAGCCAAATCAGTCCTTTGTGCCGTGATGTTATCTTGGTCAGTTTTCAATAGTGATTTCTTTGGTTCCTGAACAATATTTCATGTTCTCGAAATTTTTTATGAGCATGCCTACTCAAAGATATTTCCCATTCATGCAGTCTTTTTGTTTGTTTGTTTGTTTTCGAGAGGTTTTTGCTATAGAGTGTGTGTGCTCGCCAGAAAGACAGAGAGAGACAGAGAGACAGGAAGTGAGAAATCAGCCCCCAGGGGTGATAGTCATGCCACAATCCCCTCCCCTCCATTCTCCTCTTGGGATCTGGTGCACACATGCACACACGCCCTGCATGAGTTTAAGCCACCGGGTCTGGGACTCGAACCACAGTCAA
The DNA here is from genome assembly GCA_026018925.1 of Tupaia tana. Taxonomy (NCBI): domain Eukaryota; kingdom Metazoa; phylum Chordata; class Mammalia; order Scandentia; family Tupaiidae; genus Tupaia; species Tupaia tana. Next base: position 66,975,841 of record JAKSZU010000012.1, read on the forward strand.
CTACGTGGGAGTCCAGCGACATAGCCATTACGCTAACTGCTGGTCTCTCATTCATTTATTTTAATTCGACCAGAGAGAGACAAAGAGAGAGAGAGATAGAGTGGGAAAATGAGAAAGCAAGCCACCAGCTCCTGAACTCAAACTGTGGTTGACCATGTCCACCACGCCACCTGCTGGCCCCCAGTGGCATATTTTTTTCTATGTAAAAATGCATCACGACTTTTTTGACAAGTCAACATATGTGATATATGTACTTACATATCACAAACATACACATATAGATTTCCTGTATTACACAAAACAGATACACCACACATACATATGCACATATGTGAGATATTTATGCCATTTGTACCCAATTTGCAAGCTTTAGACTTTACATTGGTAAGGAAACAATATGCATTTAGTAGAGACTATACTTTGAATTTTGAATTCTGATGTATTTCCAGACTGGTAACCTGCAGTATGATACTCTGTCGTGATCTGATGCTGGCTAGGAGCCCCGCACCACAAGGCCCAGTCTGCCAAATAATCATAAAGTAAAACAACTAATACCCTACGGCATATTAAAGGCATTTGCTTAGATTCTTGGGCAAAAATTATATTGTGTGCAATACAAATATTTGTAAAATCTGAGCTGGTTTAAAGTTAATTATGATAAAAAAAATTTCAAAAATAAACAATAAAATTCAGCACACTGACTCCCCAAATTTCACCTGCTAGTTACCGTTGTTTCATCCATACAAGTTTGTCCTGTGCACTCTTTCTATGCAGCCCATTGGCAAACATGCTTATTTTCTTTTAGGGCTCAATGAACCATCATAAGTGAAGGAGCACCTAGGCGTATACATGTAGAAAGAGCAGTGTTGTGGTTTGAATGTTTGTCCTCTCCAAAACGCACTCTGAAACATTGCCATCGTAACAGTACGAAGAGACGGGCCTTTCAGGAGTGATTTGGTTCTGAGGCCAGAGCTCCCGTGAGTGGATGTGAAGGAAAAGCCCTTACCTTAGGAGTGGGTTTTGACAATATTGATATCTTGGGATAAACCAAGTTTGGTCCTTTGTGCTTCTCATTTCCATACATAACACCTTGTCTTCCCTTGTTTTTTCTTTTAATTTTTTTAATTTTTAAGAGGTTTTTGCCTTAGGGCGCATGTGCCTGTTGAGAGAGAGGTTGAGAGGGAGAGAGAGAGAGAAGTCACCTCCCTCCTCCCCAGGCAGCATGGCCATGCCACCATCCCTTCTCCTTATTCTCCCAGGATCTTGGACATGCATGTACACAACTCAGTGTGATTTTGAAACCACCAAATCTGGGGCTTAAACTGCATTTGTCCATGTGGGAGTCCAGTGACGTAGCTGCTACTCCATCTACTGGTCCCACTTTTTTGTTTCCTACCTTTCTGCCATGGGAGGCACTGCCGAGAGGACTTCTCCAGGTGTTGTGGAAGGCTGGGCATGGTAGGAAAACACAGGAATGATAGCTGAGTAATGGGGTTTCGCTTTGAAGTGAGACACTTTTGGTAGAGTGTGCTGTGCTGATAGTTGGGCCTAGCTGTGAACATACTAAAGTTGCTGCAATCAGCATGCTTCATACATTTGTTTTTATACATATATTTCATGTAGTTTTGTGTCTTTTCTCACTTTTTGAGTATATATAATATGCCTAGTTTTTAAAACTAGACTGAGTGATAAATCATAAATGAATTTGGCTCATAAATTGTGAACAGAGTAACATTATATTTGGAAATGTAAATATACTTCAATAAAAGACATTCTGTTATTACAGGATTAAAATCTGATGCATAAGACCTAATTAATTATATACACACATATGGTCTGTTTATATTATTATATAGAGACAGTCTGTTTCTATGGTAGACGATGAATCCTGACTGACAACGGGGCCATGACATGAGAGGTTTTTTAAATATATAGACACAGTCTCACTGCATCCCAGTCCTCTTGCCTCAGCCTCCCCAGCAGCTGGGACCACAGCATGGGCCACTGCAGCCTTCCTCGACCATGGGCAGGGAATCGAGCCTGGGCCTCCCACGTGGCCTCAGCCTGATGGATGGCCGCATTAACCACGTGCCACCATGGCTGGAATCAGATCAGTTTCTGAGATTAAATGCAAGGATGTTGATAACCCATTGGGTGCACCATTTTTGCTTTCTTGTATTTTTATCCCCAAAAGTTTTGAAACCATTTTTGGTAGCTACGGCATCGAACCAGTCTGGCCCAATGTGTTCTCTTTCCAGTTGATCTCACCGAGGCCAGGCCCTGAATGGTTTCTTTGAACATAGTACCCACTTAGGCTAAGCCACTTGGTCCCTGGTTGCTAGGGAGCAAAGTGGAGAAGCCAAGCAAAATCATCTTGAAGGTCCCTTGCAGTTTGTAGGGATGGGCAGGATCTGCTGGGCAGAACAATGGGAGCCTTTAAAGAGGACCAAAGGCACGTTCCCACGACTCGGGCCTACACTGCGGGACCAGCGAGGTTGAGGGAGTCTATGTATCAGCCAGAGAAGGCCAGGGAGACAAGAGGCTAGATCAGAAACAGAGGGCAAGATGTTCCACAGCTTCAGCTGACGACAGCAAAACACCGGCTTCACGTCCTGCTACCCGCCTCCCTATAAAATAATAAACCTGGGGACAGCTCAGTGCCACTGCTTGGAGACCCCCAGAGACCTGCTTTCCTTTACTTGTGAGCCTGTGCGCGTTCTTTCCAAATCCTCCGCGGCTCCCACTCAGGGTCATGTCTCACTGTGCAGGTCACACCAGCAGTTCTAACCCGCTACGGTAAAAACGAGACATGGGGACGGCTTACTGAGCGTTGGATTATTTTATCCAGAGAGAGAATCATCTCCACCTCGCATTCTGTAAAATATGGAAAGCATACCATACATCCAAAATAAGAGCTATGCAAACATCAAACTCCAGCTTCATCTATAAAATAAGTGTGGGTTGCAATTTTCACCTGCTGATAAATCTTGAATTTGGATTCCGTGTGTGGTTAACTGCAGCTATTATTTTTGATACATTAAGTATATAGGGAAGCAGCATATCAAAGAGGAAGTTACACTTTTATTTACTTTGGCCAAAATCCATTTGATTTTCTGGTGTAGTGATTTTACAGTGGTCGATACATTGGGTTGTCGGAAAAATCACCACACATTTTTACATAGAAAAAAATTGTCGTGACTTTTCCAGCAAGCCAATAACTCTGACCCCACTCCCAAAATTCATGTCCAATGTATTTCAGCAGTTTTTTTAAGAAATAAGAAAATGTCAGTTCACTTCACTTTATGAGTATGCATACATACGTATAAAATTACTAGTGTTTTTTCCCCATAGGACACATGTGCTCACCAGTGAGAGACAGAGAGTGAAGGATTTGGGGCACACACACTCAAATGCCCAGTATGTTTTTCAGGCTGCCATGCCTGGGATTCAAACCACTGAATCAATCATGTGGGATCCAGCTCCTTAACCACTAAATTATCTACTGGGCCCAAATTACTAGCTTTCAGAAGCTGATTAAGTTCTAAATCATAATAACTTTGGCTTATAAATTGTGGATAGTAGGACCAGCAGTTGGCTTAATGGCTAAGTCACTGGACTCCCATGTAGTCGATCTCGGTTCAAGTCCCAGACCCGGTGGCTTAAACTCACGCTGGGCGTGTGTGCATGTGTGCCCAAGATCCCGAGAGGAGAATATAGGAGAAGGGATTGCAGCGTGGCCGTCCCCCCTGGGGGGTGATTTCTCACTTTCTGTCTCTGTCTCTCTCTTTCTTTCTGGTGAGCGTACATGCCCTATAGCAAAAACTTCTCAAAAAATAAAAATAAAAAATAAATGGTGGATACTGTCAGCATACTTGGAAATTCAGCTGTATCTCAATAAAGCACACTCCGCCGCCCTGGCCCAGAGCGCAGTGGCTAAGCACTGTGTGTTGGGAGTGGATCCCGCAAGGCCAGTTGAGCTTCCAGTCCCGACTGTGTTGGCTTGAAAAACACACTGGGCATGTGTGCATGCGTGCCCCAAATCCCTGCGAGATGGACAAATGGGATATTCCTGCATGGTAAAGGGAGACTATGCCGCTTCTCAGTAACCCATAAAACAAATTGCCTGAGTAAACGCCTGGAACAGTCACAGGACTGTCAGCGCAGAGCACTGCAAGCTCTTTCCTGAAGAGTCGGGTTTCGTTTTCTTTAACAAGCTGTGCACCTTGCAATATTACCCTTGAAGCCAAGTTAGTACACGTGTCTTCGTGTGTTTTATAAAGCTCAGAAGAAAACGGTAGCCTTGTCTCCTGTATACGGGAATAATGCAGGATCGAAAGGACTCTCCCAGGACGGTGTGGTCATCCCTTTGTTATCCTCCTTCCTGTCATCTTCGTCTTTTTTTTTTTTTTTTTTTTTGAGAGGTTTTTGCTATAGGGCGCTTGCGCTCGCCAGACAGACAGAAAGAGACAGAGAGACAGAAAGCGAGAAATCACCCCCCAGAGGGGATGGCCACGCCACAATCCCTTCTCCTCCACTCTCCTCTCGGGATCTTGGGCACACACGCACATGCGCTCGGCGTGAGTTTAAGCCACCGGGTCTGGGACTCGAACCGCGGTCGACTACGTGGGAGTCCAGTGACACAGCCATTATGCTAACTGCTGGTCCCCCATATCCTTCCTGTCACCCTCTTCTAATTGAACCGTTTCCTATCTCACTGCCATTCCTCAGGTGACACTGAACCTATGGTCACTGCTAGGTGTAGCTTATTCAGTGTCAGGGAACTTAAAACTAAAATATGGAGATATTATTTGGAATTTACTTGATAGGAACTTAAACAATTAAATAGAAAGATTTTTAATGAGTAAATATTTTATTCTTTCCTCAATGTTTTAGAATAAGAAGAAAAAGCGAATGGATAGTTTATGCTAGAATTTGAGTAGTTTTAAAGATACTGACTTCCATTTTTTTAATGTTACAAACCAAACAAAGCCTATTACTCATAAGTATAATACGAATAACGAGAGCAGTGATATTTACATAATAGTGGGCGCTCGCCACCACTCTAAGAACATCAATATACTAATGCATCGAAAATTTACATATATTAACTCCAACTCAATGGGGGAAACATACTGAAATAATATTAATGCACACTCAACATAAAGAGTGTACACTTCCTGCTTTAAACCTATTTTTGAACCCCATGAAAGTTTCTTAAACATGGAGAGTGATTTCTTATGCAAATCGTTACCGATTATACCCTATCCTCTCTTACACCCTGGGGAACTTACATGAATATTTCGAGAATACAATCGAACAGCCACTTGTGTAAGGGCTCTCAGCTCTCTTATTATAGTTGTTTTTATTCTAGAAGATAAACCTGCCAGCCTGCTTTGCTCCCGTATACCTAGGCCCCAACTGTATTGTCGGGCTGATCCTGCTTTTCCTCTTGGTAGCTGTAGCCTTCTCCAAGTGAGGCTTGACTTGTGGGACAACCTCAGGCTTGCCCTGTCCAGTGTGAACGGAGACTGAGGCAGCAGCTCCCTGAGAAAGGGCAGGAGGCCTGACTCCTTCGAAAGCTGGGCTCTCTGGACTGCTCACAGGCACTCTTCTGCTCATTGAGAAGTTTTTTGCTCGGGAGGTAGCTGACTCACTATGCCAATTTATCGCCTCATAATGCAGGTATTCAGACATCATCTTTTTTTTTTTTCTGTAGGTAAGATTTAATTATGTTTGGCATAAGTATAGAATTTAATAATAATAATTTTAAAAAATATAGTAACGATTTTTTAAAGAATTATTTATTTAATTTCATTTCTTCTTCTTCAATCTGACCAGAGAGAGACAGAGAAAGAGAAAGAAAGCAAGCTGGTGGTTTGGGACTTGAACTGCAGTCAGCCATGTGTGGAGTCCAACACCTTAACCACCACACCACCTGCCGGCCCAAGTAACACATTTTAGAACTGATGGATGATAAAGAATACAAGACTGAAGTAGGAAATAGGTAGAGGAAAAAGGATATTATGCAAGCAGATGGTCAGAAGACTGGCGGGTCGCTTATGCTAAATTGAAGCACAAGAGCTACCTGTATCACACTGCAGCTTTTCAGCTCAGGGGATGGAGGAAAACAGAGGAAGACGCTAGAGGGAGGAATGAGCAAAAATGCCGGCTCCGGCTAGATGGAGTCAGACAAAGATGACTACGGTGAACGTGTTCAGCTTACACTTCCTAGGGCCAGTACATCTACTCTATACGTAGATTCTACTTTCATTTTGGCTTTTATTTTCTTTTTTTACACTTTTGTCATAGGGCATGTGCGTTCCCCAGAGAGAGACAAAGAAGGACAGTGAGAGCGAAAGTGAGAAGTCACTCCCTCGTTTGGGATGGCCGTGCTCCAATCGCTCTCTCCTAGTCTCTCAGGACTTCGGGCATGCTCCACTCTGCCCCGTGTGATTCTAAAGCCTCCGGGCCCAGGACTTGAACCATGGCCAGTCATGTGGTTGTCCAGGGCCTTAACCACCACACCACCTGCCGACTCCAAGTGTATATATATATATATATATATATATATATATGTATATATATATATATATATATATATATATATATATATAACATAGATAAGTAATTTTCAGAGTTTAATTGAAATACTACTGAGGAATTAATTAACTATTGGGTCATCAGAAAAGTCATGACATATTTTTCTATGTCTTTATGTGCAAAAATGTGTCATGACTTTGCCGACAACCTGGTATCTGTCTAGAAATCAGTCACACCCTTCACACAAATCTAAGTAAAGAAGTGAAATTACCTACCATGGAGCCCTGGCCATAGATCTGAATTAGATAAATTTGATTATCTGAAAGTAATTGCATTTTTATAATCAACAGCATCCAAATAATGGCAGATTATGTCCAGTGATTCAGATTCAAACTCCACATCCTCCTCCTCCTCACCACCATGTGAGTGTGGACCACAGGGTAAGAATTTCATGTGGTTTATGCACTTTCCCACTCCAAAGTTCCCATAGCAACTTTCCAAAGTAAGTAGATAATTTAACAAAATCTGACTCTTGGAATTGTTATGAAGATTAAATGGGTTAATATATTTCCCTTCTTACTGGTGGCATATAACATCCTTTATTTTTGCTATCAGAAATGATGAATGAATCTATTGATGGTCTAAGTGGATCTTAGGATGAACAGGAAATGAAGAAGAAATTAAGGTGTAAATAATAAGTAAATGAAAAAATAAACAGCTAAATGTTAGAATAAATCATAAACTACGCAGAAAAAGTTAAAACTTAGGGACTCAGACCACACACGCACCCTACATTCTAATAAACAGTGACAAAAATCTATGACTAGTGATATAGGTTTTCATGACAATGTAAAGACAATTAGATGAGGCAGACTATTATAAGTTACCGGGAAAACACAAATTGGGCACTTATTTCCCAAAGATTTGAAGATCTGTGATGGGTATGGCCCACTGCTCCTTCAGGATAAGGTAAAAGAAAATACAATGTATGAAGAGTATGAAAAATCAGTATTTTGAAAACCTATGCATGGATTTCAAAATGATTTTGTACCAAAGAAAACCCATATTTTTTTTTTAATTTTTTTTAAGAGGTTTTCGCTATAGGGCGCGTGCGCTCGCCAGACAGAGAGAGACATAGAGACAGAAAGCGAGAAATCACCCCCCAGGGGGGATGGTCACGCCGCAATCCCTTCTCCTCCATTCTCCTCTCGGGATCTTGGGCACACACGCACACGCGCCTGGCGGGAGTTTTAAGCCCCCGGGTCCGGGACGCAAACCGCGGTCGGCTACGTGGGAGTCCAGCGACATAGCCATTACGCTAACTGCTGGTTCCCAGGAAACTCATATTTTAATTTCATGTTTTTCTACAAACTTTCTGAAGTATGTTCATATTCACTCTTCATCTCCCATGCTCCTACCTAGAGGAAGCTTTTGTGATTACTGGCTTAACATTATGAACTACGATGGCATTTATACGTCACTGATTTCACCTACTGTACAGGAGACTTCAAAATGCTGATTGATAATGAAAGGTAAAAACATTTGCAAATCCATGTTTATTGCAGCATTATTCACAATCGCTAAAACAGGACACAACCTAAGTGTTCCAAAACTAATGACTGGGTGGAAGACTGTGGCACATAGGTACGATGGAGGGTCACTCAGTTGTAAGGAACAAGGAGACCCTATTACTTTACGCAAAGTGGATGAGTAGAGGAGGCTTATGCTGAGTGACGTGAGACAGACTTCCAAAGACGCACACGGACATCCTTACTCAGTACGTACCGGATATCTGCACGCGCTGGCAGAGACGGGAAGATCTCAAGATCCAGAATATTCAAGACATTTTCATAAGTGGCAGTACCAGCTGTTGAGACCATTCGTAAAGAACGGAAGACTTTGGGAATTTAGTGAAATAAATGCAGTCTTTTTACATTGTTAACTGAAGAAAAATATGTGTTCTTTATAGTTTTTTTGCTTTTGTTTTTATTGCCAGAAGATGAGTGCACTTGCTTCATAGAGAGAGAAAGTACTCCCCCAGTAGGGCATGGTCTCACCACATTTTTTTAAAGAATTATTTTATTTAATTTTATTTATTTATTTTAATTTGACCAGAGAGGGACAGAACAAGAGAGTGAGAGTGAGAAAGCAAGCTGCCAGGTCTGGGACTCAAACCATGGCTAGTCATGTGGGACTCCAGAGACCTAATCATCATGCCACCTGTTGGCCCCCTCACCAATGATTTCAATCCTATTTTTCTCCATCCTTCCATGATTTTGGACACACATACATGCACAGGTGCCTGGCAAGTTTTGAAAGTTTCCAGGGCCAGAAGTCTAACTGAAGCAGATCTAGTGGAATCTGGCTTCTTAAGCACAACCCTTAACTACTGTGCTCTGGGGGTCTATCCTAAAGGGTTTTTGTTTGTTTATTTGTTTTTAATAAGATTAGGAAACAAAATAAATTAAGAAGGTGTTAAACCAGGACCGTAAGGTGGATGCCTAACTATTTTCCCTCAAAAAGCTTGCAAACTTTGGACAAGCAGTTAGCGTAATGGCTATGTCACTGGACTCCCATGTAGTGGACCGTGATTCGAGTCCTGGACCCGGTGGCTTAAAACTCACTCCGGGCATGTATGCGTGCATGCCCAAGATCCCGAGAGGAGAATGGGGAAGGGATTTCAGCATGGCCATCCCCTCTGGGAGGTGATTTTTCGCTTTCTGTCTCTCTGTCTCTCTCTGTCTGTCTGGCGAGCGCATGTGACCTTTAGCAAAAACCTCTCCACAAAAAAAAAAATAAATAAATAAATAAATAAAAAGCTTGCAAACTTTGATGAGAAGGAGCGTCGCGGTGGTGGAGAAGAACTTTCATGGAGCTTCCCTGGGTAATTTTCCACTAAAGCGTTGGCTAACTTTCTCAAAATACTTTCATAAAAGATGTGATTCTCTGACACTCTAGAAAGTCAAAAGGAAAACTCCTTGATCATCAGGAAATCCTGTTGCCATGACCTTTGCTCCGACGGTCCACTTCTGCTTTGACTGGACTACTTTCACCTCTCCAGCCATTGCTTTGTGCTGTTTCCAGGATCATCCTGGTAAGCCATGTGTCCCTTCCTCATAAAATTCTTTGAAGAAATGTTTCAGGATTATTTAAAATTTTCATCGAAAGCTCTGCTCTTGTCTGCCACAGACCTGGTTGCAGTAGCTCTGACATCCATTGAGCAGAAAGTCTGCTCACCTTTCTTTTTCAGTTGGGTTGAGTAACCTGAACCAGTTGAAATATTTATGGTATGGGTTCTTTTTTCCACTGCTAATCATCGGTCCTCTTCAATTAAGACACTGACAAGATTAACTTTTTTTCACACAAATTTATGTCAGTAGTCTGCCACTGAGTGTGACATCTTCAACATTGTCTCATCCCCCCCCAAATCAATGCGTTTTTTTTTTATTATTATTATCTTTAAAATATCACATAATGGTCTTAGATACCATCCAGCTTGTTACTGTCTCTACCAAACCCTTATGTCTTACTCATCAGCCTGCTGAGCTGTCCTCTTCCCAAAGACACAGATATCATCCAAGAATTTTCTTATATCCTTACTTTTAACTGTCATGGCTTGCTATATCAAAGCAGCTGAATTTAAAATGAGTTCAATGTTATTGCCTTCAAGGATCAACTCATCTTTCTGGGCTTGAGATACTGGTCTCATTCTAACCCTCTGTATATATATATTTTACTCCCCAAATTTTGGATTTAGCAAGAGACCCATTCTCCTGAATAAAAACATTGGTGGAGAAATGAGCATACACAGCTCTCATCACGTAATGGAAGCCCAGTGCAACACCCTTGAACCCTTTATTAAAAATAATTATTTTATTATTATTATTATTTTAATTTGACCAGAGAGAGAGAGAGAGAGAGAGAGAGAGAGAAAACAAGTGGCCAGGTCTAGGACTCAAATTGTGGTTGGCCATGTTAGAGTCCAGTGCCTTAACCACTGCATCACCTGTCGGCCCCTTACTCGATTCTCTTCTTAAAACAAATTTTTCCACTGGTAAACTGCTAATTTCTTAGGGACGTTGACCCCATAAAATGTTTGCGAGACATTAATCACTTCATCAATCTCCACCATAAATTTGATGTTCTTGCTTCAGTGTAGCAGAACTCACTTTGTTCTTATAGAGATTCAAGTCTCTTTTCACACTGAAGTCTGATCTTTGTTAGAACCTCAAACTAGATCTTGTTCAGATTTGTTATAACAACTAAGCGTTATTTTGGGGCAAAACCATTTTGAAATTCATGCATGGTTTTTCTAGAGCACACATTATCCATGAACTTTTCGATGACCCCCTCACATGTTCCATGGTCAGAGCAGAAAGGGAAGAGTGTTTCATGAGTGAAGTGCAGCCTGTGACCAGGTCTGGCCTGATGATTCGGCCCATGGCTGCAGTGCTGGAAGTCACAGGGCCAGCTGCAGGTTTGGATCCATGCCCATCACCCTGGTATGCACTTGTGTGCCCAGGAGTTCGGCGGGAGAAAAGGATGGCAGTGTGGCCAGACCCTCTCAGGTGAGCCTCCCTCTCTCTGGAGCCCATGCATGCACTCTCTACAATGAAGGAAAAAAAAAATCCTATGCTTAAGTAACTTGAAAATACTACACAAGGTATACATCAAATGTTATATAATTTTGTGGTATTATGATTTCTGTTTTAGTATTTATCAATCTTTTAATAAAACTAAAATGCAGTGCCTAACAAATAATTATTTATTGAATGAAATAGAGACTGCATTAAATAAAGCAAAGTGCATTATGATTCCTCAAGGGGAGGTGATACAAATACTTTTACAAACTAATTGACCATAAAATTACTTTCATATCAGAATATTTACAAAGACTAGTATCTCTACATCCATATTGGGGAATATTGATCAGGTCAAACCGTTCTATTCTAATACAAGTCAAGTCAGTCTTAGGTAAAGAAAGAGACCTGCTCAAGGTCACGCCTGTATTTAATTTCCTATAGGACCGTCATTTAATAAAAAAACAATAACAAAAATCCTTATATTTTATATTTAAAATGCCTACAATTTTTTTTTTTTTTTTGAGAGGTTTTTGCTATAGGGTGAGTGCACTCACCAGAAAGACAGAGAGAGACAGAGTCAGAAATCAAGAAATCACTCCCCAGGGTAGATGGTCATGCCACAATCCCTTCTCTTCTATTCTTCTCTCAGGATTTTGGGCACACACACACACGTCTGGCGTGAGTTTAAGCCACTGGGTCCGGGATTCAAACCACAGTCGACTACAAGGAAGTCCAGCGACATAGCCACTACACCAACTGCTGGTCCCAAGATGAATATTTTTCACAGCCTTATGTCACTAATATAGATACTTGAAAAGTAAGACAGAAATCACCCATAATTTTCACTTACTTTAAGGGTATAAGTTGTCTAACTGCTGTTAAACAGCTTCATAGCTATTTTTCCTAAAATATTAACCAATTTGATAAAAATACTGAATAAATAAAACTTTAAGTTGAGTAGCTAGAGACAGGTACTTTTTCCTGTCATATCCATTTTTATGATGAACTACCCACACATTTTACCATATGCTTAAACTCAAGTAAAATAACATTGACTTGACAATGAAGTTGCTACTAATTGTAAAACACCTTATAAATATTAATTCTGATTTGTTATAGTTCCAAAATTAGTGTATAACATTCAAAGCAGATGAAATCAAAAATCTTAAGATCTTGGGAGGTTTAGTGAAATATGTCATAATGAAACACTAATTTTGTTCTACTTTCCCTGGAAGTGCAATTTACCAAATCTATTAATAAACTGTAACATTAATTTTTCTACCATTCATTATATTTCCTGCATGTTTAAGTGCTTTTCCTTATTCATTGTTGAAGAAAATATTCTAAAAAGTGAACATTGACTTATTTTTATTGCATTTACTTCTTATTCTTTCAACTATTTAATATTGTTATTGATAAATCTGTAAGTTGACATGTATTTAAAATGTTGTTTCCAGGTCTAACTTATAAAATATACTATTGGGCTTAATGATATTGGGGAGAGAAAGGACTCAACTTTGGTTTGAAAAACAGAAAAAATTCCCACAGAAGATATTAAATTCTCTATTGAATGCAGTCAGTTTTCAGGAAACAAATCCTCAAACTCAATTCACCCATACTCGTGCCCATCAGAATTAGCAACTCCAGACATTAAAGAAATTAAAGTTGGGTATAGATTAATATAACCGTCATGGCCTTCTTCATTAAATATGTTTTGATTTATGTCTTAAGTCCATGGCTAAGAGCTACATATTTGAGGGTGCTAATTAATATCTTTGAAACAGATTTCAAAATATGACTTAAAAAATAGTACAATATATCCTAGATGTTGCTGTAAGGACTAATAGGGTGAGTTAATTTATAGTGTCTTGAGTAAGTATTTAGAAAACACACACTAAATGTTAGATCTTCCCTAGGAAAGGCCTGCTTCATACCAAACCTCATTCACTCTTCATAACGCACCACAGCCAACGTGTACATGCGTGAAGACCACCATATATGACGAAGAGCACAAGAATCAAGCCATGGAGACTGCATGTTGTATTCCTTATCTTCATTAAATACATGCGTTTGACCATGATGGCGTTCTCCTCCAAAATCTAGGCCCCTTAAAGATAAGTCATTCAACATATGAAATAGTAAGTGTTTACAGAAACTGCAAGCATTTTATAAATTTCTATATTCTGGATTCTAAGAATTACTGGTAAACTCTAAAAAGAGGTAGACATAGACTCTGAGCCATTCAATGTATTTGAGGCTTTTTAATAATACTTCGCATGGAGCTATAGAAAATAGCTTTTTGCTTTTGTTTTGTTTTGTTTTTAATTTGCTAGAGGGTACATACATTTGCCGAAGAGAAGGTAGCAATGGCTCAGCATTTGGTAGAAATATAACACAGGTTTGGACGTGGTAAATTTGAGGTACCTTAGAAGCCAAATCTTACCTAATTTTGAGAGTCCCTGTATTTAGTTAATAGTAGAAGCCTAGGAAGAAAATAGTAAAACAAGTACAGCATTAGTGATGAGAAGATTGTGAAAGAAGTCAGAATGAGTGGCCAGAGAAAAGGAAGTGTAAATTAGGAAGAGGCTGCTGGGGCCAGCAGGCGGGGTGGTAGTTAAGGTTCTAGACCCCCACATGGGCGACCAGTGTGAGTCCCTGACTTAGCAGCTTGAAAATCATGCCAGGCGTGTGTGTGTGTGTGTGTGTGTGTGTGTGTGTGCCCCAAATCCCAGGCATATAGCCATCACCCCTGTGGAGGTGTGTGATGTCTCAGTTTCTTTCTCTGTTTGTCTCTGGTGAGTGCACATGCCCTATGGCAAAAACAAAACAAAACAAACAAAAAAAATCAGGATGAGTTTGTAATACAACGGACACCAAAGAACTGTATTTAGTTAGGACTGAAGCGCCTGTTTTCCACCTGGCTTCAGAGAGCTCAGGGATCAATGCAGCCAGAGTGCCCACTCAGTGCTGCAGCGTGCAAACTGCAGGCTTTAGGGGAGCCATTCTGACGGAAGGTGCCCGGCAGCACCCACACTGGATTGGTCCAATAGTGTTAATATTAATAAAGAGAGATAGACTGCTTGGATTATTCCAATATTACTTAACTTTGCATGTCACCTCAATGTAAATAGCAAAAATTAAAAAAAATAAATCTTGAGAAATATCATCAGTTTGATGAGGACAAAATTACAAGCCGCCATTAGGCTTAAGATGTAAAGAGGTTTTGTAAAAGCAAATAGGTGACCAACGAAGACTACAGTGTCCACTTGTTTTCTACATGGGCAAACATGAACATGGAATGAACTTGTGATTTTTTGAAAAAGCTAAAATCAGAAAAGCATGAGTTTTAGAAATTAAAGAGAGAAAAAATGAGATAGAATTTACAAAAAAAAAGTGGAAAATAGAATGAGATAAAGAATATTAGAAATGTTTTACCAAAAAACAAACAAATGCAGAATTAATATTGAATGAGTAGTAGAGATATTTAGAATAACACCTCATTAAACATCTTTAGAGGTAGAGAATCAAATTTGAACAATTCTAATTTAAGAGGCTGATGAAATATTTAAAGATATTAAGACAGAAGATGTTTCAGAAAGTAGAAATTCATTGTATGTATTGTTGAGACATTTCAATAAAGTAGACTATTACTGAAAAGGAACAATAATTAAAAGTAAGTTTGGGGCTGGCCTCATAGTAAAGTGGTTAAGGGATCCCACCTGGCCGGCCGTGGTTTGAATCCCACCCTGGTGGCTTGAGAAAACAGTCCAGGCACCGGGATATGCCTGCCTCGAATCCTAGCAGGAAGGAGAAAATCTCTCTCCTCTCCTCTCTCTATATATCTCAGCAAGTGCATGTGCCCTCTGTCAATTAAAAAAAAAAAAAATTTGAAGAAATCTTTGTCAACCTGATCTAAAGTCTGATTCCGGTGATTGAAGAGATTTCTCTACACTAAGGCAAGTTGATTGAAAGAATGACTGTTTCAGTCTATGAGTTATACTTTCATAAAAGCAATTTCAATGCCAATGGATTACAACACTCTGATCTTTCCCCAAATGCAGTTTGATTGTTTGCAGATCAGCTGCTGTAACTTCCCGGGGCTGTTGGGGATCTTCCCAGTTCCGGCTTCTGTGTAAGGCGGTGAGCACAGAACGGGAGCGAGGAATTGAACCAGATCTTCTATTAACACCGAGAGCTTCTGCTCAGCTGCGTCAGCTGCCATGGCCCTCTATGTCACTGTGAATATGGCCGCACTTGGTAGCTACTGGTCATAGGATTATTCCCTCTCGGGGTCAAGAACAGAGAGTGAATGAGAGTAATAACGCAGAGTACCCCAGTAGATACAACCTGTTACTACGTTTGAATTTTACATATATGGAAATTATCTATATCTACAGACACACACACACACACACACACACACACATGCACACACACAGAACATGCATAATATAGAAACTATAGAAAGAAAACACAAAGCTAACATTGAATACACACAAAAGAAAGCCAATTCACCTGAAGGAATGAGTGCTAGGCCACCCTCAGACGTCACTCACGCAGCAATCTATCAGAAGGAAATGAAGCCTCATCTACAGAAATAATCATTCAAAATGAGCTCATGCATATTTTATGAAAATGCGCAGGCTCAGAGGTGGAAGAGCTCAGATAAATTACTCCTTAAATCTCCTTAAATGGTCTACATGTAAAAACATGTTTGAAGACATATGTCACAGCACATTAAGTGGAAGTCAAAATAATTTGTAAGCTAGCATTTGTAATCTTTGGAAAAAAGAATCATTTAAATTTAATTTAGCAGGGTTGTAAATGTAGCTACAAAATAGGTGATAAAATTATGAAAAAAATTAGTAAATTAATAATTCTTTGGTAGTGATCTGGTTGTAAATGTCACACGGAATAAATCAAAATGGGTAAGCAAAATAGTGTTTGAAAGAAGAGCAAGTTAAGTGCTTCATATCAAACTGAACAGAGAAGAGAGAATTGATCCTTTTAGAAATATCTGGGGCCAGCAGGTGGCATAGTGGTTAAGGCTGTGGACTCCCACATGGCTGACCATGGTTTGAGTCCCAGATCTGGTGGCTTGAAACTCATGGTAGGCACATGTGCATGCATGCCCAAAATCCCAGTAAGAGACAAGATTGTGGTGTGGCCATCCCCCTGGGGATGATTTCTCACTTTCCCTCACACTTTGTTTTTCTGTCTCTCTGATGAGTGCACATTTCCTGTAACAATAAATAAATAAATAAATAAATAAATAAATAAATAAATGAGTTTAGGCATGCTTACAAATCCCAGCCTTTGACAGAAGTAGATAATAATAGCACACATAACATTCTAAGTAAGAAAATATTCAAATTGAATGTCACTGTAGAAAAAAATCAGGTCAGTATCACACACTCTTGGGAATTATTCGGGCCAAGCATAAATGCCCTGGACCTGGCACTGTAAGGAGTGGTGAAGACGCAGGGATGGAAAGAAGACCTCATCATTCCTAGTGTGTTCATAGTTCTGAAGGAGCTCACGATCTAGAGGCACCAGACGAAAAAAAACATAAAAGAAGTCCAGCAATCTGGATACACTATTAAATTTAAAAAGGCAAACGAAATACAAACATTAAGAAATCTACTAAAATATCGGTAATGGTTTGGTGTGGTTGTGGAACTTCTCAGAGATGTAAAATTGTGTTTGCTTTTGCATTTACATTATTCACTGAAATTATTTTTTTAGACATCTGTAACGATTACAAAAAAAAAATTATTTGATTAAAAAATTCTCCGTGACAGAAAGAAGATACTCTTTATAGAGCGCCCATTCTTCTGGACGGTTCCCTGCTCTGTCCTCACATGAGAAATGATTATTATCATTTGTTAATGCCTAGCAAAGGTTGAACAGCAGCCAGTTTGGGTCTATCATCTAATAGAAACACAAGCGCTCAATGTACTAGGCTCTCTCGGACCTCACCAACGTGCCAGCAATACGCATAGTAGTGCTCACGTACAGAAGCTGATACAGCTCTTCTTCAAAGATGCAGCTTCTTTATTTAAAAATAACTGCAAGATATATATATTTTATAGTGCTTTTATCCTTCAGAGTAGGTGATGTTCTAAGCCATTCAAAATTTTAACCGATAAATAAAGGAAGCAGCTCATGAGACTGGCTTCTGGAAAAGTAGACTTAGAATTTCTTTTTTTTGGAGAGGTTTTTGCTATAGGGCGTATGTTCTTGCTAGAAAGACAGAGAGACAGAAAGCAAGAAATCACCGCCCCACCCCCCCACCCCCACCCCCCAGGAGGGATGGCCATGCCGCAATCCCTTCTCCTCCATTCTCCTCTCAGGATCTTGGGCACACACGCACACGCGCCAGGCGTGAATTTAAGCCACCGGGTCCGGGACTTGAACCACAGTTGACTACATGGAAATTCCGTGACATAGCCATTATGCTAACTGATGTCCCCTTCCTCCTCCTCTTTATCAACCTTTTTTCCTTTTCTTCTTTCTGATCCCTTAATAAAATAATTTCCAACAGTCACATACTAATCCACATAGCAGATTCATTCATGTAAAATCCACCTAATTCCTGAAGGCAAAATTCTTCCCACAGCCTGTGCAAAATGAATTTCTCATGGCCAACTTGATGTGCCAAATTTACTTCCTCCATTTAACCTATAATAGGTGTTCTCAGTAGCTCTCAGAAGAAGGGGTACAAATTCTGAGGAAACGTTAGAAACGGAGGGCTACTAAGCTGAACTTGGGCTCAAGGAGGTGTAAAAAGAAAAAGATATCGTTTACATACATGAAGAAAGTAACTGGATAACTGGTAAGGGTCAAAGAGCAATCTGTTGGGAATTTCCCAGTCAGTTTATTGTATGTATAGTAATAGACACATTCTGGCTTAGTCTGTTATAAAATAATGTGTTATAACAAAATCTCTTAGACTGGGTCATTTCTAAACAGCATAAATTTATTTCTCACACTTCTGGAAGCCGGGAAATGCAGAACAAGACCCTAGCAGGGCTGGTGCCCTAGTGGGGGCTCACGTTCTTCTAGATCTTTCCTTGCTCTGTCCTCACATGGGAATGGGACCGAGGCGCTGAGCTCCCTTGGCCGGTTTCCTAAAGGCACGAATACCTCACCTCCTCCTTCCTCATGCCATCCCCTCCGAGAGCAGGATGTCCACACACACTGAGCAGGGACGAACGATCCAGACCGCAGCACACTTCGTGTGGCAAAGCATACAACGTTGTTTATTTTTCCCTTGTGAGTCTTCCCAGGCAAAATTCTGTAACTATCTTTACATTTTTCAGTAAGAGCAAACTTAAGTCTTTTATCTTCTCAGCCAAAATAGTGGTAAGCATTCTTTTCTTCCCTCCTGCTCATGTTCCATATGGTATCCCTTCGCAAATGCCATCCGCTCCACCTTCCAAACACATCCAGAACCTGGCGACTTCTCACAACACTCACTCCTCTGCACCTGCTCCGTGACTGTTCCCTTTTCAGTGGATTATTCCTAAAGTCTCCTAACCAAGTAGTTCTTTATTTTTCTTTCTTTCTTTTTTATTTTTTGAGAGAATTTTTTTTGCTACAAGGTGTATGCACTTGCCGGAGAGACAGAGAGAGAAAGAGAGACAGAAAGTGAGATATCGCTACTCAGTGGGGATGGGACACTGCAACCCCTTCTCCTCCATTCTCTTCTCACGATCTCAGTCATGCACGCACACATGCCTAGCGTGACTTTCAAGCCAACAGGTCAGGGATTTGAACTGCAGTGAACCATGTGAGAGTCCAGTGCCTTAACCACTACACCACCTGCTGGCCCCAAGATGTTCTTAACATCATCCTCAATTTGAATAAATTTTAGGCAGGCTTCTTTCTGAGAGCAAGCACTCTGACCTTCCTTCTCTTAAAAAATTTACCTTAGAAAACTCAGTAAATTTTTCCTCTGCCTTTTTGAAACGTAAATTTTTTCCAACCTCCTGTCAGTTCTACAGCCTAGGAGAGTCTTTCTTAAGGCCCTGTTAGTCACCATCATTCTTTTGAAACAATCCTGTCCTAGATGGACGGTGCCCTTCCTTGGACACCAGTTGGCAAAGAGAGACGGCCTAACTGCATCGACCAATCCATCCTCTAATGTCTTCTAGTGCTTTCTACTGGCTACCCTGTACTTACAAATTTTCCTGCCTTTGGTACCAGTAGAAGTCTTAGTGGTTACGTCACTGGATTCCCACATGGTCCACTGTATCTTGAGTACCCGACCCGGTGACATGAAATTTACTCCTGGAGTGTGTGTGTGAGTGCCCAAGACACTGAGAAGGGAATGGAGAAGAAGAGATTGCAGTGTGGCCATGTCCCTGGGGGGTGATTTCGCACTTTCCCTCTCACTGTGTCTGTGTCTCTCTCTTCAGTGAATGGAAGTGTCCTAAGGCAAAAACCTCACACACACACACACACACACACACACACACACACTCCGCCTTTTGTTTCGGTGTAGTATATTTATTAAACTTCGGTGAAGTTTTGGTGAAACATATTCCAAAATATGTTTCCTATTGCTGTTAAATAAAGTCATCCATGCCTGCTTAACCCATCCAGAGCAATTTGTCTTTAATATTCCTTTAAAATAGCCCTCCACTCACGGCTGCCCCGTCTCTGTACCATGCTGCATTCACACTTTCTGACATGTAGACAGAGGGTAGACGGTAGAGAGATGATAAATAGATGCTTAGAGATATGAACTTGAATGTCCATCCCCAGCGGTACAGAGCGCATGTGACAGCGTTCATATTGTCTGCGTACTATTTCCACAGTCCTTGAAGAGTGCCTAGAATGCAGCCATCACACAGTAAGTAAAAAGGAACAAAAAGTATTATTGATGGCCTATTTTATTGCCACTTACTTAAAAATTCAAAGGGAGGATATCGAGTCTTGTTGCTACATAAAAGTGTCTACAGAAAGGATATTTCATATTTTCATTCTTTTCCCCTTTATTACTGCTCAGAACTAGTGCACTCTACACAGAGAGAGCTAACGAGAGAATAATTCCTATGTGAGTCATTCACGAAACACTCTGGTAATCCTACAGCTTCAGTGTATTCCTTCTTTTAAGAACCTAAATTATATACAGTAGAAAAATACAAAAGTAATGCAATTTCTCGTCATGGTAAAATCCTTCTCCATGTTATATTACCCATTCTGGGCAAACCCTCATGTGAAATGTATGGACACGTTAAATATGCCAGGTCCACTTGTTGTGGATGTGTTGATTTCAGCAGTTGATGTGCTGTTCTCTTTAATGTAGCCATCGGGAAACAAGAGCAAACCATCAGCCAGTTTCTAGCCGTTGCAAAGAGACATATTTTTCAAAGGTAATTATGCCAGTTTTCTTTTTCTAAAATCCATTCCCACTTCTCTTTGGAAAAAAAATTCCATCAGATAATAAACAAACATAAAATAAAGCAATGAATTCATTTGTCTATATTAAAACCATTTACTCTCAAAATTATTAACTACCATTTCACCAGTTCGCTCTAGGGAGTATTAACCAGTAATATCTTTGAAGTTTTATTCCGATCAGCAGGAAGTCCCATATGGCCTTCTCCGTGGGGCGTTCCGACACGCTCTTCAAACTAAGGTGAGACCTGAATACCGCAGTAAGCACATCAGACCACAGATGAAAAAGACCCATCTGTTCAGAGTGAGAATGTTAATGTCAAATTTAGAAAGTGAAATTAAGTAATGTGGGTGGAAATTTGTTGTAAAAACAGTAATATCTAATAATTCAGTAGTCACAAAACTAGTTGTTATGAAGCATAACAAAAGAAACATTTTACTCTCTTCACTAGATAGGCTTATCATTTCCTTCATGTGGTGTGCCTAATAGAATTGTTTTCTATCCTTGCTAGGTATTATCATAAGAGGCTATTTTAATTGTCCACTTTCTCTATTCATTTCACTAATCAGAAAAATAGAGGATTGCCTACAGCTTACACTAGGGAATGGGTCAGCACTTATAGCTAAAAATGTTGAGACAATTGAATGACAAACTTTACACGGTCATACTAGCTCAATATTAAGATATTGGGTTTCCAATAAACGAAGAATGTGAGCAAATACAGTGTTGGTTTTCCTGAGAAAAGAATGTTATTCCCATTTACCTCTGAAGACAATCAATATTCTAGAGTTTTATAAAGACTATTAATACTTTATAGTTTGATCAAATGCTACCTTCTAATAAATATCTTAACATGGAAACTAACATGAAATGAATAGTAGTCATTTTTAAGGAAATTTCACCAAATACAGAGAAGTGATACAATCCCTTAGAAAAGATGAACCAGAATTAATCTAAGTTCTTTTTTTTTTAGTAGAGATTTTTGCTATAGGGTGTGTGTAGTCTTCAGAGAGAGACAGAGGAAGAGAGACAAACAGAAAGTGAGAACTCACACCCCAAGAGGCATGGCCAAGCTGCAATCCTGTCTCCTCCATTGTCCTTTCTGGGCCTTGGGCATGCATGCACAAGCACCCGGCATGATTTTTAAGCCACTTGGTCTTAGACTCAAACCATGGTCAACTACATGAGAGTCCAGCAACATAACCATTAGGCCATCTGCTGGTATCCTGCATTTTTTTAATTGTCAGGAGGCTCATGGGCCTCCCCAGAGAGAGACATAAGACAGGGAGAAAGAGAGAAAGAGAGACAAGGAGAGGGAGAAAGCACGCCTCTCGTGGGACATGGTCATACCACAACCCTTCTCCTCCATTTCTCCATCCTTTCAGAATTCTGGGTACACATGCACATGTGCACCTGGAATATTTTTCAGCCCACTGGGACCAGGAGTCAAATTTCTGTCAGCCATGTGGGATCCAGTCCCTTTAACTTCTAGGTCTTTGGGACCAGCCATTGTCCAAGATCTTGAAGTTCAAAACTGTTTTTTGTTTGTTTGTTCTTTTTTTTTTTAACAAAATATCTATTATCAAGCATTTATAAAAATATTTCTTGGGACCAGCAGTTAGCGTAATGGCTATGTCGCTGGACTCCCATGTGGTCAACCACGGTTCGCATCCTGGACCCGGTGGCTTAAACTCACTCCGGGCACGTGTGCGTGCATGCCCAAGATCCCGAGAGGAGAATGGAGGAGAAGGGATTGCGGCGTGACCATTCCCCCTGGGGGGTGATTTCTCACTTTCTATCTCTCTGTCTTTCTGGCGAGCGCACGCGCCGTATAGCAAAAACCTCTCCAAAAAAAAAAAAAGTTTCTTAAAGTTGTCAGTGAAATCTAACACGTAAGCAAAAGAAACATGTAAGCATATGTAAACTCGAAGGGAATTATAAAAACACTGGTTGTCAAATGCTAAAATGCATTTGTCATGTGTACTGAACACTGGGGAAGACAGACGAATGGATTGTTAGCTGTGGTGGTCAGCACGTCCCCTCGCGCTGCATATATTGTACCCAGAACGACACCTCATGCACTGAGATCTCGCCCAGGGGAGAGGCACTCTCCGTGATTTACCGCTAGTTCATTTCCACTCCTAGACTACAGATGTGGTTCCAGCGAACTAGTCAATCGTTCTGAATTTTGAAAAGAAAGAGAAAGGGTGTGTTATGAACAAACAAACAAACGAAACCCTAGGAATAAAGTCTGGCTACTCTTCACTAATTTTTGAGATGCCTGAATTGTTCTGTGGTACACTGGGGTCGAATTCTCTGGAATCCTAGCACGCTCTCCTGCTTGTGGGTGGAGTTCATGTGGGATATAACCCCTCTAGGTTTTTAAAATCTCCGTTAATCTTGGCTCCATGTTCAAGGCCCTGATACATGTGCTCAAAGAATAATTTTAACTTATTTTGTTCTCGGGTTCCATTTAGGGAGTAGTATGAGCTAAAATTCAATAAATTAAGCTTTTAAACAGCCTAAAGGACCTGGAGGGGCTACATTATCTTGAGTGTGGATTTATCACTCTGGATCCTAAGGAGTATATTGCCGTATTTTATGATACTACTCTGGGCTCTTCTGAGTATTCCAGTAGAGTTTAATTCCATCTCCCTGCAAAGGCAGTCATTTTCCTGGCCGGGCAGTTATTTCCTTTGAACGCATGAGAGCAAGTCTCTCTAGATGCTCTTACAAAGATTATTCTTTTCTTTTTTTATTTTTTCATTTAATTTTCTTTTATACATTCAATTACATTATTATTTGGCTTACAAAATGGATATTGCAACAGGTGAACATTTCTCCCTAGCACAGTTGATAAAACTACAACATATCTTCAACAGGTAATACCACATTTCTTTGTGCCATGAATGATTTGCCTCCCTATTTGTCTTCTCTTTTGCGAAAGACTGAGAGATGTATAGAGCAATCTGGCTGCTTAGAAGCCAACCTTAAGTGCTTGCTGCCCTGAGCTTTCCAGGAAGCACAAGCCAATCATCGTGACTACTCCAAATCTTACAAATCCTACCCAAACCCCTACCTGAACAATTTAACTTTCTAAGTCAAAGTTAGTTCTCTCTAACTTAGGGTTCACATCTTTCATGGCACTTATAATTTATATATTTATCCCCTAAGCTATTCTGATCGCTGAAGAGGAACAAGGAACATGTTTCATTTTATTTTTTTTTAAATATCTGTATCCCCTGTGCTTAATACAAAATTTGTAAATAAATGCTTAATGAATTTTCTTTTTTTAAAAAGATTTATTTATTTATTTATTCATGCATTCCTTCATTTTTTAATTTGACCAGAGAGAGACACAGAGAGAGAGAGGAAAGAGAGATAGCAAGCCACCAGTTCCAGGACTTGAACCATGGTCGGCCATGTGGGAGTGTCCAGTGCCTTAACCACCACGCTACTTGCTGGTCCCGAATTCTCAATTAAATAATGTAAGAAAAAAATTCCATAAGCAACTTTTCCAAGTAAGTCACAAAATAAAACCCTCACACCTAAACCACAAAAATTGGCAAAATTTTCATTCCAACTTTTTGAAGAAATATGTTTTCCCATCATCTCACCCAAACTTGCGTCATGTTAAGAGGCAATGCACACATTGTTTAGTGATGATATTTCCTTGTTGAAAAGTAGAGCATTATTCTCTTACGGAAATTGAAGCCCATTGTTATCAAGAAGGATATTGTTAAGTATTCCCTAGGGGCTCTGAAAACAGATGAAAGATCAGAAAAGAGAATAATTATATTCATTTGTGATGAAGTAGAATTTTTGTTCATGGACTCCTCATGTAATGTGCAAAAATAGAAGAAGAAGGAGAGAGAAAGAGGAAGGATGAGAGGGAAGAAGGAGAGAAGAAAGTCAGAAAGTGACAAGGGGTTAAAGACGACAGGAGAGCAATGGCCAGGGATGAAGATTTGGACGTGGCGAGAAAAACTGTACTGAGTGAGTTCAGAAAGCACCTGGAGGGAACCAGCAGTTAGCGTAATGGCTATGTCGCTGGACTCCCACGTAGTCAACCGTGGTTTGCGTCCCGGACCCGGTGGCTTAAACTCACGCCGGGCGCGTGTGCGTGCATGCCCAAGATCCCAAGAGGAGGATGGAGGAGAAGGGATTGCAGCGTGGCCATCCCCCCTGGACGGTGAGTTCTCGCTTTCTGTCTCTCTGTCTCTCTCTCTCTGTCGGGTGAGCGCATGCGCCCTATAGCAAAAAACTTCTCCAAAAAAAAAAAAAAAAGAAAGCACCTGGAAAAGTGAGTCGTGCCATGCTCTCCCCAGATGAGGGTTTCAGGGCAAGTTATTTTTCCTTTTTTATTTTATTGTCATGCTCATAACAGTACAACATTGGGCAAATTTATCATTGGACATGCAATGTACTGAACTTTTTTCTACAAAGACATGCATAAGTCATGAAGATATTTTCCATATGAGAATAAACTGATGATGAAGTTTTATAGTATTTATGTTGGATTCCATTTTTTCTGACTTTTTCTTTTTCTTTTTTTTTTTTTTTTTGGAGAGGTTATAACTATAGGGCGCGTGCGCTCGCCAGACAGAGAGAGACAGAGAGACAGGAAGCGAGAAATCACCCCCCATGGGGGATGGCTACACCGCAATCCCTTCTCCTCCATTCTCCTCTCGGGATCTTGGGCACGCACACACACGCGCCCGGCGTGAGTTTTAAGCCACCAGGTCCAGGACGCGAACTGCAGTCAACTACATGGGAGTCCAGTGACATAGCCATTACGCTAACTGCTGGTCCCTCTTTTTTTATTTTTTAATTTGTCAGAGGGCACGTGCACTTGCAGGAGAGAGACAGAAAGAGAGAGAAAGAGAAAGCAAGAGCTCATCTCCCTTAGGGAATGGCCACTCGGCACCCCCCTCTCCTCCACTCTCCTGGGATTTGAGTGCGCATGCACACGCTCTTGGTGTGTTTCTCAAGTCATCATCTCCAGGACTCTAAGTGCAATATGCTGTGTGAAATCCAACAGCCTTAACTACTGTGCCGCTGGCTGGCCTATTTATTCTTCCTGCTTTTAAACTTAGTTGGATGGTTATGAATTTTTATAGGACTTATATACATTTTAGATGATGATAACTATAATGGTTAAAATAACTGGAGACTATAGAAGATAATACAATTAGAACATTAATGTAAGAAAGAACTTTGACCTTTTTGAATGTGATATTTTATCAATATATTAAAGTATGTTACAAAATATTAAAGTGTATTATATCAATTAGCTTTTGTCACTTAAGAAACCACCCTGACAGTTAATAATTGATTTAATGGCTTAAATCAACCCTTTTTTTTAGGTTTTTGTTTTGTTTGTTTGTCTTTTTGTTGTTGTTTGTTTGTTTGTTTGTTTGTTACCATGGGTCATGTGTGCTCACCAGAGAGAGAGACAAAGAGAGGCAGAAAGAGAGAAAGTGAAAATGAGAAATCCCTCCACCAGGGCGAATGGCAATGCCACTATCCCTTCTCCTCTTTCAATTTTGGTTATGTACGCACACATGCCTAGAGTGATTTTTATGCCACCTGGTCCAGGACTGCAGCCAGGACCCCTGTGGCAGTCCAGTGCCTTAACCAGCATGCCACCTGCTGGCCCTAAAATGAACACTTTGAAAACTCACAGTTCCCCTAGCAATTTGGAATGGGATTAGTTGGGTAACTGTTCTAAACTCATCCACACAACAAAGAGATAAAAAGGCACTGTTTGGCATTTGCACCTCAGCACACAGATTCCAAATTTACTTAAATGTATCAATTGGTAAATTTTCATTTTCTTAATCAACACGAGATATCAAATTACAGTGGTAACTGAAATATCATTAAATTTTAACAAGGTATCCTATAGGATCCAAAGGGAGTTACCAAAAAAAATGGAGAACAAACAGAAATGTCTTGTCTTAAACTCTGGAAATAGTAATTTGCCTAAATTCCTCGTATCTATCCATCTCATTGACCTAATACTAAGCAGGGACTCTCAGACAGGATAAGTAATACATTAAAATAGATTTTAGTCTGTGACGCTTAAAACTGTCCATACAGGAGAGTGACATGGCCCCCCTCTGCTAGGTGAAATGGTTAATACGGCCTGCAATAGGCAGAATAATGTTCTCCCCAAGCTGTCCACGTCTCGGTCCTGGGATCTGTTGATATTTTATGTTACAAGGCTAGATTAATTAAACCAATGGAGGAAACTAAGGCTACTAAATAGCTAACACAATAGGGAGATTATTCTGGATTATATGTATAGGCCCACATAATCCCAAAGGTTCTTAAATGCGCAAGTGGGGGCAGGAGAGGTGGGGTCAATGTGACGTAAGAAAAGCAGCACTCTACACCTTGGCATGGCCACTGCAACCTCCTGATAAAACGCAGAGAGATCTGCAGGACGGAGCCCAATCAGGGCATTCTGGAGATCACGCCTTTACACAGGACTGACCCACCCTGGCCTCACCCTGGCCAGACGCCACACTGCTGAGTGATGTCATCCTTTCCCAAGACTTCTTGGTCAGCTATAAAGCCCTTGCTGAGACCACATCAGTGGGCAATATGGAAGCTCATACACGTCACAGATGGCTGTGTCACTGCGACCCATGATAAAGCTCAGCAGGGGTGTGCTAATTCTTACACCTTAGCTAGGATGTCCCTGATAAAGGTAGGACCCACAGTTTAGCAAAACTGGCCAAATTTCAGGAAGTCTTCTTAGCATGGGATACTGAGCACATTTTTACAGATTTTTGGGCAATGGAAAATTATTTGGTCCTTCTCCTTTTCCTCTTCTTTCTTCTTTTTCTCCTTGTCCTTCTTCTTCTTTTTAAATTTACTTTAGGTAGCATGTGTTCACCAGAGAGAGAGAGGGAAAGTGAGAAAGCACCCCTAGGGGAGATGACCCTGCTGTAATCTCTTCTCTACTTCTCCTTTCGGGATTCTAGGCAAGCATGCACATATGCCTGGGTTGTTTTTCAAGTCGCTTTGTCAGGAATTGGACCTAGCAGTCGCCACGTGGAATCCGGCCACCTTAACCACCATGCCATTGGCTGTTCCACAGCAACAATTTCTTACCTAAGTTTTTCTCTGTGGGGTAAAGAATCCTAGGAATTTCCTCACAAATAACCAAAATATAACTCAATGACATGCATCTCTCTGCATATACTAAAATTAAAATACAATTATTAAGATATTTTTTACAGCCCTTGAAGTTCAATTATTTTGTATTATTTAGCTTTCTGAAAAGATAAAGGCCATGGAAATTAAAAAAAAAAAAAAGAAACTCCTTTAAATTCACACTTTATTCTCCTAATATCTTCACCATGTTGGCAGGTTACAGGAATTGCCCATCTCTGATAAAACCCAAGGGTGATTGCTATGAAGTAGTCTCCTAATGGCAATAGTTTTATGAGAAAGCCAACAGGCAAGCTCGGGTAACTGTGTGGGCTGATCCTCTTTCAGACACTGTCCACTGAGAGCCAACAGCAGGTTACAGTGAAGTAGTCATTCCAATTTCCTGTTTCCATTTTGGAAACCAGACTTCAGGACAGGTCGTTTTACTGGTTGAACATGATAAAACAGACTAGTGCCAATGGGTCTAGTTGCAGAACTTTACTATTTTTTTAAAGTTTACAAAACTTTACTATCTTTTCAGGTGATGAATTCTATTAAGTATCATGGTATTATTCCAGGATTGGCTTTTCCTTTGTGACCTTTAAACCCAACATAGATGACCAAGGCAGTCTACAATGTGCGTTGCTTATTGACCTAGTTCTCTTATATGTGTGGTTATCTATGTATCTATGTAGAAAGTAGAAAAATAATTATCACTGGCATATTGTGTAAGTAATACAAATGAAGATATTTAAAATGCTGATAAATTATTAAGCCCATAATCATAGAAAACAAGTAAAATAGAGGAAAAGCACCCTTAATGTATTTAGCTGAACCTAAAGTCGCTTCCAGAGTTTCATTTTCATGATTTCAAACAAGGTATGCAGTCAGTGTGCTAGCCTACTTTTTTCTTAAATTAAACATTATGCCGTAAATTAGTCCTCACTTACTAGTTTTAAAAATTGCAGTTGAGGGCCAGCAGGTGGTGTGGTGGTTAAGGCGCTGGACTCCCACATGGCTGAGCACAGTTCGAGTTCTGGACTCAGTGACTTGAAAATCACGCTGAGTGTGTGATTTCTCTTTCTTTGTCTCTCAGTCTCTCTCTGGCTAGTGCATGCGACCTATGGTAAAATGTTACAGGAAAAACACGGCCACCCACATGGCCATTGAGTGTGTTATTTCCAAGGCTGGCTGGCGACGTTTCCCTGCAGCAGTGCATGGCTCACACAGGTGGCAGTAGTCCCTGAGGAAGGTGGAGGCCCACAGTTTCTAAATACTACAGCACTGTGGGGACTGACTACACCTGGGTTCGTCAGGATAGGAGATGTGTGGAGAGAAAGGTGTCATGAAACAGAAGAAAATACCCTCAAGGTGTATTCTGATACATGTTTTCATAAGGGGGAGGATTTTTCAAACCACTTCCTGCCAATGAGTTTGAGAAGGTATTATAATTTCTTCTTGAGGCTATCGATTTCCTAAATGTTACTATTTTAAAGCCTCTCATTTAAATAAACAGGTAAAATGATATGCTTTATTATCATTATAAAATTTAGCTTAATTTCTTAGGGCTAACTGATAGCCTTCAAAATGCTAGGTCGAAAATAGAGAGTATTGGTGCTGTAATGGCTAAGGCATTGAACTCCCAGATGGGTGACTGTGGTTCGAGGTCCATACCTGATGGAGGAGAAGGGATGGCAGCATGGCCATTCCTCCTGGGGAGTGATTTCTTATTTTCCCTCTTTCTGTCTCTGGCAAACACACACGCTCTTTGGCCAAACAGGATCAACGTCTTATAGTTATCTGGTGGGATAGGTATATATATATATCTTGGATTTTTATGTAACTTAGGCAAAACTGGCACCATGGAAGAGATTTTTTGTCATTGGTCACTGCTGCTTTTAGGAGCATAGCACATGATTTAAGACTATTTCAAAATGTGTCTCTTACATTCAGTGGTTGGTTAAGAAATCAGCATAAATTGTATATATCAGTACTATGCCACACTATTTTGGGGAATATGAGAATAAGTGAACTTGCTATTCAGTGTGAATTACATGGGGTAATGCATTACCCCCGAAGCTGCTATTTTCAAGTCAGCAAGTTTAGTTGTAGCTTACTAGGAAGTCCAACTAAGTATGTGGTCTACAAATCCACTGATACCCGTGCTAGGGAAGAGTCTGATGGAAAGGGTAAAAGAGAAACTGTGTATTTTAAAATAAGCCCAAAGTGAGCCCAGCCCACGTTTTATAATGTCATTCTTTACACCTGGAGAGTAAAGGACATGTGGCCGGAGCTCCACCTGGGTGTGTCTCTGTGGATGGCTTTCTCATTTCCAGCTCTCTCGTCTTTTTCCAGCCAGCATGTCTAAGTCTTGAGTGAAAACAGGACAGGTCACATGCCCCAATGTAGACGCAATTCCTATGTAACTATTAAGACATAGCAGAATGAACATCAAACCCACTGTCATATTTTTAAAGAGTCATTTGATTTATTTAGTCATTCATTAATTTTAACTTGATCAGAGACAGATACAGAGAGAGGAAAAGTGAGAAAGCAATCACCAGGTCCCGGACTCGAACCGTGGTTGGCCTATGGGAGTGTCCAGCACCTTAACCACCACGCCACCTCCTGGCCTCCCCACTGTCACTTTTTCATTGTTAGTTTATCATTAAATTGTTGAAGAACACTTCATTTAAGAATCATTCATTTAATGCATTTGGTCTTCTGTAGGTAACAGATATTTTCCAGAAGAGGTGGACTCAAAGATTTACAAGTGCACAAGTGAATGAGAAGGGGATACACTCAAATTTCATTTTCAACGATATGTTATTTTTAGTGTCCCTTATGATATATGTATTTAAATGTCTTTTATTTAAGTATCTTTACAATTATGGTTTTTTCACATGTTTAAAATGAGTATGTTTCAAAGCTGTCATTCTTTCTTCCTCATTTCACTGAAGCTTTTGTTATAATGTCTTGATGTAGTTTCTAAGTCAGTTCCCAAAGGGTTTCCTTCTGTCTGCTGCAATTTGTACCTTTTGTCTTTACTTTGAAAGTAGCATCATTTTATTTAGCTGATTTTATTGCAAGCACTTCTGCTAAAAATTCTGTATTTTGGTTTAAAATTAGCACATATCAGAGGATAAGCTATCTGGAAATTGGCATCATTTTTTTCCTTTACTTATATATTTATACTTTATCCAAACCACAAAAGATATGAGACAATTGTGACTATATTTTTGCTGTCAACTTTAATTTTGAACTTCATTTTACCATTTTTAGCATTTTAGATTTTAGAGTTGTAAGAATTGAGAATTAAAAATCAGAGTTGACTGGGTTGATTCAGTTGATTGGCCCTACAGGCTAGTACTTAAGCAAGCTGGACCCTATATGGTGAACCGCAGGTCCAGTCTCAGCCCTGAAGGCATGGAAAATACACCTGGTCATGCATGGGCCCCAAATCCCATTGGTGTGGAGAAAAGGAAAGGGAATTGAAGATGGACCACGCCCCATTGGGCAGTGCTTTCTCCCTTCCTCTCTCCGTCTCTCTCTGGCAAATTCATCATCCTCTGGCAATTAAAATATCAGGGTTGATCAATTTTGGTACAAGCTTTCAGAGACAAGAGTCTAATGAGGTTGATATGATTTAATTTTTTTTCCTAGCTTTAGTAATTTTATAGTTGTCTAATATCTTGGTGTCTCTACAAAATAAGTTGAACCTGAAACATTTTTTAAAAAACTTTTTTACATAATTGCTTATTATTTTTATTTATTCATCCATTTATTTTAATTTGACCAGAGAGAGATACACAGAGAGAGAGAGGGAAAGTGAGAAAGCAAGCCACCAGGTCTGGTATTCGAACTGCAGTCGGCTATGTGGGTGGGTCCTGTTCCTTAACTACCACACCACCTGCTGGTCCCGAACCTGAAACAATTTCTAGTTCGCTTTGGTTGGAGCTAATTATAAACTTTGCCATCCCTGCATGTTCAGACTAATGTCTCATTCCGTTATACATTGCCAACTGAGATTCCTAAGACTGGGTAATTTATAAAGAGCACAGAAGTTTATTCGAGAACTCATGGTCCCGGAATCTGCAAAGACCAAAGGCATCACCAATGGCATAGGTGGGATTTTCAGTGGCCCAGAGCCTAGTCTGCATCCATGAGTTTCACTGTGGTTCTGTCTCATTCCTTCTGCTTCCGTCCCCATCAGAATTCGAGTATACAGGCCCTACTCTAGTGACACTATCACTCCCAAAGGCTCACCCTACTTAAAACTTAGAATGTTAATTCCTTCATGGGACACTAAGAAGGAATTAGGTTTAGTTTAACACTCACCATGCAATCAAATCCCAGTACACAGATTTCCTGGGGAACATTCAATCACTGCCCACTAAAAACAAATTCCAAAACATGAACCTTTGGGGGACAAACCTTTATAAAAACCATTACTAATCCCTTACCTTCGACCATTTTGTGTTTTTTAATGTAAAGTTCAGTTATGTTGATGCGAAAATGCATTGAACAGTCACAATTCTCTTATTCTTTCGTTGTGCTAACGGTGACTTTGTCAATAGAAATAGACAAAGATGAAATATGAAGTAAAAGTGATCTTTAAGGGGATGCACTTCTCTCCACTCTTCATGATGATTCTAAGTTGTGTAGTCACTGGTGCTATTATGAGGACAAATAAGACTGGTGTGCAGATATGGAGATAATTGGGAAATACATTGAGATAAGAAAAATGCTATTTTTGGTAAAGATTCCTTCTTTGATACCAACTGTCCTGTTAAACTCACTGAAGTTTAAGTGTCAATGGTCCACCTGACTGCTTATTTTGTGTTAGTCGAAGGGATCTGAGACAGTTATAGCAACTTAGAAATATGAGAGATTAATATGTGGACAAGTAGGCTCGAGGCATGAGGAAACATAAAAGAACACAAGAAAGATGCTCAGTTCTACCAACAAGAACCATCCTTATCTAGTCTGGATGGATTTGCTCGGAGAAAACAGATTCAAAGAGCACCGACGCCCTGAGAGCTGCTGTGGTTTCTGTTCACGTCTAAATCCCTCATGTTCAGTGGAGGGGTACCAAGCAGTAGCTGCTCAATAGACATTCACTGAAATGGACAACAAATCACTAGGTTAACCTGAATCTCTGTTCTTATTTTTTTAATTAATTTATTTTTATATACATTCAATGATATTATTTAGCTTATGAGGTGAACATTTCAATATGCGAACATTTCTCCCCAGTCCAGTTGATCAAAATATCTTCAAAGATAACACCACACCTCCCCATCCGGTCAATGCTCTGCCTCTGTATCCCTTCTCCAAATGTCCTTCCCTAGGCCCCTCTCCTCCACACTCATCACATCTGACATTCACACCCATCTCTTGTGCTTGTATATCTTTTAGTCAATCAGTTTTGGTCGTAGAGTACAGATACTCGGTATATATTAAGTGGGGACATACTGTGTCTCTCCTTCATAGCCTGGCTTGTTTCACTCAGCAGTAAATCTTCCATATTCTTCCACTTTCTGTCAAAAGCCAGAGTTTTGTTGGTTTTTATGGATGAATAGTATTCCATAGAGTATATGTGCCACAGTTTTTCAATCCATTCATCCATACGGGGGCATTTGGGTTGGTTCCATGTCTTAGCAATCGTGAATAGTGCAGCAATAGACATTGATGTGCAAGCACTTTTTCAATGAAGAATTCTTCTGTCCTTTGGGTAGATACAGAGGAGTGGGATTGCTGGATCATATGGTAGATCTATTTGTAGATTTTTGAGGAATCTCCAAATTGTTCTTTAGGTGAATAAACTACGATTTGGAGAATGAAACAACTGGTCGTTGGTAACAGAGACAGATGGGACTCTGTCTGGCTGCTGTTCTGTGTCACTCCCATTCCACCATGTTTGGAATGCAGCAGGCCCATCTACTTAAAACTGGGAATGTTAATTTTTTCATATTGAGTATTGACCAAAAGCTTTTCTTTTCTTTTTGCCTCAAGCACTTTGGAGAGAGTCCATCTGCACTAGCGGTGTTTAATTAATCTCTCCTCAATAGTCACTTTGCAAATCATTAAAGGCAGTGGTGTTGCCAAGGGCTGCCGGGAGTGTAGGGTTCAGTCACCAAATGCTAGCCACTGTCGTGGCTCCAAAGCCACCGCAGTGAACATCCACCCTAACTGAACACACTTTCTCTATGTTGACATTCTGTAGCTGCCAGTGAACGTGAGTATAGAGACTCTCCTGTAAAATGTACATTCTCATTGATTTTTTCACTTACGTGCAAGGTTTTTATAACCCTCTCTTAGTCTTCTATGAATCCCCAAATTAAGAAGTTTGGGGCCAGTAAGTGATTTGGTGGATAAGAAGCGGAATCCCACATGACTGACTCCAAGGTTCAAGTCATGGACTGGTGGCCTGAAGAACATACTGGGAGTGTATGCACCCTGCCCAAGATCCCAAGAGGAGAAAGGAGGAAAAGGGATTTGGGCATGGCAATATATATCAGGAAGTCTGGATACTTACACAGACAAGGAAACAGGACCAGAAATGTGAAGTAACTGGACATAATCACATGGGAACTAATCGCAGATCTAGAATAGTGCCTTCATTTCTTTATTTGCATTGCAATATTACTTTAAAATGTTCATCATAATTGACCCTCCAGATATGCTTACAGGGTGTATAAACATAATCCAGCATCTAAGGACCTATGTAATGCTATTGTACAGCATTGAAATATTGTCAAAAGTTGTGTGAAGTTGCCAAAGAGAAACAAAGAGGGACTATCCTCCCAAGTAGGGCATGGTCATGCCACCGTCCTCCCATTTCTTCCTCCAATCAGGATTTTGGACACACCTGCACTTATGACCAGTATGTTTCTTAAACTGTCAGAGCCAGGATTCAAACCACTGGCCATGTGAGATCCAGCTCCTAATGCACAGAGCTTAACTACTCCACTGTGAGGCCAGTCCTATGTATTATTTAAAAAACAATAATAGGTTATGAAAATAATAATCCAAATAGTAATTTCCCAAATAGCTTGTTAAGTCTCGTTTCAATCAGAAAATGCCTGAATTTCAACAACTGTTGTTCTTTATTTAATTTACTTTTAACAAAAGATACATCTGTAGTTTTAGTACACTTAGATGTTGGGGGTTAAGACTTAAAATTAGTTCTCGTAAACGCTATATACATATTAGGTTTTTCCTATAGGGATCATGTACTAGCATGTGTAAGCTCTTTTTAAAAATAATATTTTTTTAAATTTGCTATAGGGTTTATGCACTCACCAGAGGGAGAGGGAGAGAGGGAAAGAAAGAGAGTGAGTGAGAGAGAGAGGAACTGAGAGAGCAAGCCACTGCCAGGTTCAGTACGCGACCTCAGTCAGTCACGGGGGAGTCTGCAATGCCTTCACCACCACTCTACCTGCTGGCCCGAGCTCTGGTTTTTAAAGCAGTTATAGGTTCACAGCAAAACATGGTTGAAAATACAAAGTTCCAAAGTACTCTTTGCCCACACACATGCTCGACCGCACCCAGGACCAACATCTCACACCATGCTTGCTTTCTATACATTCAAATGGAAAAACTAAGGAAAAAGTTTTATTTTATAAACTTGTGTAAACAAAAATCCTTACTCAAAATATTAGCTCACACTTTCAAAGCAATCTTTACCAAGAAATTGCACACAATTCTAAGGAGCTTTCTCAAAGTTAAGGGTCATTTGAAAAGGACATTCATGCAACTGGCAAGTGGCATTGGTGGTGGAGGGCTCTGGACTCCCACATAGCCAACCATGGCTCGAGTTCTGGACCTGGTGACTTACTTTCTCACTTTCCTTTTCTCTCTCTCTCTCTCTCTCTTTCTCTCTCTCTTTCTGTCCCTCTCTGGTCAAATTAAAATAAAGAAAGAGAAAGAAAGAAAGAAGACAGAAAAAAAGAGAGAGAAAGAAAGAAGGAAAGAAAGGAAGAAAGAAGAAAGAAAGAAAGAGAGAAAGAAAGGAAGAGAAAGAAAGGAAGAAAGGAAGAGAAAGAAAGGAAGAAAGGAAGAGAAAGAAAGAAAGATAAATAAAATAATTCTTTATAAAAAAGAAAAGGACACTCATAAAATAAAGGAGATAAATCATTTTTAAAATAATCAGTCATGTTTTTAGGGACACAATCGGGGCATCATTTGCCTTATACAGAGAACTTCTATCATTTTTTCAGTCATTCTACAAAAATTTCTTAGAGATGATACAAAATTTACTAACAAAAAAGAAAACATGATAAACTTACTTCAAATAAAGAATATTGCTTAACAACATGATTAAAACAACTAAAATACCAATCACAGACTGAAAGAAAACATTTGAAATTCATATATCTGATATAAAGGATTTGTATTCATAATATAATCAATTCCTGCATCATGATATTAGAAACAGAAAATTACCCAATATAAAATGAACAAAAGGCTTGTGAAGGACTTTGCAACTTCACACACACACAAATT
The DNA here is from genome assembly GCA_026018925.1 of Tupaia tana. Lineage (NCBI taxonomy): Eukaryota > Metazoa > Chordata > Mammalia > Scandentia > Tupaiidae > Tupaia > Tupaia tana. The sequence goes on from JAKSZU010000012.1 coordinate 67,012,039, forward strand.
ACGATGCGTAAATGGTGTATTCAGTGTTGGTTGTCTTCAACAGCTACTGGGAAAACAATTTAAAGCACCCGAGTAGTAACAGAATACAGTGTATAATGACTGACATTCAATGTTGATAATGATGGTCATCAACTGAAACTCACAGGTGTTGCTGGTGGCAACTTTGAAGAATTTCCTTGAAAAAATATGAGATACTTTCTTCTAAATTTAATTGCATTTATTGTATGACCCAGCTATTTCACTTTTTGGTACTTACTGAAAATAAATGTTATGTTTGAGTGTTTGTTCCCTTTAAACCTCATGTTGATCTGAAAGTCCTAGGCAATGAAATCAGGAAAGAGAATAAAATAAAAGTCATTCAAATAGGGAATGTAGAGGTGAAACTCTATTTGCAAATGACATGATGATATACGTAGAAGACCCAAAGATATCCATGAAAACAACTCCTGGAAGGGATAAATGAGAACAGTAAAGTGGCAGGATACAAAATCAACATAAAAAAATCTATAGCATATCTATACACCAACAACAAGCAGACTGAGGTAGAACTGAAGAAAGTAATTCCATTTACCATAACCACAGAAAGTATAAGATAACCTAGGAATAAATCTAATCAGAGAAGTCAAAGACCTATAAAGGAAAACTATGAAAATCTTAAAAAAGAAATTGAAAATGACACAACAAAGTGGTTCATGTTCCTGGACTGGAAGAATGAATATAGTCAAAATGGCAATTCTACCCAAATTAATCTACATATTTAATGTAATCCCAATGAAATTACTAGAAATATTCTTCACGGATCTAGAAAAGACAATCGTAAAATTTGTCTGGAATTATGAAAGACCCTATATTATCAAAGTAATCTTGCACAAGAAGAATGGAGTAGGAAGTACCTCACTCCCTGACCCCAAAATATATTACACAGCTGTAATAATTAAATCAGCATGGCATCGGCACAAAAACAGACACATGGACCAATGGAACAGAATAGAAACCCCAGAAATAACCCCCAAAACATACAGCCAACTGATTTTTGACAAAGGGTACAAGTCAATTCAGTGGAAAAAAGAAAAGATAGTTTACCAAATGGTGCTGGGAAAACTGGATATCTACCTCCAGAAAGATGAACCTGGGCTCCTGTCTCTCACCATTAACAAAAATCAACTTAAAGTGGATCAAAGATCTAAACCTAAGACTTAAAACCATAAAATTGTTGGTGAAAAACATTGGGGAAACTCTGAGAGACATTGGACTACACAAAGACTTCTTAAATAAGACTCCCAAAACACAGGTAATAATCCCAAAAATAGACAAGTGGTATTACACCAGATTAAAAACTTTTTTTACGAGAACCAGCAGTTAGCGTAATGGCTATGTCGCTGGACTCCCATCTAGTCAACCGCAGTTCGCGTCCCAGACCTGGTGGCTTAAAACTCACGCCGGGCGCGTGTGCGTGCGTGCTCAAGATCCCGAGAGGAGAATGGAGGAGAAGGGATTGCGGCGTGACCATCCCCCCCGGGGGGGGGGTGATTTCTTGCTTTCTGTCTCTATGTCTCTCTCTGTCTGTCTGGCAAGCGTACGCTCCCTACAGCGAAAACCTCTCAAAACAAAACAAAACAAAACAAAAACCTTTTTTTTACAGAAAAAGACACAGTAATTAGTGTGAAAAGAAAACCCTCAGAATAGGAGAATATTTTTGTAAACTATCTCAGATAAGAGACTGATAACCAGAATACACAGGGAATTCAAGCAACTTACCTGGAAAAAAAAAATCATCCCAATATAAATATGAGGAAATGAGCTGAACAAAAACACTCTGTAAAAGATATGAACAGTCAAAAAGCATATGAAAAAATGCTCAACATCCCTCAAAATAAGGGAGATGGAAATTAAAAATCACAATGAGATACCTCAGTCAGAATGGCTAAGATTAAAAAAAAAGTGAAGAATGATGTCTTGGTGAGGTTATGGTGAAAAGGGACCTCCTACACTGTTGTTGGGAAGGTAAACTAGTCCAGCCACTGTGGACAACAATAGTGAGGTTCCTCAAAGATCTACAAATAGAACTAGCACATGATCCAGCAATTTAACTCCTGGGCACCTACACAAAGGGTAGGAAAATGCTGTCAGAAAAGTGCTTGCACATCTACATTTATTGCAGTATTATTCACAATTGCTAAGACATGGAACCAACCCATACGTCTATAAACGGATGGGTTGAAAAAGTGTGGCACATATACACTATGGAATACTACTCAGCCATAAAAAAAAAGTTCTTGTAATTTGGTAGAAAATGGATGAATATGAAAGATTTACTACTGAGTGAAGCAAGCCATACTATGAAAGAGAGACACTGTATGTCTTCACTTAATATATACTGACTGTCTGCACTGTACGATAGAAACTGAATGATTAGAACATATAGAGGCATGGAAAATGGTTATAGATACTGGAGACAGTGTGGGAAGAGGGTGGGGGGAGAGAGTGAGAGGAAATGAATCAAGGAGAAAAATAGAGAGGCAAGACATTTAAGGGGCGCAGAAATGGAAGATTGATGATGATAACATGTATATCTTCAACTGGACTGTTCTGAAGTGTATTCATTTTAGGTATATTCATTTTATAAGATATAGCGATGTACAGTAACTCAATGTATAAAATAAGTTAAAAAAAACCTCATCTTAAAATTGTTGACAGTATCAGGTGCTGGGGCATTTAAAAGATGATCAGGCCATGAAGGTTCCACCCTCATGGGTAGCTTTAACACCTCTAAAATGGCTGTGAAAATGGCTCTCCCTTTTCTCTTCTGCCTCTGCCATGTAGTGACACAGCATGAACTTCCTCAGCAGATGATAGCATGTTAATCTTAGACTTCGCAGCCTCAACTGTAAAAAATAAATTTTGTACTTTATAAATTATTCAGTCTGTGGTATTCTGTTATACAATACAAAATGGACCGAAACAATGAATGAAAATATTTATCCATAGTTTTATTTTCTCTAAAAATGTTCCTAGAATTTTCATTCACAATAGGCAAACAAATGAAAAAAAAAGTGAATAAAAATTTATTTCTGGTGAATAGATTTTAAAGAATTATTTATACAACGGAGTTCTAATCAGCAACAAATAAACACTACTGTTACATTCAATAACATGGAAATCTAAAAATCTTATGTGAAAGAAAACATGCAAAATCGTACATTCTCTATGGCTTTTTCGATATGCAGATGTCAAGCAGTAAACATTACTCTAAACAGGTGATAGAAATCAGTACAGTGTTAGCCTCTCCTGGGGATTCCGAAAAATCATATCAAATGGAAATATTCTAAATCTTAACCAGTGTACTGTTTCCATGGGTATGCACATTTGTCAAACTCATTGAACTATACTCTCAAAACCTGTTCATTCTAAAACCCATTCATTTGTTATTTAATATAATATTGTAAAGTATAATAAAAATATAATTTTTATGTAGTCTACTTGCAGATCTATAACTGCTCCCCCATTTTCTTACACTCATTTGTTTGTTTCTGCTTTTGTCAGCTGTGCTTTTGGGGTCAGAGCCAAGAAATAATCACCAAGTCCAATGTCAGAAAGGGTTTTCTATGTATTTTCTTGTAGTTCTGCAGTTTCAGGTCTTACGTTTGAGTTTTTAGTGCATTTTGAGTTGATTTCTATGTGTGGCCTAAGGTAGCAGTCCAGTTTCTTTCTTTTTCATGTGGATATCTGGTTTTCTGAGCACTTGAAGAAATTATCCGTATCCACAATGCGGTGTTGACAACCACATTGGCGATCAGTTGACGGTACGTGATGGGTTACTTCCTGGTCTCTCCATCCAATTTCTTTGTCTGCATGTCTGTTTTGTGTACTGATTTTATAAGTTTCAACTTGCCCTAATACTTTTTTAATTTCAAAAGATTTTTGGTAGAGTCTTGAAGGTTTTCTATATGTAAGATCCTGTCATCCTCAAACAGAAACTTTTATTTTTTTCTTTTCCAACTGGATGCCTTCTGCTTACTAGGTCTTGACTAACTGACCTAGCTAGGACTTTAGATTCTATGTTGAGTAGAAATGAGAAGAACAGTTATTTATTTATTACTTATTTATTTATTTTTAAGGTTTTGCCGTATAGTGTGTCACTGGAGAGACAAAGATAGATAGTGAGAAAGTGAGGGATGGCCACGCTGCATTCACTTCTCCATTTTCCTATTTGGATTTTGGGCTAGGACACACATGTACCTAACATGATTTTCAAGCCATCAAATCCAAAACTTGAACCACGGTCAACCATGTGGGAGTCCAGTGCCCTAACCACCATGCCACCTTTTGACCTCAAGAATCAGCATATTTGTTTTAATCTTAGAAGTAAAGCTTTTTTTGTGCTTTTCACCATTGAGTATGATGTTAATTGTGGGTGTGTTTTTGGTGGTTTTATTATGTTTAGACATATTCTTTGTTTATTTATTTTGAGAAAAATTTTTATAAAGGATATTGAATTTTATCAAACAATGTTTCTATAGCTAATGAGATGATCATACAATTTTTATTCTATATTCTATTAATGTGGTATGTCACATTTGTTAAAAAACATATTTTAAACCATTTTTGCATTCTAGGGATAAATTTCACTTAATCATGTGATGTAATCCTTTATTTTTTGCTTTTATTGTGCTTACTGGGGGTATCTGCCTATTTGTTTATCTGATTGTGTTTGTCCGACTTTAGTGGCAGGATAAATATGGCCTCATAAAATTATTTTAATAGTATCCTTCCTGTTCAATTTTTGGAAGAGTTTGAAAAGTATTGGTATTGGTTCTTTATAGTTTTGGTAGAATTCAACGGTGAAGTCAAATAGTTCTTGGGTTTTTTCTTTGTTAGGATGTTTTTGATTACTGATGAACTATTCTTACTTTTATTGATTCAAAATTTCTATTAATTTACAACTCAGTTTTAATAGGCAGCATTTTCCTGTGAATCTATCTATGTCTTGTAGGTTACTTGCTTTATTGTCACATAATACTTTATAGCATCCAACTATGGTTATTTTTATTTCCTTTTTACCTTTCATTTTTATTGGTTTGAATCTTCTCCTTTTCTATTTTAGTCTAGGTACAGATTTGTTAATCTTATCTTTTCAGCAAAACTCTTAATTTGATAGTATTTACTAATTTTTTTCTACTTCAATTTTATTTATGTCCGTTACTCTTTTCTCCTTCCTTGTGGGGTTAGTTTGTCCTTCCTCTAGTTTTTGAGGTGTCAATACAAGTTTTTTACTTGAGATTTTAATGTAGACATTGCTATCAACTTTCCACTTAGTACTGCTTTGTTCCATCCTGTACATTTTGGTATATATTGTTTTGGTTTTTAATTTCATTTGTCCCCAGATATTTTTTGACTTCCCTATTGATTTCATCTTTGAACCATTTTTTTTGCAATGTGTTGTTCAATTTCCACATATTTGTGAATTTTCCTAATTTCCTCCAGTTATTGATGTCTAGTTTCATACCATCGTGGTAGGAAAAGAAACTTGATATGATTTCAATATTGTTTTCCTTTTTTAGATTTTTACTATAGGATGCATAAGCTCACCAGAGGGTGGGGGGAGAGAGAGAAAATGAGAAACCGGGGGACTAGCAGTTAGCATAATGGCTATGTCACTGGAATCCCATGTAGTCCACCGTGGTTTGAGTCCCGGACCCAGTGGCTTAAACTCATGCCGGGCATGTGTGAATGCGTGCATGTCCAAGATCCCTAGAGTAGAATGGAGGAGAAGGGATTGTGTGTGGCCATTCCCCCTGGTGGTGGTGGGGATTTCTCGCTTTCTGTCTCTGTCTTTCTGGCAAGTGCACGTGCTCTATAGCAAAGAAGAAGAAAAAGAAAAAGAATAAGAAACCAGCTCCCAGGGAGGATGGCCATGGGAACACATGCCCATGCCTGGTGTGACCTGGCAGGTCTGGGATGCGAATTGTATAGTATAGACCATGTGGGTGAGACCCAGCACCTTAACCTTCACAAGACCTACTGGCCAAATATGATTATAATAATTTCAAATGTATTAATACTTGGTTTGTGACCTGACAAACTGGAGCATGTTCTAAATACTCTACGAAAGAATACATATTCTGTTACTTACGTGTTGAATGTTCTGTATTCATTTGTTAAAGCCATTTTATCTTTAGTGCTGTCCAATCTACTATTATCTTTTTGGTTTTCTGTCTGTATTTTCTATCCATTGTCAAAAGTGGGTTATTGAACTCTTCTATTATTGTATTCATATCTATTTTTTCCCCATTGGTTCTGTTGTTTTTTTCTTGATATATTTTAGTGATCTGATGTTGGAGTTGAAAAATATTTATATATGTAACAGTTTCTTCCTCATGAATTGATCATTTGTCCTTATATAAGGTCCTTATTAGTCTCCTTTGACTACTTTTGTTTTCAAGTTGTTTTGGGAGCCAGCAAGTGATATGGTAGCCAAGGTGCTAGACTCCTGCATAGCTGACCACAGTTTGAGTCTCATATCTGGCAGCTTGCATTCTCACTTTCCCTCTTTCTCTCTCTCTCTCTCTTTTTCTGTCTTTCTCTCTCTGGTAAGCACACAGGCCCTATAGCAAATTGGAAAAAAAATAATTATAATAAATAAAATTGAATTAATAATTCTTAAAAAAAAAGTTGTTAAGGCCAGCAGATGGCATAGTGGTTACATTGCTGGACTCCCACATGACTGACTGTGGTTCAAGTCCCAGCTCCAGTGACTTGAGACTCACATTGGGTGCATGTGTGTACATGCCCAAGATCCCGGGAGGAGAATGGAGGAGAAGGGATGGCCATGTGGCCATGCCCTCTTGGAGATGCTTTCTCACTTACCCTCTTAACTGTCTCTGTCTCTCTCTCTCTGGTGAGTGCACACACCCTAAGGCAAAAACCTTTCAAAAATAAATAAGGGAATTAAAGTTGTTTTTCATCAAATAAAAGTACAGCCGCCGTGCCTTTCTTTGGTTCACCTTTACCATTTACATGGAATACCCTCTACATACCTTCACATTCAGGCGAGGTGCCCTTAAAACGGAAGTAAGCGTCTGACAGACGACGTGCAGTTGTTGTTATTTTAAAAATTCATTCAGCTACTCTATTTCTTTTGATTGGCATTTTAATCTATGTTTTAAGTAATTATTGATGAGGAAGAATGTGCTACTGTTATTTGGTTAATTGTTTCCTTTCTGTCTTATAGTCATTTGAATTGTATTTTTCTTTGTTGCTCTGTTTGTGTTTCATGCACCAAAATAAATTCATACTTTTACTTCATCTTTGCATGAACATTTCAAAGTTTTCTTGCACTTTCTGACCCATACAATTACACATTCCCTTAGAGAACTTATTTGTCCCATGGGTAATTTAGCTATGTTACCTAATTTCTAGATATCTTTTTATTTTTTAAAGACCTTGTTAGTATTGATATCTAATTTATTCCTGCTTTAGTCAGAGACTATATTTCAATGACTTAAATTACTTGGAATCTATTGAGATTTATGTTATAACCTACCTTGCCATCTATTTTGGTAAATGTTCCATGTGCTCCTAAACAGACCAGTGTTTTCTTTTTAAGAATTATTTATTTTATTTTATTTATTATTATTATTTTCATTTTCTATCAGGCTTATGATCTCACTGGAGAGATACACACACAGTGAAAGAGAGAGAGAAACAGAGAGAAAGAGAGAAAGTGAGAAAGCAAGCCTCCAGTTTCAGGACTTGAACTGTGGTCAATCATGTAGGAGTCCAGCACCATAACCACCACTCCACCTGCTGGCCTCTGGAACAGTGTTTTCTATTGCTGTTGGGAGTTTTCTACATAAGTCAATTGTGTCAAATTGATTGATAAGTTGGTCCAAGTCTTTTACCTTTTTACTGATTTCAGTTAACTTTATTGAAACATAACTCATATACCCTAACATACACACATTTCAAATATGTAGTTTGATTAACAAATATATTCAGCTGTTTAACCACCCTGCAGTTGGGATATCAAACATTTCTACAACCTCTAAAACTTTCCTCATATCCCAGAGAAAATCCAGAATCCATGTGTATCTGAGGTGGGCTTTCCCCTACCCCTTTTTTTTTTTTTTTTTTTTTTTTCTTTTTTTTTGGAGAGATTTTTGCTATAGGGCACGTGCGCTCGCCAGACAGACAGAGAGAGACAGAGAGATAGAAAGCAGGAAATCACCCCCCAGGGGGGATGGCCACACCGCAATCCCTTCTCCTCCATTCTCCTCTCGGGATCTTGGGCACGCACGCACACGCGCCCGGCGTGAGTTTAAGCCGCCGGGTCCAGGACTCGAACCGCAGTCGACTACGTGGGAGTCCAGCGATATAGCCATTACGCTAACTGCTGGTCCCCCCCTACCCCTTTTGTGTATGCTAGCACACTGCACGGTTCTGATTTTGTTTGCTTTTTTTAAAAATAATTTTTTTCTCTTTTCATTGTTTTGTTGTTTTTTTCTTTCTTTTTTTTTCATTTTTTCCCTTTGTTTCCTCTTTCTCCTGACTTTCTCACCTTGCTTCTCACCTTCCACACATTGAGTGTCTGGGAAGGTTTAGGTGCACAGTAGTGAAACATCTGAATACTTCAAACCTCACAGCTCAGCCAATGTGCCCCTATTGCCTTGAAACTGTGAGGCTTTTGTATTATCCAGTTCCATAGACAAAGGTGCAGGTGGTTTGGTGAGGATCAGGGAAACAATACAGCAGAAAAATTGTAGTCCCTCTCCTTTCCTGCACCTCTAATACTAAGAATTAACTCCAAGAAGGTAGGAAGTAATGCATGATCCATCAGATGACCAGAAACCACCACCACAGAGGCACAAGAAATAAAGGAAATCAAGAAACTCTCTCTCTCCCAAGGGGAAAGAACAGTCCTTTACTACCCACAGACAATACAATGGAACTCCTGGAAATGTCAGATAAAGATTTTAGGATATTCATAGTGACAAAGCTAACAGAGATGCAAGTGATTAAATACAACAAACTCCAGAAGATGCAGGAGAAAAGAGACGATGAGTTCCAGGAGGTGAGGAAATTCTTCCACCATCTGAAAGAGGAAATACACACCATAAAAAATCAAATGGAACTGTTAGAGATGAAGGATGTAATACAGGAAATCAAAACTTCCCTTGAAAGTATTAAAAGCAGATTAGATTTTGCAGAAGATTTAATCTCAGTTGTGGAAGATAGAACCGCTGACCTAGAAAAATTCACCTAAATGACTGAGAAAATAATGCTCCAAAATGAGAATAATATATGAGTAAAAATAGATACCATTAAATGCTAAACCTCCAGATAATCAGTATCCCAGAAGGAGAAGAAACTAATAAAGTCATTGATAATCTATTTGATGAAATACTGGAAGAAAATTTTTCAAACCTAGAGAGGCATTTAAATATCCAGACCCAAGAAATACAAAAAACCCCACATAGAATCAACTCAAGAAGATCTTCTCCAAGTCACACATAGCCAGATTGACCAAAACAACAGACAAAGATAATAAAATTAGCAAGAGAAAAACGTCAAATTCCTTTAAAAGAATATCCCAGTATGCTAACATCAGACTCTCACTGGAAACAATGCAAGCAAGGAAAGAATGGGAAAATATATTCAAAGTGTTAAGTGAAAAACAATTTCAACCAAAAATACTGTATCTGGCAAAATTATTCTTCATTTGGGAAGAAAAGATAAAAAATATTCTCAGATAAAACCTAAAAAAATTTAGCAACACCAGACCAGCTCTTTGAGAAGTTCTGAAGGGAGTACTCTATCAAGAAAATTAAAGACAGATGAATAAGAGAACAAAAAATGACCAAGAGAAAGGCCAACTTAATGGTAGGAATAAGCTCTGAAATATCAATAATGTTGAATGTTAATGGAAAAGTCAGACCACAGTAACACTGCAAATTCAACAAAGGGGATTACACAAAACTGAACTGGTGAAATAGAATTCCATTATTTTGTTCTAAAACATTAATAATTTTCTTCTGTGCTTTGTCTTCCAGATTTAAGGATTTTTGTTTTCTTTTGAGTTGTTGAATTCAGCAATTTGTTAAGGAATTTTCTTCATTGAAACATAAACTTTTCTCCCTTCCTGACCCCTTTATAATTGGAAAATATTTGTGAACATTCTTATTTTGTGGCAGAATGGTTATTTGTGTAAGTTCACTAATAGGATAGTATCTGTTGCCTTGCATCACAAATTGAATTGTTATGGGGCTTTGTGCAAATAACAGGTCAAATTCAGATTAACTTAATTTTTTTTTTTTGCAGTTAATTTATACCTCTCTTTATTAAAGGGGGGAATGAAGAGAGAGGAAAAAAATATTTTAGAAGAAAATTACAGTGCACTTGTCACTAGATTCTAGTTTTGTTCATACTTTAAGATCTTTTGTGAATCAAAAAATGTGAGGAAAAAAAAAGTTTAGTATGGAAGAGAGGGAGGGGGAAGGTGAAGGAAAAAAATGAGTATAAGTATGTTTAATTGACAAAAAATGAGAAGCTATTTTCTAATGATAATGTAATATCCTTGTCTTGACTGACATACATGGTTATTCTGTTGGAAAAAGCAATGTATACTCTAAAGGCAAGTGATAAAATGTAAGTTTAAAAACAAACAAACAAAAAAAACAACTTTCCTCAAGTCCCTTTGCAGAAAATTCACTTCCCTTTCAGAATCTAGAAACCACAGGTCTACTTCCTGCCCCTACAATGAATTTACTCTTCTCTAGAATTTCAGATAAATTGTTGAATTTTCCTCTCAGCCTCTTAGCTTTGAAATTAGTCCATGTTGTATTTATGTATTAGTAGTTGGTTTGTTTTTATTGTTGAGTGTTCTATTGTAGGGATTACATGATATCTTTATCCACTTACACATTGATAGAGATTTGGGTTATTTTGCATAAATGTTGCATAAAAAACTTATGAATTAGTGTTTGTGCTAGAAAAAAAAGATTTATTTTCTTGGCTTAATACTTTGAAGTGAAATTGTTGGGTTCATGTGATAAGTATTTTTAAGTTTATAAGTTATAAAAATTAAGCTTTTTTTTTTGAAGTGCTATAGCAAGACTATTGTAGAAGAATATTGTTTATGCCTGTCATCTAATGAGCAGTCACTAGCTACTTGAGGCCATTTAATTTTAATCTTTAAATAATTAAAATTAAATCAATTTCTGATTTTTTTTCCTTAGTCAAACCAGCAAGTGTTTGATAGTCATGTAAGTCTAGTGATAACTGCATTGGACAGCAAATATTATTGAAGAAAATTGAATTGGATAGTGATGATCTGTATAAGTTCTTAATGAGATATTTAAAGTCAGAAAAATACCCCCAGGTAGTTTTTCTTCCTTCCATTTGAGCTTAACAACATCTGATCTAGATCAGTCAAAACTTTTTCTTTCTTTCTTTTAATAACAGCGTTCAAATTATTCTGTCCACTGGAGCAGCAACTGTTGAGTTATTGTAAACTATAAGATCTATACCAGATGAAGGCTTGTGATCATGGTTAATCAGTGTCATGGATCTGACAGTTGATTTCAGTAGACTGCAACACAGAAGGATTGACCTATAGCATATTGTATTTCTTCTGCTCTGCCAGTTTCAACTTTTATTCTGTTATTTACTACACTTACTACAGGGAAGAAAGAAAATCATGTCACCTTCTCAACTTGTTTCTATCCTTCACTCTTATGAAACTTTCAGATTTTGTTTATTAAATTTTGGTTTTTTCTTCTTATAATTTTTTAACTTTATTTTATAATTTTTTAACTTTATTTTATACAGTCAATCACTATATATTACTTAGCTTGTAAAGTTAATTTACCCTACATGAATATACCTCACACCAGTCTAGTTGAGGATACTATACATGTTATCATCAACAGACAACAATCCATTTCTGTATTCCATGAATAATATTGCCTCTCTATTTTTCTCTTTAATTTCTTTCCTCACACTCTTTTCCATCTCCTATTCTCTTCCCACACTGTCTCCTGTATCCATTTTCCATGCATCTATGTACTCTAATCTTTCATTTTCCACCACAGAGTATGAACAGTTGGTATATATTAAGTGGAGACATACAGTGTCTCTCTTTCATAACCTGGCTTGCTTCACTCAGTAGATCTTCCATATTCGTCTGCTTTCTACCAAAAGCCAGGATCTTTTTGTTTTTATGGCTGAATAGTATTCCATAGAGTATATGTGCCACACTTTTTCAGTCCATTCTTCTGTTTGTAGATGTGTGGGTTGGTTCCATGTCTTAGCAATTGTGAATAATGCTGCAATAAACATAGATGTGCAAGCACTTTTCTGACTGAACATTTTCCTATCCTTTGGGTAGATACCCTGGTATGGAATTGCTGGATTATATGGTAGTTCTGTTTGAAGGACTTTGAGAAACCTTCCTATTGTTCACCACGGTGCCTGGACCAATTTAAATTCCCACCAGCAGTGTAGGAGAGCTCCCCTTTCACCACAGCCTTGCCAGCATTTTCCAGTTTTTGTTTTTTAATTGTCACCATTCTAACTGGGGTTAGGTGGTACCTCATTGTGTTTTTGAGCTGCATCTCCCTCATGATATTTTAGCTAAATGATTTCTGGCTGCTTGTATGTCTTCCTTAGAGAATTATGTGTTCAGCTCATTTTCTCATCTTTTAATTGGGTCAATCTTTTTTTTTTTTTTTTTTTTTTTTACGTAAGCTGCTAGAGTTCCCTGTGTATTCTGGTTATCAGTCCCTTACCTGAGGCACAGTTACAGAAATATTCTCCCATGCTGGGACCAGCAGTTGGCATAATGGCTATGTCGCTGGACTCCCATGTAGTTGACCGTGGTTCGAGTCCTGGACCCGGCAGTTTAAACTTATGCTGTGTACATGTGCATGTGTTCCCAAGATCCCAAGAGGAGAATGGAGGAGAAGGGATTGCAGCATGGCCATTCACTTTCGGGGGTGATTTCTCACTTTCTATCTCTCTGTCTCTCTCTGTCTTTCTGGCGAGTGCACACACTCTATAGCACAAACCTCTCCAAAAAAAGAAAAAAAAAATTCTCCCATTCCAAGGGTTATCAATTCACTAATTACTGTGTCTTTTGCTGTGCAGAAATTCTTAATCTGATGTAATTCCCACTTGTCTATTTTTGGAATTATCACCTATGCTTTAGGGGTCTTATTTAAGAATTTTTTTTAAACTCTCCCAGAGTTTCTCCAGTGTTTTTCACCAGTAATTTTATAGTTTGAGATCTTAGGTTTAAAACTTTGATCCACTTAGGGAACCAGCAGTTAGCGTAATGGCTATGTCGCTGGACTCCCACGTAGTCAACCGCGGTTTGCGTCCCGGACCCGGTGGCTTAAAACTCACGCTGGGCGTGTGTGCGTGCGTGCCCAAGATCCCAAGAGGAGAAGGAAGAGATTGCGGTGTGACCATCCCCTCCAGGGGGGGGGTGATTTCTCGCTTTCTGTCTCTATGTCTCTCTCTGTCTGTCTGGCGAGCACACGTGCCCTATAGTAAAAACCTCTCAAAAAAAAAAAAAAAAAAAAAAAAAAAAAAAAAAAAAAAAAAAAAAACTTTGATCCACTTAGAGTTGATTTTTGTTAATGGTGAGAGACAGGGGTCGAGGTTCATCTTTCTGCAGGTGGATACCCAAGTTTTCCATCACCATTTGCTAAAGAGTTTTTCTTTTTCCCACTGGATTGACTGGTACTCTTTGTCAAAAACCAGTTTGCTGTATGTTTTGAGGTTTATTTCTGGAGTCTCTATTCTATTCCACTGGTCCACATGTCTTTTTTTATGCCAATATCATGCATTTTTGATATTACAGCTATGTAATATATTTTGGGGTCAGGGAGTGAGATGCCTCCTACTCAACTTTTCTTGCACAAGATTGCTTTGGTAATTGGGGTCTTTTATGATTCCAGACAAATTCTATGATTGTCTTTTCTAAGTCTGTTAAGAATATCTCTGGTAATTTAATTGGGATTGCATTAAATATGTAGATTAATTTGGGTAGAATTGCCATTTTGATTATATTAATTCTTCTAATCCAGGAACATGGGATATCCTTCCACTTTTTAATGCATTTTCAATTTCTTTTTTTTATATTTTCATAGCTTTCCTTTAGAGGTCTTTGATTGCTTTGGTTACATTTATTCCTAGGTACTTTATATTATTTTTGTGGCTATGATAAATGGGATTACTTTCTTCAGTTCTATCTCAGTCTGCTTGTTGGTAGTATATAGAAGTGCTACAGATTTTTGTATGTTGATTTTGTAGCCTGCTACCTAATTGTATTCATTTATTACTTCCGGGAGTTTTCTCTTGATACCCTTGGGTCTTCTATGAATATAATTATGTTATCTGCAAATAGAGATAATTTCACCTATTCTTTTCCTATTTGAATGCCTTATACATTATTCTATTTTCTGATTACATTGGCTAGGACATCCAGCATTATACTGAAAAGGAGTGGAGAAGGTGGGCAGCCTTGCTTTGTATCAGTTTCTAGCTGAAAGCTTTTCCCCATTCAAGATGATATTAGCTGTGGGTTTTTCATAGATGGTTTTTATTGTGTTGAGAAATGTCCCTTCTATCCGGATTTTACTGAGAGTCAGTCATGTAGGGATATTGTATTTTATTGAATGATTTTTCTGCATCAATGAATATGATAGTATGGTTTTCAACTTTCTTTCTGTTAATATGATGCATTATGTTTATGATTTTGTGTAGATTGAATCACCCTTTCATCCCTGGGATAAAGTCTACCTGGTCCGGATGTATAATCATTTTTATATGTTGTTGGATACGACTTGCTATTATCTTGTTGAGAATTTTTGCATCTATACTCATCAGAGATACTGTTCTGTAGTATTTCCTTCCTGTTATGTCCTTATCTGTTTTGAAGATGAGGGTGATAGATTTGGTAAGGTTTCTTTCTTTTGGGTCTTTAGAAAGAACTTGAGTAGAATGAGAGTTAACTCTTCTTTAAAAGTTTTGTAGAATCCAGAAGTAAAACCATCAGAATCTGGACATTTTTTGTTGGGAGGTTATTGATTACTGAATCAATCTCAGTTTTTGTTATGGGTCCATTCAAACTTTCTATGTCCTCCCGATTCAATCTTGGTAGATTATATGTGTCCAGGAATTAGTCCATCTCACCCAGCTGCTCTTGCTTGTTGGTTGATAGTTTCTCACAGTATCCTCTAATGATGTTTCTTATTTCTATCGTGTCTGTCGTAATATCATCTGTTTCACTGTAAATTTGATTTATCTGATTCCTCTCTCTCTTCTTCTTGATTAGTCTAGCTAAGGTATATCAATCTTGTTTATCGTTTAAAGGGCTAGCTTCTGCTTTCATTTATTTTCTGTATAGCTCATTTGTTTTCTATTTCATTTATTTCTACTCATATCTTTACTATTTCTTTTCTCCTGGCATTTCTTTGAAATTGTTGGTTTTTGTTTTTCCAGTTCCCTGACGCGTGACGTTGTATTGTCCATTTGCCTTCTCTCCATGTTTTCTTATGCACACTGACTGCCATGAACTTCCCTGTTCTGACTGCTTTTGCTGTTTCCCATAGACTATGGCAATGCATGCACTCGTTAACATTGTTTCCATGACTCTTTCGATTTCAGCCTTAACTCCTTCGGTAGTTGTGAAGTCATTCAACAGTAGGCTGTTTAGTTTCCATATGTTTGTATTTTTTGAGTTTTTTTCCTGAAATTGATATAATATCAAGATTAATTTCATCATGGTCAGAGAAGATGTCTTATATGATTTCTATGATTTTGAATCTGTAAAGGCTTGTTTTGTGTCCTGTCATACAATCAATCTTCGAAAAGTTTCTAAGCGGTGGTGAGAAAAATGTATATTTTATGGTTTTTGAGTGGAATGTTCTACAGATGTCTGTGAAGTCCATGTGATTCATGGTATCTTTCAGATCATGTATCTCTGCTTATTCTTGTCTAGATAATCTGTCCAGATGAGATAGTGGGATGTTGAGCTCCCCAACAATTAATATGTTGCAGTCTATCTCTCCTTTTGTATCTACCAATCTTTCCTTCATATATTTGGGTGCTCCTGTGTCGGGTGCATAGATATCTATGTGTTCTATCATCTTGATTAATCAGCTTTTTTACTACTATATTTTACTACTATATATTTTACTGCCCTTCTTTGTCTCTTCTTGCAGTTTTCATCTTAAAGTTTATTTTGTCTGAAAATAGTATAGCAACTCCAGCCCTTTCTTAGGTCTCATTTGCATGCAATACCTTTTTCCAGCCCTTCATTTTTAGTCTATGTATGTCTTTATCTATGAGGTTCATTTCTTGTAGGCAACAGATAGAGCATTTCTTTTTTTTTATTCCTTCATACCCAGTCTGTGTCTCTTGATTGGAGAATTTAATCCACTAACATTCAACATTATTATCAATATTTCCAGATTTGTCCCTACCATTATGTTAATCATTTTTGGGTTGTTTTTAAATATCTTGTTTCTTTCTTTTTTTTTTTTGGAGAGGTTTTTGCTATAGGGCGCGTGCGCTCACCAGACAGAGAGAGACAGAGAGACAGAAAGCAAGAAATCACCCCCAGGAGGGATGGCCACGCCGCAATCCCTTCTCCTCCATTCTCCTCTCGGGATCTTGGGCACGCACGCACACGTGCCCTGCGTGAGTTTTAAGCCACCGGGTCTGGGATGCGAACCGCGGTCGACTACGTGGGAGTCCAGCGACATAGCCATTACGCTAACTGTTGGTCCCTAAATATTTTGTTTCTATCTGTCTCTTTTTAGTTTTCCAGATACAGCACTCCCTTCCGAATTTCTTGAAGAGCTGATCTGGTGTTAGTAAATTCTTTCAGGTTTTGTTTTTCTGAGAATGTTTTTATCTTTTTATCCCATTTGAAGGTTAATCTTGCTAGGTATAGAAGTTTTGGTTGAATTTATTTTTCCTTTAACACTTTGAATATATCTGCACATTCCTTCTTTGCTTGCATTGTTTCTGCTGAGAGATCTGATGTTAGCCTGATGGGATAACCTTTATAAGCAAATTGATGTTTCCCTCTTTTCAGACTTTTCCCTAAAGGGTGGAAAATACTTCACCCAAGGTTATATGCAATCTGTGTAGTCCCTGGAGTCAACCCAATAATTTCATATATACATATATAGAGATTTTTTAGTATCTTGTCTTTATTTGTGATTTTGGTCATTCTGGCTATAATGTACTGGGGAGAGGATTTTCTTAGGTTGGTTCTATTTGGGGTCATTTGTGTTTTTTGGGTGTGGATGTTTCATAGGTTTTCTAGGCTTGGGAAGTTTTCTGCAAGTATTTCATGGAATAGACCTTCTATGCCCTTGTCTGATTCCTCACCTTCTGGAATACCTATTATTTCAATATTTGTGCAATGTATAGTATCTAGTATTCCTTGTATGTTGTCCTATTTTTTAAATTATTTTTTTCATTGTTTTTGGTGGTTTTGCCTAAGTCAAGGGTTTTGTCTTCCAGCTCAGAGATTCTGCCTTCCGCATGTTCCAGTCTACTCTTAATACTTTTGAGGGAGTCTTGATTTTCTGCATTACTGTTTTCATCTCTAAGAGTTCTGATTGATTTTTTTCTTATGATATCTATCTCCTCCTTCAAATCCTGGAAAGACTTTCTTATTTCTGTTACCATGAATATTCTGAACACTATTTCTGACATTCCTTTAAATTCCTTTGCACTGTCCATGGTTGAAAAAGAGTTGTTCCGTTCCATTGAGAAAGAGGTATTTCTTTGTTTTCTCATACTTTCTATGCCTCTGTCATTTTTAGTCATCTGTTGGATTATACACTACTGCCTGATTTTCTGTTGTGGATTCTGTATTTTGGGGGAAAGAAGAGCTCTACTTCTCAGAAATGTCCTCAGTAGAGGGCCTTGTCTTCCAGTCAGTGAGTATACAGCTCCCTTTACATGTTGCTTCCTTTCCCAGTCTCTTAAGACCAGGTGCACCCGGGGCTAATCTGGGACCAGCTGGGAGGCAGGAAGAAGCCTGGAGTGATCTGTTGTCCCTGCTTCCCTCCCTGGTCAGCAGCAGCAGCACAGGCTTTATTATTATTGTTATTTTCCTCAAACAAACTTGAGAGAAGAGAATGAGTCTGAGAGAAAGAAAAATGAATCTCTCCAATTTTTTTTTAGGTTTCTAAGTTATTGA
This sequence comes from Tupaia tana, assembly GCA_026018925.1. Lineage (NCBI taxonomy): Eukaryota > Metazoa > Chordata > Mammalia > Scandentia > Tupaiidae > Tupaia > Tupaia tana. Next base: position 67,030,262 of record JAKSZU010000012.1, read on the forward strand.
TAAATAAATGCCATGGTCATATATAAGTACCCACAATTTCATTTGTACATTTTATTTTAGATCTTTTTTTTTTTTTCATTTGTTTCACATGGACTCTAGACTGAGCCAGTAGGATTCTAATCCAGATTATTTCCCACCTATGAGATTTGGATTGAGTAACTTAAAGTTTCATTCTTAGTCTCCTTAAGTTAAATGGATATCAAAATATTACCCATTTCAAGGTGATAAATGTTTAAGAGGTTTATCCATGTTAAGCTTTAAAATGTGCTTATTAGGACCACTAGGTGGCGTGGTGGTTAAGGCACTGGACTCCCACATGACCCACCTCAAGTTGAATCCCAGAAGAGGTGACTTGAAAATCACACTCAGCGCCTGTATGTGTGCCTAGAATCCCAAGAGGAGAATAGAGAAGAAGGTTTCATGGTGTGGTCAGGGGTGACTTATCCCTTTCCCTTTCTCTGTCTCTCTCTGGTGAGTGTACATATTCTATGGCAAAAATCTAAAAAACAAAGCAAACAAACAAAAAAAACCTGTTTATTACATAGTGACAGTTCAATAGCTAATAAGTGAGCCACTTTTACTAACAGTTTTTATTAATAACATTTGATACTTTATTATAGAGGAATGACTAATAAAGAGGTTTAATCTAAGTATTACATAAAATGGTTTTACATGGTACATCACTTTAGAGTAATTCACCTGAATAAAATCTTTTTGTTATTGATTCCGCCGCATGAAATTCACTAGAAACTCTATGGCAATGCATGCAAATAGTTGGCTGCAACTTATGACAGCTCGAATAAGGATATCACACTTTACCTCTAAGCAGAAGGTTGTTAGTTCTATAACTCTGAGACAAAAGATAGCTGCAATTTATTAAGAAGATCACTATTGCTCTGTAAATACTGTGCAATTGGGAATGAGCATGAAACCTTGGGTTAGATCCATGCCTCGGATTGTACTTCTCAAGTAATTTCAGTTCTTAGGATTTTACTCCATGGTAACAAGCCCCTGTCCACATGGCACCCCTCTCAAGTCTAAGACCTCTAACAAAGCAGTCCTCGTGCTGGCTGAGATTGTTTTTACTCTAAATCACAGCAGCTATGTGATCAGAATCAATGTTGTCACTACGGAGAATTTATCTAAGCAGATTAAAAACTACCCTGCACATTACCACGTTAACATTCATGAATGCATTTGTATTTGTGATGACTCTATTTTTGTTCCATTTAGGAAGGGCAAACTGTACCTTGATCAAACATGTACCTTAAATGACATATTTAATCTACATAGAACTTATTTGTTTCCCTAAGTATTTTCTTGTCAACCAAAAATCTAACTTTGGAAATGGACTTTTCTCAAAGAAGTGGGACCGTTAATAGGACTGGAGCTCTCACAGGGAGGCACGAGAACATCGCATGTAAATTAGCCAGTGCCCAGATGGAAGGCCACATTCATGCAGATACTTAATTGATTTTGGTTAATGATGGTGACACACTTTGTGAGTATAAGCACCAATTAGGGAGAAAAGCAACTCACCATGGTTTACTGAGCATAATGGCCAACAGAAAAAGGGATTCCAGGAAAGATACGTTACTGGTGCAAGCTACCCATTTCAGGGTCCAAGGGAGATGTGCATCGGCTTCTCCATTAGACTCACCTGCAACTAGCCTTGAAAAATCCCAGGAGCTAGGGCTTAATGGATCTGTGACAATGCTGGGACACACCAGACAGAAAAACCACAACCAGGTGCACCGCAAGCTCAAATGCCAGTCCTTGCCCTCACACATTTTGAGTTGTGTAGAGGCGAAGGGGCCTGTGTTCTCCAAAGTAGCTGCACAGCTATAACACCTCTGCTAGACGTCATGTGTTCCAAATGGTACAGTAACCACAGATCAGGTCTTGAAGTGGATTAAAGTGCCTGACTTAAGGGGGTATCTGCTCTTGGTTCCATCACAAATAATTACCGACATCAAGTGTCGTTGTTTTCATGGAATCCCTACAAACCAGGAGGTTGTCTGTCATGTATACTGAATTCACCACACAATTTCCCACTTAATTAATTAAGATGGGGCTAAATTGAATACTATGGATATCCCCTCAAAGTCTAAAGCATTCATTCCCCAGCTGATGAAATGCATTGCTCATACCTGAGGCTCTTTTCAGACTTTTTCCTAAATGGTGGAAAAGATCTCACCCAAGGCTATGTGTAGAATGTGTAGTCCCAAGAGTTAACCCACATCCAATGATTTTATATATATATATATATATATATATATATATATATATAGAGAGAGAGAGAGAGAGAGAGAGAGAGAGAAATTTTTGCTATGAGCAAGTGTGCTCCCTGGAGAGACAGAAAGACAGAAATGAGAAACCATCCCCTGGGGGATGGCCATGCTGCAATCACTTCTCCATTCTCCTTTTGGGATTTTGGGCATGCAAGAATACACACCCAGCGTGAGTTTCAAGCCTCCAGGTCCTGGACTCAAGTTGCAGTTGGCCATGTGGGAGTCCAGTGACACAGCCGTTATGACACCTGCTGGCCCCACCGATGACGTTTCAGATAAGGCAAAGGCACAACCTCTGCCTGAATCGGAGTGCGCTGCTCATTTAGAACCGGGAGGCTCCTGTGGCAGCTGTATCTCAGATCAATTGATCTCTCTTTTCCACATTGTTCCTCTCACTGCTCATGGATTTTGTTTCCCAAACTGGTCATCCAGAAAAGCCCTGCGTGTCGGTCGGAGGGCTCGGGGTTCCTTCCTAAGAGCCTGCTGTGACGAGGAGGAGCTGTGCATAGGGGCAGCCTCTGCCTTGCTTTCCCCACCCCAGCTGGCAGCGAAGCCCCACCACGTCTGGTACGTGCAGCACTGGTGGATCTTGTGTGTGCTTGCAGAACACTTGCTCAAACCTCCTGTGTGATAGTCGGGACCATACCAAACAGAGTGAAGAGATAACCTACAGATGGGAGAGACTATTTGAAACTTCCCTCTGATTAGGAATTGAAAACTAGAATATATAAGAAATGCAGTCAATTCGCCCATGAAAAACCGTATAATCCAATTAAAAATAAAGAGTCCATTCTCAAAGGAATGCACACAAATGACTAAGCCTGGGAAAGAATGTCAAACTCTCTATCACAGGGAAAATGCGATCAAAACTGCAATGATGCATTAGCTAACCTGTTAAAATGCCTCTTCTCCACAAAACACAGAGCAAGTGCTGGCAAGGTTACAGAGAAGAACACTTGTGCACTGCTGGTGGGAACACGAACTAGTACAGTCACTGTTGGAACAATATGGATGTTCTTAAAAAGTATAAAAATAGAATGACCATTTGACCCAGAAATCCCACTTTCGGGCATATACCCAAAAGAGAGGAACTCTCTCTGTCAAAGGGGCATTTGCACATTCATTTTTATTTCAGCATTATTCACAATAGCTAAGAAATGGAATCGATCTAAGTGCCCAGCAAATGAACAGAAAAAGAAAATGTGGGGCCAGCAGGTCGTGTGGAGGCTAAGGCCACTGGATCTCACATGGTCCACTTTGTGGTCTGAGTCCTGGACCCTGCGGCTTGAAAATCATGCCAGATACATGTGTGTGATGCCCCAAATCAAGAGATTGAGGAGAATGGTGGCAAACCCATCCCCCCAGGAGGTGATTTCTCACTTTCCCTCTCTCTTTCTCTGTCTCTCTCTGGAAAGCACTTATGCCCTGTAGTAAAAAAAAAAAAAAAAAAAAAAAAAAAAAGAAGAAGAAGAAGAAGAAAGAAAAGAAGAAAGGAAATAGAAAGAAATAGGAAGAAGAAAGAGAAAGAAAGAAAAAAAAGAGAAAAAAAGAAAAAAGAAAGGAAGAAAGAAAGAAAGAAAGAAAGAAAGAAAGAAAGAAGAAAGAAAGAAAGAAAGAAAGGGAAAAAAAGAAGAAAGAAAAGAAAATGTGGCATACATACAGAATGGAATATTACTGGGGCAGAAAGAGCAAGAACATGTGCCAGTTGACACGCACTAGTAAACATAGACAATATACTGACAAATGAAATAAGCCAGCTATGAAAGACAAGCACCGTATAACACTATTTACCATGTACCAAGTATCATTCCTCATGAACAGAAATGGAAGGACTCAATAGCACAGAGTAGAGACAGGACAGTGGATACCAGAAGCTACACAGGGAGATATTCGGGGGCTCAGGAGAACATTATTAAGGTACGTCAGAATGGATGTAAGCGAGGGAAATGGGGTATGGAATGGCATAGCACCAGAAGAATAAAAAATATCATTGATAATTCAATATATACTTCGGAAAGAACTAGTAGAGTGAATTGAATGTGAACAACACAAATCATGTTAAACTCGAATAGTAAACATATAATGTTCTTGTCTATTCACATACAGTGTTAAATGGCGAAAATCATGAATATGTTTAGATCCTTGATTTGATTGTTGCGTTCTGTATACATGCTTTAAAAACCATACTGTACTCACAAAGATGCACAGTAATTATAGGTAAATCAGAAATCGCAATAAAAAAGAGCACACGGGTAGGTGCCCAACGGCAGAACCAGCGTCACAAGGAATTTGGAAGTGGGAAGAATGAGTCTACTGACCGGAATAGCTCTAAGGCCCATGACAAGCAGTAGGAAAACACCCGAAAGGCTGCGATTGATGGGTAGAGCAGATCGAGAACGCCAGAGGACGTCTTGGTAGATACAAAGGAGGAGCGGATGAAAAGACACTGAGAGTCTGGACCAGCACTTAGCTATAAGGGGGGGGACCTCTAAGAAACCGTGAGCTGTCATGGCTGGCAGTTCTGCCGTACCAAGGGGAGGGCGCTAAGTAAGAGAAGGTGACTGCCTCAGGCTTCACTGAGGAACATGCACTGACACACTTAAGCATGGTAAAATCTGTTTGTCTGGAGCCATCTTTGACTACAGAACTTTCCTACCCTCTCTATTAAAGCTAAGGTGTCTGTCCCTCCTGCCTGAAGAGGAAGCAGAGGCCCCTATCTCACAGAACAATAGATCTTCATTCAGCATCTACCTTCGCCTACTCTCTGGTCTGACAGACACAACTAAGAACAAATCATGTTGTAATTCAGCAGAGGAAATACAGCTCTGCTAAAGGAAGGAAGACGTCACATAGTAAAAGGCTACAGGGGAAAAAAACGTTGAGAACTTTTCGCACCTGGGAGGCTGAACCTGGCAACTCTGCAGTGGTCGCCATGCCACAAAATGAATATATTGAATGACACTGTAATGGAGTACAGACCCTGTGTGGGGTGTGTGTGTGTGTGTGTGTGTGTGTGCGCGCGTGCACACATGCATGCCCAGGTATCTGTCCTTAGGAACATATATGTGCTCAGAAGTTATGAGCAAACATGACAGAGTTTCAGGAGACTCCACCTCAGGGAAATTCTGCATTTCCATGGTCTGAGGCATGCCAAAGCATTCCATGCAAAGCAAAAGTCATATGATTGCCTTTTGATCTCTATCACTACAAAAGAAGGGCCACCTTACTAGGCCTTTGTAGGTTCTGCAAGTAGCCGATCCCACAGTGGTCACACAGCTCTATTCCTTTACCAAGGAGCAAGGCTGTCCACCGCTTTGACAGAGGCCAGAGCAGGAAAGGGAGCCTTACATAATTAAATCCTAGAATGTCATCACACGAGTGTGAAGGTAAATGTTACTATACTATTGTTACACATGGCAAAATTGAGGATCAGTGATGCTGAGCAGCTAGTCTGTCACATCTTAGTATACATTAGAACCAAGGTGTAAACCTACAACCCCTCTATTTGGAAAAATGAGGGTCATGCAAACATGGGGCCAGCAGATGGCATAGTGGCTACATCACTGGACTCCCATATGGCTGACCACAGTTTGAGTCCCGGACCCAGTGACTTGAAAATGGCAACAGCCCTATATGCATGCTGACCACCCAAGATCCCAGGAGAAGAATGGAGGAGAAGGGATTGCAGGGTGGCCATCCCCGCTAGGGGGTGATTTCTCATTTCCCCTCCTACTGTCTCTCTCTCTTTGGTGAGTACATGTGCCCTAAGGCAAAAAAACTCTTTAAAAAATAAATAAAGAGTCACACAAACTCTACCTCACTGGGTAGAGTGTGAACTGCGGTCTTGCTAACTTCAAAGGGAAATGGAACTTTGGTTGGAATTTGAGTACGAGGACTAACGAGGATGATGTCATAGAATATGCTAGACCACAAGTCAAGAAACCATGACTCCCTTGGATGAATCCAGCTGATCACCTACATTTGCAAATCAAATTTCACTGAAACATGTCCATTAATTTTTGTGTTGTATTTGCTGCCTTTGCACTAGAATGACAGATCAGGGCAGTTTAATCAATATTTCATACCCCACAAAGCATAAAATGTTTACGATCTAGTCATTTACAAGAAGAGTTTGCCAGCCTCTGTTCCAACCTCTGTAATAGTCTCCAAACAGAGGCTGAGGAAGGCATACTTGTGAGAAAATTGAAATATAAGAAAATTATACAGTGAGATAAAATTTCGAAGATGTTTTAGCTTTGTTGTCACAGTTATTTTCACATACCTAACACAATGCTTAGCACTTTGTACACATTAAAAATACTTGTTGAAACCATGCTGAATACAAATAACGGAGCTCTGTAGAGAGTCTTTCATATAGTAATGGTAAAATAAGAGAAATATTTAAAAGTACTTATTCTGCAAGAATTGCGCCACATCAAATGAAAGGGAATGATTATAAAGATAGGAAATGTTTGGAAAATATAACAGTTAAGATAAGCAGTAAAACATTTTTAGTTTTATAAGAGCATAAATAAGACAAAGGAATAGATGAAAATAACATTTTTGAAGAAAAAAGGTTACTTTCAACTGATTAGAGTGGATGATGCATATCTGCACCTTTACTTATAAAGCTTGGGCAGGCACACTGATTCTGCAGATGACTTGACTGTTAGAACATACAGAAACCCACTATTAGTGAAGATTCCTGGGACCAGCAGTTAGGGTAATGGCTATGTTGCTGAACTCCCATGTGGCCGACCGTGGTTCGAGTCCCGGACCCAGTGGCTTAAACTCATGCCTGTCGTATGTGTGTGCATGCCCAAGAGCGGCGTAGTCATCCCCCCTGGGGGTGATTTCTCATTTTCTATCTGTCCTTCTGGTGAGTGCATGCACCCTATAGCAAAAAGCTCTAAAAAAATAAAAATAAAAAAAAATAGAAAAGATTCCTGTTGTCTCTAGGTTCCACCTTATGAAACCTTTCAGTTAAAGAAGTGGTACTAGCATCAATGGTAAATCTTCTATTATTCTAGTCATATAAATTGAATCTGCTTCTATCTGGTTTTGCCAGAGATTTCATTAATTAGGCTCTTTGCTTTGAGCCTAAACTTGACTAAATCCCTCGGTGTTTGAAACCAGACCTGCTGGGGTACAGTCACAATTCATTCTGTCTAAAGAGAATGCAAAAATAATAGTCAAATAGCAGATCAAGTCTTACTGGAAGGTGTGGCTCCATGTCTATCTTTCTTTCGGAATCATCTTTTCAGTAAAGATACCAAAAACTAAAGAAAGTAGTAATAAAAGAAATTGCAGTTCTTTTGCGGATTAGGTAAACTTATTTTTTGTTTTCCTGAATATGTGCTTTTCCGAGGATAGATATTTGTCATGACAAATACTTTCCGTGATTATTTGAATTATTCCCTCAGAGAAAAGCACTGAATCTTAGTTTTCTCCTTATTAAAAGGATATTAAATATCCAAGTTGTGCCCACCATCTCAGGGACTTCAAATTGTCATTTTATTTGTTCATAAAATATTTATTGAGAGCAATTCTAAACACATCCGATACATAGCATGTGATTCATTTTAAATGATAAGTTCAAGAAGAAATATTAAGGAAAAATTGGGTTACTTTTAGGTCTGCTAGACATATAAATTTCCCAAGAGGGAGGATCTTGATGAATTGTGAAGCACTGCAAAAAATAAAAAAAATTTAAAAAGATAGACAAGTTTAATTTTATCATGGTCAGAAAAGATGATAGATGAAGTCTCTATACTCTTAAATTTGTAAAGGCTTGTTTTGTTCCCTATTATGTGGTCAATCTCTGAAAAGCAGATGTACATTTTTCTTTCATGTGGTGCTGATAAAATGTGTATTTTAGAACTGTTGGGTGACATGTTCTATAAATGCCTGTCAGGTCCATTTGGTTTATGGTATCATTTAGCTCCTGTATTTCTTCATTTATTTTTTTTCTAGATGACCAGACCAGTGATGACTGTGGGATGTTGCAATCCCCAGCAATTACTGTGTTGAAGTTTATCTCTCTTTTTGGATCTAGCAGTATCTCTTTTACATATTTGGGTGTCCTGGTGTTGGATGGATAAATATTTATGTTTGCTATATCTTCTTGGTGAATTAATCCCTTTAATTCTATAGAGTATCATTCTTTGTCACTTTTCACATTTTTCAATTCCTGAAATCTATTTCATCTGACACCATTATCACTACATCCGACTTTCCTGGGTTTCTGTTTGCATGAAATGACTTTTCCTAGCCCTTCACTTTCAATATATGTATATCTTTATCAGTGAGGTGTGTTTCTTATAAGGATCATATAGAAGGCTTCCATTTCTCTTACCCATGTAGCCAATCTCTGTATTAACTGGAGGATTTAATCCTTTAAGACATTAACCTAAGTGCCCAAGAATAGATGACTAGATTTTAAAAATGTGGCACATATACACTATGGAATACTAGTCAGCCATAAAGAAAAAAATGAGATCTTGTCATCTGACATAAAGTGGATGAGTAGAGAAGACTTAATGCTAAATAAAAGAAGCCAGGTTATGAAAGATAAACATTTTATATCCCTGCTCAATATATACCAAATGTTGGGAACCAGCGTTAGCGTAATGGCTATGTCGCTGGACTCCCACGTAGTTGACTGCGGTTTGCGTCCCGGACCCGGTGGCTTAAAACTCACGCCAGGTGCATGTGTGTGCGTGCCCAAGATCCCAAGAGGAGAATGGAGGAGAAGGGATTGTGGTGTGACCATCCCCCCTGGGGAGTGATTTCTCGCTTTCTGTCTCTATGTCTCTCTCTGTCTGTCTGGTGAGCGCACGTGCCCTATAGCGAAAAACCTCTCCAAAAAAAAAAAAAAAAAAAAAAAAAAAAGAAAATATATACCAAATATTTACAGTCTGTGGCAGAAATTCAAAGATTTAAAGATATAATAGCAGGGAGGGCACCAGAGACTGTATAGGAGAGGGTGGATGATAAAGGAGGTGTGTAAGAGATATAAGAACATGAAGTTATCTTTTGAGAGTGACGTATATGGTGATCTTTTTTACTTGATTAACATGCATGCATGTGTGCTTGGACAAAACATATTGTATGCTATGAAGATGTACAATGATTAAATGTAAATTTTAAAAAGAAAAGGCAACCATAGGATGATGTTCTAGCCTGGTGGCATAGTTGGCAGCAAACTAAACAGCTGTGCTGGAAGCCACATGGCTAACCATGGGTTTGAACCCTGGGACACCCTGAAAACGTGCCCATATATCCTGACAAGATCAGGGACCACAGAAAGGGGTTGTGGTATAATGAGATCCTGTTGAGGGTGCTCCTCTCTCCTCTCTGTCTCTGTCTCTTTTTCTCTCTCTAGTGTGTGTGCACATGTGCTCTTGAGAATAAACCTAAGTAAACTTAATAAAAAATGTTTGGAGCTTGATGGTAGTAATGATTGTACAGCAACCAAAATATACTCAGTGACACTGAACTGTACACTTACCTGCTTAAAATGGTGAATTTTATGTTACGTATATTTTTCTACAACTTAAATGCATATTAGAGGACAAAAGTCAGTAGAAATGAGCACATTATGGACTTGCAGGTTATACTCTTCGTGTCTCATCTGTGTGGCTGTGGAAGTCACTGGGAATAATGACATATGGGAGAAAATGTGAATAGGACAAATGGTCTGAAGCATAAAAAGGCACTCTGACCAGAAGGCCAGTAAAGGTCACCAGAAAGGAAGAGAGGGTATAATAAATCTGGGTGCTACAATTCTCAAATGTGTCACAGAGAGGAACAGTCATGGTCTAATCAGCAAAATGGTTAAAAGAGCATAACAGTCCTGCCTCTTGAGCCCAGGACACACTACATGGAAATAAAAAGAGCAGCTCACCTTCAGGAGCACTACAGGGTATATAGGTCATACACTGTGTCATCTAATGATATGGAAAGTCTGAGTTTCAATGGCATAAACAAAATGGAAGCTTTGGAGTTTGATGGTAGTAATGATTGTACAACAACAAAAATACACTCAGTGATTTTCCTTTCACCTATCATGAAGACCAGTAGACATTTGAGTGCATGAATATGGTCAAAGAATCAGGGTCATGTGTTTCTCATCTGCCTTCATTAAACTTGATTTCATCATCAGCATCTCACATGTGAACAAAGAGGCACTGAAACTACTCTCATGACATGCCTATCTCTGGCAAGATGAAGAAGGTAAAGAAAAAAGCTCAAATGTGTGAGCTTCCCAGATGTGTCATTCCTCTTCAAGCGTTTACAAGAAGTCCAGACAATCGATCATTTCTACTTCACTCTCATTGGCCGACTCTAAATACAGAGACTGGTTTAGCTGAGTACTTTGCCAGCACAGATAACATTTGGCTTCTGTTAGCCAAGAAGAACGAGATAATGAACATTGAATAAGCAACAAAAATTTCCTATCGCTTGTGGGAAATTGGTACTTACACTTAGCAGACAATTCAATTTCAGTTTTAGAAAGAATGAGAAAGAACAGAAAACCTGGAGGGATAGAGAGTCAGCGTCCTTCATGTTTGGAAACGTCCATTCAAGCATGCAGTGAGTTAGTGATAGATAATGAATAATGATTATACCATCCCTTCCATCATCTCTGGCAGCTTATAATGGATTTCAAAATTCAAAACTCTGTGCTTTTGCTGACAAAAGAGAATACACTTATTGTCCAGAGTATCACAAAGACACCTTGTACACAGGAGTGAATAGAATAAACATGATCCAGTAGCCAACGGTGGTAATGTTTTAATGGAAGCAAACACATTAAACTAAAGTACATCTAGATATTTCATTGCAAGCAGCAGCAAAGGACATGCATGTGAAGTCTATGTATCTCCAGGAAGGTCCATTATGTTTTCCTGAAAAGAACCAAATAGTAGCCATTTCAGTCTTTGTCATAAACGTTCTCTATCAAAGCTATTCAACTTTATAGTCATGGTTAAAACAGGCAAAACAATAGATAAAAAGTGGACATAACTGGGTGCCCTAAAAAGTTCATCTACTAAAACAGGTTGTAGGTGAGATGTTACCCTTGGGCTTAGTTTTCTGACCCATCTCATTAAAAAAAATCTTCAATTGATAATGAAAAAAAATCTAAGAATTAGGTGTAAATAATAGAATTTAAAGAGAATCAATCATTTACTGTCTAGTAAAATGCATAGTAATATACATAGTAAACGACAATAAATGCCTAACTAGTGTGTGACTTTAATGCTTGTTATCAATCATTCTCTTCTCTTTTTTTGAGAGGTTTTTGCTATAGGACACGTGCAGTTGCCAGAAAGATAGAGACAAAGAGACAGAAAGTGAGAAATCACCCCCAGGGGGGATGACCACGCCGCAATCCCTTCTCCTCCATTCTCCTCTCGGGATCTTGGGCATGCATGCACTTGTGACCGGAGTGAGTTGAAGCCACTGGGTCCGGGACTCCAACCCCAGTCAACTACATGGGAGTCCAGCAACATAGCCATTACGCCAACTGCTGGCCCCTCAATCACTGTCTTTTGTAGTATTGTCAACAATTAGCCTGGAGTTGATGATTCTGGGTATTCTTTTGCTTTCTCAGTTTTTAGCATTGTTCGAATTATTGATTTTCAAGGATTGACAACACTATTCATCATAACTATCATTTATTTTTCTCAGAGCTATCAATTATTTTTATAAAGCTCAGAATCCCAGTCCAAGTCTCTGGTAGAGAAAACAGAAAGTGAATGACTTCCAGTCTCAGGTTTGCCTGGAACTGCTCTCTTTCCTTTTTATTTATTTTCTTTATTTTCCTGTTCAGTTTCTTTCCCACTTTCTCTATCAGTTGGTGACTATGTCATTTTTCTAGGGTGACTATAACAGAACAACACAAACTAGCTGGGATAACCAGAGGAAACTTATTTTTGCAACTCTGCAGCCTGCCCTGGACTCGTCGTTGGCCCTCTCGTGCTCCCTCGTGATTGGGTGTTTTCTCTGCGCACACTCAGCACGCCTGTCTCCTTCATTGTCTCACAAGGACACCGATGCCATCAAATCCTTATGTTTAATTGAACCTCAATTATCACTTTAAAATCTCTATCTCCATACGCAGTTACGTTGGGGTTTAGGGATTCAACATATGGAATTTTGGTGAACACAATTCAGTTTTTATCTTTCTATGAAATAAAGAAAATCATTGCTAGAGTTTGCCTACTTCATTAGTTCATATTGCATGCATCATTACATCTGCCACTTGTGATTTTTTTTTTTCTATAAAGTGCATGCACCCATGGAGAGAGACAAAGACACAGAGAGAAAGTAAGAAAGCACCCCCCCCCCCAAGCCACACTACAATCCCTTCTCTTCCATTTGCCTCTTAGAATTTTGGGCACGCATGAACACGTGCTCGGCTTGGTTTTCAAGCTGCTGGGTCTTGAACTTAAACCACCAGGCAGACATGTGGGATCCAGCCCCTTTAACCTCCATGTTACCTGCTGGCTCATGACTAATTTTCTTGAGTCAAACATTTTATCCTTTAAAGTTGTGAGAAAAAGACTGGTATGATAACACAATCTGCATGAAAGTTTGCAAGGAAATGAAATGACTAGCCTGTATGTGAGAGAGGTATTATGAACATTTCTTCCCACTATATACTATAAACTTCACACCTGTTTTTTAATAAAACGTTCATGTGGAACAATGTCATGTTAAGGAATTCAGGAGACGAGTAGAGTCAAAAGTAAGAGTAAACATGTAGAAGCTGTCAAAGAAATTACTTCTTTGTGTAAAATCACAAAAATGTTAAATATTGGATATATCCAGTTGTCGGGAAAGTCATGACACATTTTTGCATAGAAAAATGTGTCATGATTTTCTGGACAACCTAATAAATTAGCAGGTCCACCCCCTTGCTTTGCCTGGTCTCAGCAGCTTTTACTACCATTTATTAAGGATCGAAGATATTGAGTTGCTATGCTAGACTGAAACAAACTACAGCTGGGTCTGTCTAAGGAGGGCAAGTCTGACTGAGTTTGCCCCACAGAAGGAACCTGAGTTAGGTACTAGGATACAGGAGGAGATGCCTGCATCTCAGTGATGAGTAAGAATTCTAGGCCCGGAGAATTCTTTTGAAGAATATGCTACAAATATAAATGTATTTTAAAAATTTCCCAAGGGTATGTGTACTCACCAGTGAGAAACAGAGACAGAGACAGAAACAAGAAAGCACCCCCACACAACATGGGGAACGGTCACACTGCAATCATGTCTCCATTTCTCCCTCCCTTCAGGATTTTGAGCGTGCACATACGTGTACGTGGCGTGTTTCAAGCTGCTGGGTCTGGGACTCAGACTGTGTGGTTGGCCTCTAGGGATCCAGCTGCCCCAAACTAAAGGCCACAGGCTGGCCCCAAATGCATTTGGTTTCTCCTCAAACTAATTATCAGTAATTGGAACTTACCAGAATTACACAATGCTTAGAATTTACTTCAGAAGCTGTCAGTTTATACCTGCAAGTGCTGTGTGTACCCTGATTCTTAACGTTTTAAAATTTACTTGGAACATTTTCTCTCTTTATTAGAATTATTGAATTTTATTTATCATTATTATTATTTTATTTTGACTTATGACACGTGCTAACCAAAGAGAGAGAAAGCAAACCACCAGTCCAGGACTTGAACCGTGGTCAGCCACCTGGGAGTCAGAGCCTTAAACACCACGCCATCTGCTGGCCCTGACAGACATTTTTCTTAACTGTTACTCTAGTTCATTCTACTTTTTTTTTTTTTTTTTTTCTTTTTTTGGAGAGGTTTTTGCTATAGGGCTCGTGCGCTCACCAGCAAGAGAGAGACAAAGAGACAGAAAGCGAGAAATCACCCCCCAGGGAGGATGGCCACGCCGCAATCCCTTCTCCTCCATTCTCTTCTCAGGATCTTGGGCACGCGCACACATGCACCTGGTGTGAGCTTAAGCCGCTAGGTCCGGGACTTGAACTGCAGTCGATTCTATGGGAGTCCAGCAACATAGCCATTACGCTAACTGCTGGTCCCTTCATTCTACCTTTGATCAGAATATGAATCTTGAATAAAGTTTCTTGAACAATGACACAAACATCTTGTCTAACAGATATTTTTGTGGCTTCTTTTATTTTTCTTCTCTGGGATTAAATGGAACTAAAGCCAGTAAGAAAGAAACATGGAAATGGGAAGTGACATGTAGGTGCTGCACAGCCACTCAGGAAACAATAGCATCCTTCCACCCTGTCAGATCTGTGAGGAGCGTAACTGTCACCTCTAGCAGAGACAACTCATCACAATGTGAACAAGAGCATAGACTCCTGCAAAAGGTTTTATTTTATTTTATTTATTGCTTTGATTTTAACCATTCTAACTGGGGTTAAATGGGATCTCACTGTGGTTTTAATTTGTATTTCCCTTATGATAAGAGAATTTGAATGTTTTTTATATGCCTTTTGACCATTTGTAAGTCTCCCTTAGAGAGTTGTTTATTCAATTTATTTGCCCATTTTTTTAATTGGATTTTTTTATGGGTTAGCCCCTGAGTTACCTGTATATCCTGGTTATTAATCCTTTGCTAAGGAATAATTTGTCAAGGCTTTCTCCCATTCCAAGGGTCGTCTTTTCACCCTAATCACAGAACTAGGAAAAATAATTATAAAATTTGTCTGTAATCATGAAAGATCCCTACTGCCAAGGCAATGCTGTGCAAAAATAACACAGTAGGAGACATCTCACTGCCTGAATTCAAAATACAATAAAAAGTGGTGATAGTAAAAACAGCTTGTTACAAGAATAAAAATAGACACAATGATCAATGGAAAAGGATAGAAACTCCAGATGAAAATCCCAACTCATATAGCCATTATCTCTAACGAAGACGACATAGTGGAGGAAAGGATGCCTTTTCAGCACATGGGGCTGGAAGAACGGGTATTCACCTGCAGAATAAAGAAACTGAATCCCTATCGCTCACCATTAACAAGAATCAATTCAAAATGGATAGAAAATGTAAGTGTAAAGCTTCAAACCATAAAACTACTAGTATAAAACTTAGGAGAAACTTTTGAAGATATTGGAGTAGTAAAATATTTCTCAAATAAGATACCCTAAAACACCAGCAATAATCCCTCAAATAGACAAACTATTCTGCAGTTTTTTATTTAAAAATGATTTTGTCTCATGTAAGTTAGTCACTCCAGCTGTCTTTTAGTTTCCACTTGCATGTCGTATCTTTGTTGCCCCTTCACATTAAATCTATGTATGTTCTTTCTGATTCACTTTAATTACCAAAAGATGAAGTGCTCATCATGCAATAAAGAGGTAAGTCTCAGTTTTGGCTACTTTTATTAGTTTCGTATTTCCACATTTATACAGGTGATGTGAGTGAAATACACAGCGTTATTTCTGACACATTCATGTTTTCATATCACTGGTTAGGATCCTGCTTCTTCAGTTGAAGAAATAACATTAGCACTTCTGATAAGCTTAGGCTAGTAATGATGAACTCACTGGATTTTAGTTTGATTGAGAAAGGCTTTACTTTTCCTTTTCTGAAGGATAGCTTTGCCAATTAAGTATTCTTGGTTGGAAGTTTGACTTTTGTTTTTGATTTCTTTTCTTTTAGCACTTTGAGTATATCATGCCATACTCTCTTGTCCTCAAAAATTTCTTGTGAGGCATCTGTGGATAATGAGTTGTCTTTATTTATAAATGACATCATTTTATATATAGAAAACTCTAAAGACTACACCAAAAAACTATTCCAAAAGATGAATGAATTCAGTAAAGCTGTAGGATCCAAAATCAATATGCAAAATTCATTTATGATTCTGAATTATATACCCATTTCCATCTACAAACAATGAGCTATAAATACTGGGATGCCCCAAAGTAAAGTGATTAGTCACTGTGCAGAGGAAGCCAGATCCCACATGGGCAACCAGGGCTTGAGTCCTAGCCCCCACACATAGGCAGGTACGCCAAGAACACATGCATACATATCCAAAATCCTGACAGGATGGGCGATTGGAGAATTGAAGCATTACTGGGTCCTAATAGAAGGTGCTTTCTTCTCTCTCTCTCTCTCTCTCTCTCTCTCTCTCTCTCTCTCTCTCTCTCATACACTCACTTGACCTCGGTATTGAAAAGGATAAAATGGGGATTAGCCAATGGCAGAGGAGTTAAGGAGGCTAGAACCCACATGGCTGATTACATCATTCAAGTTCTGGACCTGGGAACTTGAAAAAAAAAAAAAAGAGAGAGAGAAATAAAACAGTCAGGACATGCGTAAGCATGACCGAAATCCTGAAATGAGGGAGAAATAGAGAAGAAGAGATTGTGGAGTGACTATTGCCCCTGTGAGGGTGCTTTCTCTCTCCTCTCTCTCTCTCTTTCTGTCTCTCTCTTTCAAGTGAGCACACATGCCCTATAGTAATTTAAAAAAAAAAAAATAGAACAAACAATAGACTATGAGAAAAAAATAGCAAAGATCAATTATATTTACAAAGTAAAAATAAAAATAAATAAAAACCTTAGGAATAAATTTAATTAAGAAGGTTAAAAAATCTGTACATCAAAAAGCTATAAAATACTGATCATTAAAACTGAAGGAGACAAAAATAAATGAAAATATACCTTGTGTTCATGGATTACAAGAATTAATATTGTAAAAATATCTGTACTACGTAAAATGATCTACAGGGGACCAGCAGTTGGCATAATGACTATGTCACTGGACTCCCATGTAGTCGACCATGGTTCCAGTCCCAGACCTGGTGGCTTAAACTCACACTGGACGCATGTGTGTGCGTGCCCAAGATACTGAGAGGAGAATGAAGGAGAAGGGATTGTGGGGTGATTTCTCACTTTCTCTCTTTCTGGCAAGTGCACGCGCCCTGTAACAAAAACCTCTCAAAAAAAAAAAAAAAAAAAAAAAAAAAAAAACAAAAAACTGCAGATTCATTGCTACCCTTACCAAAAGTTTAATGACATTTTTCACAAAAAAAATCCTAAAATTTGTTTGTAACCAAGAAAAAAAAATAGCACTCTTAAGGAAAAAGGACACACTTAGAGGCAGCACATTTTTTTAAGTTTTTGCCTCAGGGCATGTGCACTTGCTATGGGGATGGGGGGGGGGGGGGTGCAGAGAGAGTCTGAGACAGTGAGAGGGAAAGTGAGAAATCATCCCCCTCCCCTGCAGGGAAGATGTCCATGCTGCAATCCCTTCTCCATTTTCCTCCTGGGATCTTTGGCACACATGATTGGTGTGATTTTTAAACCACCAGATAAGGGACTCAAATTATGGTCAGCCCTATGGGAGCCCAGTGACATAACTGCTATACCATCTACTGGCCCCTCACACTTAAAAAATTATTAATTTAATTTTATTTATCATGATTAGTATTTTTTAGTTTCTTAAAGTGCTTGTGCACTCACCAAACAGAGAGACAGAGAAAGAGAGTGAGAGAGGGAAAAATGAGAAAGCAAGCCACCAGTTCTGGGAATCAAACCACAGTTGGCCTCACAGGAATCCAGTGCCTCAACCACCACACTACCACCAGGGTGAATGCAGTTAATAATAATGTATTATAGACTTCAAAGTTGCTAAGAGAATAGTTTTTACGTGTTCTCATCACATACAGAACAATATATTACAAAACTAAGGTAATCCAAACAGAATGGTGATACCACGAATCCATACACATTGACCAACAGAACAGAAGAGAGATGTCAGAGATAAAGACACATCTATAGTCAACTGCTATTTGACAAAAATGTCAAAACACACAAATGGGAAAGGAAAGTACCTTAATTTAAAAAGAAAACGATGTTTAGATAAGTATATCCACATACAGAAAAGTAAAATCAGACCTATTCATCGTAACATGTAAAAATCAACTCAAAATAGATAAAACTTACATGTAAGGCCTAAAACTGTAAAATTACTAGAAGGAAATTACAGACAAAAAGGTTAGCATTGGTCTTAGGAAAGACTTATTTGGATGTGACCTCAGAAGCACCAGCAACAAAAGTAAAAATAGACAAATGAGATTGCATCACACTAAAAATATGGTGCATAGAAAAGGGCACAATCAAAAGGGTCTAGAGTCAACCTACAGAACAGGAGAAAATATCTGTGAACTATATAGCTGGTATCAGTAATACACAAGTAATATCAAACCATTCAGTAGTAAGAAAACAAACTACTATTATAAATGAGCAATGTCTTTGAAAAGACATTCTCAAAAGAAGACATACAAATAGTCAACAGGTATGTGAAAAAAATGCTAAATACCACTGATAAGAGAAATAAAAATGGACAGAAACAAGGATGTAAAGGTCTCCAAAAGAAAAGATACATATAGAACTACCGTTGATTCGATGGTAGCGTATTACATGTTTTTGAAAAACCATTTTGTGTGCAATGGCGATGTACAATTAAATGTGATGAAGAAACTAAAAAGAGAGAGGGGTCAACAGGTGGCATGGTGGTTAAGGAGCATGGTGGTTTGAGTCCCAGACCTGGTGGCTTGAAAACTACACTGGGCATGAGTATATGTGTGCCCCAAATCTTAGGAGGGATTAGCTATTACCTCACAGCTCTGTAAATGGCTTTTATCAAAAAGACAGACATAACAAGTGTTGACAAGGATGTGGAGAAAAGAGGACCTTTGTACAGTACACTGTGGTGGCAATGATGTAATTAATACAGCCTTTATGGATAGAAGATGAAGGGGTCACAAAAAATTGAAAATAAAATTACCATATGATCCAATAATTCCACTTCCAGGCATAAATGCAAGAAAAATAAAATCAGTATGCCAATGACATACCTACGTTTTCATGTTTATTCCAGCATTACTCACAATAGTCAAGATATAAAAACATCCTAAACACCCTTCAAAGAAAGAATGGTTAAAGAAAGGGTGGTGTATACAAAGGACTTTCAAAAGTGTGGAAAATGAAATCAAAGTGGACATTTATTTTGATGCAACTTTTGTTTGCTTTTGTTTTGTTTTCACTATAGGGTGTGTGCACTCGCCAGAAAGAGAGAACAAGAGAGAGAAAGGGAGAGAGAGAAGAAAGTAAGAAATCACCACCCCCCCCCCCAGGAGGAATGGTCACACCATTTAGTAGTAGTTTTTCTACTACAAGTAGTTTTTCTACTACAGTCTTGTCTTGAGATTTGGGGTATGCACACATATGCGCCTGGAGTGATTTTCAGACCACAGGATCAGGACTCCAACTGTGAAGCTGGCAATATAGGATCCATGCCACCTGCTGGGCTTTCACACCACCTGCTGGTTGGTGCAAAATATTTTTAAAATTCATGCAGAATTTTTTAATAGGTATTACCAATGAACTTTTTGAAAACTCTTTGCATATGTAACAAATTACTATTCACCAGCGCTAACCAAGAAGAAAATCCTTTCATCTGCAACATGGAAGAACCTAGAATATGTTAAGTGGAATAAGCCAGACACTGACAGATAAATACTGCATAATCTCATTGTATGGAAACTAAGGTTTAAATTTGACTAAAACAGTCACACTCTAAGAAGCAGAAAATAACATGGTAGTTATCAGGGACAGATGGATGAAGGGAATGAGGAGATATTGGTCTGTGGGCACAAAGTTTTACTGAGACAGGAGAAATAATCTTGAGCTCTATGGCTCAGTATGGTGAATACAGTTAATAATAATGTATATATTCAAAGTTGCTAAGAGAATAGTTTTTAAATGCTCTCATCACATACACACATTGAAAAAGTAATATGTGAAGTAGTACATACAGAGTGCCTTACCATAGCAATTCACTATGAACATATGTCAAAATATCATGGTATACACCATAAATCCATAGCATTTTGCCTGTTTATTAAATTAGTTACTTAGGTAATTAATCAATTATTAAAAATCGAAGAAAATATATAATTTTAATTTATAATTTGAATTTAGGTAAAGATTAATGTGCTGGACTCCCACATGGCCAACCACAGTTCCTGTTCTAGACCCAGCAGCTTGAAAATCACACAGAGCACATACGTGTGCATGCCCAGAATCCTGAGAGGAGAATGGAGGAGAAGGGATTGCAGCATGGCCATCCTCCCAGGAGGGTGATTTCTCACTTTCCTTCTTTCTGTCTCTCTCCAGTAAGCATGTGTACCCTATGGCAAAAAACCTAAAAAATAAAATAAAATAAAATAAAATAAAATAAAATAAAATAAAATATAAAATAGTTTACATTAATGCCGAATGTATAAACATTATTTAAAATAGTCTTGCATTTTAAAATAATCTGAAAATAAATGTAAGTGGACATGATTCACCTTCTTTAACAGCCATATTACAAAATGAACTTTCTTTTTTTGAGAGGTTTTTGGTATAGGGCACATGCGCTCCCCAGAGAGAGAGAGAGAGAGACAGAGAGACAGAAAGCGAGAAATCACACCCCAGGGGGGATGGCCACGCCGCAATCCCTTCTCCTCCATTCTCCTCTCAGGATCTTGGGCACGCACGCACACGCGCCAGGCGTGAGTTTAAGCCACCGCGTCTGGGACTCAAACCGCGGTCGACTACGTGGGAGTCCAGCGACATAGCCATTATGCTAACTGCTGGTCCCACAAAATGAACTTTCTAATGGGCCAAGCATCCACAAGATGATTGCATGCTTTTGGAGTATCTTTCAACTGAAATGATTCAGGCAGAAACCAGTGTGATTCAACAGCACTCCCCAAAGCCTTCCTTCCTCTCCTGCACTTTTCCTCGAGCTCCTCACTGCTTCCTGCTTTTTGCATAGAAAAGCACATTTAAGTTTACACATTCAGTGGCCACTACATCAACATAAGGGCAAGGTGGAAGTGTTTAGAGAAACATAGACTAAGTGATCTGGTATTTCACATTTATTGTTATGCTAAATAACACATGCCTCTATTGCTATGCCATTGTTCTTCAGATACTCTGTTCACTGCAGATATAAACATTCTTTATATATACATAATTAAGTAAATAATGGATCACAAACTAATGGATTTTTGTTTGTAATGGACTATATAATCCCTATGAAGTGTCTTAAGACACAGATGCTGCATCCAGACCTCCCCAAACACCAGGAATTCATTATGTGTCTCCAAATCTCTATCTATCTGCCATATTATTTCCTACAAGCTGAGCCTCTATGATAATAGTTAATGCATTAAGATCCTTATGAATAAGAAACTCCAAATTAATTACTTTCAGGCACAGATTGTCATATTAAGCAGCCGTTTTATATCACTGAAAAATTCCAGAAAAAAATTTTCAATTTTTAAGCTGTAATAACTCTAAAAATTATGCAAGTGAACATTCATTCCAATTTACCTAGGTTTTCTAAAATTCTTTTTTTTTTTTTTTTTTAATTTGCTGTAGGAAGAGTGCACTTATTGGAGGGAGACAAAGAAAAGTAGAAAGCATTTCCCCAGGGGGGATGGCCATGCTGCAATCCCTTCTCTCCCATTCTCATCTTGAGGTTTTCGGGCACTCACAAGCATGGGCCCAGCATGTGTTTCAAGGCACCATAGCCAGGACTTGAACCATCTAGTAGATCATGTGGGATGCAGAAGCTTTAACCAGCATGCCACTGGCTGACCCTAAATTTCTTACATCTGTGAAAATTTACAGGGGGATGTTGTTCATCATTTGTCTCCTTCTATCTCCTTGAGTAATTCCATGAAAATAACCTGATAATTATTTATTTTTAGTAAAATTTTGGATTTTTGAATCCTAGCACAAAATAGCTTATAGAAATTTATATGATGAAAAGATAGAAAATGATAAAAGCAAAATGAGGGTCAGCCCAGGGCCTACTGGCTGAGAGGGCGGGATTTCACCCTGGCTGCCTGGCTTGAATTCCAGCCCCAGTGGCTTGAAAAACACACTGGGTGGGGGCCAGCAGTTGGTGTAATGACTATGTCGCTGGACTCCCATGTAACCGACTGCAGTTCGAGTCCTGGTCCCAATGGCTTAAACTCATATCAGGTGCGTGTGCGTGCGTGCCCAAGATCCCTAGAGGAGAATGGAGGAGAAGGGATTGTGGCGTGGCCATCCCCCCTGGGGGGTGATTTCTCACTTTCTGTCTCTTTGTCCCTCTCTGTCTTTCTGGCAAGCGCACGTGCCCTATAGCAAAAACTTCTCCAAAAAAAAAAAAAAAGTAAAAAAGAAAACATACTGTGTGTACTCAAAATCTCAACAGGATTGAAAAATGGAAGAGAAGGAACTGTGGTATGGTTATACCCCACTGCAAAGTGTTTTCTCTCTCCCCGTGTCTCTCTTTTCTCTCTCTCTGGTAGTACATACACCTTCTAGCAATTTTTTTTCTTTTAAAAAGGAAAAACAATAAGGAAAACAAAAGTTGGTTTTTTTTTTTCCTGTTTATCCTACTTCGATTTTAGTTTTAATTGTAAGCTGTATTGATTCATGGATTTAGTATTAGCTGATATACTCAAATGATGTAGGTGACTGGTAAAAATTTCGCAATGTAAGGAAGTGGCAGCGTTTTGCCTCACACACGCCCACCAGTATACAAACAGGGATTACAGCCCTCGAAGCCTTGACGGCTACAGAATAATACCTGTCTTCCGAGTTTGTGAAGTATTAGTATTTTTGAAAACAACAAAAATGGGGAGCCTACATTGAGTGTTTATTATTGGATTCCTTCTTCCTAGCTGGCACAGATTTCACACAACAATGTAATGTCACATCAAGTGATGACGGAAACAGCTGAATAGGAAGTGCCTGGCTGTGCATAGGCAGACTTCGATTTCAATGCTCACTGCACAGTGCAGTTGGGTTTAAGTGAACTTACGAGAAGTCCACACATTCTCCTTTCAGAATTGTGTATTTTTTATATTTAAAAAAAGAACAGTTTTGTGCTATAATATCCCCCAGGTGTTGGAAACCAGAAAACTGATTTAAAGTTTTCATCTAATTTATTTTATAGCTCTTGGTTGTCTGGGAGAAACATGTGATTAACTTATAAATAGAATTCTGAAGCAATCCCATTTATTCGGACCTTGTAGGCCTAGGATGTGTGCTTCAGTGTTCTCCAGTAAGCGTGCCAAACTAATACATTATTCCATATTGGGAAGCATGTGGATTCTATGGCAATTACATAAATTCCATGGGCAGAGTTCAATCAATCAGTATCGACACAAATGCAATAACTGAGCAAGTCCCAGCAGAGACTCCAGAGAAAAGCAGGTGACACATTACAATCCATTCGGAGTAACGGGATAAAACAGCAGATCACCTGCGAGATGTAAAGGGACTGTGACTGGCATGGAGAGATTCCTATTCCGTTTTCTCACAATCTAGCTGAGTGTATTGAATGGCTAAATGGACCTCGTTTTTCTCTATTGTTTTAAAGAGATTGAATAAGAGGCTTATCTACTCTAGGACTATGAATCCGGGACATAAATTTCAATGAGAAGCTATGAAAGGCAATTTATGGGGGATGTTAAGTGTCTGTAAAGAGTTCAGCACAAGAGCAGGTGGGTGTTAAAGAAGGAGAGATCCTCTTACCTCTAGGGAGAAGGGAGACCTGATACTTCCCCAGTGCTGCCAGTGGCAGAGGGAAGGAAGCAGTGACCAAGCAGCAGCTACTGGTCAGGTGAGAATCTGGGCGTTGGGCTAGGGAAGGCGAGGAGCAAGGCATTCCAGGAAATCAGAGTAGCCCCAGGCGAAGAACAAAGTGGTTAACAAAGAGAACGGTTTAGGAGAACAAAGAGCTTTATCTGGGAAAGAGGGGAGATAGGAGGGGTGGTTGGGCTAGAGGAGAGTCTGTGGGAGGTATTTGATGCCAAGGTAAGGTGAATATTTCCAGGAGAGGGTGAGAGGGAGGGAATGGGGGGGGGGGGGCAAAGCAAAACCTTTCAAGGACACAAAAGTGCAAAATTATGTGTTGATGATAACATGTATGATAATATCTCTGAATTCATGTGGCAAAATGCATTTTGCATGCTGGCAAGATATACAGTGATTTGAATGTATAAACATAGTAAAATATATAAAAATAAAATAAATCTCAAAAATATCATTAACATTTTTCTTGCTTTCAATTTGCAGGGCAAGGTATTTCTGAATATTATTTAGGAGGCATGTCTCTAAAAGTTGGTTAAAAGATGTGACGCTTTACCTTCACAGACGACTGTCAGGCAGATGTCCTGGATTCACGGGGCCCACCTCTATGAGTGACCTGAACACAGGGGTTGTTAGGATTATTCATTAAATGGCATGTAAGAAAAATAGTTCAATAGTTCAAAGTAACCTGTTCTAGGCCCAGCCTTGGGAGTAAGCTCTGATAAACACTGCTACCGAATCGGCTGAGGCACATGGGAGGCCCGGGTCTGAATCTCCGTCAACCCTAACCTCTGGTTGTGGTGGGGCATCCTATCTCTCTCTCGCAGCTGCTTGGGAGGCAGAGGCAGGCCTGGAGCACAGTGAGACCCTGCCTACATACAAATAAACAAATTAACGCAACACCCTAATCTATCTTAATGATAATTTTTAGCAGTACCCATTCCTTTTGCAAAACAAAATCTGTAGGCCTCCCTTTTTAAGGAATTTCCTTAAAACTTCAGTGACTTTATTAAAGTCAGAAAATGCAATTTGAGGGACCAGCAGTTGGTGTAATGATTATATCACTGGACTCCCACGTAGTTGACCGCGGTTCTAGGCCCCAGATCCAGTGGCTTAAACTCACGCTGAGCGCCTGTGCGTGCGTGCCCAAGATCTCGAGAGGAGAATGGAGGAGAAGGGATTGCGGTGTGGCCATCCCCCCTGGAGGGTGATTTCTCGCTTTCTGTCTCTCTCTGTCTTTCTGGTGAGCACACGCGCCCTAAACAAAAAACTCCCCCCTGAAAAAAAAGGAAAAAGAAAATGCAATTTGATAAATGGATTTCACAAATCTCAAATTAATTTTGAGATCTCTTTGATTTTAATCTCTCATTGCAGCCTATGGTCAATTCTTACAGATTAAAAATGTGCAGGTTATTTTTCAAATTTACAGATGATGAAAACCTCAGCTTGGGATCTGGGGAAAAATAAAGAATTTTTTAAAAGATTTTTACTTGTTAGCTGTAAAACTGAAGTTTAAGTGGTCATCTAGGTGGTGTGTAAGCCAGTTGTAATCTGCTCAGTCTGCCATAGAAGTTGTCAGCCAATAGTACCAACCTTCGGTGCAGAAGGAAGCAGAAGAGAGAGACAGGCAGCAGAGGGAGTGGACCCCGGCCAGGTCTTACCTGTGCGCTCACCGCACCCACAGCATGGCGGCTTCTACAGAGTTTCCTAACACTGGTGACACCATGGGACAACGTGTGGTGATTACAGGTGTGCAGAACCCACACGCACACGTGTGATTCAGAACGGGTGGCATGAAGCGATGTTCTGTATCTTTATCTTAGACACACGTACTCACAGTTAATAACAATGGGGATTTTGTATAAACATTAACTCAAAGTACTTAGCGTTTCTAAACAGTTTTCTGTAAGCCCTACTTGTGTTCCTGAAAACATGTGTATTATGTCCTAATTCTGGTTTCTGGTGTCTACACCGCATGGCATGTGAGAATGGACAGACTGAGACTGAGAATGGGCGAGGGCGTCAGGAGGGACTCTCAGTGGCAGGTGCACGTTCCCCTTCTCAGGGGTCAGGAGGGGTGGGGACCCGGAAGCCCGGACTCAGAACAGACATGACAGCCGGGACAGAGCAGTGGGAACTGGACCGCGGAGGGCCACTGAGAATGAGTGTCACGCCAGTGTGAGGTCGGAATCTGCGTTTTCTCTGGGCCCTCAGTCCTCTAAGGAGCTGGCATGAACTGTGGACCCTTCCGGAGAAATGTGAGCGTGACACGAGGGTCCCAGCCCTCCTCCGGCAGACGAAGGTGGTCTTGGGGCAGAACGTCCACCTGCAGAATAAAGCGAAGAAGCGAGACCGGTGCTCAGTTTTACGAGACCCATGGCCGTAGCGAGGGTGCAGTAGAGCCGAGAGCCGCCCTGCGCTGCCCGGACGTCCCCGGCAGGAGCCTCGGCGGGCGGACTGGGTGTCGGTCCCAGCCAGCTCAGGCCTGGCGGGGGACATGGCGCACAAATTCAGTACAGCTCCGTGTGGGAAAGGCAACTACAAATCCATTTTAAAAGGGCTGGGACTAGCAGCGTAATGGCTATGTCGCTGGATTCCCATGTAGTCCACCGCGGTTCGAGTCCCAGACCCAGTGGTTTAAACTCACTCTGGGCGCGTGTGCGTGTGTGCCCAAGATCCTGAGAGGAGAATGGAGGAGAAGGGATTGCGGCGGGCCATCCCCCTTGGGGGGTGATTTCTCGCTTTCTGTCTCTCTGTCTTTCTGGTGAGCACACGCCCTGTAACAAAAACCTCACCAAAAATAAATAAATAAATAAATAAATAAATAAATAAATAAATAAATAAATAAGGGGGGCCTAAACTCAGATTCCTGTCCCATAGATACATTGTAAAAAGTAAATATCTTCAATTCCACCAATTTTAAATATAACTCCACAGATACTGACAGTTCATTTCTGGACACACACACGTGCACAATATCGCTTCCGTTCCCTTTGCCATTTTTCCTCCTGACTTCTCCGCTGGGGAAGAAGAGAGCAGGACAATGCTGAAGGGAAATATTCTTTAGAGTTAGATAGATTTAAGTTGGACTTTCAGCCCTGGTGTTTACCGGCAGAGAGATCCAGAGGGAACTTTACAGATAGCCGGCATTCACAGGCTCAGTCCAGGTACTGTTTCCGTTATTTAAACTAAACGTACCCCACTCCATTTATCGTGCAGGAGAAAACGTGGTCACGGAGAAGCATCAGATCACTTGTACAAAGCCACACGAGAAAAGTTTCTTTTGTGTGAAGTTTTGCTGGAATAGTACTTATGAGATTGGATTGCTGTATATTTTATTTTCTTAGATGCAGGGTAAAATTAGCCTTCACCTACCTGAAGCTGTTCTATTTTTGTTAAGCCTTTATAGCCTGAAATTTTATTTGAACTGTCCATACTATTTGTAACTTGTTGTGAATTATGTACTTTGGGAACATTGTCTAACACAGCCTAGTTTATCCTGTAAGAAATGGTATCTTTCTGTTCTCATTTAGCAAAGACTACTAAAATAATTATGTTACTAATGCTTTAATTATACAATTGTTCATTTGGGGCCTTGCTTAAAATCTGATATTATTGGTTGAGGGTGCTCCATTGTGAATTGGAAACGCATGTGAAATCTGATTTCATGCAGCTAGGTAATTATTTTGCCTGTCTGCTGCGAGCTGTCTCACAGCCTCCACGGCCCTCGTACGGGCAGGTCTGGGTGCGAGTCTCAGGTGGAGGTTGCAGCCGTTACACTAAGAGCTGTGTGTTTTGTTCCCAGGCGCAAGGATTTTCTATGTCCTATCTGAGACTCTAGTTAATCCAATACTGAAGGGAAAATAGGAGGGAGTGTATGGAACATCCTAGAGAAAGACTGCTCCATTTACAATCCAGCGTTCCATGCCATTGTTTGTACTTTTACAAAGCCCCAGACATGGATACGATGAGCTGAAACATGGCGGTCCTCCTAAAGCTTCCTAAGATGAACATGCGTCTCCTATCACCGTAAAATAAAACCTGAAAGCCCTCCGCTGTACGGACATCTCGTGAAAGTGCGTTCTTCTCCAGAAAGTATTTATACGGAAAGGAGCAACCTTCTGTAATGGCTTCAGACCGTTTGTTGATCTCCTCTCTGACAAGTGACAGTCTCTTTTGTCCTTAGAACAAGCACTCACCCACGTCCTTCCAACAGGTGCACCCGTGCTGGAAGGCTGTCAGGCAGATACTAAGAACTCGGCGACTGGAGGAGACCTGGCATAGTTCCGAACATGATGAAAAGTCATTCCCACCCTTTCCCGGGGTGGATGTCTTATTTACCTGCCATTCTTCCATCGTCGCATCGGTCACACATTGCTTGATCTGGTCAGATTCATCAAACAAACGGCTTTCATCCCTGCCGTGGCAGTTCATGTTGTCCAAACGTGGCGGGAGCCCCACTGGCTGGTCAGCGTGTCTGGGTGGACGGCAGTGCTGTCCCTAACCTACCGCGGCAGGCGGCTGGGGTTGGTGTCAGTGGGGACACTGAGGCTCAGGAAAGCCCTCTCTGCTTTGTTCCATCCCTGCGCTCTCTTATTCTCCAGGGTTAGCACAGGTTCAGCCCTTCCCGGAAGCTTCCGTCCATTTCCCGCTGCAATCCCTTCTCCTCCATTCTCCTCTTGGGGCTTTGGGCACGCACGCAGATGCATCTGATGTGACTTTCAAGACAATGGGTCTAGGGCTTGAATCTCAGTCTGCTGTGTGGGAGTCCAGCACCTTAGTGCCCACCCCACCTGCTGATCCTACAACATGTAACATTCTTTACATTACTGAGCGCTGATAGAGGCTCTGCGAGGTGGGGACTGCAGTGGAAGGGGGGGGAGAGGGGCAGCGTGGTGTCAGGTGAGTCGGTGTCAGGTGGGTGGTAACAGAGTACTACGTGCTATAACAGCCATTTACATTAGGAGTAGGCAGGTGCTGCTTCGGACTCCGACGGTTCTACTGTAGCTCAAAACATCTAGTTGAGAGTGGAAGAAAGGCTATTTGGAGGTACCCCAGAAGTATCCCTCTGGCTTCTGAATTCTACTGTGTGTTCGTGACTGCTCTGCCCAGTGGAGGTGGGCAGCTCGGAGACGGGGTTGGCTGAGATCCTGGAAGGCAGCACGCGGGTCCTCTCGGAGGTGCCCATCTCTCTGCCTGTGTCTCTCTCTTTCAAAAAAAGTCAGCGCCTATTAACTTGAAAATCATCTCTTCTTGTTTCTCCACTGTGCTCCGTGGAATTAATTTATTTTTCTGTTAGTTTTTCTACTTTTTCTTTTCTACGAGTCACATTTCTTGCCTTTTAAGATTTTTAACAATCTTATCTTTATGGCTATTATGCTTCTTCCAGTGAGGCAAATATGAGCAATTGAGCTAAATATCGTTTGTTTGTTTAGCTTTGCTGTAGGGCACGTGTGCTCGCCACACACACACACACACACACACTCACACACTCACAGAGGGAAAGTGAGAAATCACGTCCCCCCGGGGTGATGGTAACACCACAATCCTTCTCTTCTACCCTCCTCTCGGGGTTTTGGGCATGCACGCACATGTGCTTGTCTTATCTCTCCAGACCCCGGCCCAGGACTTGAACTGCACAGTCAGCCATGTGGGGTACAGCCACCTTCACCTCCGTGCTACCTGCTGGGCCCAAAAATTGATCAACTTCTAACATCCAAAGTAATGTACATTTGCAGAAAAAGTAGAGCATGTCTTATCCAGTTTTTCCTGTCATTTGTTTAAGGCTGAGCTGGAAAGTGTGGTTCTTGCAGTTTAAGAACATGAATTTCATTCATAGACATTTCTTACATGCAGGCGGGAGGAGGAGGGATAAAGAAGAAAGAGAAGGTATAAGAGGAAAAAGAGGAGGAGGAGGAAGAAATTAAGGAGAAAAAGAAATCAAGACAACATTTTGTATATAGATTAAATCTATGGACTGCACTTCCAAAAGGAAGGTTAGCATATTATTTAAAATCATGTGCTCTGTCTTTATTGTGGTTTTGTAGACTTAAGCTCCTTCCACGATATTCCTCTTGTCACCCTTGACTTCTGGACGCTTGTCTTCTCCCTCCCCTTTTATATCATCTATCGATATAGATATAGATATGTAGATATAGATACAGATATAGATATAGAGAGATATAGATATAGATAAAGAGATAGAGATAGATATATATATAGAGAGATATAGATCAGATAGATATAGATATAGAGATATAGATATAGATATAGATTTAGATATAGATTTAGATTTAGATATAGATTTAGATTTAGATATAGAGTTAGATATATATACAGATAGAGACTTAGATATAGATATACATATACATATAGATTTAGATATAGATATACATATAGATATAGATTCTGATATAGATATACATATAGATACAGATTTAGATATAGACATAGACATAGACATAGACATAGATATAGACATAGATTTAGATTTAGATATAGATATATAGACATAAATATAAATATAGATATAGATATAGACATAGATTTAGATATAGATATAGATATATAGACATAGATTTAGATATATAGATATAGATATAGACATAGATTTAGATTTAGATATAGATAGACATAAATATAAATATAGATATAGACATAGACATAGATTTAGATATAGATATATAGATATAGATTTAGATATAGATATATATTTAGATATCGATATCAACATAGACATAGATATATAGATATAGATTTAGATATAGTTATAGATATATTTAGGGTTTTTTGCCATAAGGCCCATGTGCTTGCCAGAGAGACAGTGAGAAGGGAAGTGAGAAATCACCCCCAGGGGGATGGCCATGCTGCAATCCCTTCTCATCTGTTCTCCTCCTGGGATTTTGGGGATGCACACACATATGTGCCTGGTGTGAGTTTCAAGCTTCCAGGTCTGGAACTTGAACCGTGATTGGCCTGTGAGAGTTCAAGGCTGTAATCACATTACCTGCTGGCCCTTCTACCTCCCCTCTTCCCCCTTCTTTATTCTCTTCCTCTTCCTCTGCATTTTCTCTTTCCCATTATTTGTCCCACTTTTGCTTTCTTTCTCTCTCCACTGCCTCTCCTTTTGCACCCCCACCACCACTTTCTCGACAATGACACTTTCCGATATTCACAGAGCAGGGCACCGGGCATTGTTCAGTTTACGTTGAGGTAGCCTGCAAATGGCAGTTCTGTGGAAGCGCTTCTTCCCAGAGAGCCAGTGTAAAATATTCTACCTGCGTGCTCCACACCTGCCTCGCTCCTTGGATAAGTGAGGACAATCCCTCATTGGGTGACAGCCTGTTGACGAGTATTCCCAGTCCAAACTGCAACCCAGATCTCAATTAACCTGATTAAAACTGTTGTGCATGGCTTGCTTTTTTTTCCTCCCCTTTGATCAAGTTGTCACTATCTGTTTAGATATTCATCTTTTTTCCTGTTATTTACTAGCCAGAATGTGCCACAAATAGATCGAAACTACACAAGGCAGCTTTTATGTTGCCGCAGCCTTCCCCGGTGCCGTGACTTCTTCCACACATCAAAAGCAATGACATCGCCACAAGTCTGAGATCTAAGAGCACGATGAGGACTTCCGTGTCACCTGTACAGAACGTGTGGAGAAGCACGGTGTTCATGCAGCCAGGATGAAAAAGGGCACGTTTGATAATGAAGAGCATGTAGTACAAGAATTCTAATGCAAATTTGTTTCTTAGGTTTCTGTCAAAGGGCATGTGTATTCACCAGAAAGAGGCAGAGCAAGACCGTGAGAGGGAAAGTGAGAAATCACCCTTGGGGGCAGGCCATGTTGTAACCCCCTCTCCTCCAGCCTTCTCTCAGGAGAAGGCACGCACATGCACCCAGGGTGATTTTCAAGCCGCCGGGTCTGAGTCTGGATCTGAGACTGGAACCATAGTGGACAACGTGGGAATCCAGCACCTTCACCACCACGCCACCTGCTGGGCCCTTGAATGTGACTTTCTTCACTGTAGTTTTAACCTTTGTGTTTGCCATATGCTTTAATGTTTTGCTTTTGCTTTTTGTTTTGGGCAGATGATTGTGTACACAGAACATAATTACTACCCTTGTATCATAATGCAGTATCCTAAATATCACATGCATGTTTTATTGCTTTTTTATTTATTATTTTTAAGACTTTTGTCATCAGGTGCATGTGCTTGGCAGAGAGACAGAGAGAAGGAAAGTAAAGAATGACACCCCCGGGGGATCGCCACACGACAATCCCTTCTCTTTTATTCTCCTTTTTGGACTTCAGGCAGGCAAGCAAATATGCCTAGTGTGATTTTCAAGCCACCAGGTCTGGGACTCGAACCATCGTCGGCCATATGGGAGTCCAGCACCTTAACCACTGCACCATCTGCTGACCACCCCCACCCCATATGTTGTTTTTATGTGGATATTTTTTCACATGTGTGTATATTTAAAGACATATGTGCTCAGGGACTAGTGGATGTCATAATGGTTATGTCACTGGACTCGCACATAATAGACTCCAGTTCGAGTCCTGAACCCAGCGACTTGAAACATGTGCATGTGTGCCCAAAATCCTGAGAGGAGAATGGAAGAGAAGAGATTGCAGCAAGGCCATCTTTCTGGGGGAGAGGGGTGATTTCTCACTTTCCCTCCATCTGTCTTTCTCTGTCCCTCCAGTGAATGTACGTGCCCTATAGCAGAACTCTCTCTTAAAAATAAGCATTAAAAAATAAAGGTGTACATGCTCACATAATTATTCTGAACATTATAATATACATTAATACCTTATAATATACATAATATACATTATTGTACATCAAACTAAGCCATTATTAACAATTCAGTCCTAGATCCTAGATACGTCTTCCTTTTCTTACCTGCCTGCCTCTGAGGAGTGGTGTGTTCTTAACAGTTATCATTTACTTACTTTTCTGTGTGTTTCTATCACACACATATATTTTTGTTCTGCTTTTTAAAACATTTACACAGGGATCAGCGGATGGCATAATGGTTACATTGCCGGGCTCCAATATCGTCACAGATAGTCCAAGTGCTGGACGTGGTGGCTTGAAACTCACCCAGGTCTGTGTGCGTGCCCAAAATCCTGAGAGGAGACTAGAGGTGAAGGGACTGTGGCATGGCCAGCCCCCTGGGGGAGGGGGGTTGGTGATTGCGTGCTTTCTGTCTCTGCCTCTCCAGTGAGTGCACATGCCATATAAAAAAAATCTCAAATAAAAAAAAGGATTTTCTTTTTTATATTATAATGCTAAGACTAACTCACATTTCATATGGAACCTTAGATTTACTGCTGTGTAAAATTTGGTTGAAGAAAGTTACAGCTAATTTATTATTTCTTCCATCAATATATACTTATGTTTCTGCTGTATTTATTGCTATTATGAAGAATGACACAATGGATATTTTTATGAAAATCTCCTGGTATATAAATGAGGTTATTTGGATATATAATTGGGAGCAGAAAATCACAGTCAGAGAATATTTAAATTTAAAACATAATACCAATTTTTTGTAAAAATTGTTTGTGACAATGACTAGTTTTTAAGAGACCCATATGCTCAGAAATAGTTTGCATTTTTCACTTAAATTCTCTAAGGGAATGGGATTAATATAGTTATTAATAAAGTTAAACATTTCTTTATATGTTTATAGGCAAAAAATATTTTGTTTTCTGTGAATGGCTTGCTAATATCTTTTGTACACTTTCTACTAAGTTGTTTATGTTATATTTATTATGAAGTTATTCCTCTGCATCTACACCTATGCATTTTTAAAATTATTTCGGCTTTGGCTACAGGGCACATGTGCTCCACAGAGACAGAGACAGAGAGAGGCAAAGTGAGGGCGACCTCCATGCCACAGTCCCGTCTCCATTCTCATTTCAGGCTTTTGGGCCTGTACACACATGCTCCTGGCGTGATCTTCAGGTCTCTGGGTCTGGGGCACACACCGCGGTCGGCCATGTGGGAGTCCAGTGCCTTTTCAACCATGGTACCTGCTGGCCCCTACACCTATGAATTTTTATATAAGTCTTATGTGCTATAACAATCTTCTCCAATCAGTGGCTCATCTGTTTATTTTCTTAGTGAACTGTTAATTAATGGGAGTTTTGAATTTCATCTTTTTGTTTTGTTTTGTTTTGTTTTTTGAGAGGTTTTTTTTTTTTTTTTTTTACTATAGGGCACGTGTGCTCGCCAGAAAGACAGAGAGAGACAGAGAGATAGAAAGCGAGAAATCACCCCCCAGGGGGGATGGCCTCACCGCAATCCCTTCTCCTCCACTCTCCTCTCGGGATCTTGGACACGCACGCACACGCACCTGGCGTGAGTTTTAAGCCACCAGGTCTGTAACGCAAACTGTGGTCAGCTACATGAAAGTCCAGCGACATAGCCATTACGCTAACTGCTGGTCCCTGAATTTCATCGTTTTCAAATATAGCAACATTTTCATTTTGTGGTTTGCTCTGTTTTTTTTCTAGAGGTTTTTGCTGTAGGGCACATGCGCTCGCCAGAAAGACAGAGACAGACAGACAGAAAGCAGGAAATCACCCCCAAGGGGACGGCCATGCTGCGATCCCTTCTCCTCCATTCTCCTCTCAGGATCTTGGGCATTCAACCACACGCGCCCAGAGTGAGTTTAAACCACTGGGTCCAGGACTCGAACCACAGTTGACTGCATGGGAGTCCAGCGATGTAGCTATTACAACACCTGCTGGTCCCACAATGGATTATTATTATTATTATTATTATTATCATATATATTTTTGCCGTTAGTCACATAAGAGAGACAGAAGGAGAGGGAAGTGAGGAATCACCCCTGCCCCATGGGGGGTGGCCGTGCTGTAATCCTTCTCTTCCAGTCTCCTCTCAGGGTCTCAGGCTCCCTGCATAGACTCCCAGCATGTTTTCTAGAATGCTGGGCCTGGGACTCAAACCACAGTCAGCCATGTGGGACCCAGCACCTTAACCCCATATCACCAGCTGGCTCCCAAGACTGGATACATTTATAAGGAAAATGAGGTTTATTCAGGTCACAGTCTGGAGGTCAGGGTGCAAGGGGCAACCTCTGATACAGCTAGAACATGGCCGAGGGTCAGGGCGTTTTTGTTGCTGGTTTTTTTGTTTGTTTGTTTTCTCCTTAGGTTTTTGCCATAGGGTTCATGTGCTTTCCAGGGAGAGACAGTGAGAAATCACCTCTCGGGGAATGGCCACACCACGATCCCTCCTTCTCCTGGGATGTTGGGCATGTAGGCGCATGTGCGTGGCTGCCAGCTCTGGAACTCGAACTGCCATGGGCCACGTGGGAGTCCGGAGCCTTAACCTCCACACCGCCTGCAGGCCCCCGGGACAGGATTCTCAGCAGAGTAGCTGTCCCTGTTCTTCCTGCTCTCCTCTCCTTTCCCAGCTTCTCAGTGCACCAGTGCTCGTTCAGAGAGGCCTTTTCCTGACGGCCTTTCACACCTAAAGACCCTAATGTGGGGCATCACGACAAGATGAAGTTTTCACTTAACGACTTGACATAGGACCCAGTCTCAGCCATGGATTTCAGGGCGTCTATACTACAGTCAGGCTCCACTGACTAGGCTGGGGTCATCTCACAGGAAACGCAGCCTGCCGGCCAGCAGGTTCGATCCTGTAGACAAGAATAGGAGGCCTGGGTGAGGGAATGTTGTCACCCGGCAACTTGGGATGTCAGAATGCAGATATTCCTGCTGAACCCTGACCCGGTCACAGGTGGCAAATGGCAAAGGTGTAGTACTCCTGGGCAGTGTTGAAACTGAGTTAGAGGCCTGGCCACATGAACTCCAGTAGGTCTTGTTCTCAGGTGTCCTGGGATGGAAAAGAACGTGCTGGCAGAATCTACAACGGCTTTCCAAGTGCCATCAGTTGGTGCCGCGGGTGAAGTTACCCTCACCGTAGATTCACAGTCACAATATCGAACAAGACGACGACGGGGGCAAGCACCGAGTTCGCTGCTGCCTGTGTCCTGCGAGGCTGCGGCTCCTGCTGTCCCCGCAGCCAACCTCACAGGGCTGCTGTACTGAGAAACTGCATCTCTTAGGGCACACGGAAGTCCTCAGTCAGGCCGTGGTTTCCCTTTGTCCTCCTGGGATACCATCGCTCCTTCGTTTCCATTGCTCTCTGCACGAGGACAGGGAGGAAGCTCGAGGAAGGACTTACGTGTTGCATTAATACTTCTCCACATGCTGCAGTCCCTGAGTAACACCCCCCTAAAGCATTCGTAGTACAATCACATACGGTATCAGTAGAAATAATACATGAGCAGCAGAACCACAAAAACCCTGCATTGGGCTGCACCTAGTGGTCGTCTTCTCCAACTAACCCCAATCCAGGGCAGTGCAAGTTTGCATACGAGATTTATAGTTTTCCAAGGTATTTTTTTTATGTCTCAGAGATGTCTCTCTGTTAAAGGCCCTAGAAGCTACATTCTGCGAGGTTTAAGATTTTTTTAAAGAATTATTCATTTCATTTTATTTATTTATTACTATTATTATTTTTTTTTTTTTAAATTTTGACCAGAGAAAGAGTGAGAAAGCAACCTGCCAAATCTGGGACTTGAACCCTGGCCAGCTCATGGAAATCCAGAGCTTTAATCACCACACCACCTGATGGCCCCTCAGTGAAATCTCTCTGAGAAGGTCAAAACTTAGGTAATCCAGGAGTATTGCAAAAAGAGAAAGGGAAAAACAAAAAACAAGAGCAGAATAAACACACATTTCTGAGACCTTTTACTGTCACGTGTGAATACAGGTAAGGCTGGCATGGCAAATCGCAGGAAAGGCTCAGCTGGTACCATTTCTTCTTAACAGGCATCGCGCATGCACCTGTATCCCCCCCTCTTCCAAGGAACTAGCCCAAGGGTTAACACTCGGCCCCCTTACACCTGTAGCAGTTGTAACTAGCACACCTCTACTGTCAGCACAGGTGTACTTTTATAAAGATGGTCTGAAATACAGCAACGGGAAAACACCTGCCAACCTGATGTTAAGTCTTTGTACTCACTGTTGTGGTTTAAGTCTGAGGATCATTGCCAGCTTAGCGTTAACTATCCCCACCATGCCGCCCCCACCTTGAGAAGACCCAGGGCATTATCTGGGCAATTGCCTGGAACCTACTTTTTGACACTTCGCCTGCAAACACCTCACCCATTTCTTCTCCTGAACAGCCCCTTTAACCTTACAGTTTTATCTACATGTTGCTGTTGATTACAACACACTTCCTTCAAATCTCATTACATAGTCTGGGAGGCCTTTATCTTTCCTTTTCTGGCAGTTCATGTCTGTGAAACATCTAACTCTTGTGGCCAACCTCCCAAGAACTGGTTGGGAGTTGGAGGTGTTTACCCTACTGCGAGCCCATAGCCCTGGGTTCATGAATGGTAGGGAAAAAACACTAGACTCGTGGGTCAGTGATAGGACAGTTCATTATTTACAGGATCATCCGTGACAGATCAGCATTTTTGCAGTTTCCCTGAACCACAGTTCCCACTGGGAAATGAAAACAGGGTTGAGTGATACCTGTGTGTGCAGGATGTGTTAATCCTGTGGTCAGAAAACTAGAATTCTTTTCTTATAAAAATATTTTATTTAATCTTATTTATTATTATTATTATTATTATTAACTGTGACCAGAAAGAGGGAGAAAGTGAAAAAGCAAGTTGCCAGGTGTGGACTCGAACCACAGTTGGCCATGTGGGAGTCCAACGCCTTAACCAAGATGTCACCTGCCAGCCCTGAGACTATAATCTTAAACAATAAACAAACATAAGATGTTTGCCCTGAATGAAGACATTTTCTTTATTATATGCAATAAGCAAACTGCCCTTTGCCCCAGGAAAAGACATAACCTCTATTTTCCTAGGCTTTATTTATTTATTTTAAGAATTTTTGTTTTCTGGGGTTTTTTTGTGGCCATAGGGCACGTATGCTTGCCAGAGAGAATGAGACAGAAACAGAGAGAGGGAAAGTGAGACATCGTCCCCAGAACCACGGCCACATTGCAATCTCTTCCTCCCCTCTCCTCTAGGACCTTGGGACACAGGTACGTGCGGCCAAGCCTCTGAGTTTCAAATCACACAGCTGGCCTGTGGGATCCAGCCCCTTAATCACCACACCACCTGGTGGGCCCCCAGGGCTTTTCTATCTGCACTAAAATGTTCTTCCTGACTCAGAAAACATGCCCAAATGCGAGAGGTCTGTGGAGAACTCCAGAAATTCCCTCCTAGAGTATTTATCCAAAGGAAATAAAAATGCATGTTTTCAAAAGGCTTGTCCCAGAATGACACAAGATCTCACAGCTAGTGAGTAAAGGTTTGAAACCATGGAAGTTTACCATTGTGCCTCCTAGTTTTCAATATTGTCTTACAGTTTGGATGAGTAGGAATGTGGGCATGTTTGAAGGAAATAATAAACACAAATCAAAACTAAACAATTCAGTAATTATTTCCCTGGACTGCATTTTGGAAATGTACTTGGATTACTTTGAATATATTCTCTTATAGAGAGAAGTTAGGTAAATCATCTAGACAGGGACAGCCAAGCAACCAGGAACCAATAACCTCATGTGGCTATTTAAATTTGAATATCAAATAAATTAAAATCCAGGTCTTCAGTGGCATTAGACAGTTTTGAAAAGCTTAAGATCCATGAGCAGCTGGCGGCTACCACAACGGACAGTGCACATCCAGAACAGTTGTAGGACAGCAGAAAACGCCGGTGGATGGAAGGACGCTGGAGTCTTCCAGCCAAAGTGTTTTGTAGGGCCAACACCCTGGACAACGGGGTGCCTGCCAGAAATGTAGACCCAACATCTACTGAATATAAAACCAATGCTTATGTTTTAATGTCAAAGTTGCCACAGTGACTACATGTGACAATAAATGTGATATCAATCTGTTTGTATTTTAATTCTACTACTTATGAGATGCTATTTCCTTTTTTTAAAAGTTACTTATTAATTTTGTTTATTTATTATTATTACTTCTTTTAATCCAGAGAGAGAGAAAGTTAGAAACCAAGCCAGGCCTGAGACTCAAACTGTAATTAGCCCTGTGGGAGTTCAAACCTTAAACACCCTACCACCTGTTGGCCCAAGATACAGGTTTCTTATTTCTTTCCTTAGGCTCTAATACACAGACTAATCTGATAGACATAATGACAGCTGTTTATACAGCAAAACTAAATTTCATAGTTTTATCACAATCCAATGACATGTCCATGAAAAATTTACAATTTAACCCTATGTTGTGGTTCTTTGTGTGGTATTTGTTTTTACGTAACTGCCAGTCCCTGACTTCTCTGAGGTGTAGGATGAGGATAATGAAATAGGAAAAAGTTTCATCTTCAATTTGTAAAAACACAAGAAAATTAAGCATGGCATTATTATAAGGACTAAACTTGGTCTCAGAGTTTAGAATCCAAATTTATAATCTTATTCCATAAATTCTGATGATAGCTACCAATATGTTGTTATTCATATTGAATAAAGGTTGGGCTTCATCATAATCTTTGTTTAAATTGTCACTTTTATATAAATTAGTGATACCAAAATATTAGACAGGAAAACAATTCCAAATTCTTCTTGGTTTGTTTAACATGACACTAAATTCAGTCTTTTCTGTTTATATTAGCTATTTTATCATCTAGAATTTCATTTTCTTAAGCTTTATTATCTTATAAATCCTTTCATTATTTAAATTTCTTTTGAATTGCTAGAAGGATGCATGTGCTTCAGAGAACGATAGAGACAGCATCTCTCAATGAGACATGGCCACTCTGCAACTCTTTTGCCTCCATTTCTTCATCCTTTTGGGGACTTGGGACATGCGCGCACGCACACACACACACACACACACACACACACTGTGTGTTCTGAGATGCTGGGGCCAAGATTTGAACTGTAGCCAGACATATGGGATCCAGCTCCTTTAATCACCAGGCTACAGGACCAGCCCTCACCTAGTATTTCAGGAAGAATTTCCATTCTTAAAAGTATAAAAATATGTCATCATTCTTGTGCAAAGTGTCTGATAGTTGATATCTTATTTTACAGTAAAGCTCTTAGCTGTGCTCCACAGTAGGCCTTGCGAGTGGCCTACTGCGCTCTCCAAAACTGAAGCACTGTTTACAGTGCTGCCTCACAAGCAATGACTGGTTGGTACAAAGTCGTTAAGATAGGGCATTCTTTGTGGATTTTTTTTATCCACACTTAGCAAATTGTTGAGTTTTGATTTCAGTGCCCTAGCATCCCCAGCTAACAATCTTGTATATTTAAGTTACAAGAAAAGATGAATACTCAGTCAAATCTCTCTCCTGTGTCTCTGTTCAGAAATTCTTATGGTTGGAGGGACTGAATTTTTACATATAAATGACTGTGGAAAATCAACTTGTTTTTGTTACCATAATATTGTATAATTAAGAACTAGTTGATGAACAATTTTTTTTTTTTTTTTTTTTTTTTTTTTTTTTTTTTTTTTTTTGTGGAGAGGTTTTTGCTAAAGGGCACATGTACTCGCCAGAAAGACAGAGACAGAAAGTGAGAAATCACCCTCCAGAGGGGATGGTCATGTCGCAATCCCTTCTCCTCCATTCTCCTCTAGGGATCTTGGGCATGCACGCACAGGCACCCAGTGTGAATTTAAGCCACCGGGTCTGGGACTCGAACTGCAGTCGACTACATGGGAGTCCAGCGACATAGCCATTATGCCAACTGCTGGTCCTGATGAA
Source organism: Tupaia tana (assembly GCA_026018925.1). Taxonomy (NCBI): domain Eukaryota; kingdom Metazoa; phylum Chordata; class Mammalia; order Scandentia; family Tupaiidae; genus Tupaia; species Tupaia tana. Next base: position 67,070,995 of record JAKSZU010000012.1, read on the forward strand.
CAATTTTATTATGAAGTTAATTTTTTTTTTGAGAGAGATTTTTTTGCTATAGGGTGTGTGCATTCACCCAAGAGACAGAAAGCAAGAAATCACCCCCTAGGGGGAATGGCCATGCTGCAATCCCTTCACCTCCGGGCTCCTTTATGGATTTTGGGCACACACGCATATGCGCCCAGGTCTAAGACTTGAACTGTGCTTGAGAGTCCAGCAATATAACCATTACGCCATCTGCTGGTCCCTGAAATCAATATGTGTGTGTGTGGTGTGTGTGTATGTGTGTATATATATATTTTATGCAGAAGAAAGGTAGTATTTTAGTAGGGAGGCAAGTTGTATATTATAACTCATTCTGATAGGTTCTTCCTATCTATTAGCTCAGTTGATTTTCTCAAAACCCATGTGAAATTGGTACAGTTACCTCTGATTTTAAGATTAGATCTGGATATTTGAAGAATAATGAATTTACCATCTAGAACATTTGTAACAACAGTTTTATTGTAAGACCATCCTCCTTTTTCTGTACTTCACTGCATTTTATACTTTGCACCATCACCACCATTTTTCTGTGTGCATAAAGAAGAAAAAACATTTCATAAATGGTCCGTCATTCTAGAGTAGAGCCAGGGCTTAGAGGAATGGAACAGACCCACAGCTGAGTGTACCTGTGGGTGTGTCCAAGCGCTGATTAAGGTTATCAGTATCCTGTAGACTAGGCCAGGGATATTGCTTTAAGGAAGTGATTATTCACTGAGTGACTTTCATGTGTTTAAATTTCTCTTAATATTCATATGTGATCTAACCACTATGCATTGGACATGGTGCTGAGCAATTTACAAACTGTATCTGAGAATTCCCATACCAATTTATATGAATTATATTTTATAAGCCCGTTCTATGTATGCTTTTTATATGCTTCAAAGAGTTTAAATAACCTCAGGTTGTACAACCAGTAAGGCAAAGGCAGAGAGGTACCAGCACCCATTCCAAAACTAGCAATAATGCAAAACGTGGGATTTCACAAACGTCATGAGAAGTATATTGCTTCAGTGAGAATAATAGCTTTGCTTTAGTCAATTACCAGCAAGTGACCCCAACGTTCCTTTCACTTTTATATCCTGGAACCCTGTTCATTCTGGAATTTGCTTCCAGCTATGGCTAGCAACAATGGAGTGGCTGACTGGGGAAACCGAAAGAATGTCACAGTTGTGCCCGCTGCACCACCTCTCCATTTCACGAAGGAGCAATTCACGCAGAGAAGGCTATGCGACGTGATTCTCAGGCTAATAGGCTACCCCTGAGCATCCTTTCCATTCTGTAAAGGGCACATATATATTTGAGTCTGGTACTTTATTTACTGAGGCTGATTGCTTAGTCTATTAACAGATAAATATTGACAGATGTCTCAGGGAGATAATGAAAAGAGCCATTTCCGAAGGTTATAGCAATTTCACATTAGCTCATAAAGCCATTTTCTTATTCAGCCTTAACTACTCTACTGAGATAAAAGTAAAAAAACATATATTTTAAAAAATCTAAAGAATTACTTTTATATTTCTATATAATTATTTTCTTTAAAAATTATTGCTAGAAGAAAAAAAAAAAGATGGAGAGATGTTTTCCTAAAATCCCCAGCAAAACCTTTGCAACATTTTAAGAGAATGTTAATGTTTCTCAAGTGGAAACTTCAGGTCAATTTTACATTAACTTTGAAAAGAGTGCACATTTATTATAAAACAAAAAGGAATACAGAAAGATGAACAATAGTTCTACAGCTATTATTGAAGGGGGCACAACATTTGTGTTTGCTATTGGTGTTTACGTTTAAGCACACACATTGTTTATTAGTAAAAATGGGGGAACCAGGAGATGGCATAATGGTTACATCACTGGACTCCCATGTAGTCAACTCTGGTTCAAGTCCTAGACCCAGTGCCTTAAAACTCACAAGAGGTGAGCCCAAGATTCAGAGAAGAGATTGTGGCATGGCCATCCCCCTGGGGTTGGGGGGGCAGTGATTTCTCACTTTCTGTCTCCTTGTCTCTGTCTCTCTGGCAAGCACACATACCCTATAGCAAAAATCTCTCTCTAAAAACAAAAAAAAGAGAATCATCAATATAGTGTTTACTATCTTTTGTCTAGAATTTATGTAAATTATAAATTTACTATAAATTATTACATTTTAATGCTTTTGAATTTTCGGGTATTATTAAAAAGGCATAGCTTGGTGTATAGGTTTCTTTACAGCACTGAAATAATAAATGCATTTGTATCCCTGACAATATTCTTACTCAATATTCTTGCTCTCAAAGTCTAATTTCTAAGACTATTGACATGTCCATTCAAATTACAGTATACCTCAGTGCAAGGAGAAAAACGACCTGCTAGTTTTCTCAGTTAGTTGAGTGGCAAGTGAACGTACTGTTCCCTAAGATTCTCGAATTGGGTGATGCTAGGTTTGTTGTGTGCTGATGCTGAGGAACAAAGGGGACCAAAGCATTGTCATCAAGCACCTGGAAGTGTGTAATGGACTGTGATTTCCCTGCTGGCACTGCTGGCAATCCAAACCCTCCTGTCTGCAATGCTCATTTCACTTCTCGGCAATCAGAGTGGTGCACCAAGGGGCTTCTTATTCCAGACTGCACCATCAGGGACAGCAATGTGTTTCCCTGGCCTGTGTGTAATCCTCAATGCGAATCAGTGGTCTACATGGGAAATTGTGTGTGTCGCCAAACCTTTATGAAATTACTGGACTTAGCAGCATTCCAGATGAAAAAGTTGGTAGATTCAGTCATCCACTCAACAGATGTATTTTGCTTCTTCTATATTCAAGGCAGGGTGCTCATCTATCAAGATGCAAAGATGAACAAGAAAAATATATCCCTGGGAGAGCAGGTAGCATAATGATTAAAGTGTGGACTCCTGCATGACCGTCTGCAGTTCAAGTCCCAGACCTGATGCTAAAAACCACAGTGGGCACATGTGTGTGCATGCCCAAAATCCCAGGAGGAGAATAGGGAGAGGGGATTGTAATGTAGCCAAATTGCCAACTTTTCCAAGGGAGTGATTTCTCATTTTCCTCCTCACAGTCTCTCTCTGTCCTTCTCTGGTGAACACATGTGCCCTATGGCATAAATCTTCAAAAAAAAAAAAAAAAAAAAAAAAAAAAAAAAACTAAGTCATAATTCCTCTCTTCAAGTCCTGCTCTACCATCAGCCTTCTCAGCTCATTCAATGAAAAACCAACCTTCACTCTCTTGCTGTCTTCCTCTGTCCATTCTAACTTTTTTTTTTTTCCTCTTTTTGAAAAAGCAGCTCTCTGCTCCCCTTGGGCCTTTTTCTTTTAGATATCTGTGTTTTTCTCACCTAGGACAGAAACCTGCTAGTCACTTCCAAGTTTCCCTGATTTTGGCCTCTGGCTTCAACTCATGGCTGTGAGGTCACCCCCAGTCTGTGTCCCCCCACCCCCAGACCCTGCATCAGCCAGGTAGGATAACTGATTTGCTCCCCTCTTGCTGTCCTCCTCTGTCCATTCTTTTTTTTTTTAATCTTTTTGAAAATACAGCTCTCTGCCCACCTTGGGTCTTTCTCTTTTTAATCTCTGCCTTTTTCTCACCTAGGACAGAAATCTGCTAACCACCTCCAACTTTCCCGGATTTTGGCCTTGTGAAGCCGTTTTCATGCCAATTTATTTTTTGCGAAGTGATTTTTTTTCCTTTTTTCTTTTAGCACTTTTCTTCTTTTTTCTTTTCCTTCTCTATTTCTATCTCCTACCTTCTTTTTCTTTACTGTATTTTTCTGTTTTACTTCTTAGCTTACCCTCTGCCTAGAGAAGTCTAGGTACAAAGTGGCTAACCATCTGAGCATAGTGTGCTTTTGAGAATTCTTTTGCACATCACTGTAGGGGTTGCAAAATTAGTGAAATTCCCCTTCACATATCCAATTGTAAATCTCTACCACTGTGTCCCATATTTGGGGACTTAGTAAAAGGGAGAAATAGCACAGAATTGTTTCACAGTGGGGGAAACACATGAGTTCACAGTCACTGAATTCCTCTGCAACAAACTGACCAGAAGTGAATACATCCCCAAATGACTAAAAATCAAAGAAGAACCTCAAGGATCAAAAAAATCAAGTAGTACATCCCCACCAAGGAAACTGTAACCTGCCTTCAAGTAGGGAAAATTTAGAGCACATTACCGAAATGTCAGAAAAAGAATTTAGAACAATTATGGTAACAAAATTCTATGAGATGCAAGAGAAAAGAGATGTTGAGTTCCAAGCGATGAGGAAGTCTTTCCAGGATTAAAAAAAAAGAAGTGGATACCATAAAAAAGAATCAGTTGGAACTGTTAGACATGAAGACTATAATACAGGAAATTAAAACCTCCCTCAAAAGTATCAAAATAGGCTAAGACCATGCAGAAGACTGAATTTCAGAAGTAGAAGACAAAATGAATCACCTAAAAAAATGATCAAAAATACTGAGAAAACTGCCAAGAAAACTGAGGATAATACACGAAAAATACTAGTTACCATGAAACACCCAAATATATGAATAATTAGTATCTCAAAAGGTGAAGAAACTAATAAGGGCATTGATAATCTATTCCACAAAATCCTAGAAGAAAATTTTCCAAGTCTAGAGAGGCATTCAAATATAACCCAAGAAATACAAAGAACCCCAAGTAGAATCAATCCAAGAAGATCCTCTCCATGCCATATTATAGCTAGATTGACCAAAACGACAGACAAAGGCAAGAAACTAAGATTGGCAAGGGATAAATGTCAAATCACTTACAAAGGCTATACTATCAGACTAACACTGGACCACTCATCAGAAACAATGCAGGCAAGGAAAGAATGGGAAAATATATTCAAAGTGTTAAATAAAAAACAATTTCAACCAAGAATACTATACCTGGCAAGATTATCCTTCATATGGGAAAAGAAAATAAAACGTCCTCAGATAAACAAAACCTGATAGAATTTACCAACTCCAGTTCAACTCTTCAAGAAATTCTGAAAGAAGTACTATATAAAGAAAACTAAAGAGAGACAGATAGCAATAAGAGAGCAAAAAAACAACCAGGAATATGGCTCACTTAATAGGGACAAGTCTGGAAATATCAATAATAACTTTGGATGTTAATGGATTAAATTATCTGATCAAGAGACACAGACTGGCTGAATGGATTAAAAATCAGAAACCTTCTATCTGCTGCCTACAAGAAACCCATCTCATGGATAAAGACATACATAGACTAAAAATGAAGGAATGGAAAAAGGTATTCCCTGCAAATGGAAACCAAAAAAGAGCAGGAGTCGCTATACAGATTTCAGACAAAATAGGCTTTAAAATGAAACTGTAAGAAAAGACAAAGAAGGGCATTATATAGTAATGAAAGTGCTAATTCACCAAGAAGATATAATGCTTATAAATGTCTATGCACCAAACTCAGGAGCACCCAAATATGTAAAGGAAAGACTGCTAGATCTAAAAGGAGAGATAGACTGTAACACTTTAATTGTTGGAAATCTCAACACCCCATTATCTCCTTTAGATAGGTCAACGAGACAAAAAATAAGCAAAGAGATTCAGGACCTCAACGATACCATGAATCAGATGGACTTGATAGACATCTATAGAACTTTCCACCCCCAAAACACAAAATATACATTTTTCTCAGCCCCGCATGGTACTGTCTCAAAGACTGATCACATGATAGGGCACAAAACCAGCCTTTCCAGATTCAAAGGCATAGAAACTATATCTGGCATCTTCTCTGACCATGATGGAATTAAACTTGATATTAATCTCAGTAAAAGCCCTCAAAAATATGCAAATACATGGAAACTAAATAACCTACTTCTGAATGACTTCATGACTACTGCAGAGATTAAGATGGAAATCAAAAGACTCATGAAAAGTAATGAGTACACAAGTTTCTATAATCTATGGGATACTGCAAAAGCAGTCATCAGAGGGAAGTTCATAGCAATTAGTGTGCTTTAAGGAAAAGATGGAAAGGTAGCAAAAGAACAACCTAACATCATGTCTCAGGGAATTGAAAAAAGAACAACAAAAAGATCCAAAAATGCCAGGAGAAAAGAAATAATAAAGATTCGAGCAGAAATAAATGAAATAGAAAATAAGCAAACTATATCGAAAATAAATGAAAGCAAAAGCTGGTTCTTTGAAAAGATAAACAAGATTGACACACCATTAGCCAGACTAATTAAGAAGAGAGAAAGGAACCAGATAAGTCAAATCCTTAACAAATCAGGCAACATTATAACAGACATAACAGAAATACAAAACATAATTAAAGGATACTACAAGCAACTTTATGCCAATGAAGAAGAAAACCTGAATGAGATGGCCAAATTCCTGGACATGTATAATCTACCGAGATTGACACAGGAGGACATAGAAAGCCTGAATAGACCTGTAACAAGCAATGAGATTGAATCAGTAATAAATAACCTCCCAACAAAGAAACATCCAGGCCCCAATGGCTTCACTGCTGAATTTAACAAAACTTTTAAAGAAGAGGTAACCCCCATTCTACTCACACTGTTTCTAGAGATCCAAAAGGAAGAAACCCTTTCAAATTCATTCTATGAAGCCTCCATTACCCTCATTCCCAAAATGGATAAGGATACGACAAAAAAAAAAAAAAAAAAAAAAAAAAAGGAAAACTATAGACCTATTTCCTTGATGAATATAGATGTAAAAATTCTCAACAAGATACCAGCTAACTGTATTCAACAGCATATAAAAAAGGTTATTCATCACAACCAGGTAGCCTTTATTCCAGGGATGCAAGGGTGGTTCAACATATGCAAAACCATAAATGTAATAATACACCATATTAACAGAAAGAAAGATAAAAATCACATGATAATTTCAATCAATGCAGGAAAAGCATTCAACAAAATACAACATGGCTTTATGATCAGGACTCTCAATAAAATTGGCACAGAAGGACTGTTTCTCAGCATAATAAAAGCCATTTATGAAAAACCTACAGCTAACATTATACTGAATGAGGAAAAGCTGAAAGCTTTTCCACTAAAAGTGGGCTCAAGACAAGGCTGCCCACTTTCTCCACTCCTGTTCAATATAGTACTGGAAGTTCTAGCTAATGTGATCAGATAAGAGAAAGAAAGAAAGAAAGAAAGAAAGAAAGAAAGAAAGAAAGAAAGAAAGAAAGAAAGAAAGACAGACAGACAGACAGACAAGACATTCCAATAGGGAAAGAAGAGCTGAAATTATCTCTGTTTGCAGAGGACATGATTTTATACATAAAAGGCCCAAGAGTATCTATGAAAAAACTTCTCAAGGTAATAAATGCATACAGTAAAGTGGCAGTATACAAAATTAACTTACAAAAATCTATACCATTTTTATATACAAACAACAAGCAGACAGAGACAGAACTGAAGAATGTAATTCCATTTACCATAGACAGAAGAATTATAAGATACTTAGGAATAAAACTAACCAAGGAAGTCAAAGACCTCTATAAGAAAAACTATGAAAAACTTAAAAAGGAAATTTAAAAGGACACTAAAAAGTGGAAGGATATCCCATATTCCTGGATTGGAAGAATCAATATAATCAAAATGGCAATCCTACCCAAATTAATCTAAATGTACAATGCAATCCTGATCAAATTATGAGAGACATTCTCCACAGATCTAGAAAAGACAATCATAGAATTTGTCTTTAACCATAAAAGATTTTGTTTTGCTAAAGCCATGCTGTACAAGAAGACTGGAGTAGGTGGCATCTCACGCCATGACCCCAAAATATATTACAAAGCTGTGATAATCAAAACAGCACGGTATTGGCCCAAAGATAGACATAAGGACCAATGGAACAGAGTAGAGACTCCAGAAATAAACCCCAAAACATACAGTCAACTCATCTTTGACAAAGGGCACCAGTCAATCCAGTGGGAAAAGGGAAACCTCTTTAGCAAATGGTGTTAGAAAAACTGGATATCCACCTCCAGAAAGATGAATCTGAACCCCTATCTGTCACCATTAACAAAAATCAACTTGAAGTGGATCAAAGATCTAAACCTAAGACCACAAACTATAAAACTACTGGTGGAAAACCTTGAGGTAACTCTGGGAGACATTAGGGTAGGCAAAGACTTCTTAAGTAAGACCTCCATAGCACAGGCAATAATTCCCCAAATTAAGGAGTTTCTGCACAGCAAAAGCATTGTAATTGGTGTAAATCAACAACCCTCGAAATGGGAGAGAATTTTTGTTAACCATGCCTCAAATAAGGGACTGATAATCAGAATACACAGGGAACTCAAACAGATTTCCTGGAAGAAAATGATTAATCCAATTAAAACATGGGAAAATGAGCTGAATAAATGACCCTCTAAGGAAGACATACGAACAGCCAAAAAGCATATGAAAAATACTCATATCCCTCATTATAAGGGAGATATATATCAAAACCACAATAAGATACCACCTAACCCTAGTCAGAATGGCAAAGATTAAAAAAACAAATAATGTTAAGTGCTGGAGGGGATGTGGTGAAAGGAGAACACTCCTACACTGTTGGTGGGAATATTAATTGGTCCAGCCACTGTGGAGAATGATGTGGTGGTTCCTCAAAGACCTTTAACTAGAACTACCATATGATCCAGCAATTCCACTCCTGGATATCTACCCAAAGGACAGGAGAGCACTCAGTCGGAAAAGTGTTTGCACTTCTATATTTATTGCAGCCTTATTCATGATTGCTAAGTCATAGAATCAAGCTAAATGTCCCCAAACAGATGAATGCATTGAAAAATTGTGGCACATATACTCCATGGAATACTTTTCAGCCATAAAAAACAACAAGGTCATGGAATTTGATAGAAAGTGGATGAATATGGAAGACTTGTTGCTGAGTGAAGCTAGTCAGGCTATGAAAGAATTGCATGTGTCCACTTAACATATACTGACTATCTGCACTCTATGGTAGAGATTGAAAGACTGGAGAACATAAAAGTATTAAAAGTTGTAATGGACACTAGAGACAAAGTGGAAAAAGAGTATGAGATGGGAAGAGCATAGAAAAATTGGGGGGGTTGGGACCAGCAGTTAGCGTAATGGCTATGTCACTGGACTCCCATGTAGTCAACCACAGTTCACGTCCCTGACCCGGTGGCTTAAAACTCACGCCAGGCACGTGTGCGTGCGTGCCCAAGGTCCTGAGAGGAGAATGGAGGAGAAGGGATTGCGGCATGGCAATCTCCCCTGGGGGGTGATTTCTCGCTTTCTATCTCTCTGTCTCTCTCTGTCTGTCTGGTGAGCACATGAGCCCTATAGCAAAAACCTCTTAAAAAAAAAAAAAGAAAATTTGGGGGGGAAATGTAGAAGTAAGACACTTGTGGGAGTGGGACACAGATAAGGTCTATTATCTGTTGACAAGCATGTGTATGGTGGTCTCAACTGGACTGGACTGAAGTGTATATCATGCTGGGTAAAGTCTCTTCACAATTTAAATGATGTATAGCAATTTAGTGTGTGTGTATGTGTATGTATATATATATACATACACACACACAAACCTTCCATCTGCTTCTACCAAAACCCTTAGGATCATCCTTGTCCTCTCCTTTTCTCTTCCATGCCACATCTAATGTGTGAGAAACTCCTGTTGGCTCTTCCTTCAACATTAATTCTGAATTTGAGCTTTAATCACTACTTTCTTAGGTAGATGGCCAGCTTTCATTTGGACCATGCTCCCACACTACACACACACACACACACACACACACACACACACACACACTACACATAGTATCCACAGTGACCTTCGGAAACTATATCATCTTGTCAATCTGTATCTCAAAACACTGCATTGGCTCCCAACGTCATAGTTAAAATAAAAATTATCATAGTGGTCAAATAACCCTATATCGTCTGTTTTATATTGCCTTTCTCCTTTTCTCTTTTACTGTAGTCTATCAATATATTATATATTTTGAAGCCGAACATCAACTTGTGCAAGCTGATGTTCCATGAATATGGTATATCCCATTTCAGGTATTTTGTGTTGGTTGTCCTTTCTATCTTTAACAATGAACATTTCCTAGTTAACTCTAACATATCTCTAGACCATATTTAAATGCAACCTTCTTAGGAAAAATTATTTGAATGTCCACCCTCCTGTCTCTCAACTTTTTATTATATTATTCATGCTATATTTTTCTTCTGGGGCTTTTCTCCATGAATATACTGTAATTTAGTAATTATGTTTATTATGTATTGTTGGTCTCTGTCCACTATGTAAATTTCCTTCTTTTTTTTCTTTTTTGAGGGGTTTTTGCTATAAGGCGTGTGTGCTCACCAGAAAAACAGAGACAGAGAGACAGAAAGCAAGAAATCACCCCCCCCCCCCCCAGGGGTGGTGGCCACGCAGTAATTCCTTCTCCTCCAGTCTCCTCTCAAGATCTTGGGCATGCATGCACAAGCGCCTGATATGAGTTTAAGCCACCGGGTCCAGGACTCAAACCATGGTTGACTATGTGTGAGTCCAGTGACATAGCCATTACGCCAACCACTGGTCCTGTAAATTTCCTTTTTTAATTTACATTTAATCCCATATATCTTCACAATGTGCAGCATTTCTTTTTCCAGCACAAATACTGTGTATATCAGCCAAGACAAAGATATTATTATTATATACATTGTCGTCAGCAAATAGCTTCTTATTTTTTGCCAGTCATACATATTTTTTACATTTTTACTCCCCCTTCCCCTTCTTCTCTCCCATATTAAACATTTTTCACATTTTATTGATCTACAAAAGATCTTAATTAAACTAAATATATGGACAAAGCTAAAATACAGTAACAAGTGCACTGTAATTTTCTTATGAAACATTTTTTTCTCTCTCCATTCCCTCTTTTACTAAAGAGAGGCATAAACTAACTTATTTGCCAAAAAAATGTTTAGTCTCAGTTTTGTCTGTTATTTGCACAAAGCCCCATAAGAATTCAATTTCTGGTTCAAGGCAACAATATTGTATTATTGAAATTATGCAAATAGACATTTTGGCACATAAAAATTCTCACAATATTTTCCAATTGCAGAGGGGTCAGGAAGAGAGAAAAGTTTATGTCTCAATTAAAAAAAGTTAACAATTGCTGAACCAATCAACAATTCAAAAGAAAACAAAAAGACTTAAATCTGGAAAACAAAGCATTGAAGAAAATCATTAATATTTTAGTCAAAAGTCAGAAAATTCTATTTCACCAGTTCAGTCTCATGTAATTAATTTCTCTTTTGTTGAATTTTCAGTATTACTGTGGTCTGATCTTTCCATTTAAATCCTGGAAGTTAACATTCAACATTAACATTGATATTTCCAGACTTGTCCCTACCATTAAGTTGAACATTTTCTTGGTTGTTTTTTGTTCTCTTATTTCTGTCTGTCTGTCTTTAGTTTTTCTGGTATTGCACTCCTTTCAAAACTTCTTGAAAAGCTGGCCTGGTGTTGGTAAATTCTTCCAGGTTTTGTTTATCTGGGAATGTTTTTGTCTTTTCTTCCCATATGAAGGATAATCTCGCCAGATATAATATTGTTGGTTGAAATTGTTTTTTCCTTTAACAATTTGAATGTATTTTCCCATTATTTCCTTGCCTGCATTGTTTCCAATGAGAGGTCTTATGTTAGCCTGATGGAATAACCTTCGTAAGTAACTTTTTAAAATTTTATTTATTTATTTATTTATTTATTTTGGGAGATGTTTTTGCTATAGGGCGTGTGCGCTTGCCAGACAGACAGAGAGACAGAGAGCTAGAAAGTGAGAAATCACCTCCCAGGGGGGATGTGTCACAATCTCTTTTCCTCCATTCCCCTCTTGGGATCTTGGGCAGGAACACACAAGCGCCTGGCATGAGTTTTAAGCCACCAAGTACGGGACGTGAACTGCGGTTGGCTACATGGAAGTCCAACGATATAGCCATTATGGTAACTGCAGGTCCCATAAGTAACTTGACATTTCTCTTTTGCCAATTTTAGTATCTTGTCTTTTTCTGAGGTTTTGACCAATCTGGCTATGATGTGTCTTGGAGATGATCTTCTTGGGTTGGTTCTGTCTGGGGTCCTTTGTATTTCCTGGATATTTGAATACCTCTCTAGGTTTGAAAAGTTTTCTTCCAGAACTTCATGGAATAAATTCTCAATGCCTTTACTAGTTTCTTCACCTTCAAGGATCCCAATTATCTGAATGCTTTGTACTTTAATGGAATCTAGTATTGCTCTTATATTATTCTCATGAGGGGGTTAATTTGTCAGTATTTTTGGTGATTTCTTCTCGGACAGAGGTATTTTCTTCTATAACCAAGATTTGACCTTATGCATGGTCTAATCTGCTTTTAATACTTTTGAGGTTTTGATTTTCCTTTATTACAGTCTTCATCTCTAACAGCTCTGTTTGATTCCTTTGTTTTGGAGAGGTTTTTGCTATAGGGCACGTGCGCTCGCCAGAAACACAGAGAGAGACAGAGACAGAAAGTGAGGAATCACCCTTCGGGGGGATAGCCACACCACAATCCCTGCTCCTCCATTCTCCTCTCGGGATCTTGGGCACGCACACACGTGCGTCTGGAGTGAGTTTAAGCCACCAGGTCCGTGACTCGAACCATGGTAGACTACATGGAGGTCCAGTGACATAGCCATTACACTAACTGCTGGTCCCTGTTTGAGTCTTTTTTATGGTGTGCACTTCTTTCAAATCTTGGAAGAAGTTCCTCACCTTCTGGAATTTATTGTCCCTTTTCTCTTGTATCTTCTGGAGTTTGTTGTCTTTCTTTTCTCGCATCTTTATTAGTTTTGCCACTATGAAATTCTGAATTCTTTATCTGACATTTCCATGAGTCCCATTGTACTGTCTGTGGATGATGAAGGGCTGTTTTTTTCCCTTTGGGGAGAGATATTTTATTGGTTTCTCACATTTGTGCCCCTGCTGTGGTTTCTGATTATCTGATGGATTACACATTTCTTCCTGATTTCTTGGAGTTAATTCTGAGCTTCAGAGGTCAGGAGAAGGCCCGCAATATCTCTGCAGTTCTGTGCCCCTGGTGCTCACCAAGCAACATGAACTTTTGTCATTGGAACTGGATATTATAAAGGCCTCCCAGTTTCTAAAGAACAGGTGCACCTGGGCTGAGCTGTAAGCTTTCGACTGAGAATTCGGAGGTCTGTGGGAGGAGACGAGCTGTGCTCTCTGCAGCTCCGTATTTCTCCCTACTGCTCACTTAGCTGTCTCTGTTCTCTGATTTTAGTCATTTAGTAATATATTCACTTTTGGCTAATTTGTTAGGGAAGATTTCTGCAACTGTAAGCTCATATGCTTCACTTTACTGTGAGATACTTCTATGCCAATTTCTCTCCTCTGCTGTGTTCTGCAACATGGTATCTACAGAGAGAGGCTGGAGTTCAGATTTATGAAGATGAGTTTCTCCCTTTGTGCTGCAGGTTCAGTGGGAGTTGAGGTTTTCTATGACCCTAAAAGTATGTGGCTACTGTTCACTTCGACCTATCTAGACACTCGGAGTGTGGAAGTTGAGAAGGAAAGTGGGAAAGTCAGGTAAAAGGAAGGAAAATTGAAAAAAAAAAAAAAAGAAGAAGACGAAAACAACCCCCCAAAAAAGGGAATTAAAAAAAAAAGTCAAAAAATAAAAACCGAAAGGAGCAGGGCCAGACCCAGCTCAGATGTAGATGGATTCTGAAATTAGCAAAATAAAAGAAAGCTCAGAGATAAGAGACAATACTTACAGATTTTTTAAAAAATGATATAGATATAAAAAATTTCAAGAGAAAGAGACAGAGACAGAAAGAAGACAGAGACCACCCTACTGGCTAGGTGTTGGGCTTGAAGGAGAGGTTTGGAGTAGAAGCTCTTCAGTTTAAGGAGCAGGGCTGGGCCCACCTTAAATGTGGATGGATTCTGACTCGGCTTGGGGCTGGAAGACCACGATGTAAGCTTTAACATGACAAATTTGCTTCTTTTTTTAAATTTTTTTATTTGTTAACATGTGCTTGGAACCTAGATCACTGCCTGACAGAGACGTTTAAAAGTATTTGTCTCACAGAAGAATATAGTGTGTGTGTCTCTATGAGTTAAGGCCCAGAAACATAGTAAAAATCATATTTTAATTTTTCTTTAGCCAAAAGTCAAAAGAATCCTTTAATGTGCAAAACTTTTTTGTCTGTCTTTACCTCTGGAAAAAGAAGGAATGGTATTTCTTGAGAAACACTGACGAAAGAGAATGATATGAACTGTATACTACAGAGAGAAGCTCTCAATGCCAAAGGTAAAAAAAACATTCCAAAGCACCCAGAAATGGAAAATGCCCTACACCCACACTCACACCTACACAAATAGCATTTCTAGAAATAGGTAGTAAATGTTCTTTAAAAAATTCCTCTTGGGCCAGCAGGTGACACGGTGGTAAAGGTGTCGGATTCCACATGGCCAGCTTGGAGTTTGCATCCTGGATCCAGCAGTCTCAAAAACTGGGTGCATGCCCCAGATCCCAAGAGAATGGAGACAAAGGGATTGTGATGTGGCCCTCTCCCATAGAGGGTAACTTCTCACCTTCTCTCTTTCTTTGATAAAAGGATGGTTTTAGCAGTAATTACTTTCATAAAAACAATTTCCCTACTTTGAAAGCTATGTTCTTAAGCTTTCTGGGTGGTAGTCCTAGCCCTTGTCTTGGCCTAACAAACAGTGTCTTAGGGTCTAACCATAGCACACTGACGGAAGAGATGGATCTCACAAGCTGACTGGGCAGTTCAAATTCCAGACCAGAAGCTTAGGAAACATACGGGGGGGACCAGCAGATAGTGTAATGGTTATGTCAACTACGTGACACCCACATTCTTGACCATGGTTTGAATCCTGAACCTGGTGACTTGAAACAGGCTGGGCACATGTGCATGTGTGCCCAAAATCCCAAGAGGAGACTGAGGAAAAAGGGATTACAGTGTGGCCATCACCCTGGAGAATGATTTCTTGCTTTCTGTCTGTCTCTCTATCTTTCTGGCACGTGCACATGCCCAATAGCAAAAATCTCTCTCTAAAAAAAAAAGGAAAGAAATATCCTGTGAACACGTGTGTGCTCCAAGTCCCGACAAGAGGGAAAGATGAAAAGAAGTGGCTTCACTAAGACTGACTCCCCATGGGGGTGGCCTTCACATGCACCCTCTGGCATAAACAAAATTAAGCAAAACTGTATCTTTAATTGTTTGGATATTAATTGTGCTAATAGAAACATGCTTTATTTTTAAAGTAAGGCAAGCCCTCCATTTTCATTTCTATGAGGCCTCCTGACTCCTGTCGGAGGGAAGTCCCTGACTCTGGTGACGGGCGGTGGCACCAGTTCTGTGTAGACAGCTGCAGTCTGGCCTCCTGCCGCTCTAATTGGAAATGAGCTAATAGTAAGTATGCTCTCACTGTCAAGGTGTT
Organism: Tupaia tana; assembly: GCA_026018925.1. NCBI lineage: Eukaryota > Metazoa > Chordata > Mammalia > Scandentia > Tupaiidae > Tupaia > Tupaia tana. The sequence goes on from JAKSZU010000012.1 coordinate 67,086,491, forward strand.
CCGAGACCCTTAAAATTGCTTAGAATAGGCAAAGAGAACAATTAAATTCAGCATCATAATGCCCTCTGCAGTTTGATTCGGCCGCCCTCTGTGTGACTCACGGGGACACGTCTCTGCAGCTCCTGGCTACACTGGTATGCTCCTTCGTGACTAACGGCTTTGAGTTTCTGCTCTCACTTGATATGTCTTTAATAAGCCCCAATTGGCCGACTGATGAGCGACTCAATAGAAAAGGGAGAGCGAGTGCTAACTGAACAAAATCAAGGAGCTGCCCACAGAGCAAAAGGCACTTCTCTAAGTCTCATTTGAGTCTGTATATAAAAAATTAGTTTGGCTCTTTTCTCCCTGATTGCAGCTCAAGAAAGAAATAATCCCAAGTAGCAACAATTTTCCTTAATTTTTTTTCCTTTTTTTTACATTGAATGGTGAAAATTACCCAATTTGGACATCAATTACAAATGGCTTTTGCAATTCCTAGGGAGGGAAGCTACCTTCCTTTTCCTCTCTACTGCTGGTATAGACCGATCACGTGGAGACCGTAAGTAAAAGTACCTGATTGCTGACACAGGTTTCCTAAAGCTGCTTAAAGTTGTACATACAGGAGTCACAGCTGGTGTAGTGCCTAAGGAGCTGGACTCCCACATGACGGACCATGGTTCGAGTCTCACACCCAGTTGCTTGAAACTCATGCTAGGTGCATGTGTGCCCAAAGTCCAGAGAGGAGAATGGAAGAGAAAGGACTGCCGCATGGCCATCCCCGCAGGGAGGTGATTTCTCACTTTTTCTCTCACTGTATCTCTCTGTCTCTCCAGTAAGCACATGTGCCCTAGAGCAAAATTATCTCCCAATTAAAACAAAAAAGTACATATAGATAGAACTTTGACAGACGAATAAAATTGTTGGTTTAAATGAAAAGTACTATTCCATGCCATACAAAAAAGAAAAAGAAAACACTTCTTTGTCCAACTGATCATTGACAGAGGTGAAAACTGGTCTACATGTAGCCCTATATTTATGGGGTAATGAATATCACAGTTCCTAGATATTTGCCAATAGCAAATATCAGGCCAGCTGGCGATGTAGTGGTTAAGGTGGCTTGATCCTACATGGCCAACTCTGTGGTTTGAATCCTGGACTCAGAGACTTGAAGAATATGTTGGATGTGTGTGTGTGTGTGTGTGTGTGTGTGTGTATGTGTGTGTGCATGCTCATGCTCAAAATTCTGAGAGGACTTGAACTGTGGTCTACTACATGGGAGTTCAGCGACATAGCCATTATGCAAGATTATCTTTCATATGGGAAGAAAAGACAAGAACATTCTCAAATAAACAAAACCTGAACGAATTTACCAGCACCAGACCAGATCTCCAAGAAGTTCTCAAGGGAGCGCTTTAACAGGAAAATTAAATACAGACACACAGAAATAAGAGTTCAAAAACTAAGAAAATGGCCAACTTAATTGTAGAGACACATCTGGAGTTGAATATTATATCCCAGAATTTAATCAGGAAGATCGAACCACAACAGAAGATAGATTAAGTACATGAGACTGAACTGGTGAAATAGCATTTTATGACTTTTGACTAAAATATCGCTGATTTTCTTCTAAGCTTTGTTGTCTGGTTTTAAAGATTTTTGTCCTGTCTTGAGCTGTCAATAGGTTCATGTACCTACTATTTGAAAAGAATCCTAACCTTTTGCCTAACTTTAAGTTTTAAGCAAAGCTCCTTAGCATTTTTTTGATATATTAAAGTTAAAACTGTTTATCTTGAAATTACAAGCTGAACTTGCTATTGAAAGTAGTTACATTATTTAAGAAATTGTGTGATCAATAAAATGTGGGGGGAAAAGGAATGGAAGACAACTGTAGACACCAGAGATAGTGTGAGAAGAGGGTGGGAAAGGGCAGAGGGTCAGAAACAGGGGTTAAGTATATATATATGAAACTAGAAATGGAAAATTATTGACATGGATAACATGCATAATTAAGCCACTATGCAGTATATCCTGGATGGGAATCACATTTTGTATGCTGTGACGATGCTCAGGGAATGAATGTAAATTAATTAATTTTAAAAAGTTTCAGGAAAAAAAAAAAAAAAAACATGAGAGCTGTTTTTCTTGAAATTAAAAAAATGCATTAAAAATACCTATTCAATGACTGCAGTAAGCCTTCTAGCCCCAGCTAGGTGCTACTTTATAGTATGTTCATTCTACTCACTGAGTTTTATGCCTAAAGTCAGATTTGTGTTCATGGATATGTATATACCAGCTGTACTTGCTACTGAAAATATTTAGATTAATTAAAATCTCTAGTGAATCAATAAAATGTAGAGAAAAAAGGCATAGAAAGCAACCATGGATACCAACCAGAGACAGTGTGGGAGGAGGTTGGGAGATGGTAGAGGTTGAGAGATAGGAAATCAAGGATGGGAAAAAACAATATATATATATATATATATATATATATATATATATATATACAGGAAACAAATGGAAAATTATTTGTTGACGATAACAGGTATGTTGATGTGCTTGATTGAGCCAATATACAGTATATTCTGGATGAGAAATCTCATTTTGTATGCTATAATGATGTATAGTAAATGAATGTAAATAAATAAATTTAAATTATAAAGAAGGTTATAAAGAAAAAAATTCTGAGAGGAGACTAGAGGAGGATTATGGCATGGCCATCTTTCTGCAGAGTGCGTTTTCACTTCTTCTCTCTGTCTCTCTGCTGTGTGCATGTGCCCTACAGCAAATTAAAAACAAAACCAATGACAGCAAATGTCTAATTTTTTCCTGGTTTCATAAAAATAGTGGAGTGTGATAATAGAATGTGAACTTTAATATCAGAGTGACAAAGAATTTTTTCTATTTCATTTCATTTTATAATTTCTTATGCAACATGTCATTGTGGTACCTCTTGTGGGGTGTAACATGGCTTTTCTGAGCATGAATGCGGTATGGGACAGTCAAACCAAGGATAACACGGCATTCGTCATTTTCAGCAGAGAACACCACATCATCATGTGTGCTGTTACGTTTTGCCCTGCTAGTTGTTCTTTCTTCCTTCCTTCCTCTGTATTACACCACACACATATCAGGGATTACATAGAATGCACGGGACTGAGGTAGGGAGGAATCGGAGATCAGGACAAGAAAAAAGTGTTTCACGGGCACAGGGATGCAGGTGGGTGGGAAAGTGGGTTGTGGAATGGCATGCCACAGCTGAGGGAACAGACATGGCCAGTCGTGTGTGTGTGTGTGTGTGTGTGTGTGTGTGTATATATATATATATATATATAATATACATATATATACATCTTTGCCAACTGTATATGTTTGTGTGTGTGTGTGTGTGCTATATATATATATATATATATATATATATATATATAGCCACCTGTATATGTGTGTGTGTGTGTGTGTGTGTATTAGGTCAGTATAAAAGTAATTGAGGTTTGCGTTGAAATGTGCCATTTGCCATGGGACGCATTCTAAAGTAAATACGGTTATGTTATACATCTCTGCACCCTGGTGAAACCATTCCATCTGAGCAGGCCACTCAGCAAACCGACAAGATGCACTGGAAACCTCAAGGCCCGCAGCCAGCATTGGCCAATAGAAAGGGCCTGATTCTTCTCCACAGCAATGTTCAACCAGACGTCGCACAGCCAGCTTCAAAAGTTCAATGAATTGGGGCCAGCTGGTGACATGGTGGTTAAGGCTCTGGAACTCCCAGATGGCTGACCATGGTTAGAGTCCCGGACCTGGTGGCTTGCTTTCTCACTTCCCCTCTTTCTCTCTGTGTCCTTCTCTGTTCTAACTAAAATAAATAAATGAATAAATAAAATTAAAATAATTCTTTAAATTTAAAAAAAGCTCAATGAATTGGGCTACGAACTTTTGTCACATCTGCCATGTACACCTGAAAACTCTTTGCCACATCCGCCATGTATATCTTGAATACGTTTTGCAGGAAAAATGATTCCACAACCAACAGGAAGCAGAATAGCTTTCCAAGAGTTCATGGAAGCATGGATTTTAACACTACAGGGATAAACAAATTTATTTCTCATCGGCAAAAATGTGTTGATTTTAATGCTTCCTATTTTAATTAATAAAGGCGTGTTTGGATAGCTATAATGATCTAAAATTCATGGTCTGAAATCACAACTGCTTTTGCACCAACCTAATAAAGCAATGATTTCTATTCCTATTTTCCCATTTACTCACTGAGAGATGTTGGGTAAGTCACTGAAGATCTCTGAGTCTCTTCAGTAATATTAAAGCAAAAAGTCTGATTTTCAAAGATATGACACACAGCTAGAACAAAAATAATAACAATATCATATGATGTCAGTATGTCATAGGGTGAGTACACCAATAATTCTATGAATTAAGTGATCTTATTAGGCCCACTTTACAAATGAGGGAACTGATAGACAGGACATGAAGTAATTTAGGTTTTACCCATTTTCACTTCTGAGAGTAAAAGTGAGAGAGAGAGAGACACCCCCGGCAGGGTTTTCATGATATGCTTCTCCCCCAGCTCAGCCAGCCAGGATCACGCACACATTCTGTGTGCCTGGCACAGAGGGAGACCTTGGGACGTGAAGGGGCCTTTCCCACATGGCCTCAGCACTGCAGGCTTTCTGCTGTGACCACAGCTGGCCCAAAGAGCCTCTTTAAAGTCACAAAGTTCAGAGCAAGTGTTTGAGTCACGGTCCACACAGATGCGGCACTTCCAAAGCTGGCATGATTAACCATTGTCCTGTTTCAAAGAGGTTTCTAAGCTGAAGCTAGTCCACACGAAGTGCCTGAGACAGTTTCTGATGTATATTTCATAATCACCTTTGTATGGTATAATGGTATTCATTTTCTTAACATTATTTTTATTATTTTAGACCAGCTATTTTTTCTTCATTTTCATACTCTCAAGTTCACATCTGACCTGGGCACAAAAGCAGAATCTCTCAATCTATTCCAAAGGCTTTACTCTCCCAAGTATACAATCTACTTAGTATCAGAGCAATTTCACGTTGTTGTATAGCTTCTAAATCTGTAGGACTTACTCTGCTAATAACAAGATCCTTCCTGGTGTTTGATTTTATACACACACATACACACACACATACACACACACACATACTTTGCTTTCTATTTCAAATTAGAATTGTCTCTTGTATGGTGGGGTGTTTAATGACTGCACAGCGGGATAGGTAATATAGACTTCTCTAACTCTCTTGCTTAAAGTAATTGGGTTGTACATGTTCTCAGTGGACACAGGACCCAGCTTCATGCTATGTGCTGGGGACCTTGTGGGTGTCTGCCCTAGGGATCATCTGTAATGGTTCATTGATAGATTTGATGGTGAAGAAGAGGAAACAAGTCATTATTTATCCAGCCATTTTTACCTACTAATGAGGATAAAATAATGAAAGAGAATACATGGGAAAATCTCACTTTCAGAGTTATTCTCCCTGTGACACAGGGATTCATTTATCATTTGGGTCTGGCATTTCTCCTTGTCTAGGGCAATTGAAAGTAGACAAGAGTGATCTGGACAAAAAGGCACGGGTAAAATGCCATTTAACTTTCGGTGACATGGCTGTCTAAGCTGTGAATAAAGTTATACTTTACATTTGCTTTTTAAAAATGCTATTAGTTTATATTTCAGCTATGTGTCATCTTCCTAAATGAATATATTTGCCTTATAATTCCCAGAAGCTCACAGCTGGTGGAGACAGCATTTCCATAACAGTCTTTGTGTTTGTACATTTCCTAAGTAAAGAAGGATCGTAGAGAAAAGTTTACCCAATTCTCTTTAAGAAATAGAATATTATAATAACTTTGGACAATGCTAGATACTAGGTGAGACCAGGGTTACTAGACCAAAATAAACCTAATTATTAGATTAAAAAATAGAAGTATCAGATAAAAATTAACCCATATTTAAACAATTTTCCACCCAAAGTTGAATAAAACCATGTTAGTTGTTTCAAGTGATTTGTCTCTAAGAACAAGAACATTGGAATTAAAAAAGAACTTAAAGGGACCAGTAGATAGCATAATGATTACATCACTGGACGCCTACATAGTTGATTATGGTTCGAGTTCTGGACCTGGTGGCTTTAATGCATGCGGGGCACATGTGCGTGCCCAAAATCCTGAGAGGAGAATGAAGGAGAAGGGATTGCGGTAAGGCTGTCTGCCCAGGGGGGTGATTTCTCACTTTCTGTCTCTGTCTCTCAGGCAAGTACATGCACCCTATAACAAAAACAGCTCTCTAAAAAAAAAAATACCAAAAAGGACCGAAAGATATTAAACCCCAAGTATGCAGAGAGGGCATTAGAATGACCCCCGTGTCCTGACAGGTGTGTCTCCTTGGTTCTGGACAGCTGCTAACGAGAGACCACAGATGTCAAAGAATGAGCCTGCCCTGGGACAGTGCCCAGTCCAAGCAGCTCAGGCTCATTCTGAACCTCGGCCTACACATCTGTAAGTGAGAGAACAGGCCCTTCTTTTTGGACACGTGTGAAGCTGAAAATAACGTGTCATTCATGTACTCTAGTATTTAGCCAAAATAAACAGCAAACTCTTGTAGCTATCATTACAACAATTATATTATGTCGTCAGGGAAGTCATGATGTATTGTTTTGTTTTTCTGTGCAATTAGAATAACTGTAATAATTATCATGTTCCTCAGCTGAATCGTCTTTCTACATTTTCTGCATTACTAGGCCAGTGACAACATATTCTCTTACCTGTCAAAGGTCAAGGATAGTATTGTAATTTTTAGTAGAAATGAAAAACTATAAACATGTCAAATAATGATGTTTAGATTATCGCCACACACACGCACACACACAGACACACACCTCAGGACATCTACATCCCACAAGTTTGAGTCAAAATAGTAGAACAAAATAATATTGGGAATACCATGTTTATATGTGTATTTAAACACAAAATGAAAAAATAGAAAACAGAAAACAAGCAATTAAATTAAACTAGCTTTACATTCTCTCTTCTATTATGTTCATTAAGAAGACACCAACCAAGGTGCCTTTTGGCCGGAACTACCATCTTCCAGGAATTCACCAAAATGACAAACATGAAGGGAAAGAGGAGAGGCAGCCAATGTAAGTTCTCTAGGCCTTTTAGAAAACATGGAGTGGTTCCTTTGGCAACATACATGGAATCTACAAGAAAGGTGATGTAGACATCACAGGAATGGATACTCTTGTAAAGGGAATGCCCCACACATGTCACCATGGCAACACTGGGAGAGTCCACGGTGTGACCCAGCATGCTGTCACAATGTTGTAAATAAGTTAAGGGCAAGGAATGTTCGTATTGAGCATATTCAGCACTCTCAGAGGAAGGGTAGCTTCCTAACACGTGTGAAGGAAAATGACCAGAAAAAGAAGGAAGCCAAAGAGAAGGGGCCTGGGTTCAACTGAAGCACCAGCTGCTCCATCCAGAGAAGCCGCCGTGTGAGAACCCATGGAAAGGAGTCTGAGCCCACCGGTTCACAGGGAACCAATTCCCTGCAAATTTATGTCACACTAAGTGCTAAAAATAAATGGGAAGAACTCCGGACTGTTAAAGAACAAAGACACAAATGTGAGGATATTGGAAAGCAAAAAAAACTCGGATGATCTGAAACCACATGAAATCTCCACAAGACGCAGGTCAGGCAGGGCGGCCTGTAGAGGGGACGCAGAGTGGAGCCCAACGTCCAGCGTTGTGAAGGCTGATAGGAACCGGCCTTGGCTTCCTGTGTCTGCTATGACAAAGCACTACAAACTTGGCAGCTTAGAACAACAGAAATGCATTCTCGCCTGTTCTGGGGTTCGAGTCTGAGCTCAGTGTCACCATGTCCAAGTGAAGGAACTGGCAGGGGCTCGGCCCTCTGAGGTTCTAGGGGAAAATTCACTTCCTGCCTTTTCCAGGTCCTGGGGACTGTGAAAGGATCAATACCAGCATTTTTAAATCTAGTTCTACTCTGTCTTTAAACCACTCCTCCTTTTGCTGTTGTTTTGTTTTGTTTTTATCTGTATCCAGTCTCCTGCTTCTCTCTTAACCTGTGATTGCTCTTAGGACCCACTCAGATAATCTGCAGTGATACCCCATCAGGTGCTTAGTGTAGGCACATCAGCAAAAATCATTTTTCCTCGTAAGGTACCATTCACAGCTTCTGTGGTGTGTGCTCTGGTATACGTACTGCCTGGCCGACTGCAGTGAGCCAATATTACCATGGCCATGCGAGCCACAATAGAACCATCCATAGGTGACCTTAGGAAGAAGCATTGTCCAGAATTAAAAACTGCTAGGAGCTCTCAAATCAAAAGGTCCCCCAAGTTCAAAACCAGGTGAATGAAAAAATAAAACTGCGAGAGAAGCTCTCAATGCCAGAGGTAAAGAAAGCATTCCAAAGCACCCAGCAGTGGAAAATGCCCCTGCACCCATATTTGCACTCACTCCTACACACAAACAGCATTTTAGACATAGGCATTAAGTGTACTTAAAAAATGCAACTTGGGCCAGTAAGTGGCATGGTGGTAAAGACATTGGATCTCATGCCACTGACTCCACAGTCTGAGTCCTGGACTTAGCAGCCTGAAAAACATGCTGGACATGTGTGTGTGTGTGTGTGTGTGTGTGTGTGTGTGTGTGCATGCCCCCAATCCCAAGAGAATGGCAGAAAAGGGAATGTGGCATGGCCATGCCCCCCAGGGGATAATTTCTTGCTTTCTCTCTGTCTCTAGCAAAAGTACATGCTCTAAGGCAAAAAGCTAAAATAAATAAATACAAATTATCTTACCAAATTAAAGAAGACAATAAAGCAAGTTCTCAAAAATCCTCAGAGATTCAAGACTGACTATATTATTTTGTCATAGGTAGCACAAATTAAAATTCTTAAAGCCATAAATAGCTAAGCATCTGAGTATTTAACACTGAAGAAGCCTTCCACAAGTGTCAGGACTCCAGCAGAAAGATCTCTTTGGTGACTGAAGTATGTTAGAGTCACTTTGTCATTTTCTCTGGAAAAGAGGCTGCAGTTGAATGGACTGCACTAAGACCATCACATTCATAATCTCGGGGAAGAAACGAGGCCAGCAGGTCAGGAAGCACATCCCACCCAGCACTTGAAACTTTGGCATTTGTTTTCAGCAAAGAGAAAACGACAAACATGACATAGATAAGCTACCAGCATTACATGTCTGTTCGGTAAAGATGTGTAAGTGATACCGGCACACGAAGTCAGCGTTGCCGAAGGAGGGGAGGGGGTTCTGAGACACGCATCCCTCGGTGACACCATCCCTGTGGGAGTGAACATGCTGTACTACACACACCTCGCTGGAATACAGCTTCGGACACGCCTCTGCTATGGAACGGTCTATCGCTCCTATGATGCAAACCTACACAGCGGAGTACCGTACAGCCCAGTCCCATTATTGCAGAGCTAAACGGAAATCCCTGAGACCCCGTGACTTCTAAAGAGAGGTTAACACGGCCAACGGTGGTGTTCTGGGTGAGTTGCTGAACTTCCACATGGCCAGTCACAATCTGAGTCCTGGATCTGGCTGCTTAAACCTTGTGCAGGGTGCACGTGCATGTCTACTCAAAATCCCAGGAGGAGGGCATGCACTCAGTGGATTTCTTGAGCCTCCAGGTCCAGGACTTGAACTGTATGATCAGCCATGTGCAATCTAGTCACCTTACCTATCAGGCCATGGAGCTGGATTCTAAAATATTATTTGAATACGTATTTCTCATTATACTAAAATCCTATTACAAATATATGGCAGATCTAAATGTAAGTAAAATAAGGAGGAGAGAGGATTGTGGTAGGGCTGTCTCCTGAAAGGTGATTTCTCACTTTCCCTCTCACTGTCTCTGTCTCTCTACTGTGAGTGTACATGCCCTATGGCTAAAATCCTTAAACAAAAAGAAACACAACGATGTAACTTATTAGTTCTTTAAGATGTTGTTGGTCTTTATTAGGTCCCTGGCAAGCACTAGAGTCACTCTGGTGCATGTAACTGGAATGACCTTCAAGAACACCGTTGCACCCTGGGCTGTGTTTACACTGGGCTAAATGCACTTCTCTTGAGCATGAAGACAGAGCGGGTTTGTTGGATAAAATCCCATTCTCTTTCTTGAGCCACCAGCAAGTATTCAAGAGTTGTTTGATATGAAACACTTTACAATTCAGTCTAAATTCCTATGCATTTCCCCAAAGGTACCTGTAATAAATTTACCAGCTACTCAGTCGTCACGGAGGTGTCTCGTACAGCTTTCCCTATGCATTTCATCTAATCCAGGTTTTAGAATTCTAATGGCCCTACGAAACACAAACTGCTTTTTCTAAGACCTGGAAAGCCTTTTTTTGTACTGTAATTAAATTTAATTTTTTAATTGTTAAAAATAGTTTCCAAACCTCCATTTAAGAGATAAAAATATATTATTGCTTTGAGTTTATGCTTATTGATATAAACACTTTATTAGCTGTTTGACCATGGCAAGTGAACCAGATGAACTTTTTTTAAAGGAATTATTTTATTTAATCTATTCATCATTATTATTTTTTAAAATTTGACCAGAGGGAGACAGAGAGAGAGAGAGAGAAAGTGAGAAAGAAAACTGCCAAATCCAGGACTTGAACTGCAGTCGGTCATGTGGAAGTCTAGCTCCTTAACTACCGCGCCACCTGCAGCCCCTAGATGAACTTTTTATAGGTCAAGGGTTCAATTTTAGAATGCATGATGAGAAAATATGGGTGGAGAGCAATGCTTGTTATTTGGTGGCATTCAGTTCAATGAATGCTCCTAATAAGTGCTTCAGTTGAAATCTGGAATCATTATATTCAAGCACTATTGAAAATCTTAATCTTAAGTCAAAGTAGAAGCTTCATTGTTTTATAATCACAATAATGTTACTAAATCTAATGGCATATTTTGTAGAAGATATCAGAGCTTATTAAGTAGGATCAATAGTATTGACCATGCGCGAAACAGGCTCACCCGTCCAACGTCAAAGTAGGGGCACAGAGACACGAGGTGCAGGAGGCAAGTCTTTAGTGGCAGTCTCGCCAAATCCGGTATCTGAATTGCATCTAAATTGGTCAGGGCAAGCAATCTGTCCCCTAGTGCATGGGTCCCTCCCTGGTTCCTCACTGGCTCTGGGGTACTATGAGGTGTACCATCTTCCCAGATGCCACCTAAGTTTTATGATTCCCTTATTAGGTACTAAGGCGCAGGCTCAACACGAGCCCAAGAAGAGAACCGCCAACGTCCTGAGGAGGGAGACCCTGGAAGTGAGATGGGGTGAAGGGCCGGAGGCCAGCACCGCCTTGAGAAGTCATTTCTCAAGGGGACTTGTTCTGGGTTGTGTTTGTAACTTTTTGGGAATATGCAGTTTCTGGAGTTGTCCACATCTACAAGCTGGTTAAGTAATTTTGTTAAGCTATTCTTGAAAATGAATCACTTAAGGCTTTTTTAAAAAAATATGTTAAGTTCTTGTAAGAGCTGATGTTTTTAAATCATGGAGGTAGATTTGGTTTATTTTAAGTAGAGAAGGGTTAAAGAAAGATAAGAGCAGATATTAGTAAAACTTTTATATAGGAGCATTGATCATTTAAATCAAAGTAATATTTTTTTAAAAAAATAGCAACAACATGGGGCCAGCAGATGGCAGAGCGGTTATGTTGTTGTACTCCAACATGGCTGACTGCGGTTTGCGTCCTGGACCTGGTGGCTTGAAAATCATGCCAGGTGTGTTTGTATGCACGCCCAAGATCTCGGAAGGAGAATGGAGGAGAAGGGATTGTGGCGTGGCCATCCCTTGGGGGGTGATTTTGTGATGGACTAAAACAGATTATAAGAAAAATGGTGTATGTTAGGCTAAGATGCTCCCCATAGGCCCGCCTCACACAGCCCAAAGAGCCGAGGAAAAAAACAAGGGTGTGGTTACATTCAACAAAAGACACACTGTTCTGCTTCTGTAAACCGCTAACAGACTGCTGGTGAAGGAATATAGCAACCCTTGCAGCCCTTCCTCCCCGGCAGCCCTCCTCACCCTGACCCATGCAAAGTGTAACATTGTGGTTTTTATGCTTAAATACTCTGAAAAACTGTGTGTCAGGGCTGTCATCCCAAACACTACCTGCCAGTGGCAGGGGTGGCAGTCCCTGGCCAGGATGGCAGTCTCTGGCCAGGAATAAAGGCTCCAAAACTTTAATTTGTCAATGGTCTTGGTCTTTGTAATATCCCATACCACAACAATTTTTCACTTTCTCGCTGTGTCTTTCTCTCTTCCTCTCCTGCAAGCACATACCTCCTAAGGCAAAAATCTCTCCTTTTTTTTTTTTTTTTTTTTTTTGAGAGGTTTTTGCTATAGGGCACGTGCACTTGCCAGAGAGAGACAGAGAGACAGAAAGTGAGAAATCACCTCCTGAGGGGGGTGATCATGCCACAGTCCCTTCTCCTCCATTCTCCTCTTGGGATCTTGGGCACACACGCACATACACCCAGTGTGAGTTTTAAGCCACCGGGTCCGGGACTCGAACTGTGGTCGACGACATGGGAGGCCAGGGACATAGCCATTACACTAACTGCTGGTCCCATGATTTGTTCTAGGTTTTAGAAGTAAACCTAGTTAGAACCAGCAAATGGCATAACGGTTAGGTCGCTGGACTCCCGCATAGTCAAGGTTTGAGTGCCAGACCCAGCGGCTTAAAACTCATGCCGGAGGGAACCAGCAGTTAGCGTAATGGCTATGTCGCTGGACTCCCACGTAGTCGACCGCGGACCCGGTGGCTTACAACTCACGCCGGGCGCGTGTGCGTGCGTGCCCAAGATCCCGAGAGAAGAATGGAGGAGAAGGGATTGCGGCGTGACCATCCCCCCTGGGGGGTGATTTCTCGCTTTCTGTCTCTCTGTCTCTGTCTGTCTGGCGAGCGCACGCGCCCTATAGCGAAAAACCTCTCAAAAAAAAAAAAAAAAAATCAAGTAAAACTCATGCCGGACATGAATGCATCCCAAGAGAAGGACTGGAGAAGGGATTGTGGCATGGCCATCCCCCCTGTGAGGTGATTTCTTGCTTTCTGTCTCTCTGTCTCTCCAGGGAGGGCACATGCCCTATAGCAAAGATCTGTCTTAAAAAGAAAAAATATTAAGTTGACCTAGAAATATTATATTTACTACAATTTTCATAATTCATTGAATTGCTAAAAAGGGAACAAGATAAATTATATTAAGTTATAAGAAAAACATCAATGTACAAGAAATGAGTAAAAACGTATAAATGTAACATTAAATATAAAGGAACTGATAAATTATATGTACATATCCTTTTTACCTATATATATTACATTTGCATTTAATCACTCTACATCTTTACAGTGTACAACACGGTTTTTCCCAGCACGAATACGGTGCATATGGGTCAAGTCAAAGACATTACCATATACCTTATCATCAACAGGTAACTTTATTCTCATGTTCATTAGGTGTTTGCTTTTTACCCGATCCCCTCCCTCTCACCCCCATTACCCACCTCCTTCCATGCTGTCTCTAGTATCTTCTGCTACCAGAGGCGGAGGACCCCATGTGGGAGCGAAGATGGCTTAGAACAAAACACTCGCAGACACACAAGTAGAGACAAGCGGGGACCAGGTGGACCCGGCATCTCTTGTGGAAATAGTCTCCTCACTGAGTCATTCCCAGGCTCATTCCTTCATAAGGCAGGGGGGAGGGAGAAGCGGCAGGTAAAGGGCCAGGTGTCTTCTATTATCTGCCGCAGCTGTGGAGCATCCTGTGGTTCTAAACAAGCCTCCCCTGGCCTTCTCTGTCTGAAACAGTGTCCCGTTACCTCTGCCGGCTCTGGAACATTGGTCCAAGAGGGCGAGTCTGTGCTTTCCCTTGTCTTTACAGCTCAGATTTGGTCACTCCCTGCAAGTATCTACAGTAACCCTCCCTGCTATTACACATTCACATCTTCCAGTTTATGCTATAGAGTGCAGACATTTGATATATTTTAAGCGGGGACATACAATACCTGTATTTCACAGTCTGGCTTGTTTCGCTCAGCATTAAATCATCCATAATTGTCCACTTTGGATCACTTGTCAGAGACTCTTGTTTTTTTATGGCTGAGTAGTATTTCATAGAGTACATGTGCCACATTTTTTCAATCCACTCAACCCTTCTCTGACATTTGAAGTTGTTTTTTGTTTTTTCCTTGCCTTTTTTATTTTTAAGAGGTTTTTACCTTAGGACATGTGCACGCGCCAGAGAGAGAAAGATAGACAGATAAGACAGACAGAAACAGTGAGACGTAGAGTAAGAAATCAGTCACCCACTCTGGGGCAGGTAATCACACTGCAATCCCTTCTCCACTCTCCTCCTGGGATCTTGGACATGTATGCATATGCACTCATTGTGGGTCTCAAGTCACTGGGTCTAGGACTAGAACCCTCGTTGGCCATGTGCAAGTTCAGTGATGTAACTGTTACACCATCTGCTGGCCCCGACATATGGGTTTTTCAATCCAAGCAACTCTTCTTTGACATTGGATTCCATGTCCCAGCAATTGTGAATAATGTTGCAATAACATGGATGTGCAGCAAGTATTTTTCTGACTGAGGGCATTCTTATTTTTTGGGTAGATGCCTAAGAGTAGAATCGCTGGGTTGTATAGGAGTTCTCTTTGTTTCGGAGGAAACTCCATATTATTCTGTACAGTGGTTATTCTAATTTACATTCCTACCACAATATAAGAAGGCTCCTTTTCACAACAGTCTCACCAGCGCCTATCGTTTTTCTTCTTCTTAATCTTAGCCATTCTGACTGAAGGTAAGTGGTATCTCATTGTCTTTGATTTGCATTTCCCTTATGATAAGAGATTCTGAGAATGTTTTCATATGCTCTTTGGCCATTCATACATCATTCTTGGAGAGTTGTTTGTTCAGCTCCTTTGCCCATCTTTTAATTGAATTGATTATTTATTTATTTATTGTGAATAAGCTTCTTGAGTTTTCTGTATATTCTAGTTATGAATCAGTCCTCTATCTCTGAAGCATAGTTTGCAAATATATTCCCCTACTCTGAGGGTTGTTTCTTTAGTCTAATTATTGTTTCTTTGGCTGTATGGAAGCTTTTTAGCTTGATGTAGTCCTACTTCTCTTTTGGGTGGAGCAGTTATTGCCTGTCCTTTGGGGGTCTCATTTAAGAAGTCTTCGTCTACTTTGATGTCTCCAAGTGTTCCCCAGTGTTTTCCACTAGTAGTTTTATAGTTGAGGTTTTGTATTTAGATCCCTGATTCACTTTTTTAAAAGATTTTTTTATTTAACTGTATGTATTTATTTTAATTTGACCAGAGAGGAATAGAGTGAGAAAGAGGGAAAGTAAGAAAGCAAGCCATCAGGTCCAGGACTTGAACCTCAGTCAGCCATGTGGAAGTCCAGTGCCCTTAACTACCATGCTACCTGCCAACTCCTCCTTGATACATTTTTAAGTTGATTTTTGTTAATGGTGGGAGATAGGGGTCCATTTATTTTTTCTGTAGATGGATATTCATTACTTCCAGCACTGTTTGGATTCTCTCCTCACCTTTGCTGAGTTGTCTTATGCTCTTTGTTAAAAATCAGTTGGGGGACCAGTAGTTAGCGTAATGGCTATGTCACTAGACTCCCATATAGTCGACTGAGGTTCGCGTCCTGGACCCAGTGGCTTAAAACTCACGTCGGGCATATGTGCGTGCATGCCCAAGATCCCGAGAGGAAGATGGAGGAGAAAGGATTGCAGCGTGGCTATCCTCCCTGGGGGGTGATTTCTTGCTTTCTGTCTCTCTCTCTCTCTCTCTCTCTCTCTCTCTGTCTGACGAACACATGGGTGATTTCTTGCTTTCTGTCTCTCTCTCTCTCTCTCTCTCTCTCTCTCTCTCTCTGTCTGACGAACACATGTGCCTTATAGCAAAAACCTCTTCAAAAAAAAAAAATCAGTTGGCTGTATGTTTTGGGATTTATTTCTGAGTTCTGTATTCTATTCCATTGGTGTACCTGCCTGTTCTTGTGCCAATACTATGCTGTTTTGATTGTCATGGCTTTGTAATATATTTTGAAGTCAGGAAATGAAATGACTCTTACTTTATTCTCCTTGCACAGAATTGCTTTGGTAATACAGGGCCTTTTATGAAGCCATACAAATTGTATGATTGTTTTTTTCTATTTCAGTGAGAAATATCCCTGATAGTTTGATCAGAATTGCATTGAATTTGCAGATTAATTTGGGTAGAATTGACATTTTTATTATATTAGTTTGTCCAATATAGGAACATGAAGTGTCTTTCCAATTTTTGTATCACTTTTAAATTATTAAATTTTAAGTTTTTCGTAGTTTCTCAGTTGAGTTCTTTACTTCTTTGGTTAAGTTTATTCCTAGGTACCATAATTTGTTGTGACTATTGTAAATAGGATTGCTTTCTTCAATTCTACCTCAGTTGTTGTTATTAGTGTATAAAAATACTATAGAGTTTTGTGTGTTGAATTTGTATCCTACCACTTCTCTGTAGTCGTTTATCACTTCCAAAAGTTTATTGTGACTTATTTTGGATTTTCTAGTACATAATCATATCATCTGCAAAGAGAGATCATTTCACATCTTTTGCTACTTGAATGCCTTTTACTGGACTCTCTTTACTGACTGCATCGGCTAAGCCCTATACTGGACAGGAGCGGAGAGTCAGCAGCCTTGCCTTGTTCCAGTCCTCAGTGAAAGTTCAGCTTTCCCCTCTCAGTTATGTTAGCTATGGGTTTGTCATATATGGTTTTTATTGTGTTGAGGAATATCCTTTCTTTTTTTTTTATTATTAGAGGTTTTTGATATAGGGCATGTGCGCTCGCCAGGAAGACAGAGAGAGACAGAGAGACAGAAAGTGAGAAATCACCCCCCAGGGGGGATGGCCACGCCACAATCCCTTCTCCTCCATTTTCCTCTCAGGATCTTGGGTACGCATACACACGCGCCCACCAGGTCCGGTACTCGAACTGCAGTCAACTACATGAGAGTCCAGTGACATAACCATTATACTAACTGCTGGTCCCAAGGAATAACCTATCTATACCAATTTTGCTTAGAGTCTTAATCATGAAGGGATGTCATGTTTTAACAAATGTTTTTTCTGCATAAATTGATATAATCATATCATTGTTTTCCTTTTGTTAATTTGACGTCTTACATTTATTGCATTGTGTATGTCGAACCACCCTTGCATCTCTGGAGTAAAGTCTACCTGATTGTGGGGTATAATCTTATTAATGTGTTATTGATATGATTTGTTAGTATATTGTTGAGGATTTTTGCAACTGTTTATCAGGGAAATTGAGCTGTTGTTTTCTTTTTTTGTTATATCCTTGTCTATTTTGGGGATTGGGGCTATGGAAGCTTCATAGAATGAATTCGGGAATACTACTTTCTTTTAGACTTTTATAAATATTTTGAGGAGAATTGGGGTTAGTTCTTCTTTAAAAGTTTTGTAGAATTTGAAAGTTAAGTCTTCGGGACCCGAACTTTTCTTTCTTGGTAGATTATCTATTACTGATTCGCTCTTGTTTCTTGTCATTGGTCTATTCAGTCTTTCTATTTCTTCATGATTCAATCTTGGTGAGTTATATGTGTCCTGAAATATGTCCATCTCATCTAGGTTTTCTTGTTTGTTGGTGTATTATTGCTCATAGTATTCTTTTATGGTCTTTTGAATTTCTGTTGTTTGTTGTAATATAAACTGTTTTGTTGCTGATTTGATTTATATGGTTCCTTTCTCTGTTTTTCATAATTATTCTAGCTATTGGTGTGTAAATTTCGCATATTTTTCAAAGAAACAGCTTTTAGTTTCATTTATTTTCTGTACAGTTATTCTCTATTTTATTTATTTCTTCTCTGATCTTTATTATTTCTTTTCTACTTGTATTTTTTGGGGTTTTCTTCTTGTTGTTCTTCCAGTTCCCTGAGATGTATCATTAGGTTGTCTATTTGTCACCATTTTTTTTTCTTGTGAGCATTAATTATTATAAACTTCCCCTTTATGACTGCTTTTGCTGTGTTGCATAGGTCATGAAAACTCATTTCTTCATTACCATTAGTTCTAGTGAAACGTTTTATTTCAGGCTTTATTTCTTCAGTGGTTGTGAAGTCATTCAGGAGTAGGTTGTTTAGTTTCCTTGTTGGTGTATTTTTGAGGGTTCTATACTATTAAGTTTGTAAAGGCTTGTTTTGTGCCCTACCATGTGGTCAGTCTTCAAAAACGTTTTATGTGTGGGACCAGAAGTTAGCATAATGGCTATGTCGCTGGACTCCCACGTAGTCAACCGCAGTTCGCGTCCCGGACCCGGTGGCTTAAAACTCATGCTGGGCACGTGTGCGTGCGTGCCCAAGATCCCGAGAGGAGAATGGAGGAGAAGGGATTGCAGCGTGACCATCCCCGCTGGGGGGTGATTTCTCACTTTCTGTTTCTCTGTCTCTCTCTGTCTGTCTGGCGAGCGTACGCCTATAGCAAAAACCTCTCCAAAAAAAAAAAGGAAAAAAAAAAAAACGTTTTATGTGGGGCTGAGAAAAATGTGTACTTGTGGTTGTTGGGTAAAAAGTTCTATAGATGTGTTAAGGCCATTTGATTTATGGTATCATTTAGATCTTGCATCATTTTGTTTATTGTTTTGTCTAGAGGCTCTATCTAGAGGAGACAGTGGAATGCTGAGATCTCTAGTGATTATTGTGTTGCCGTCTCTCTCTCTCCCTCTTGGTATAATAGTCTCTCTCTCGTGTATCCAGCTGCTCTAGAATTGGTGCATAGTTATCAGTGTTATATTTTTTTGGTGAACTTGCTCTTTGGGTTTGGCATCATGTCCCTTGTCTCTTCTTACAGTTTTTGTCTTGAAGTCTATTTTGTCTGATAGAGGGATCATGACTCCAATCTTTTCTTGGTTTCAATTTGCATGGAGTATATTTTTCTAGCCCTTCATTTTGAGTCCATGTGTGTTTTCCTCAGTGAGATGTGTTTCTTATAAGCACCATATGAAGTGTCCCGTATTTTTTTAATCTGTTCACCCAATCAATGTCTTTCAATTAGAGAATGTAATCCAGTAACATTAAATGTCATTTTAGATATTTGCAGACTTATTCCTTTCATTTTGTTGGCTACTATCTTGTTATTTGTTTGTTTGGTTGGTTGGTTGGTTGGTTGGCTGGTTTTTAGTTGTTGTCTTATTTCTCTCTTTAGTTTTCCTGATAAAGTACTCTCTTCAGTACTTCCTGAAGAGCTGTGAAGTGTTGGTAAATTCTTTCAGTTTTTGTTTATCTGAGAATTATTTTTATTTCTTTTTACCATATAATAATCTTTCCAGGTATAGTATTCTTGGTTGAATTTTTTTTCTTTTGGTGTTTTGAATACGTCGTGACATTCTTTCCTCGCCTGCATTGTTTCAGTTGAGAGGTCTGATTTAGCCTAATAAGATGATCTTTGTTAGTAGCTTGATGCTTGTCTCTTGTCATTTTTAGAATATTAATTTTGTCTTTGATTTTTACTAATATGGCCATGATGTCCTGGAGGAAGGATGAAGGATATTTTATGTTGATTCTATTTGGAGTTCTTTACATTTCTTTGATTTAAATTTCTCCATGTTTCTCTAGATTTGGAAAGATTTCAGATAGTATTTCATCGAAGAAATGTTCCAAGCTTTTACCAGCTTCTTTACCTTCCTGAATACCTGTTATATGAATATTTGGATGTTTAATGTTGTCTAGACATGGTGTTTAGAATTTCTCATGTGTTATCCTCATTTTTTATTTTTTGGTTATTTGTTTGTGATTATTTGATCTACTTTGGAGACTTTGTCTTCAAGCTAAGAAATTCTTCTGTATGGCCCAATGTGTTGCTAATGCTTTTGAGGGAGATTTTTAATTTCTTGAATTATATTCTTCATTTCCAGGAGGTTTTTAAATTATTTTTTAGGGTGTCTTTCTCTTTATAGAATTCCTCTGTCATGTCCTGGAATTGTTTTTCTTATTTCCCAGAATTGACGATCTGTTTTCTCTTGCATGTCATTGAGTTTTGTCATAACAAGTGCCTGGAATTCTTTTTCTGACATTTCTGTGAATTATTTTGTGCTGTCTATTGTTAGTGAGAGGTTATTTTGTTTCTTTGGGGGAGAGATTTTTTTGTTTTGTTTTCTTGTGTTTCTTCTGTCTCTGAGCTGGCTTTTGGGTCATCTCATGCAGTATTCACTTTTTTGTATTTAGTGTGGTAGATTCTGTAGTATTGGAGGAGGGGACATAACCTTAAACCCCAGGTGTGTTCCTGTTAGTGGGCTGAGTCTTCCAGATCAGAGCAGAGAAAGTTGACGTAAGTCACCAGGTGGTTGGCCCCTCTACCGACCTGGGTCTCCTGCTGAGCGGGGAACAGAGGAGGAGACAGGAATTAGGGAAGAGGCATGTGCAGTGCACAGGGGGCCCCAAGTCCAAGGCACACGGGGTGGTTGGGCTGCACTCATGATGAGGCCTGCTGAGACCAGAACCCCCTGGCTGGCAGGGTGGTCACAGGGACCCAAGTTCCAAAGGCAGTATCTTTTTATGTAGACATAAAACATACACATACAAATATACGCACATATACGTGTGACATCCATACACACATTTTTTTCCTTTAATTTTTGCCAGAGGGTAAATGCACCTGCCAAAGAGAAAGAGAGAGAGCGAATAGAGAGGGAGAGAGAGAGAGAGAGAGTGAGAAAGCACTCCTCACTGGGCATGGTCGCAGCGTCATCCTTTCTCATCCATCTCTCCCTCCTTTCTTTCGGGATCTGAGGCACGCAGAGGCACAAGCCACGGGTCTGGGAACTGTGAGTTGCCGTGTGAAATCCAGTGACCTTGACCACCATGCTGTAAGCTGGTCTCACATTTTTTAGCTGATTAACATGCTAGCACATTTTCCAGGTAAGTTTAAGTAATTTTTCAAGGAATAGATCATTTGCCATGTTAAGGAAAATTTCCGGTGAATGGCAACAAAGCAGCTTGAAACTTCCTTTATTGTCAAAGTGAAATAGAAAGTGATAAGTAGACAGTATTATGGAGGCAACATACTATGAGAAATATCACTATTTCTTGACATCTGTTAGCTATAGACACATTATCCCTTAGGCAGTCCCTTAAACTCAGTCATTTAACATCAGACACAGTGGCTCTACCATTCTGGGCATTAAAACTTGTACTTCTTAATGTATTGAAGTGGAAACAAAATTTTTCAAAGTTGCCATGAGTCAGACGGAGTATTATTCAGCGATCAGAAATGTGAACCTTGAGTACTAGAATACTTGCAAATAGACTTGGTACTGTGTCAGACAGGAACGTTTCTATCCATGGAAGAGCATCTGTCAGTATGTTCTGTACTATGCCAGGTGGTTTTTCTAAGCAAAAGGATAAACATCGTCCAGCTTCCAGAATAAATTGCTAGTGGATGAAAGGGAATCGTGTAGCTTCACTGCTAAGTAATTCACGTATCTTATATCAAAACAGGACATATGATTACGTGGATGAAAAGTTGCCCATGTGTTCTAGAAGAGTAAAACTACAAAGGGAATCCGTTACTTGTGTCGGGGGCTATCGTTGTAACACGGGTTCTCAAGAATACATGTTCATGTTTCTATCATTATGGTAACTAGTTTAAAAAGTACATGACCCAAGGCCTCAGGGGGTTAATAAGCAGCGTTATTTATTTATTTATTTTTGGTTCCCATATTTTGCAGGTGCCCCGAGGCAGAGCAGCTTAGCAGGCTGTTTTTGGCTCAGTGTCTTCCTGAGGGTGCAGAAAAGCTGCTGGCAGTCGCAGCCGTCCCCAGGTCTTGGGAGCCGAAGTTCTGCTCCCAGGCTCGGTCTCCCGGTGGCTGGCCAGCAGCTGCGCTTTTTCCCACATGGGCCTTCCCGGAGCACGATCCCAAAGCAAGAGCAGGAGAGACAGGTCAGCACATTCTGGCTGTGAAAGCTGCAGTCTTTGAAAAGTAAGCTGCTCTTGGAAACGACAGCCTCTTTCTACCTGCTGCTGTCCATAGTGTGAGCAGGGAATACAGACAGTATGAAGCAGACACTCGGGTCTGAGACGGTCCAAAAAGGATCATTCTAGACGCCGGCTACTACACATATATTATTCTCAATATCTCATAGAAAAGGAAGCACAGACTAATAGAGACAAGAGGAGGGGCTGTGTACACACACACACACACACACACACACATACACATGCATACACACACATACACACACACACACATACACACATATATACACATACACACATGCACACACATACACATACACATGCACACACACATACACACATGCACACAGATACACACATGCATACACATATACACACATGAACACACATACACATATACACACATGCACATAACGCACACACATGCACATGTACACACGCACATACATATACATATATACACATACACATACATATGCATACACACATGCATACACATACACATACACACAGGCATACACATATATACACATACACATGCATACACATATATACACAAATACACATACACACATGCATACGCATACCTACACACATACGCACATACACATACACACACAAACACACACATACATACACATACACATTCATACACACATGCACATACACATACACACATTTACACACACATTTATACACATATGTACACATACATATACACACATACAGACACACATACATTTATACACATACACATAGACATATACACATATATGCTAGACATACATATGTGTGTGTGTGTGTGTGTGTTTAAATTATTTTTCTTCTTTTTGTTGCCAGTGGAGGGAGTATGTTTCTCAAAACTCATTTCTTTTCTTTTCTGGGGTTTTCTTTATAGATGAGACAGCCCATACTACTAAGTGCAGTCCCAGCAGACCCCATGAGTCCTTCCCATCTAATACGCATCTCAAGTGCCCAGTCAGGACAACTTTCACATAAATTAATTAAATAAGAGAAAGCATATCCATAACAGAAGAAGAATAAAAATAAAAAGCTCTTGCAGAGTTCATAACTCTATTTTCAGGGTAAACCATTTTAGATTTCATGCTGCTAAATAGGTTAAAGGAGATAAAAACGGTGGGAGAAGCTGGCATTGGTCTCCAGGGGCCTACAGCCAAACAGCTTGGACCGGGACCCCGTCCTCCTGGAACTGACCAGGCAAGGCCGGCGCCGAGCAGTGCCCACCACGGACGCCTTCGGCAACGCGCCCCGGCACTTTCTGACTTTCCGTCAGGTACAGCCGCTGTCTGAAAATGAAGGCCTCAGGGGATTTACCCTATGGAAATCAAACAGAAATTCTGGACCTAATTATTAAAATGCTTTTAAACATCACATGGTCTGTTGCCTCCTAAACGGGTAACAGTAAATTATTAAATTTTGAGACTTTCCTACAATACAGTGATTCCAAATAGATCTTTTATGAGCTATTCAAAGAGGTAGTGGACATTTTTAGTCGGTTGCTCAGTTTTGTCATTTTGTCATTTTTAATCAGTTGGTTGTTTTGTGTCTAGAAATTCTGAAATTTAAATCGGATTTGGATCAATCTCTTAAGACTCTTTTTTTTTTTTTTTTTTGGAGAGGTTTTTTTTGCTATAGGGCATGTGCACTCACCAGACAGACAGAGAGAGACAGACAGAAAGCGAGAAATCACCCCCTGGGGGGATGGCCACACTGCAATCCCTTCTCCTCCATTCTCCTCTCGGGATCTTGGCCACGCATGCACACACGCCTGGCGTGAGTTTAAGCCACTGGGTCTGGGACTCGAACCGCGGTCGACTACGTGGGAGTCCAGCGACGTAGCCGATATGCTAACTGCTGGCCCCAATCTCTTAAGACTCTTTAAATCCTTCAACAATGATGTGAAATGGCAAAGATTTTGTCTCTGATATGTCAGTCCTGATTGGGTACATTACAATATTTTGTAAAAGTAAATATCAAATACATAGTCTTTAAAATATGTTTTTCAAAATTCATTTGAGAAAAAAAACTATTTAATTCTATTTCTTGGTGTTCACTTTCTCATTTTTCTGTTTTCCATATTTCCCCTGATTGTAAAATAAAGTTAGGTACCAATCTTGATAATAGTACAATGAAGTGAAATAAAGAAAATATAAAAGAAAGCAAGGATATATTCCCCTTCTGTACCATATTTGGAGTAAAATGACTGCATTTATTTTCATTTATTTCTCACAATAACTTATGAGGTATAAATTTTATAATTTTTAGGCAACAAAACTGGCTCTCAAAGCAGTATAGAGTTGAAGAAATT
Source organism: Tupaia tana (assembly GCA_026018925.1). Lineage (NCBI taxonomy): Eukaryota > Metazoa > Chordata > Mammalia > Scandentia > Tupaiidae > Tupaia > Tupaia tana. Next base: position 67,110,879 of record JAKSZU010000012.1, read on the forward strand.
TGCTAATTTTCACAAAGCAAGACAGTGAAGAACCTTCCAGCAAAGGTCAAATCAGTTTGTCAGCAAAATGACATAAAATAAAACTTTATAAAACTTCCTGTGTTATGTTTTGGACACATGAACTGTAAGCAGTTTCCTTCACTGACATAAAACTTTCCCTTCACCGTGACGGTGACCGTCCCAGGACGGCACCCTGGGTTTTACCGAAGTCTGCTTTTCCTTCTCGGAATCCGGATTTTAGTGCCTGCAGGAGAAAGTACCTGCACGACGGGCCCAGTCAGAGCCCTGGCTGCTGTCTCTGAACCCGCGCACATTTCGCCCTGTCCTCACAACCGACAGCTGGAACACACCTGTCCCACGGCTCCGCAGCTGAAGACCCTGGGAAGCTCGGCTTGGTTTCTTCTCGACTTCCCTCCCTCCCCTTTTCCTCTGCTGAGTTTACTTTGCATCTTTTCTTATTTATTTATTTTTTTTTTTTGAGAGGTTTTTGCCATAGGGCACGTGCACTTGCCAGAAAGACAGAGAGAGACAGAGAGACAGAAAGCGAGAAATCACCCCCCAGGGGGGATGGTCACACCGCAATCCCTTCTCCTCCATTCTCCTCTCGGGATCTTGGGCACGCACGCACATGCGCCTGGTGTGCGTTTAAGCCACCAGGTCCGGGACTCGAACTGCGGTCGACTACGTGGGAGTTCAGTGATGTAGCCTTTATGCCATCTACGGGTCTTGATCTCTGAGTTTTATATGAGCAAATTTTGATCCAAACTGGGTTTAGAGTTACAACAGAAACTGGCCGGGTCCAGGATTGACGGGGCCATGCAGACAACACAAGTTGGTAAAGAGGCTGTCTCCCCTGGCCTGGGTTGGGAAGAAATGGCAAGATAAAGCCAGCGGTTTACTAACTCTCCTTGTGTCGTTTTTCTGGCCTGTAGTTAATTTCTCTGCCCTGAGTTTTACTGTTATTACGGTACCCTGTAAGGGTAAAACATCACCCCCAACCATTACAATAAAACCAATTAGTGATTTTGTAAGAATGTGGTTCCCTAAGACTGGCTGGCAGGAGCCCCAGGAAGTTTAAGACTCCCCCACCTGTCTGTTTTTAAGCCAAAATTAACATATAGATTAAGTTAGTATAAACTCAATTAGCATTAGAAGTGTATGTAGACTAAGTTAGTTTAAGGCTAGTAAATACCCCTTGCTAAAGCTACAGGCCAAAGTTAGGCAAAGTCAGCACATTCACCACAAAACAGAGACTCAGAGATAAAACAAAAGAACTCTTTTCAGTTCCATCTCAGTCTGCCTGTTGTTCGTATACAGAAATGCTATAGATTTTTGGATATTAATTTTGTATCCTGCAACGTTACTGTATTCATGTATTACTTCCAGAAAAATTTTTATGGAAACCATTGGATCTTCTATGTATACAATCATGTCATCTGCAAATAGAAAGAGTTTCACCTCTTCTTTTCCTATTTGAATGCCTTTTATTTTTTTCTCTTTTCTGATTGCAATGGCCAAGACTTCTAGTACTATATTGAAGAGGAGTGGAGAAAGTGGACATCCTTGTCTTGTACCCGTTTTTAGTGGAAAAGCTTTCAGCTTTTCTCCATTGAGGATGATGTTCACTATGGGTTTTTCATAGATAGCTTTTATTGTGTTGAGAAATGGCCCTTCTATGCCCATTTTGCTGAGAGTCTTGATCATGAAGGGATGTTGTATCTTATCAACTGCTTTTTCTGCATCAATTGATATGACCATATGGTTTTTATCTTTCTTCCTATTAATATGGTGTATTACATTTATGGTTTTGCGTATGTTGAACCAACCTTGCATTCCTGGGATAAAGCCTACCTGATCATGATGTATAATCTTTTTGATAAGTTGTTGTATACGATTTGCTAGTACCTTGTTGAGAATCTTCGCGTCTATATTCATCAGGGATATTGGTCTATAGTTTTCCTTCCTTGTCCTGTCCTTATCAGTTTTAAGGATAAGGGTGATAGAGGCTTCGTAGAATGAATTAGGGAGAGATTCACCCTTTTGGATATTTAGAAATAACCTGAGCAGAATGGGGGTTAACTCTTCTTTGAAAGTTTTGTAGAATTCAGAGGTGAATCCATCAGGGCCAGGGCTTTTCTTTGTTGGGAGGTTATTTATAACTGATTTGATCTCCTGGCTTGTTATGGACCTATTCAGACTTTCTATATCCTCCTGGCTCAATCTAGGTAGATTATACCTGTCCAGAAATTTGTCCATCTCATCCAAATTATCTTGTTTCTTGGCATACAGGTGTTCATAGTATCCCCTAATAATGTTTTTTATTTCTACTATGTCTGTTGTTATTTTGCCTGCTTCATTGCAGATCTGATTCACCTGGTTCTTTTCTCTCTTCTTCTTAATAAGTCTCGCTAGTGGTGTATCAATTTTGTTTATCTTTTCAAAGAACCAGCTTTTACTTTCATGAAAAAAGTTGTTCCATTTACCATAGCCAGAAAAAGTATAAGATACTTAGGGATAAATCTAACTAAAGAAGTTAAAGACCTCCATAAGGAAAACTATGAGAAGATAAAAAAAGAAATTGAAAATGACACAAAAAAGTGGAAGGACATCCCATGTTCCTGGACTGGAAGAATTAATATAATCAAAATGGCAATTTTACCCAAATTAATCTACCTATTTAATGCAATGCCAATCAAAGTACCAGACACATTCTTCACAGATCTAGGAAAGACAATCATAACGTTTGTCTGGAATCATAAAAGACCCCGTATTGCCAAAGCAGTTTTGCACAAGAATGGAGTGGGCGGCATCTCACTCCCTGACCCAAAAATATACTACAAAGCTGTGGTAATCAAAACAGCATGGTACTGGCACAGGAACAGACAGGTGGACCAATGGAACAGAATAGAGTCCCCAGAAATGAATGCTCAAACATACAGCCAACTGATTATTTTTTTTTTTATTTTTTTTTGGAGAGGTTTTTTGCTATAGGGCGCGTGCGCTCGCCAGACAGACAGAGAGAGACATAGAGACAGAAAGCGAGAAATCACCCCCCAGGGGGGATGGTCACGCCGCAATCCCTTCTCCTCCATTCTCCTCTCAGGATCTTGGGCACGCACGCACACGCGCCCGGCGTGAGTTGTAAGCCACCGGGTTCGAGACGCGAACCGCGGTCGACTACGTGGGAGTCCAGCGACATAGCCATTACGCTAACTGCTGGTTCCCCAGCCAACTGATTTTTGGCAAGGGGCACCAGTCAATCCTGTGGGGAAAGGATAACCTCTTCAGCAAATGGTGCTGGCAAAACTGGATCTCCACTTGCAGAAAGATGAATCTGAACCCCTACCTCTCACCTCTGACAAAAATAAAGTCAAGGTGGATCAAAGATCTAAACCTAAGACCTCAAACTATAAAACTGCTCCTGGAAAACACCGGGGAAACTCTGGGAGACATTGGGGTAGGGAAAAACTTCTTAAATAAGACTCCCAATGCACAGTCTATGATTCCTAAAATAGACAAGTGGGATTCCATCAGACTAAGAAGTTTCTGCATGGCAAAAGACACAGTGATTAGTGTGAACAGACAGCCCTCAGAATGGGAAAATATTTTTGTAAACTATGCATCAGACAAGGGACTGATAACCAGAATCCACAAGGAACTCAAGCGGCTGTTCCGGAAAAAGACAATCAATCCTATTAAAAGGTGGGAGAATGAGTTGAAAAAACCACTTTCTAAAGATGACATACGAATAGCTAAAAGGCATATGAAAAAAATGCTCAACATCCCTCATTGTAAGAGAAATGCAGATCAAAACAACAATGAGATATCACCTAACCCCAGTCAGAATGTCTAAGATTAAAAAAACAAAAAATGATAAGTGCTGGAGGGGGTGTGGTGAAAAGGGAACTCTCTTACACTGCTGGTGGGACTGTAAATTGGTACAACCACTGTGGAGAACAATTTGGAGATTCCTCCAAAATCTACAAATAGAACTACCATATGATCCAGCAATCCCACTCCTTGGTATCTACCTGAAGGACAGAGAATACTTAATCGAAAAAGTGCTTGCACATCGATGTTTATTGCGGCACTTTTCACAATTGCTAAGTCATGGAAACAACCTAAATGCCCACGAACTGATGAATGGTTAGAAAAACTGTGGCACATATACTCAATGGAATACTATTCATCCATAAAAAACAACAAATCCCTGACTTTTGAAAGGAAGTGGATGAATATGGAAAACTTACTGTTGAGTGAAGCAAGCCATGCTATGAAGGAGAGACATTGTATGTCCCCACTTAATATATACCGAGTGTCTGCACTCTAAATGTGTATATATATATATACATATATATACAAATATATGTATATTGAAACCATTCTGCTTCTGTTGTTATAGAGTTTTAAAATTATACAAAATTATAAGACATTTTGAACATTATCTTTAAAATTCAGTATTTTGAGATCTTGAAAGTTGTTTGTAAACTGTCAAGAATTATGGAGTATGAGCTAAAATTTTTTGCTATGTAAAGTAAATGTATGTGGAAAAATGTAAAAATAAATAAATAAATTTAAAAAAAAAAGAACTCACTAATTGACAGACTCAGCAAACAAAATGCAGAAAACCACAAGTTTCTAAAAAGAAAAAGTCTGGCTGGGACAACAGAATGAACAAACCTGAGGGCTCCAGAGAAAGATTACCTTAGCTGGGAGCTCTTATCTAAAGCAACAGGTAGCTTTCAACTACAAAGAGTTTCTCATCTATGTGCTGTTGACTATGAAAAACTGCTAATAAAACATCCTGTGTTGTCTCCTGAGCTACAAGATCATCTTCCTTTCCCATATAAGATTATAGACTCACCTTCTATTGTTGTAATGTATGAATAGTCCATATATTAACTGTGTCTTTACTTAACAAGAGAAGATATCTATCTAGGTCTTTGCTACCAGCAATGTTACTGCCCTGGCCTGGGACTGAGATTACCAAGCTTCCTCCAAGCCCCCTCTTCAAAAGACCCTGTCCGGTAATCAAGACTGAAGAAGAAAATGCACCAGACAAATAGACTCCTTCATTCTGAGAACTGTGTTTGGCTTCACCTGTTCAAACAAGACAGATATCATATTTTATGATCATTGCTCCTGTGCTTTAAATTCTCTGTTTCATAGAGTAAATCTTTTATTTCTCCCTCACCCCTCCTACTCCTCCCTCAATAAATACGTGTGTTTGGTAGCCGCTGGCGCAGCAGCCTGGAGCTGGCTCTGGCTGTGGCCGGCTGAGAACATGCTAAAGGGCAATGAGGTCTCAGTCTAATTTTTGTTCCTGTTCACCTGCGCTGCCTCTGTCGAGTAGACCCACCCCCGCCGAGGCTAGACCCGGCACAGGATTGGATTGGATTAGGGGATAAACGGGATTCAATCCAGTCGTCTGAGTCAGGCAGAAACTAGCAGCAAGTAGCTATTACTGTGGCAGCTGCAACAAGGTTTTAGGTTAAAATGTGAAAATTAAAAAAAAAAATTTTCATGTAATTTTTATGTTCAATATCTTAGTTTCTTTATTTGTATGCTTAGGGAAAGATCATTGACTAAATTCATAAAGGAGGGTTCAGAGCCAGTGCCAGGATAAATTGTTTTCTACTTAGGGTTTTCTTGGCTTGAAGAGACTTAAAATTTATGTAAAAATATGGAATTCCTAATTCTAAAAATCAACGTCCTTCCAATATTACAAAAATGGTGAGATCTTAGCAATGTGATTTGAAATCGCTATGGCCATTATGAAGAACATTCTATATAAACCAAATGGCTCTTTAAAAAGCATGATTAAAATTGAGGGTTCCCAATTTAGGTCCATCCAGGGATGCCCATTAATATGCAGAAACTTCTGAAAGATTTCATTCTGTTTTATCTCTTAAGACTCTATAAAAGATAAAGGATAAGCTTAAGTGACATTAAGAAGTTCTACCAAAGTTTTTGCTGTTACCAGCCTGCCCAAAGTAAAAAAAGAAAGCTAGATAAATGACTTACTAAAACGGTTTAAAATACACCTACAGGTCAAACTGGGTTGTTGCTTGTTAAGCAATATCTGAGTAATATCCATGCTGAACTATAGGTTGAAAATAGTTTCTTTGGTTTCATTAATGGACTCCACCTTAAAATCAGTAATTAATTTAAAAACATGCTGAGTTTAAAAATATCCATTAAATTGGTCTCCAAAAATACAACTTTCTAGCAAATTAGTGTCTATTTAAAAATCTTGGAAAAAATTCTATGTATTTGTAAATACATCCGTGTTGGGTCACTAAAGTTCCTTACAGTGGAAAATGCATGTATAACAGTGCAGATGTTCAGGGCATCACTGTGGCCTGAACAGAGAAGCCCAAGTGTGGCCCAATCCCAGCCCCTGTATGCCACTTAAAAAAGACATATATGCCCCCAAACCTCCACTATTAGGAAAAAAAATGGAGACAAAGGGATTTCTAGGTGACCCCTCCCTGCTGGTTGTGCTTCCCCCTACTTCACAGATAACAGGGACACCGGGGCCCTCTGGCAACTAATCTGCTTAGCAGTTCTTTAATCATCCCAAATCCGTTACATGCCTTTAAAATACAAACTCTCTACCTGGTTTAACCTACAAATTGTACCTAATAAATACATACTTAGGGTTAGCGCAATTGATGGCAAAACTAACAATTAGAAAGTAATGCTAAGGGACTTGTTATTAAGGGTATATATAAAAGTAAAAACAAGTTATTCATTGTTTTGACAGACTCAGTAAAAATCTGATAACGTCAGTCCCAGCTTTAGGGGACTTCTCCTCTGGACAAGCAGGGAGGAAGGACCAGTTTCAGTTCTTCACAAGGAAAGTGAAGGTAAGCAATGGCTGGCAAGGCCACGGAAGCCAGGGTGGGGCTAATCAGGACAACGCCTCGATCCTCAGTTCCATACGGGAGTCTGTAAGGACTTCAGGGTTAAAATAGAAAGCACTCTCATAGGGGGGGGGGGGGGGGGTAAAGAACTTTTCAAGAAAACTGAGAAATCTTTTGTTTTCGTGTGCATGTATGCAACCATGTTATGTGGCATGTTGTATGTCTGTGTGATAAAAGGCCTTAAGGAATTCCACTCCATTTATAAAAAGATCACTTGGGACCAGCAGTTAGCGTAATGGCTATGTCGCTGGACTCCCATGTAGTCAACTGCGGTTCGAGTCCCGGACCCGGTGGCTTAAAACTCACGCCTGGCGCGTGTGCGTGCGTGCTCAAGATCCCGAGAGGAGAATGGAGACGGGATTACGGCGTGGCCATCCCCTCTGGGGGGTGATTTCTCGCTTTCTATCTCTCTGTCTCTCTCTGTCTGTCTGGTGAGCTCACGCGCCCTATAGCAAAAACCTCTCCAAAAAAAAAAAAAAAAAAGATCGCTCATACAAATTAATTTAAATGCTTTTCAAACTCAAGTGACTTAAGTAAATAAGCTTGTTTCAAATATGACAAAAGGAAAGGGTTTAATAAGTGAAGATCATTACAGTTTTTATCATAGAGCTTGTTCAGCGCTTATTAATCCTACAATATCGTAATTCTCTTGATATGGTTCGTTTAATAAAATACCTGGTATATTATATGTTACATGGCAGATATCTGACCAACAGCAAATGGATTAATAAGTAGCCTTCTTCTTCTTTCCTTTTTTTTTTTTTTTTTTTTTTTTTTTTTGCTACAGTGCGTGTGCACTCGCCAGAAAGAGAGAGAGAGAGAGAGAGAGAGAGAGACAGAAAGCGAGAAATCACCCCCAGGGGGGATGGCCACACCGCAATCCCTTCTCCATTCTCCTCTCGGGATCTTGAGCACGCACGCACACGCCCGGTGCACGCACATGCCCGGCGTGAGTTTTAAGCCACCCGGTCCGGGACGCGAACCGTGGTCGACTACATGGGAGTCCAGCGACATAGCCATTATGCTAACTGCTGGTCCCGCTTTTTGCTATATTTGACAAGGTTTCTCTAAAATCAAATTCTAAATTATTTTATCTTAAAATAACTTTTGGATGTTTACAGAGGACCCTTGAAACATCCAAAAGAAAGATGTTAGAGCCAATCAGACTCACTTTAATATGTTAAATAATAGGGAAACCTTGTCAAATTAAGAAATTTAAATTTTCTTTACATTATATTTGAATGATATGTATGGACATATTATATGTATATATGTTTGTGTGTGTATTTATACATGCACTGTGTTTCAAAGAGAATTGGGATTTTCAGGAATCTTTGATGTGATTATCAGTCATGCTGTAGGTTATTATGTTAGATTAGTGTGTGTCACAGATATAGACAACTTTCTTTTTCAGTTGTAAACTCTTGTCAGATCTTTAACTATGGCTGGTTCAAGTCTTACTGTTCATAATTAGTTGCTTTGTTGATGTATTTCTTAAAGGCTTTTTTTTTTTTAAATAACATAATCTGAAAGTGTTCTGTCTTTTAGGAAATTCATAAAAAGGATGGAAAGAAGTAAAATGGGTATAAAAGAATGTAAACCCAGGGTGAAGCATGGATGCATGGAGCACCTATGGATGGCCCAGCCCTCTCTGAGTCCTCAGAGCTCACTGTTGAAGACCTCTGTGCTCCGCGACTCACAAATAGAGAAAATGATCCAGATTAAAAAAAAAAAAAAGATAATTTATATGGTAGTATAGTATAGTAAATGCTCTAAAATTACTAAAATGTCTTATAGCCAATGTGTAGTTCGTTGATTTAATATTGAAAAGAGTAAAAACTGCAGATACATTGCTACCATCTGATGTGCCATTTAAATATTATAAAGGAATTTCACTCATTGCCATTTTTATCATACATTTTTAGTTGTGTAGGACTTTTCCATAAAGGAAAGTAATGCTGTAACAGTTGTCAAAAGGTTATTAGAAAATGTGTTCCTCTCATGAGCCATTTCTGGACAAATCTGAGGTAACTGAACTCTGCCAGGCTCTAATGCATTATGCCAAAGTGTATTTTGCTCAGGTAAAGAATGCTGTTTGAGATTCACTGACTGAAGACAAATCAAGCCCTCCACGGTCCACAGTAGGGGGCTTCTGGAAACGATAAAAGAAAAAGGCTGCATGTGGGCCTTGTTGGAAGACATCGCACCAAATTCCGCTCACCACTCCACTGCAGTGCAGCTTCAGAACTTGAACTCTGGGTTCACAACTCAGAAGAGCTACTTTAGATTTTTAAAACTGTGTACCTGTTGGGGACTTCAAAGTAAAACTGACCAAGAAAATTTCTTCTTCAAAACAGACATCTTGGGGACCAGCAGTTAGGGTAATGGCTATGTCACTGGACTTCCAGGTAGCCGGCCACAGTTCGAGTCCTGGACCCGGTGGCTTAAACTCACGCTGGGCGCGTGTGCATGTGTGCCCAAGATCCCGAGAGGAGAATGGAGGAGAAGGAATTGCGGCATGGCCATTTCTTCAGGGGTAATTTCTCACTTTCTGTCTCTCTCTCTCTGTCTTTCTGGTGAGCGTACGCACCCTATAGCGGAAAAAAATAAATAAATAAATAAATAATAAAAATAGACATCTTGGACACGGACAGCTGTGCCCCAGTATCTCGGGTCAAGACTTCTCTGCCATCGTGAAAGCTTTATGTTGCTTCTTTTTAAATCTCAATTTTTGTTGTCTTAATTCTTTCCTCTTCCTCACAGGAAATCCATGGGACCATAATCGGCGGTTAACTTTAATTTGAACTTAAGTCCTAACACAAAGCCAGAATAGTTAAGTTTATAGACTAACACAGAAAAGATTTCTGTAAGGTTCCTGGAGATCACTTTTGAAGTAAAGGAGTACTGGTTGTATATAAAGCTTATCCATAAACTGGAGAATTTTTTCAATTTCTAGACAATAAGACCTCCTGGGGTTTCGGGTGGGTAAAAGCCACCCTTCAAAAGGTGAATGATTAACCTACAAGTTTCACAAAACACTTAATGAAACGTCATCCAGCGTTAGATGATATCCTTGTTGTTCAAGTTAGGGGCTTACATTTAATACTAAGTGAAACTGAACGTTATACCTACCTCTCTCCTGACTTTAATGCCACAAAAAGTTTAATCAAAAAAGTGGCTGATACTGGGACCAGCAGTTAGCGTAATGGCTATGTTGCTGGACTCCCATGTAGTGGACCGTGGTTCAAGTCCCGGACCTGGGGGTTAAACTCATGCCAGGTGCATGTGTGTGCGTGCCCAAGATCCCAAGAGGAGAATGGAGGAGACAGGTTTGAGGCGTGGCCATCCCCCCGGGGGGGGAGGGTGATTTCTCGCTGTCTCTCTGTCTCTCTCTTTCTGGCAAGTACACAGGCCCATAGCAAAAAAACAAACAATAACAAGAAAAAAACACTCTAAAAAAAAAAAAAAGAAGTGGCTGATACTGCTGTTTCCTTAGACTCAGCCACCAGATACACTAGGGTAGTCTCTCCGAAGTCAGGAACAGATGACGCGTTTACAGGTATATCTACTAGTCAGTCACAGACGTCCTAAGTGGTGGATGCAGGCTGTGTTCCTCAAGGTTTATTTTTAATGTTTGTATTTCTCCTGGTAGGCCTCTAGGTTGCTATGACTTATATTACTGGACTAACAACATTTTTAATCAGGCCGTTTTACCAAGAACCATGTCCTCAGTTATCCCAGTCCAGACAACGAGGCTCGAATACCGTCTAAGCGCCCATGTGGCCTGGACCTGAACCTGTCTAAATTCATGTGGCTTGTTTCGTGGGAACTTTGGCTAAGGGGTACACCTTCGTCCTCACCTTAGTCCTCCTGGCGGGCTCCGTCCTCTCCTGTCTTCAATGTCTGGTACCAGCCCTCGACCGCTGAAGGGTCCTGTCTCAGCCAGATCCGTGAAAGGCCAAGGGAGCCCCGTGTGACCTGTGGGCCGTCACGTTCCACCTCTGTGACATCGTGACCTGTGACTCCATGCTGGAGACCAGACGACACTGCTGCCCTCTATGCAGAGACCAAGACAATGTCTTTTAAGATGGTGACAGAGAGTGGCGCAAGTGCCCCAAGTTTCGGTCAGTCTCTCAAGTGTTTGAGAGGCTGACCAAAAGGGGGTAAATTGTTAAACAATTCGGGCCTAAAACAACCAGAACTGGGACGCCCACACTGGAATTCCTGTGAGAGCCGAAATGGTAGGCTGTTTCTCTGAGCTGGTTGCTAGGTTACAGGGATCACCGCAGCTGGGCCTCAGTCAATCACAGGCATCCCGCCCTGTAAGTCCTGTTAATGGGGACAAACTTCAGACGTAACCAATGACGTCTCTACCTCGCTCCCTCACGTAGGATTTTTGTACACACTTCCTTTTACTTCACACGTCACTTTCCTGTCCCACTAACTTAAACTCGAGTTGACCACGAGGCTGGCTGGAGTTGTCTGGAAGTGGGGACAGCTCCCCAATTTAAATAGTGTGAACATTTGCTCTATTAAAACTCTACTCTATTAAATTGACTGGTTTATTTTTCTTTTAACATGCCTAAAGAAAATTAAAATATGAAAGCATAACATCACAGGAAACTTTATGGATCTTAGAAACTTTTTCTCATTTCTACTATCTGTCTAGACATGTAACTTTTGTTTTTCTTCGTCTTCTCGGCCCTTACTATGTTATTGACTGTTAAAGTGGATCTGGACAGGTTCAAGTGTCCTGGCCCTCTCTGAACCCTTTCCCAAATGTTGATCAGAGACTCGATTCAAGTTCTGAGCATAAGGCTTTAAGCACATGAGGCTCTTGTTTTGGGGGGAATACTGATATTTTAGCTATTCTTCCAAAAAGAATGAAGAGACCAAGAAAAGCCTGAAAGTATTCAAGTGCCACATCTATCTTTAAAATCACAAATGAAATAAGGCAAAGCAAAGTTTAGTGGATTTGACTGAGCAAATGTGGAGCAATAATTGTATTTCAAGTTTTACCAACTTACAATAAAAGAAAAATAAGCCAAATGCACGAGAGGATGCTGTGTGGATGAGTTGACTGAAGCTGGAATTCAATTTTAAAATACTTTTTTTTAGTTTGTTGTAGGATCTGTGCTCACTGGAGAGAGAAAGTGAGAGAGAGATAGAGATAGAGATAGAGAGAGAGAGAGAGAGAGAGAGAGGTCACCTTCTTGGGAGAATGGCCACACTGCACCCCCTTCTCCATTCTCCTCTTGGTATATTCTAGGTACACATGCACGCTCATCTGGCCTGATTCTCAAGCCACCAGGTCCAGGACTTGAACCTCGGTGTCAACCATATGGGATCCAGCCACCTTAATCTTCATGCCACCCTCTGGCCCCTGGAATTCAGTTTTAAAGGCTAACTTCCACATAGTAAGGTGTACCCAAGTAACATAGAAACAAACGTAGTGAAGGAGGTTGTTTGGAGTGACTTTTGTTTGTAATTTCTTATTTTCAAATATAAAGAAGTAAATAATAGGTATTTACATTAAAAGTATGTTGAAATGGCATTGAGCCTTAGGACAAGAAAATAATAATTTCTCTTCTGGAAAAGAAGCTAAAATTGACAAGCAATGGCATTTCTCAGATACCAAGTGCAGACTACTGACAGGCTGGGCGTATTAACTGAGCAAAAACGGGCCTTTCATAGCAAAGACATAGTGCATTAGCCATAGACAATTTCATTCAAATGGTTTCAGTTCTCTGCCTATGCTTAAAACAGTGGCAGATTGAAGGCTGCATTCTAAACTTCAAATCTTAAACACTCCACACATTGCATCCTTAGAAAAACCCAAATAAAAGAGGAACACATTTTCCCCTACTTTAGGGCATGTTTCTCCACTCAAAAATCTGAATGAATAGGAATATTTATATATCAGCAGGAAATGGATTAGAAGGAAATAAACCAATCTCTCATTTTCTCATAATATGCAATGTAAATGTCTATGTGAGTGTGCATTTTTCCCCTCCAAAAGTCCTTAATGCAAACAATAAGATATAGGGATATTAGCATATTCTATTCCATTTCATTGTTAACAATTTCCTTGTTGTAAGCAATTATATGAATTGAGGCTAACGACAGAGCAGTCTATATCAGACTTGAAAATAGGGAGAAAATTCAGTTCATTTTTTTGAGCATAAATATGAAATAGAAAACAATGTTTTTTGAGAGGTGTTTTCTATACGGTGTGTGCCCTTGCCAGAAAGACAGAGACAGAGAAACAGAAAGCAAGAAATCACTCCCCAGGGGGCATGGCCATGCCTCAGTCCTCCTCCTGGGATCTTGGGCATGCACACACATGCACCCAGCGTAAGTTTAAGTCACCAGGTCCAGAACTTGAACCACATGGGAGTCCAGTGACATAACCATTACACCAACTGCTGGTCCCTAAATAGAAGGCAATTTTATTGTAATGGTAATGATCATTAGTAAAGCAGCACTATATTATTTAACTATTATTTAACTATAATACATATGGTTTCCAAAGAGACAGTGAAAAGAAACAGTAACTATGATTAAATGTGGGACTCTTCAGCAACTTTCGCCTAGTATATATATTCTTAAGGATGTTTACCTTAGAGTGTGTGTGCGCTCCTAGAGATACAGAGAGAAACAGAGAGAGGAGAAGTGAGAAATCACTCCCCAGAGGTGATGGGCTCATCACAGTCTCTTCTCCTCCAGTCTCCTCCCGGGATTTTGGGCACACACACACACAGACACACACACACACACACTTGGTGTGATTTTCAAACTACCTGGTCTGGGCACAGTTGGCCTTGTGGGAATCCGCCTGCCTTAACCACCTGCTGGCCCTTGTCTAAATAGTATTTTTAATGATACCTTGAACATCTTAGTGAAAAAAAGGATTCTTCCCCAAGACTCATTAAAACATTCAAAAGAGGGCAATGATCTATAAATTTATTGCTTTGACATCTGAGATAGCCTCCTTACATATAAATATGTCATTAATAACAAAAAATATCATCTCTCTCCGATTAATTATAATAGAGTCAGCAAAACACAATGCCCTCTCCAGGATGCCCGGGAGACAGGAGGAGGTGGAGGGTCTCGCTGTCTGCCTCTCCAGCACTGAGAGTTTTATGTTTATTTTATGCTAAGGTTTTTTCTTTTTTTTTTCTTTTTCATAAAAGGGAACGCTGGGAGAAATGGAGCTGATATATCTTGGCGGAATGGAAGTCTATATATAAAGACCAGCTGTATAAACAGAATTCTTGGTTGGCGATCCTCTCTCCTTCCGGTGCTTTGGCTTTTCTGGTCCCTTCCTCATGGCCTTACTGGTTTCCGATGAGACATCAGATATTAATCTCGATCTCTGCAGGTGATTGATCATTTTTCTTTTGCTGCTCTAAATTTTTTTCTTTTTCTTTCAACAAAGACAAATCCTTTATCTTTCAATAAATCCCCTTGAGTTTATCCTACTTAATAAATGTGACTGCGCTGAACATCTTGGAGAAGCACATTAATTTTAAATCACATTGGAGATGTCTTATGCCATCACTTTATCCAAGGTTATTTATTTTTTCTCTCTCGCTCTCTCTCCTGGATACTGGTCCTTCAGGTCTCTGAGGATCCGTTCAGTTCTCTTCATTGTTTCTCTTCTGTTCTTCACACCAGATAATCTCAATGGACCATATTCCAGTTCACCGACTCTTCACCAGTTCGGCTGTTGTTGAAACCCTCTAGTAGTTTTTCCTTTAAGTAATCTTCTTTCAACTTCATATTTTCTAGTTAGTTATATTTTACAATGTCTGTCTTGCTATCAATATTAATTATTGGTTAGACATTCCTTTGACACTCTCCTTCGTTCTTTTTGCTAGGTTTCTTTAGCTATTTGAAGACAATTAAAACACTTTATTTAGGGACCAGCAGATGGCATAATGGTTATGTCACTGGACTCTCACATTGTCAACCGCTGTTTGAATTCTGGACCTGGTGAGTTAACACTCATGCCAGGCGTGCATATGTGCGTGCCCGAGATCCCGAGAGGAGAATGGAGGAGAAAAGAATGATGTGTGGTCATCCCCCCAAAGGTTGATTTCTCGCTTCCTGTATCTCTATCTCTCTCTGGTGAGCACATGCACCCTCATTTTACCTAGTTAGTAAAAAAATCTAGGCTCATTCAAGAAGAGTTTTCTGTTGAACTATTTTTTTTCCCTGTCTATTGGCCATTTTTTCCTATTTCATTCCATAGGTATAATTGTTTGCTTGAAAATGGAACATAAGATCATATTGGGTTGTCGGTCGGAAAAGTGACTTTTCCGACAACCCAATATAATACGGCAACTCTAACAATCAGATCTCTCCTCTGCAGGTCTGGGTTGTCGTCTGTTTGGTCACTCCTTCTTTGTGCAGTCACATTCCTGAACCCTATATTTTTTGCACGGTGACTACTGAGGTCGACACCCAGTTAACTTATTAGTAGCTAGTGGGCACTCAGAGCTGCCCTTAAACTCCTCGAGTCTGTCGTGCTGAGCCCTCCCCGTGTGTGCCGGGGCATACCTGGCACTAGGCTGCATCCGTCATTCCAGGTTGGGGACCCCTCTCGGTGTCCTGAGCCCTCCCCGTGTGTGCCGGGGCATACCTGGCACTAGGCTGCATCTGTCATTCCAGGTTGGGGACCCCTCTCGGTGTCCTGAGCCCTCCCCGTGTGTGCTGGGGCACACCTGGCACTAGGCCGTGTCCGTCATTCCAGGTCGGGGACCCCTCTGGGTGTCCTGAGCACCTTTCCCCCCCCCCCCCCAGCCTCAGAAACGCGTCCCAGGCACTCAGAGCCTGCTGTAGACATCTTATTTCCAAAGTATTCTTTTAGTTTTTGGGCAGACTCTTGTCTCCACCGCCTCAGGTGGCTCTCGTATGTATTAAAGTACTGTCCCTGATTCTTCTCTGTAAACTTCACGGCAACAGGGCTTTCCCACGGTGGGTGAGCCTGCTTCCAGTTAAATAATGACAGTGTCCTGGGAATGGCGGTGTTCTAGGTAGTTATGACAGGTCATTTGAGGACATGCTCTGTGGAGAGTGATTTTTGAGGAGGTTGAAATCCGGTTTGTCCCTGCGTTGCTGGAAGCCTCCCAGAGTTCGCAGACAGCGGAGCCACGCGGCTTACAGGCCTCCAAGGTCTTCCTGGCGATGGGGGAGGAGCACGTGACTAGGTCAGCTTAAGATGCCGAAACTCTGGACCTGCTGAAGTGATGCAGTCTCTGCTTACTACATTCCCTTTGGAATTCTCCAAGACTTGGCATGACTTCCAGAATTCAGAAAAAGTTGATTTTAATCATTTTACCAGTTTTTGGTTGCTTTAATGAAGGAATGGGTTGAAAAGAAGTCATTACTTTGTGATCTGAAGTCCCTTACATTATTAAGAACTAAAAAGAAATAAATAATAAAAAGCAGAAATTATTTTAACTTTACAGATAGTATTCAAATTGAATAAAATATTTTACATACAAAGTTAAATGTGTACTTAACAACCAACCATAAAGTTAATAATAGCTCATGGGTACTTTTTCACATTATAGAATGTGAAAAATATGCGAATACAAATCTAAGTGGTCATAATAGAATGACTGAATTGAGTAACTCAAGTTCTATCTGGGGCTTTACAATCACTGTGGCGACATTGTTTATTTTGCAGTATAAACTATTATTTAAGTATTCATCTGAGTAGTAAAAACAGAAGTATGTGGGAACACAGAGATTCGAGACACAAACTTTCTCGAGCAAGCTCTGTCACCCTTACAGCGGATACATGGAAATGAGTCCAGGTGTTCTACTGGTGTTTGCCTCTGTAGGTGGAATTTGCTCATAATAATACTGGACTTCCACATGACCAGCTGTGTGTGGAGTCCAGGACCTGGAGGCTTGTTTTCTCACTTTTTCTCTATCACTCTCTGGTGAGCACAAGTGCCCTGCAACAAATTTAAATAAACATAACAAATAAAATTAAGTAACTAATTCTTTTTTTTAAAAAAAGAACACAATGGTTACTAGAGGATAGGTTAAAAAAAATACACAAATTTGAAATACACATATAATTTCAGCTGTAATCCAAGCAAATGTCTAGAATTTTGGATAAGAAATGATATTTTGGGAGAAGAGTATTTTATTATTGACACTTTTTTAGATGTACTGGTACTTGGAGATAATAAAAAGCTGCATAACTTTAATGGCTTTTACTACTCTTTTAAAGTTTTGTGCAGAAAATACATTTCTCAGCATTCGTACTTGACCTACTCACGTGCTCCTCTTCCCATCTCCAAGAAAACTTTGGAAATGAGCAAATGGTTCTCACCTCCCCAATTATGATATGCTACATTTCGAAGTTCTTTGATTTTTCCAAGGTTGTCGGCTATCCAGAAAATGTTCACTTTAACATGTCTCACTTCCTTATCTCTCGGTCATAGACACACGCAGGGCAATGCATTTTAACACGCGCAGTGCTGACTATTCTAGGTGCTGTGTGACAAGCACTTCCTTTGTACCACTTGTCTCGTGAAGGTGTGATATATTGAGCCATCATAGCACAGAACTCACATGTGATTTCTACTTTGGAACTTTAATACATGTTTTGTGAATTTACTTTGATTCTGAAAATGAAGTGGGGCTTCTTCCCTCTGCATCTCTCGACATGAGAGGAAGGTTAAGGCGATGTTGGTCTGCTCTTTCGTCTCAGGCTGATGCTGCCGCATGTGTAGGAGCTCGAGACACACAATGCCCAGAGTCTGGTGCCAGAAACAATGCTTTCTCCCTCTAATCACTAAATTTAGTTTAAAATGCAGGTCCTTCGTGGCATTTTACAAACACAGGCTTATCTTTATCTTTATAGGTTATCTTTATCTTTAGTGTCTGAATGGCCACTAGACATGTTGTCCAGCAACTACCCCAGCATGACCATGGGGAAAGCTAGTTTTCCTCGATGTTACCTCCAGTAGCGTCTTTTCTCTTTCGAGGCCCAATTATCTTTTAAAAAATTATTTATCTAATTTTATTTATTATTATTTTTTCTAAACAATTGTTTATTTCATTTTTATTTATTATTATTATTTAATTTGCTACAGGGCATGCACGCCCAGCAAAGGCTTACCAGAGAGAGAATGAGAGTAAGAAAGCAAGCTGCCAGGTCCAGGACTCAAACCGCAGTGGGCCACGTGGGAGTCCAGTGCCCTAACTACCATGTCACCTCCTGATCCCAGTGAACTCTTGATCTTTTAACATGTCTGCTGTTACCCTGGCTTTGAGTGTCATATGCCAAAAGTCTCTCTGTTTTTCTTTTTGATGCCTAGGGTACTAGAACATTATGAAATGGTGCTTCTCCTTTTCTTTCAGGGTTGCCTTCACCTTTGGTATGTAAAAGTCAGTTCTGCATTTCCAAAGGAGCTTTCACCTACTTTGTTCTCTAGAGAGTCAGGTATGAAATGTCTGAGGCTCTATGGGGCACAGTCTTTGTCACACTGATTTGCCTTTGCCATTGTGTCACAGACAATATTTACATGATTACAAACAGCTATTTTATAATAAAATGTATTAATGGACCTGAAATTAGAATTTGATATAATTTTACATTTTACAGAATATTATTCTATGATTTTTATTCCAACCATTAGAAAAGATCATGGTTTTCTTAGCTGAAAGGCGGCACAAAAACACACAGGGGACCAGCAGTTAGCGTAATGGCTATGTCGCTGGACTCCCACGTAGTCGACCGCGGTTCAAGTCCCGGACCCGGCGGCTTAAACTCACGCCGGGCGCGTGTGCGTGCATGCCCAACATCCCGAGAGGAGAATGGAGGAGAAGGGATTGCGGCGTGGCCATCCCCCCTGGGGGGTGATTTCCTGCTTTCTATCTCTCTGTCTCTCTCTATCTGGCTGGCGAGTGCACGCGCCCTATAGCAAAAACCTCTCCAAAAAAAGAAAAAAAAAAAACAAACACACGGATCACACTGGTGAAAGAACACAGCTTGCCAGCCCATGTAATGACAGAACGCCCGAACAATCTGAGGAGCGTTTCTGACAGGCTCGTTGGAGGCATTAGCTCCCCCATCTTACAGACAGCTGCACTTGGGGAACATCAGCAATGCCCTCGCAACAGCCAACATACCTGAACACTGAAATCAAGAACAATACCGTCATCCAGGGATGGAGAAAGCATGGATAGATAGAGGAGATAGAAGTATGACTTTGTATGTTATTTATTGGAAATAACTATCTACATTAGGTTTGGCTTTCATAGTATTACTTGAGAGTTGCTCGTATACCTCTTGAAAATAGTTTTTTCACTCATTATCAGAAGCTAAGGGACTCAAGAGTACGGAAGTGGAGAGGGCAACTGTAGACATTAGATGCTGGGTATGGGGGCTAGGAGGAACTGGGATTAATTAAAAGACACAAGAGTGAGGATCAGCAGTTAGTGTAATGGGTATGTCGCTGGACTCCCACGTAGTCGACCACGGTTCACGTCCCGGACCCGGTGGCTTAAATTCATGCCAGGTGCGTGTGCGTGTGTGCCCAAGATCCCGAGAGGAGAATGGAGGAGAAGGGATTGTGGCGTGACCATCCCCCCTGGGGGGTGATTTCTCGCTTTCTGTCTCTCTGTCTCTCTCTGTCTGTCTGGCGTCTGGCGAGTGCACGCGCCCTATAACAAAAACTTCTAAAAAAAAAAAAAAAAAGACACAAGAGGGCACGTAAATAAGAGAAACAGGATTCGGATTGGGTATCACAGTAAAGTCATGAGTGTCAGTGACAAAGTAATACACACTACAGAAAACACACGATTTTGACTTTGCATCACACAGTGTGGTACTGAATGTTGGGGAGGGTGAATGTCCTATACCTTTGATCTGATTTCTGTACACGACATATTGCTCACATGCTTAAAAACACCATACTGTACCTCACGAAGATGTAAAATGATCATGCACAAAGTAGAAATTATAATTAAAAATGTTCAAAGTCTCTTGTCATAAGGGAAATGCAAATTAAAACCACAGTGAGTTACCATTTAACTCCAATTAGAATAGCTAGGATCAAAAAAATAAGAACAAGGGACCAGCAGATAGCGTAATTACTATGTTGTTGAACTCCCATGTAGCTGACCGCGGTTCAAGTCCTGGACCTGGTGGCTTAAACTCACGCCTCCCATGTTTGTACTGAGTGCTTCACTTTGAATGGGTGTCGAATTTTTTGCGTGCGTGCCCAAGATCCCAAGAGGAGAATGGAGGAGAAGGGATTGCGGCCTGTCCATCCCCCCTGGGGGGTGATTTCTCGCTTTCTGTCTCTCTCTCTGTCTTTCTGGCGAGCGCACATGCCCTGTAGCAAAAACCTCTCCAAAATAAATAAATAAATAAATAAGAACAAGCGGTGACAAGGCTGTGGTGAAGAGGGAACCCTCTTACAGTGTTGGTGAGAATTTAAATGAGTACAGCCTCTGTGGAAAACAATATGTAGGTTTCTCAAAAAACTACAAAAAGTATTACCATATAACCCAGTAATCCCACTCCTTGATATTTACCCAAAGATAGGAAAACACTCAGTTGGAAGGACACTTGCACGTCTATGTTTATTTCAACATTATTCATAATTGCTAAGATATAGAGTCAACCTAAGTGTCCAAGAAACTGATGACTGGGTTGAAAAACTATGGCACTTACATATCATGAAATATTACTCTGGCATTAAAAAAAGAAAGAAAAAAGAAACACAAACAACAACAACAAAAATAAATGAAAGTCTATTGTTTTATTTAAAGTGGATACAGTGTTAAGTGAAATGAGCCAGACTTTAAAAGATAAACACTGTATATCCCCAGTCGATTCAATATACGAATGTCTGTACTCTATGGCAGAAATGGAAAGAGCTGAAGATGCGACAGTAGAGAGGATACGTGTAGATACTAGTAGAGATTGTAGAGGAGGGTAACCGGGGGTAGAGAGTGGGTGGTAGAGGGTGGATGGGAGGGGCAAAGGGAAGCATCATTAAACAGACAAAGAAGGTAAAGCTCTTTGTTGAAAAAACATTTCTATAATTTTTTCTTTATAAAAAAAGGAAACAATTACAATTAAGGAAAAGAAAAAGCAATATTTGTTTTTAGATTACTTGAGTCCATTTTTGTAATATAAAACTTCTCAGTGATGTCATCTCGCTAAGGAAGTCAAGTGTGACAGTAAATTCAAAGCTTTTTCTAAATGTCTGTAGCATTTTTTCTTAGTATTTGAAATATCTTAAAAGTTGTTTATTGCAGTTCTTGAAAGCCAATTAAAAGCTCTCCTGTTGGTTCACATAGAGACCTCATGTGTACCTTAGAAAAGTTCTAGTTGAAAAATAATTTAATGAAGGAAAAAGCAGTGGGTTTCTAAGCAGCTTAAAAGTAACACGCACTGGGTGGGAGGGTCAAGGAGAGAGAGTCATCGCTTGCAGCAGGGAGAGAGAAAGGGACCCATTTCAGCTCTTGCATTTCAACACCTGGTTCAAGTCATGGCATGGTGCTGAGCAGATCAGGAGGAAACCAAGAAGCTGCTGAGTGTTTTTGAAGCAACACCCAGTTTTAATCACATGCACAACATCCTGGAGTTACTTTGGTCTTTTAAATCCACCTTAGGACTTCTTCAGGCATTTTACTGGGAAACACTTAAATGTAATGTATGCCTTTCTCGATGACCCAAATTGAATGCATACGATCACATTCACAATTGTAATCTCGGCACAAGATTTACTTGTGTTTTAAAACAAAATTCTTACACTTTTTTCTTTTTCTGTATCTTTTCTTCTGATATCAACCTGTGATGCATTATCTAAAGGAAACTTACAAGGACCACGTGATGGAAAGTGCAGTGACAGCCATGGAACAGGAAGTGCTGGCAGGGACAGGCCTGAGCTGTGGAGTAAAAGTAGGTTGAGTAAGACCATTCTGGGCTACCAGGTGGCATGGAGGTGAAGGTACTAGAAAATAATGTTGGGGGGACCAGCACATAGTGTAATGGCTATGTCACTGGACTCCCATGTAGCCAACCACGGTTCGAGTCCCAGACCCAGTGGCTTAAACTCATGCCGGGCGCGTGTGCGTGCGTGCCCAAGATCCCGAAAGGAGAATGGAGGAGAAGGGATTGCGGCGTGGCCATCCCCCCTGGGGGTGATTTCTCGCTTTCTGTCTCTCTGTCTCTCTGTCTTTCTGGCGAGTGCACGCACCCCACAGTAAAAACCTCTCAAGAAAAAAAAAAATCATGCTGGGTGCCTGTGGCTGTGTGCCCAAGTCCCAGGAGGAGAAAGAAGGAGAAGGGACTGCACTATCGCCACCCCACAGGGCTGATTTCTCACCTTCCCTCTCTCTGTGCCTCTCTCATGAGCCCACGTACCCTATGGCAAAAAACGAAAATAAATTAATAAATAAAAATGAAGTAAGACTATTCTTACAATTATCACTATCTTTGTCTGTGCAAGGGCAAATGGAAGTTACTAAAAATTTTTAAAAGTGTGGAAATGCCAATCAGAGACTAAATTTATGAAGACTGCTTAGGTTGCAATATATAGATAATGTTTTAGTAGCTAGTGAAGAGGCAAGGGGACTAGGAACAATTAAGTCTTAGACACAGATGATAGCTCCAAATAAAGAATAGAGAAACTACAAGTATGCACTGAAAATCGGACTATTTTTATGCTAACTAGAGAAGGAGGGAATGTGCAATTGAGTAAGAAATGGCCATCAACGTGGCAGAAAAATGAAGAAAATTTTCCATCAATTAAGCACAATAAACTATCTTTTATATTGTTAAATTCTTCTGCCTTGTTAAATAATTTCTTGGGAAGAATGAAATTAACATAAAATTTATTCTGATGCCAAAAATTCT
Source organism: Tupaia tana (assembly GCA_026018925.1). Lineage (NCBI taxonomy): Eukaryota > Metazoa > Chordata > Mammalia > Scandentia > Tupaiidae > Tupaia > Tupaia tana. The sequence goes on from JAKSZU010000012.1 coordinate 67,133,706, forward strand.
GAAATCCGTACACAGATACACTGTTGAAAAGAGTGTTGAGAGAGGACAGCCTTACGTTTTTAATAGTGGAAAAGTTTCTAATTTCCCACTCATCACATTAGCTGCATTTAACTTTTATCAAGTTGACAAGGTTCAACTTTATTCCTAGTTTACTGAATATTTTTAAGTTATTTCTTATTCACATTTAATTGTGGTAAATCTCTATAGCACACAGGATGATGTTTCAAAGTATACATGTAGTACGGGATCCCACTCCTCGTTATTTACCCAAAAGATAGAAAATAGTTAGACAAACACTTCCCCCCCATGTTTGTACTGAGTGCTTCACTTTGAATGGGTGTCGAATTTTTTGCTGTTTCTTTCCTGAATCTATCATGTGATCTAATTTTTCTTCCTTTAACTATCAATGCCCTACATTATCTGAATTGATTTTTAAATGCTGAACCAGCCAGAATAAACTCCATTGGCTGTCAAATGTAACTAATTCTATACATTGTCAAGTTTGATTTGCCAACATTTTACTGAGAATTTTTGCATTTATGTATAAGAGATACTGGTCTGTAATGTCTTTTCTTTTTAATGGCTTTGGGTTAGTTTTTGTTTTTTGTTTGTTTTTGAGAGATTTTTGCTATAGGGTGTGTGTGCTTGCTGGAGAGACAGAGAGCGAACGAAAAAGCACTTTCTAGGAGAAATGGCCATGCCACAATTCTTTCTCCTCCTGGAATTTTGAACATGAATGCACATGTACCTGGTGTGAGTTTCAAGCCTTCGGGTCCAGGACTCAAACCGTGATCAGTTATGTGGGAGTCCAGTGCCTTAAGCATTACACCACTTGCTGACCACTTACTATAACTTTTAAGGTAATTATGGGCTCATTGAATGAGTTAGGAAATACTCCCTTTGATTCTATAATCTGGAAGAGATTGTAAAGAATTGCTATAATTTCCTGGGTCCAGTAAACAGCGTAATCATAACGTTGCTGGACTCCCAATACTCCATCACAGCTTGAGTTCCGGACCTGGCATCTTAAAATTCACAGCGGGTGCATATGGTGTGCCAAGAATGTAGGAGAAAGACTATGGCATGGCCACCCTCTGGGGGTGCTTTCTCACTTTCTGTCTCTCTCTCTCTCCAGCAAGCGCACATGCCCTATAGCAAAAATCTCTCAAAAAAAATGAAAGAGAGAAAAGAAAGAATTGCTGTAATTTCTTCTGTAAATGGTATTCACTTGGTACTTTTAATTTTGGAGAATTATTAGTAATTATTTATTAAATGTCTTTAAAGGTCTGGGACCAGCAGTTAGCATAATGGCTATGTCGCTGGACTCCCACGTAGTCGACCGCGGTTTGCGTCCCGGACCCGGTGGCTTAAAACTCATGCCGGGCGCGTGTGCGTGCGTGCCCAGGATCCCGAGAGGAGAATGGAGGAGAAGGGATTGTGGCGTGACCATCTCCCCTGGGGGGTGATTTCTCGCTTTCTGTCTCTATGTCTCTGTCTGTCTGGTGAACGCACGCGCCCTATAGCAAAAAAACCTCTCCAAAAAAAAAAAAAAAATTCTACTTAAAAAGGTCTATTCAGATTTTCTATTTCTTTTTATTTAGAGAGATTTTTGCTATGGGGCACGTGAATTTACTGGAGAGACAGAGAGACAGAACAAGTGAGAAATCACCCTCCAGGGTGGATGACCACGCTGCAATCCCTTCTCCATTCTCCTCTTGGGATCTTGGGCACACACACACATGAGTCTAGCCTGAGTTTGTTCTTTTTTTTTTATTTTTTTGACCAGACAGAGATACAGAGAGAGATAAAGGAAAAGTGAGAAAGCAAGCCACCAGGTGGTCAGCCATGTGAGAATCCAGTGCCTTTATCCACCCACCATCGGCTGGACCCCACTCAGCCTTAGTTTTTAGTTTTGTTTATTTTTTTGGAGAGGTGTTTTGTTTTGTTTTGTTTTGTTTTTGGAGAGGTTTTTGCTATAGGGCGTATGTGCCTGCCAGAAAGACAGAGAGAGACAGAGAGACAGAAAGCGAGAAATCACCCCCCGGGGGAATGGCCATGCCGCAATCCCTTCTTCCCCATCTCCTCTTGGGATCTTGGGCACACACACACACATGCCCAGCGTGAGTTTAAGGCACTGGGTCTGGGACTCAAATCGCGGTCAATTACATGGTAGTCCAGCGACATACCCATTATGCCAATTGTTGATCCCATGTCTTTAATATCTACAGTTGTCCTCTTTCCTATTATACCTTCCAATTTTTCTGTTTCTGCTACAGAGCACAGACATTTGGTATATATTAAGTGGGGACATACAATTTCTGCCTTTATGGCTTGCTTTGTTCAGCCTTAAATCTTCCATATTCATCTTCTTTGTAACAAATGTCAGGGTCTCACTGCTATTTATGACTGAGTAGTATTCTATAGTGCATATGTGCCACATTTTTCCAATCCACTCATCAGTTCTAGAACATTTGGGCTGACTCCATGTCCTCACAATTGTGAATAAAGCTGCAATAAACATGGATGTGCATGTGTTTTCTTACATTTGGGTAGACACCTAAGAGTGGAATTATTGGGTCATTTGGAAGTTCTACTTGTAGGTTTCTGAGGAACCTTTATAGTGGTCTCCACGTGGTTGTACTAACTTACATCCCCACCAATGGTGTAGGAGGGTTCCCTTTTCACCACAGCCTCACTAGCATTAATCATTCTTTATATTTTAGTCTTAGCCATTCTGATTGAGGCTAAGTAGTATCCCATTATGGCTTTGATTTGGATTACCCTTATGATGGGAGATGTTGAGCATTTTTTCATGTGCTTTTTGGCCATTCAGCTCATTTGCCCATCTTTTCATTGGATTGACTTTTTTTCTTTTTTTTTCTTTTTTTTTTTTTTTTTTTTTTTTTGCAGGTAAGCTGCTTGAGTTTAAAATGCTATTATTTTAAGCTACAATTCTTTGACTATATTTTTTTAATATTTGAGAGAGTTGGAAATGAGAGAATATACTATAATTCACTCATTCTAGTTTCATTGAAATCCAGTATCTACATTGGTCATCATCTTTATTTCTCCTTTTCAGCTCTAAATATATCTGGATATACATAGTGTACTCAATGGTTAACAGCATGGTCTTTGAAGTTAGATAAATTAAGATTAGACTGAAAGTTATCCTTTATCAATTACATGACTTTAAAAATACATTGAATATTTCTTTCTTTCTTTTTTTTTGGAGATGTTTTTGCTATAGGGCACGTACTCACCAGAAAGACAGAGAGACAGAAAGTGAGAAATCACCCCCCCAGGGGGGAATGGCCACACTGCAATTCCTTCTCCTCCATTCTCCACTCAGGATCTTGGGTGCGAGCACACACACGTGGCTGGTGTGAGTTTAAGCCCCTGGGTCTGGAATCCAAACCGCGGCTGACTACAAGGGAGTCCAGCGACATAGCCATTATGCCAACTGCTGGTCCCTATATTGAATATTTCTAAATGACTTTTTTCTACCTTTGTAATAATGACAATCATAACTTAGGATAATTGCAGAAATAATTAGATTATGTACATAAACCTTTTTAGCCATCTCCTCCTATTTAGCAAAGACAATAACATCAATCATGAACATATTCCACCTTGAATTTAACAAAACTTTATCACCTTGTAAATACTTGAAATAGGGTCTGTTTCTTATGTCAATGTTTCAGTTTACTTTAAAAAAATTCCCCAAATCATGTTTTTTTGTTCGCTTGTTTGTTTTAAATTTTTTTCTAGAGGGTGCATACATACTGGAGAAAGATGTACTGTGAGGGGTGACATGACAAAGCAGTCCCCACGGGACATGGTCATGTGGCAATCCTTTCTTCATTTTCCCCCTTTTTTTCTGGATGTAGGGCATGCATGCATGGTGTGTTTCTCAAGTCACAGTCTTGAGACTTGAACTGTGAAGTCAGCCATATGGGATTGAGCTGCCTAATGACCACTCCACTAGTTGGCCCACCATGTTTTTATTTTATTCAATAGAATGGGAATAAATGAAATTATTAAAAAAAAAATCTTTTTCAGACATGGGTGTATCTAGTATGTATGTAAAATAAAACAAGAAAACGTCCTCGTATCTATGTATACCAGTATCTAGAGGCTGTTTAATAAGGAAGCCTCGTTATGAAGAGAGAGAGGGCGCATTTAGGAAAACTCCAGACTGGCTCATTCGTGCTTTTGTATGCATTACCCAGTGACGTAGTCCGAGAAAACCCAGAAGGTTCTTTAGAACCAGTAGCCAGTACCTCAGGAGCTTGTCCTCACTTCTGACCTTGACTTCTTGAACACATTTCCCTGTCACCAGACATGGTGAAACCGTCAGGATTTCTGGCCCTTCGCCTTTTACTCCAAACACCCTTTTCTAATCAGCTATTGACTGCCATTTTCTCTGTTCGGTGGGAGGCAAGTGTATCAGAATCCGAATTTTCAGAACACAGCAGTATACAGTAAGGATATTATTAGCAAGAACTTATTTCCTGCTGTGAACCTTCAGACCCTTTTCAATTAAGTGTTTTAAAATGATACTGACGGAATCAGCAGTTGGTGTAATGGCCTTGTGGCTGAATTTCCATGTGGTCAACTGCGGTTTGAGTCCTGGACCTGGTGGCTTAAACTCAGGCCAGGCGCATGTGCGTGTGTGCCCAAGATCCCTAAAGGAGAATGGAGAAAAAGGGAATACAGCGTGGCCATCCCCCCGGGGGGTGATTTTGCACTTTCTGTCTCTCTGTCTCTGTCTTTCTGGTGAGTACATAACCCATTAAGCATGTAAAAGTCACGGGGCATTGAGGACAGTACCTGCTACCCCGCTGAGGCTGTCTGCAGCTAATGAGTTACTCTGGAGCCTGTCTGGCATCCTGCCAACTTGCAAATGGACTTCGCTGTAATACACCGAGACAGTGGGAGAAGTAGGAGCAGGAAGCACAGAACTGACCATCGCTGCCGGTCCGTCCTGTGAATCGATAATAGTTCTTTAAGGAAGGTATTCCTACTCCCCAAACATAAACCGTGGGAATCAGCATCTTCCAGGATAAGTGTCGTGGAGGAGCATTTAACTTTATGAAAAATAAATTCTACTTCCTCTTGCAATAAAAGTGCAAGAACCACATATAGAATTATATTAATGAGAGTATATATTCTTGCATTTTTCCAATGAGTTTAAAATTTGAGCTTTACCTCTTCTTTAAACAAAAAGTTCCCAAGTCAAATGAAATTAGACTGACTGGATTAGACCGATGTCTTCTAAAGGTGTGTTCAATTGAATATACTTTCCTGCTCCAGTTCAAACAGTAATTTGATTACGAGTGTGTGCAACTGTAAGAGATAGCCAGAAAAAGAGACTTTTAGGGCCAGACTGGGGCATGGTGGTTAAGGCAGCTGGATCCCACATGGACGACCATGTGGTTCAAATCCCAGACTGCAAGGCATGAAAATATGTCAGGCGCATGTGCCCGCATGCCCAAAATCCCAAAGGAAGGAAGAAATTAAAGAGAAAAGAGTGGCACGACCATTCCTCATGAGGCGTGCTTTCTCGGTTTTCCTCTGTCACTCTCTGACCAGCACACAACCCTTTGGTAACACTTTAGACATTGAAGCCAAAAAAACGTAAAGGAAAAATTTTATTATTTTTGAAAATAGTAAACTTCCAACATATCTTTAATCTTAAGCAAATTTTTTTTCAAAATATACACATTGAGAACTTCTGTTTGTTATTAAAAGAAACCTCATGTAGGTTTTAGTGAAATAATTCTTCCATTAGTTCCAACATTATCTCTCTGCAAATAAAACTAGGAATGGGACTAGCCGGTGGTGCGCTGACTGAGGAAGCCGGATCCCACATGCTGCCTGCACAGCTCCAGACCCAGTGGCTTGAAAAAAACACTGGGCGCATGTGCGTGCATGCTCGGAATCCCAAACCAGGGAGAGACGGAAGAGGGGATCGTGCTCTGACCTTCCCGCACGGGGGCTGCCTTCTCACTTCCCCTCTTTGTGTGTGTTTCTCTGGGGAGCACATTTGCCCTCTGACAAATTATAAAATGTATTTACTAGCAATAAAACTTAATTATAAATACTATGAAGGGATATACAAAATATTCATGGTTAGAATTATCTTCTATCCCAGGTCTAATTGCAAACTCTTTCTCTGCCACTTTGAGACATGAATTTTTTAGAAAGGCTTTTTTGGTTTTACTACAAGGACTGTCCTCAGGGATCTGGGAGCCAGCTCTTTGAGAGCTCTTTGGAAGGTAATTATCAAAGAAGACTGGGCCTCTGTCTCCTAGGCTCTGGGGGAGGGAAGAGCTAAGGAGAATTCCTCATTCCGAGTTGTAAAGAAGACCTGATAGAGCAAGGTTTACTTTTCCTTTGGGAAGGCAAAATGGCAAACATGTACAGTCTATAATTTTCCTTACCTGAGCTCTTAAAATTACCCAGTACGCTCAGTAATCTTGCATTCCTGCTCAGACCCAGCACTTCTGTTCTCCTGCAACAATTTGAAAAAGTTTTTCCTTTAGAAAAAAAAAGAACTTTAAAATTTGGTGTCATTTTACTTCAAAAATTGTTTGAGATATTTTATCAAGAAATGGGAGTACCAGAAACCTTAGCTTTGAAGATCTAATTAAAGAGAATTTTAAAAATGCATCATTAAAATTTATACTTACAAAGCTGATGTAAGAAATAAAAAAATAAATGATAGAAAAATCAAATGGTTACACTTTTTATTTTAAAAACTTTAAATATATCTACTAATAGGAACACCCTTTCCATGGAGTTTCTGTTTATAATTAGATGGATTCAGGTTCTTCCCAGCATTGTATAGAGTTGCAAAACCAATTATACAATAACAGTTTTGTAGGATATTTGAAGTAGTCATAAATAGGGATTATTTATTCGAAGAAAATTGTCTTAGGAAAAGATAAGGAAATGAAAGAAATCATTAATGAAATTAAAAGTCAGTGACCATGAAAATGTTTGTGATTCAGTATCTACACATTTTAATGTAAAAAAAAAAAAAAAGTAGTATTGACAATACCCTCCACTCCGCAGAATCTAATTTATGCTTCTAACGTACCATACCAATAGCACAGACACTATTTTTCTAAATAAAAATAGTGTATGGTCTTAGTAGTAATTTTCAGCAAACCATATCTACCCCAAAACAGATAATTACTGAAAAATTGTACAGATCATTACACTGTTTAGAGTGACAATCTGGACTACAATTTATATTTTGGGTTTCTCAAAAGTTTTTCAGTCTAAAATGTCTATGGTAAACTGGTCTGGCCCCCTAGCCCAGTGGTTAAGAGATCTAGCTCCGGCCTGGGCAACCAGTTCAAGTCCTGGCCCTGGTGGCTTAAAAAATATGACAGAGTCCCAAATTCCAAAGGATGGAAAAATAGAGAAGGCATTTGAGCCTGACCACACCCTATCAAGGGTGCTTTCTCTTCGCCCCCGCTCTCTCTGCATCTCTGCCTCTCTGTATCTCTCTGACAAACACACACACTCTGGCAATTAAAAAAACAAAGTATACGGGCCGGCAGGTGGCACGGTGGTTAAGTGTGCTGGACTCCCACATGGCTGACCACAGTTCAAGTCCTGGACCTGGTGGCTTGCTTTCTCACTTTCCTTCTCTCTTTGTCTCTCACTCTGTCCCTCTCTGGTCAAACAAAAATAATAAATAAATAAATTAATTAATTAATTAATTTTGTGTTTTTTTTTTTTTTTAAAAAAAAACGTATACAACAAATCAAACAATCAAAACCCTGGAAGAGATATTGCCTCATAGCAGGGAAAAATTACAATAGACTGAGTCCATTACTGAGTTTGCAATTTAGTGGCGTGTAAATTCATGTTCTGCTAAGTCATTAAAATATGATTTGCCTAAAGGAGAAGAACCTAGCTCGCACCTCTGTATGTCTTTTGACCCAATATGAAATCTGCAGGAAAACTTAACATGCAGGTAAAGAGACAGAAATAGATGGTTTACAGTCAATAGAGAAAGTGAAAAAACAACTCATGTGTTGAAAAACTGGACTTATCTATAACAAACACATTAAGTGCAGTATAGACACAGAGAAAAATAATAGATGAAAAGATAGAGAATTTTACTAGTTTAAATATTCTACAATATTAGACTGTAGCATTTACCAAAGAGCAATACCTGAGATTTACAACATCAAATGCATATCTAGTAACAGATTGGACACAGAAGAACAATGAATTAATGAAATCGAATATGAACACAGGTTAATAGAAAATGTACAGAAGATGTGAGTCAGGCACACCTTGGACTGCCTAGCCATTCTTAAATCCACCCAGTCTCAGGTATTTCTGTTAGCATTTCAACACAAGAGCAAACCACTATCGCTAGTTGTCACATACTATCTTACTACCCTTTTTATTATTACGCTATAGATTAGCAGATGCTTTATTTATTTACACTCGTATGAGACAAATAATTTGGCACGTGTTTGCTGGACAGAGACAGAGCGAGGGAGAGAGCGTGCCATTTTCTACTCTGCTCCACCACGCTAAGCTTTAGACTTCATCTACCTTGGCATGCACCTCTCCATCATTGCAAAGATTTGACTTGAGCAGCGTTTGCCACAAAAATGTGATACTATGCACAGAATTTAAATTTTACAACACACAATTACTGTGTTGTTCTGACAACATTTCTACATGTATGGATGGATCTACTGTGTATATTGTTTTATATTTCCTTTGACTAATCATGTTACTATTAGAAATCATTTTTCATCTTTCGTGCGAGGCTGATGGCAACAAATTTCCTCCATCTGGGTTCATCTAACACATCTTTATTTCTTCCGTTTCGGGGGATATGGTCTCTATTTAGGCATATGGTTGTAGGTTGACAGTTACATTCACTCAACAATTTGAAGCTATTATTTCATTCTTTCCTCATTTCTTTTTTTTTCTTTTTTTGAGAGAGATTTTCGCTATAGGGCGCGTGCGCTCGCCAGACAGACAGAGAGAGACATAGAGACAGAATTTCCTCATTTCTTTTGAATCTTATTTTTGCTTCATTGAAAGTAATGACTATATATGTACATATTTTAAAAAGATTAATATATTTAAATTTAATATATATTAAATTTAATACATATATTTAGGTGTATACATGTATTAAATTTAAATAAATTATATATGTGTGGTTTTTCCTATAAGGAATGTGTGCTTACCAGAGAGAAACAGAGAGAGAGTGAGAGGGAAAGAAATAAATCGCCCCCAGGAGGCATGGCCGCACCGCAATTCTTTCTCCTCTGTTGTCCCTCTGGGATTCTGGGCACACGCACATGTGCTGGATGTGAATTTCAAGCTGCTGGCAGGTCCAGGACTCAAACGGTGGCTGACCTATGGAAGTCTGGTTCCTTAACCATCATGCCCAACCTGTTGACTCTGAAGGTAATAAATATATTCTAATGATTGCTTTTATTACAAGGGTGACCATGTTTATTGTGAAAAAAGCTAGAGATGCAAAATGCAAAGAAAACAAAATGAAAATAATTTCTAATTTCTGTCACTATCTACACTTTGCATGTACTTGTTATGAGACATCCTTTGGGACAAATATTCTACTTAAAGCCCAATAAGCCATAACCCTCTATGAAATGAGGTGAACGAGTTTGAGAATTCTTGACTGCTGACAATTTGTAGGTTTTTGCTCAGAGTGTCCAGCTTGTCACGGTTCTATTCCCGACTGCTATATGACCTGAAAGTTGGTGTCCTCCCAAAAATATATATGTTAAAATCTTTTTTTATTTTTTGAGAGATTTTTGCTCTAGGATACCTGTACTCAGAGCCAGTGAGACAGAAAGCAAGAAATCACCCTCTATGGGTGATGTCCATGCTGCAGTCCCTTCTCCTCTATTCTCCTCCTGGGACATTGGGCACACATGCACATGTACCTCACGTGATTTTCCAGCCACTGGGTCCAGGTCTCAACCTGCAGTTGTGGGAGTCCAGCGATGTAACCACTAGGCCACCTGCCAGCCCCTATACGTTGAAGTCCTACTCCTCATGATGGCGTATTAGAAAGTCAGCCCTCTGGGAGCTGGTGAGGCTATGAGGCTGTGAGCTGAGTCCTAAGGAGTGGCATCAGTGTCATTATCAAACAGGCCTCGGAGTGCCCCTTGCTCTTTCCAGCGTGCGAGGACACAGCAAAAGGAAGGCCGTCATCGGAGGGGGTCCTACCAGACACCAGCCCATCGGCCCCTTGGCCTCACGCCTCCAGCCCCCAGAACGCTGAGCCAAACACTGCTGTTGTTTATCGTCACCCAGGAGATGGTATTCCCCCAGCACCCGGAAGGCCTAAGACAGGAAGAGCATATTTCTGCACTCTGCTTTCCCCCCACTTAAAACCATGGCAACAGCATACCTACTGCAGTACGGGAACACTCACTGGACGTTCAGTCGTAGGAGCTTGTAAGATCTGAGTGCATGATAGCTCGTTTAACCCTGGGGCACTGACACGTCTAACAACAGGATGCGTGAAGACCAAATAGAGGTTATATAAACGCCCAGAATATATTGCTATGTCCCACATTTTTTTTTTTTAATTTGAGGTTTTCAGCAAAGGGCGTGTTCACTCACTGAAGAGAGAGCCAGAGAGATAGTGAGAGAAAAAGTGAGAAATTTCTCCCCCCAGGGGTGACGGCCATGCTGAAATTTAATTCTCCTCCATTCTCCTCCTGGGGTTTGGGGCACGCACGCACGCACACACACACACACTCACTGGGCGTGATTTACAAGCTGCCTGATCTGGGATTGATCACAGCTGGCCATAATGAATCACGCACCTCAACTACTATGCCACCTGCTGGCCCCTGTTCCACAGTTTGGAACAAAAGATTTTCTGGTTTCTGTTACTGTTAGTAATGCCGGTGGTATAAATTTGTGCCGTTATCAGTACACACTTCCCATGGGAGGCTGTTTATTTTTAAATACTGCAAATAAAAAATGAAAATTTGGGGCTTCAAGCATGTCTTTGAAAGTCACATGTTACCCTGTATATTTCTTTTTTTTTCTTAGGAAATAATTGTTTTTATTGTCAAAGTGTCGATGCACTCACCAGAGAGAGGGAGAGAGAAAGCACCCCCCAGTGGCCTGCGGTCAGGTCCAGCCCCGTCTCCGTGTCCCCATCCGGTCAGGGTGTGGGCATGCCTGCACACGAGCCCGACGGTCTCTCACTCTGCTGGGGCCAGGATTTGAACTGCAGACTGTGATGTGGGAACCTACTCCCTTCACCACTAAGCTGTGGGCAGACTCTCCTTTATATTGTATGTATTTATTTAATGAGAAAAAGCCAGGGGGGAGAGGGAGAGGGAGAGAGAGAGAGAGAGAGGTACCTCCCAGAGGGTCCCACGCCGGAATCCTCTCCCATGCCTGCCCAGCCTCCTCTCAGGCACGCGCTCGCACTCGGGGTCAGCGGGAGCAGAACCCCAGTCTCCCGCGTGGCCCCCGTAATAAAGAGCAGCCTCCTCTTCATACTTAGTAAGTGGTAGGGATAAAGCAGCCCTTTAGGATCCAAAGTCAGGACAGTAAAACTGCTTTGGGGGCTGCTGGGACCCCCTGCCACCCCTAGGAAAGCAGAAGGGAGAGCCGGCCTATGGCCTGCCTGCTGCCACTCGGCGCCTCTCCCCGGCCCAGCTGGCTCTGGGCGATCCGCACGAGATTCTGTCAGCGTCCGCCGCTCCCTAGTGAGAAACACCTGGTCTGAGACTCAGAAGTACTCCGTGGGCAAAAAGGACTCCAGAATTCTGAAAACAAGGCCATGATTTATGGATAATTTTTGTTTCTGGTCTAAATAAGGGAGAAATGTTATGGGATCTTTAGATTCTTTTAAGTTTAAGAGCATTTTTTTTTAAATCTGTGATTAATATAATGCAGAAAATACCGGTCTAACAAGTTCTGAAACATAGTTTTCCATGTACATGCTCTATACATATACATTATGAATATACTGAGTTGTTGGGAAAATCATTAACACATTTTTGCATAGGAAACTACATTATGACTTTCCAACAACTTAATATGTTAAGATACAAATGCTTAAAAATGTATTAATTGCATTTTGAAGAATGTATGTGTGTATATAGATAGATAGATAGATTCATTTCTTTTTTTGTAAGATAGATTTTTGCTATAGGGATCATGCACTCACCAGAGAGACAGAGAGAAACAGAGAGACAGAAAGCAAGAAATGACTCCCCGGAGGGGAAATGTCCATGCCATAATCCCTTCTCCTCCATTCTCCTCTTGGGATTTTGGCGCACATGCACATGCTCCTGGCATGAGTTTTAAGACTCTGGGTCTGGGATTTGAGTCCCGGTGGACTATGTGGAAGTCCAGCCACATCACCGTTACGCCATCTACTGGTCTTGTATACATTCTTTTTTATTTTGCTCCAAAATACAGCATCTAAAACTTACGATTTTGATATACAGTATGCTTCAATTGATTACTTAAAAAGAACTTCAGAATTAAACTTTTTCAAGGATAAAAGTGTACACACTTTGAAAATACAATTAGACTACGTTGTACCTTCCAGACACAGGTAGAAGTAAGGACAAATGCACAAAAATTTAGTCTCTCTGGACTTTCTTTTTTTCCTTGGAGAGGTTTTTGCTATAGGGCGCGTGTGCTCTCCAGACAGACAGAGAGAGACAGAGAGACAGAAAGTGAGAAATCGCCCCCCAGGGGGGATGATCACGCCGCAATCCCTTCTCCTCCATTCTCCTCTCAGGATCTTGGGCACGTACGCACACACGCTCGGTGTGAGTTTTAAGCCACCGGGTCCGGGACGTGAACCGCGGTCAACTACGTGGGAGTCCAGTGACATAGCCATTACGCTAACTGCCGGTTCCTAGTCTCTGGACTTTCTAACTCAGGTCTTTGATTGGGTTTCCACAGGAAGCAGGGAAGTCTAAGGGTCACGTACATGCAGCTAACTCGGTGAGAAGACCCAGGGAAGGGAAGCCCTGCTCGCCCACTGGCCCAGGACGGCCTCTCAGACATGGCGTATGTGTGAGTGCTCGCCATTTCCTGTGCTCTGAGACTCAAGTCCCACAAACAACCAGGGAAAGAAAAGGGGGTTCGGCTGAGGCACGACGCTCAGGGCACAGCTGAGGGAGACTAGTTACACCCAACATTCCCAGAGTAAAAGATAAACTGTGAAGTTGCAAGAGAGGAGCCTGAGTCTGGGGCACATCCCATAAGCACGTAAGTCACTATGTGATATCATAGGCCACACCTCTTATTTCAAGGAATGGGTGGGCTTTTCTATATGTTTTTTACCCCAAGTGTACAATTGTATGTCACTAAGAATAAACACTGAGAATAGATTAAATTTTCTCTTTAAATTCTTTCAACTCATTAAAGGATATTTTAAATATACATTTAGATTGTTTATACTTACCTTTTTTTTGCAATACTTTAATAATAGCATAGGTTTCCCTGATGTATTTCTTAAAGTTGAGTATTAAAAATAAAAGTGTATTTGGGAACCAGCAGTTAGCGTAATGGCTATGTCGCTGGACTCCCACATAGTCGACCGCGGTTCGCGTCCCGGACCCGGTGGCTTAAAACTCACGCCGGGCGCGTGTGCGTGCGTGCCCAAGATCCCAAGAGGAGAATGGAGGAGAAGGGATTGCGGTGTGACCTTCCCCCCTGGGGGGTGATTTCTCGCTTTCTGTCTTTATGTCTCTCTCTCTCTGTCTGGCGAGCGCACGCTTCCTATAGCGAAAAACCTCTCAAAAAAATAAAAAATAAAATAAATAAAATAAAATAAAAGTGTATTTGAGGAGAGATTAGAAGGTGTGTGTTTACAGATGCTACCAACTGCCTAATGGTCCCTCACATACTTAGCCTCAGTACCCCTGGGTCCTTCGGTTCACATGCTGTCTGCTGTCCTGATTATGACAGAGGACTCTGCTGTTGAACTCGTTTAGAAACCAACTAATAGGACTCAGTCTTCAACGAATTGTGTCATCTTAGACACGTCACTTAGATTTTCTGTGCCTCAGTGTCCTCATTTAAAAAGGGAGAAGGTAAGAGCAGTGTCCTTAGACCACTGACTTCAGAGCTGTTGGGACAGGATCTCTGGACGTGAACTGGTCACCCAGGTCCCGGGGTTCTGAGTAAAGTCCGTGAGAGCCCTGCTCAGCTTCCACCCCACCCCATCCCATGCCATTCTCCAAGTGCCTCACATAATACTATTTCAGGTATTTTTTTTTTTGTCTCTAAAATTGATTAATTCTATTCTTCAAAAAATAATATTTTAAATTACATAATGAGCTCATCAGTAATCACTAATCAAAAAGTTGAGCTAATAACTACAAATACTTTTTTTTTTTTTTGGCTTTACTTTTGAGATGATTTAACAATATCTAGTTAAATGTTTTCTTCAGTATTTATTTAGCAAGTATCCTGTACTGGCTGCTCTTAAGGATTTATTCTGATGCTTTTAGAAGAATTGCTACATTTTAGAAGCTCAAGACTTATTGGTTTGGGAAATGGAGAAGACTGACAAACTGATTCTTCAAATAAATTCCCTAATACCTTTCAGTGATATTCAGCAGAAAATGGGTTTATGACTCAGACTGAGACCAGAAATCAACAATAGTAAAGCCATACAGCAAGTAGAAAAGAGTGTCCCTGGGGTTATCGCTATGGAAACCAAAGAAGCTCAAGTTGGCAATAACGGAGGGAAGAAAAAGGGCTGGGCAGACGCAGCGCGGCGAGCAAATTAAACCAAGCCCTGTGGCTGCAGCTGAAGCGGTATTTATAATCCTCGATAATGCAAGCCTTTACTTCAGATTTCTTCTCCCATGGTGCTGCCCGGCTCTGCAAACACCCATGGCCAGCAAGATCGGGCATTCCAACTCACGAGCACTACTTCATCATAACAAAACTTATTTCAAGCTACATTAGCTTCCCCAGCTGGGCTAAACACGACTGTAATAAAATGTTTGTTTCTGAAAAAGAGGAGAGAAGCTTTCATTCAGGAGCCAGTGAGCTGAGACTGCTGTATCTTAAAATCTCCCGTGAACTTCAGGGTTATAAATTAGGTCCCAGTTTTCAGAGTTATAAATTAGACCCTGGTTTTCTCTCTGCCCTCAAAGAAGTCAGGGAAAGAGACTCAAATCATTTCAAGTGGTTTTAAAGAAGACCCTCACCTTGGGAAGTGTGTGGACTTCCAGAGATACCGTCAAGAGAATAGGGGAGATTTGGATTGCTGGTCTTGCATGCATATAAGGACATGTTGCTTTCATTTATCGGTCTTCCCCATTGCCCCCCACCCTCGCTTTTGCTGTAGGACATGTGCACTCACCAGAGAGAGACAGAGAGATAGAGAGAAAGTAAGGAATCACCACCTCGTGGGTGGCCATGCACAATCACTTCTTTTCCACTCTCCTCTCAGGAATTTGGGCACACACATGCATGCACCCAGCATATTTTCAAGCCACTGGGTCCGGGGCTTGAACCATGGAGTTGGCCATGTGGGATTCAGCCATTTCATGCTCCACACTGCCTGCTGGCCTGCATCTGTGCGTCTGTCACAGCACGTTCAGCGACAGTTGAGTGACTGTTAGTTCTGAGCAGTAAACTAGTTGATACATACTGCATGGAAACGGTCAGACCCTACGGAAAGTGCAAACAGGTGAAGACCGGCTGAGGTCTAAGTCACCTAAGGAGGGGTGCGTTTTGTTTCCTTACATATATGTGCCTATACATTGCACGTGTTCCCTTCTAATTAAGCTGCTTGGCAATGGCAGCCATTTTCACCGATCACATGTATCTCTCAGGCTTCGTTATAAAATTAATATCTATATTCTCTTTGGATACTGTAATTTTAGACAACTTAAGATTGTCAAATGTGTGTTGATTTGGGCTTCAGAAAACTTGAGGGAGTTGAAACTTCACATTCTGCTTGCTAAGCAAGTCATAAAGAATATTACATTTCAGGGACCAGCAGTTAGCATAATGGCTGTCGCTTGACTCCCATGGAGTCGACCGTGGTTCAAGTCCAGGACCCGGTGGCTTAAACTCACGTCCGGCACGTGTGCATGCGTGCGCAAGATCCCGAGAGGAGAATGGAGGAGAAGGGATTGCGGCATGGCCATCCCCCCTGGGGGGTGATTTCTCGCTCTCTGTCTCTCTGTCTCTCTCTTTCTGGCGAGGGCACGTGCCCTATAGCAAAAAACCTCTCTAAACAAACAAAAATATTGCATTTCAGAAACACATGGCAAAAACCACCTTGCCTCTTCTATGCCTGGAGAAAAGGGAATGCCCTGTGATATATATATATATATATATATATATATATATATATATATACACACACACACACATATATATATATATATATATATATATATATATATATATATATAAAATATAACCTAGAAAAATATATATATATACACACACTAGGTTTTTGCCCCACAATGTGCATGTGCTTGCCAGAGAGAGAGAAAGAGAGAAAGAGAGGTAAAGTGAGAAATCACTCCCCGAGAGGGGCAGACATACTGCAGTCTTCTCTTCCTTCTCCTCCTGGGATTTTGGGTATGCACACACATGTGCCTGCTGTGATTTTCAGAGTACCAGCTCCGGGATGTGAACTGCAGTCGGCAATGTGGGAATCCAGTGCTTAGCCACCACACCGGTGCTGGTCCATGAATTACACACGTCTTAGCACTGCTTTCCAGGTTACCCTGGAATCTGAGGACGTCTGATAGCTGAAGTTCTAATAGTCCATACTGTGGCACTGTCAGTGAAGCCTGGAACTTGGAGCTATTTTTAAACTAATGCGTTATATAATTTAAGAAATATTCATATTGTTATTTTGGACCCCCCCCCCTTTTTGGTGCTGTTTACACTAAATATTTCTTAAAATCAGAATGATATGAAGTTGGGACCTTGAAGTCATCATTTCTAGTCTTCTTATGACTTAGATGCAAAATGTAGCTAACATCCATATTTGAGATTTTTGAGGCATTTCATAGGATGCTGTTGTGAGAGTATAAGGCTTCTGAAGCTCCTCTCTGGAAAATAATATTGTTATAGGACTTTCTGGGAATTTAAAGGGAAACAACTAAACAGTAAAATGAAAAAAGCATGGCTCCAATACTTGCTGAGACTTATGTTTTGGTCCTTTTAGTGTACTTTATCCTACACACACACACACACACACACACACACACACACAAATACTTCAAAAACTTAATGGAAAAATGGAATTGAAGTATGATATTATGTTGCAAATTTTTTTTGAAATCCATTTATACTTTTATCATGATATACATTTTTATAAACTTTTTGAAGACCCTCCCGACACACACACATGCACATGCATTCACACAACATACTCATGTGAGGGACCCCAGATATGAAGGAGTAGATAAATATCATACATAAACAGGTCATTCATATACAAGGGGTCTTCTAAAGTTTATGAAAAGCTATGCATGAATTTCACAATTATTTTGGACCCAAATAAACACTTGCTTTAATTTCCATTTTTACAGACTTGATAGATTATTAATTATTCATGAAATTATATAATTCTACAATTGCTACAATACAATAATATAAAAGATAACCTAAAAGACTTTCTAGTTATCTTTTCTTCTTGGAGTTTGGATCTTTGAGAATTGTTCCATTGGGACCAGCAGTTAGCGTAATGGCTATGTTGCTGGACTCCCACGTAGTCGACCACGCTTCGAGTCCCGGACCCGGTAGCTTAAACTCACGTCAGGCGCGTGTGCGTGTGTGCCCAAGATCCCCAGAGGAGAATGGAGGAGAAAGGATTGTGGCATGGTCATCCCCCCTGGGGGGTGATTTCTCGTATTCTATCTCTCTGTCTCTCTCTGTCTGTCTAGAGAGCGCATGCGCCCTATAGCAAAACCTCTCAAAAAAAAAAAAAAAGAATTGTTCCATTTCATCTGAGTTACAAATGTGTAGACATTTATTTGTAGAAAACACTATCTTATTATCTTTTTATCATCTGTGATATTAGATATGCCTCCTCCTTTGTTTTTTTTTTTTGGTTTTTTTTTTTTTTTTTTTTTTTTTGGAGAGGTTTTTTTGCTATAGGGCGCGTGCGCTCGCCAGACAGACAGAGAGAGACAGAGAGACAGAAAGCGAGAAATCACCCCCCAAGGGGGATGGTCTCACGCCGCAATCCCTTCTCCTCCATTCTCCTCTCGGGATCTTGGGCACGCACGCACACGCGCCCGGCGTGAGTTGTAAGCCACCTGGTCCGAGACGCGAACCGCGGTCGACTACGTGGGAGTCCAGCGACATAGCCATTACGCTAACTGCTGGTTCCCTCCTCCTTTGTTTTTTATACTGACAACTGGTCTTTTATTTCTTAAATTGATTAATCTGATTACAAATATACTAATTTTATTGATTTTTTTCAAAAACTAGTTTTAATTTTTGTTGAGTTTTTCCTATGACTTTTATTAGATTTCACTAATGTCTTGTCTAAGTTTAGTATTTTGTTTTTCCTATTTGCTTTAGACTTGAATATCTCCTCCACTTTTTCAGATTCATGTGAGATCAATTTAGATTACTGAGTTTAGGGATTTTTAAGATTTTCTCAAGTAAGTATTGAAAAGTACAAATTTCCATCAAAGCAATGCTTTTGCAACATTCCCCACATTTTATAAACTGTTTTCTTTCTGAGCCAGCCAGTGGCATGGTAGTTGAGGTGACTGGGTCCCTCCTGGTGGACTGGGATGTTTGAGTCCTGTATTTAGTCTTCAAAAACACTAAGGGTGGGGATCAGCAGTTAGTATAATGGCTATGTCGCTGAACTCCCATGTAGTCAACCGCGGTTCAAGTCCTGGACCCGGTGGCTTAAAATCACGTGGGGCACGTGTGCGTGCATGCCCAAGATCCCAAGAGGAAAATAGAGGAGAAGGGATTGCAGCGTGGTCATCCCCCCGGGGGGTGATTTCTCACTTTCTGTCTCTCTGTCTCTTTCTGTCTTTCTGGCGTGTGCACACACTCTATAGGAAAAACCTCTCCAAAAACAAACAAACCAAAAACACTAAGGGTATAGGTGCATGAGTGCCCAGAATCCCAAGAGGAAAATGTAGGAGGAGAAATTGAGGCATAGCCAACCTCTTGAAGAGTGCTCTCTCTCTCTCTTGCTCTCTCTCTCTCTCTCTCTCTCTTTCTCTCTGTCTCTCCAGTGAGTGCATGCACCTTATAACAAGTTGAAAAATAAAACAATCAAACCAAAAACTATTTTCATTCTTAATTCAAACTTTTAAAAAAATTTTTGAAACTTCATAACCTCTAGATTTTTCAGAACTGCATTATTTAATTTCTAAATACTTCAGTATGTTCCAGAGATCTTTCTCTTATTTCTATTCTAATTAACAAAGTAGAATGTTTTCTAGTTCATTAAAATATTAGTAATATTTTATTATTAAACTTTTAAAAATATATATTTTACAATAAAAACGATAAAGATCATCTCTGACTGCAGTGTTAGAGAGCACATTTTTAAATTACTCTTATTTTAACTTATTTTTATAGAGGCTACAGCAATGTACCAGACACTGGCTGTCTTGAAACAACAAAAACATTCTCTCAGAGTTCTAGAGGCAGAACTTTGAAATCAAGGTGTTTTCATTATTGTGCTCACTCTGAAGTCCCTAAGGAAAGAACTTTTAGAGCAGTCAGTGGCCTAGTGGTTAAGGTGGCTGATCTCATGGCCAGCTGCACAGGTGAGTCCCAGAGCCAGTAGCTTGAAAACCACACCAGGTGCACGTACATGCGTCCCCACAATTCCAAGAGGAAAACGGACGGGAAGGAATTACTACTTTCCTTGCCTCTTTCATCTTTTTGGGTCTCCAAGCATCGCGTGACTGTGGCCACGTAACTCCCGACCTCTGTCTTCGTCTCCAGGGGCCGCTCTCAGCTCCCCCCAGGCAGAGCTCTGTCTTCTTCCCCTTTTCCTCAGGTGGTCACCCCTCATATTGGACTAGGGCCCATCTTGCCTGGATTTTATCAGCAAAGACACATTCACAGGTCCCTGAGGTCAGATCCAATACAGCTTTTTGTAGGACAATTTCAACATTTCACAACACTGTTTTAGATTTGTCAAGATACGTTTTATGTCCCCAGATGTCCTATATCTTTAACATCTCATGTGAGCTTAAGAAGCTTGTGTATTTTGCAAACAGCAACCAGGTCAATTTCACTGATGGATCGGTTGGGCCCATCTATATTCTTATTGATTGTCTGCCTACATGACGGATCAGTTACTGACAGAGTGATCCCGTGTCTCCACCTTATCAACACACATTCGTCTATGTCTCCTTTCTGGATAATCAGTTTTCACCTCCTGTATCTCGACACTCTTTAGGTGCAAACAGAGCAAAGATTACGTTATTTTAGTGAACCGACCCCTTTTGAACGTGTAATGTTTTAGTTTTTTACCCTCATAATTCTTCTTCTGAAGTCTGCTTTGTCTGAAATTAATA
The DNA here is from genome assembly GCA_026018925.1 of Tupaia tana. Classification (NCBI taxonomy): domain Eukaryota; kingdom Metazoa; phylum Chordata; class Mammalia; order Scandentia; family Tupaiidae; genus Tupaia; species Tupaia tana. The sequence continues at coordinate 67,154,258 of JAKSZU010000012.1, forward strand.
AAGCTCTGCCGGATTTCTTTTCATTACCATCAGCCCGGTGTACCTTCATCTTCTCTGCAGTTTTAATCCATGTATGTGTTCATATTTAAAACGGGCTTTGTGTAGACAACACGTAGGATCATGCTTTTTTACCCACTCTGACAATTTTTGTCTTTTCATGGGCATGCTTATTCATTTCACATTTAAATTGATTATTGATATAGTTGGATTACTTTCTATCATATTTATTACATTTTCTTCTCATTGGTTTTATTTTTAAATTTTATTATATTCTTTTTAATTTTTTTATTGTTATTTTAAATCAGCCTGTCATAGCTGTAAATGTTTCTGGTGTATTGAGGGGGTTTTTCAATACTTGTGTAATAATCAAATCAGGACAATAGGCGTGTCCCCCATCTCCAACATGTGCTATTACTTTGTGGTCTGAGCATTGGAAACCCTCTCTTGTAGCTATTTTGAAACGTGGTTGAACTGTCGCCCGCTGGGATCAGGGCGCTGTTCTGTAACACTCAGAGCCCCTCACGCTCTCGTCTCTGTTGGCCACCTTCTTTCTGTCCCCCATCCCAGCTGAGTGCCCGTCAGTGCCTCATTTTCCTCTCCACGTCGCTGCCATCACACCTTCCAGCTTCCGCGAGGAGTGTGTGCACAGTGCCTGTCTTCCTTGCGTGGCTTACTCACTCAGCGTCACTGCAGCCAGGGCCTTCCGCACAGCTGCTGACCACAGAGTAACCCTTCTGAATGCCCACGGGTGTCCCATTGTCTGTGTACATTGCATTTTCTTCACCCATTCATCAGTTTGGGGGCACTTACGCTGATTCCATGTTTTAGCTATTGTGAACAGTGCTGTAAGTGGCATGTGGGTATGTCTCCGACACACTGTTTTCCTTTCCTTTGGGTATGTATTTCGTAGCGGACTACTGGATCATCAGTCTGAGTTAAAGTCCTCTTTCTGTCAAGAACAACTCAGTGTACAACTATATTTATTTAAAAAAATAAAATTTAGTGATTGTCTGTAGTGTGGTGTTTATATTTTGAACAATTTAAGCCCACGGTCATGTAACATTGTACTGCTTCACATGCTGTGCAAGTACCTTCCAACAGCGTGTGTCGAATCCCCCGCTCCCACCCCTTTAATAATGTTTTCATTCATTTCACTCGTCCACGTGCTGTGATTACCCAGTACCTTGTTATCATTCGGACTTTAACCAGACTGGTTTTTGTTTCTTTGTTTTGTTTTGTTTTTAGGTTTTTGCCATAGGGTGTGTGTGCTTGTTGGAGAGAAACAGAGAGAGACAGTGAGAGGGAGAAGGAGAAATCACCCCCAAGGGGGATGGCCACACCACAATCCCTTCTCCTCCATTCTCCTTCTGGGATTTTGGGCACACACGCATAGGCACCTGGCTTGATTTTCAAGCCACTCTCTGTCTGGCACTCAAACCACAGCCAGCCATGTGGAAATCCAGCACCTCAACCACTACACCACCTGCTTGCCCACTAAAATGTTATCTTTTGAAGATTCCATTTGACCTTCATTTATTCCTTCTCTGGCACACATTTTCTTAGGTAATTCTGTGGTAATGGTCTGTCACTTACCAACTGGAGAACTTCCAATATTTCTTGTGAGCCAGATCTACTTGTGATACATTCTCTCAGTTTTTGTTTTATAAATCTATTTTTCCTTTCCTTTGAAGGATGATTACATGAATACGAAATTTTCGATTGGTCTTTTATTTTAAACACTTTTATTTTGCTCTCTTCTGGCCTGCGTGGTGTCTGAAGAGAAGTCAGCTATAATTCTTACATACTTTTCCACTGGCTTCTTTCTCGATTTTTCTTTGTCTCTGGTTTCTGCAGTGTGAGTATGATACACTTAGGTGTGTGTATGGTGTGGGAAAGAGGGTGAAATTTGTCCTGGTAGATTTTATCTGAGCTTCAAAATCTATGCTACCAGGGCCAGCATTTGGCATGGTGGTTAAGGTGCTAGACTTCCACATGGCTGACTGTGGCTCGAGTCCTGGATTCAGAGGTTTGAAAATCACACCAGGCCTGTGTGTGCAGGCCCAAATACCGAGAGGATAGTGAAGGAGAAGGGATTGCGGGGTGATTTCCGGCTTTCCCTCTCTCCATTTCATTTTCTTTCTCTCCAGCAAGTACATGTCTTATGACAAGAAATCTGACAAAACACAGAACAAAACAAAACCGAGCCGTTCATTTTGGAAATCTTCAGCTCTTTTTACTTCAAACATATATATGTTTTCTATTCTCTTCTCTACATCTGCTTCTGGCATTCAAACTAATCAGGTGTTACACTTCTAAAATCCACCCCTCCACCAATCATAATCATCCTCTTTCTCGCTCTGTTCTCTACTTCTTTCCCTGATTGCATTGTCAAGCTTTCCCTCCAAGTCTTGACCCCCGTTGAATATCCTTCCTTATTCGTATGTGAGACAGAAAGCTAGTGAGGTCAGGATGGAAGGCCTGCTGTTTCTCATCTCCCAGCTGGGATACGACAATGGCGCAGTGTTTTCACCTGGAGCATGAACTTCTGTCTCACAGAAAACTGTGCTGTTCCAAAATGACGAATGTTCCCTCCTGCCGTGAGAGACACAGGGATGTTTGCTGGATCTTTCCAGTCAGGCCTGGAGGAGTGTCCATAGAGTGTGGGGAATGCCCTTCCACTGCAAGCCCTGGGCTCTCTGACTCATGCCAGCCCATACTCAGCCTCCAGGAATACGTTCATAAAAACGGCCCCTAAATGTTCCTGCCAGTTCATGCTGGGCGAGACCTTCCCTGCATCTTTCTGGATTGGCCTGTGTCTCTGGATTCAGGACGGCCATTTGCCCTCCAGCTTCAAAACTCTAATGGGTCCCTAAAATTTGTTATTTTCAGTGTGTCCGGCTTTTCTCCTGTAACAATAGGAACAACCAACGACTTCCAAGTTCTTTTCATTTTGGAGCTGAAATCTTAGTCTTACTCTTATTTTTAAACACAGCAATATATGTTGGACTTGTTTTTATATTGACTTCCATGTTGTAGATGTAACAAAGTATGTCTTTGCCATGTTTCTGAGATGAATTTTTAGGTGTTTCTAGTTTTGTTAAGGTTTTATTTATGTTTTCTCTTGCAAAACTAAATGCTGCAAGATGCTTCAGTGCATAAGTTTTTAAATAAGGTATTCTTAAATTTTTTTTCCTGCATAATTTTTGTTTTACTCCTTCTAAAACTGATTGTGGTAGGTTAGTCTATTATGTCCTAAGTTCACTAATACTCAGTTCTTTTTCAGTCTTTTTTTTTTTTGCATGTTCTTTAAGTTGGGAAATTCTTTTTGTTTCCTTTTGTTTCATTAATCTTCTCTACTTTTTAATTGGGTGTTTATTATATTTTGGAATTTTAAAATTTTAGCTCTTCTAATATTTTATTCTATATTTTCCATTGATTCAATTTTATAACTTATGGAGTCCTTATGTACATTTATTTCCTTATTCCCTTGAACATATTTATAATAGCTGACAATGTCTTTATCAGCTACTTGTAACATCTGGGATATATTAAATCTAATTTCTATTAAATTCTTCCCTACCTCTTTTGATTACAAGTCTCATATTTATTTCGTTTTTATTTTATTTTATTTATTTTTTTTGAGAGGTTTTCGCTATAGGGCGCGTGCGCTCGCCAGACAGACAGACAGAGAGAGACATAGAGACAGAAAGCGAGAAATCACCCCCCAGGGGGGATGGTCATGCCGCAATCCCTTCTCCTCCATTCTCCTCTCGGGATCTTGAGCACGCACGCACATGCACCCGGCATGAGTTTTAAGCCACCGGGTCCGGGACGCAAACCGCGGTCGACTACGTGGGAGTCCAGCGACATAGCCATTACGCTAACTGCTGGTTCCCTCATTTTTAAATACTAGATATTGTGGTTTAAAAAGTATAAGAATTCTGAAGTAGTTTATCTTTTTTAAAGTGGTATTGTTTTTGCAGACAGAAACATTACGGAATGCTAACTCTCTTGATCTCAGGAAATTTAGCTTCACAATGTGTTAGCTAAACTTTATTTAAAATGGCTAGGGTATGATCCTTATGCTGAAAATGTTAGGACTCAGAAAATGCTACACTGATTTAAACTTCAGGGCCTCAGGAGCAAGATCTTTGTAACATTCTGCTTTTTTATGTGAGAGTTGGCCATAAAGAAATTCTTATACACACACTGTATATCCCCACTCAATATTGCTGAATGTCTGCACTCTCTGGCAGAAGTAGAAAGCTCTGAAGGTAGAAGAGTAGGGAGGATAAGTGTAGATACCAGTGACTAAAAGGGAGGGACGTGGCTGGCAGAGGGTGAGTAGGAGGGGCAAAGGGAAGAAATACTTAACAGACAGAAGGATGTAAAAGTCGCTGTTGAAGATGATGTATATGGTGATATCCTCGCTTTGACTGTCATGTGCTACATGCATAGATTGAAAAAGGTACTGCGCACTACGGAGATACACAACCACGGAATGTATTATATGGATACTACTGTGAGGGGTTGACTGTCTTTAGAAATGGTTTGAAGCCAGGGATTTTACTTTTCTGGTTTGAAAATAAGAGGCTTCCATAAAAAGTGAAGATTTTTCAAATTTGGCAGCCGACATGACGTTTCATTGTGGTAAGTGGAGATCTCTCCTGATCCCCACCTTTCTCAGAATAAATAGAATTCCTTTGTCCATCCAGGCTCCAGACGCTCCCCACATCACCAAATATTATATCGTAGATGAAACTCCAGTCCTCGTCACAGCTCGGAGCCACGCAGGGTATGGGAACTGTCGTGGCAGGGAGCCTTTCCTAAAGGCCACACAGATGTCCTTTCATAGCATCTCTGCCTTTAGGTCCTGAAAGAACTGGTTCCTCGTGTATCACCAAATGCGTAGAGTGCCTCCCACATCCTGCCAAAGTGCAGCAACAATCGGGTCATTCTGGGAGCCAGAGTGCTGTCCTGGGTGGCCACCCAAGAAGCTGACAATCTGGTCTTGATCATTTAGTGTGGGGTCAAAAGGGTACTATGTGACCTGAATAAGAACAGAAGTAGCTAGATCCTGACTTCATTGGGGTTTCAGGTTGTCCCCCTTAACAGGGGAGAGAAAGTTCTCTGCCCGATAAGACACAGAATGGAATACTGGAGGGAGAGAGTCTGTGGGATGACCTGATTCTTTCACTCTGGGTACTAGGGCTGTGTTTCCAGCCAGCAGGGGCATGGTAGCTGGGGTGCTGGACTCCCACCTGGTTGGCCTGTGGTTCTGGTCCCAGGCCTTGAGGATTACTTTTTCGCTCTCCCCCACCCCCAGTCTCTCTCTGGTCAAATTAAAAATTAATGATGATAAGTAAAATTAAATAAAATAATTCTTTAAAATAAATAAAGACTGTGATCCTTAGTCCCATTGCTCTTAAGAAAGGCAGGGTGGGACCAGCAGTTAGCGTAATGGCTATGTCGCTGGACTCCCATGTAGTCGACCGCGGTTCAAGTCCCGGACCCTGGGGCTGAAAACTCAAGCCGGGCACGTGTGCGTGCGTGCCCAAGATCCCGAGAGGAGAAAGGAGAAGAAGGGATTGCAGTGTGGCCATCCCCCCTGGGGGGTGATTTCTCACTTTCTGTCTCTCTGTCTCTCTCTCTCTCTCTGGCAAGCGCACGTGCCCTATAGCAAAAACCTCTCAAAAAAAAAAAGAAAGGCAGGGTGACTAGTCCAGATCAACGGTGTATCCCAGACCAAGTATGAGCTAAAACGTGCAAGGTTCAGTGACCCGTCACCTTCCACCGTGGGACGTGGAACAGGCGTGAGGGCAGGGTGTTGGTGGTTCCCACCCTAACCGCACGTGGCATGTGGACCGAAGGCTTCCTTTCCTAGCGACCAAGGTAACATGTAAACTCCTGGGAAAAGATAGCCTCCTTTCACCTACCTTAACTGAAAGTGACGGAAAAGACTCCCACCCCAGAGGACTCCTGCCTTTCTCCGGGGAAGAGGGGCAGCCCCGAGACCGAGGGAGTGACGGAAAAGCGGGACTGGGCCTCCTCCTGCAGTCTGTCACCTCAGCTGCATCCTCCTCGTCCAGTCCCATTTCTGCGCCATTGTCCTTTCTGCAGTGACCCTAAGCGTAAACCCAGTTCTCCCTGGGTCTCTGGGTCTCTTCTTCTGAAGGATCCCACACTGATAAAACTTCGATTAAATTAAATACACGTTTTTATGTTCTTCTCATGTTAACCTGTTGTTTGGTCGTGACCCTTACGAGGGGTAAGGACTAGGTGACACCTTTCCACCCTACAGAACCGTCCCGTCAGGGTGGTCGTGGGGACCACAGGAAGGCCTCTGTCTCTCGTCAGGGTGGAGAGCCAAGGTGTCCACGCGCCAGCGATGTCTGACTCCTCGTGAGCTCTTGGTCCCGTCCGTTCTCTTTCTATTGGCCTTGCAACTCCCTGTTCTCCTGCAGCCAAGCTCTCGGAGGAGTTTCTGGGATAAACCTGGCCCAGATCGAAGGAAGCCGCTTCTCCACTCCTTCCTCTCTGCCTCGCCCACGCTCACCTCTGGGTCAAACTTGGGTCTGGCTCCGCAGGACCACTGCGCTCCCAGTGGCTCTGCTTCCTTCGGGTGCTACTTAGAAAGTGTCACGGGCAGACATTGAGGGTCAGTGGAATTTCCTCTTATTCGAGTATCACATTTCTGCATCAGCTCTGATCCAGGTGCCTGAAAACAGTCCTTGGGCTACACCGGCAGCGAGTACAGCTCTGCTAGCTCTGCTACTCCTTCGCAGCAGGAAGCAGGCATTCCCGCCACCTGCTCGGCTTGGCACTTTTGGCTCAAAATTTATTCATTCTTATGTAGCTCATTTTAATGTTTTCTCCAGAACTTTGCCTTTTGTGTTATTTTAAAGGAAGATATTTATGCCCCCAAATGGGAAAAGCACAGGGAGTTCTTCCAACTTTTAGTTTATATCGAGTTTTCCATTTTTGATTCTTATTTTTTGTTTTTAATAGTAAAATGTGATATGAAATGTAATTTATGTACAAATTTCACATCACAACAGGATGCTGGGATAGGAAAGAAAGCTATCTGAATGCTGAAATTTCCCAGTTGCATTCAGACATGCACGTTATGCCCATTGTGATAAAATAGGGCAGGGAAATCATCTTTCTATTGCTTCACTCCTCACACATTTCCTCTCTGCGATGTAATAGAGTTTGGGAAACCAACGATTCCTTTCTCATTTCCTTACACGGCACAACGTGTGTTCAGCCTGGAGTAGTGCTCTCAGGTGTTCCTGTACTATCGGGCTGTCGGAGAAGTCCTGACACATCTCTGCATAGAAAAACACAGGAAAAGTGCAGCACGACTTTTTCAACCATCCAATATGTCTGTGAATTTCCACTTTTCCTTTCAAATATCAGCCTCAGAATTAGGCCTTCCTCCAGTTTGGACTCCCCAGATCTTCCTTGCCTGGACACTCTCTCCTGTGCACATTTAGAATTCTCAGTCGTAGGTGCCGTGAGGAGAGCAGGGTGCTCTCTGTCTCCTTGGCCATCCGTGGCCAGCGCCTACGCAAAGCCATGCTCATCGTCTAAGGCCCTCATGGGAATGTGAATGAGTTCTATTTCTACTCCATATGTTACTATAATCTTGCTGTTAAATTAATATTAGTATTCTATATCACCTTTTTTCAAATAGCCCTTACAACAATCCTAGTAATATATGTTTACGTCATTGACCTTGGTCTACTTCGGAGATCTAAGAACACTGAGACAGAGAGATCTAAACCTCTCCCAAGGACTCCCAGCTGTTGAAGGGCAGAGACACCAGGTAAAGGTGTGACTGACCTCCGAGCGTGCCCCCGCTCACAATGGCACATTACGTTTGCGTATGTCTTCTTCCAAAAGAAATCATAGGACTTGGCAGTGCCCTCCTCATCTCCCACACCCCCCTGAGCAGCGATCCCGGCACACACGGGCAATGTCAAGTCCTCCTTTCCATTTCAGTTCACTTTAGACACTAAATGAGCTCGTCGCACAAACCCTTCCCTAGCGATATCTTTCCAAAGGAGATTTTTTTTTTTTTTTTTTTTTTTTGGTTACTCACCTACATGAAACAGTTCTTTTATTTGCTAAAAATGCATTTTTATTTTATTTAAGACTGATTGTTATTTGTCTCTCAATTCCAATTCTGAGATAGTCATTCCACTCACTCTAACAGTTCTAAACTTCACTCTGCAAGGCGTGTTGTCTTTCATGGAATTTGTATTTTAAAAAAACCCTTTCTCCTTTACACAATTCTGCTTCTTTTTCTTTCTTTCTTTTCTCTCTCTCTCTCTCTTTTTTTTTTTTTAAAGATTTTTGCCACAGGGTGTGCATGTACTTGCCGGAGACAAGAGAGACAGTGAGAGGGAAAGTGAGAAATCACCTGCCGGGGGGATAGCCATGTTGCGATTCCTACTCTTCTCTCCTCTAGGTATTTTGGACACGCACACACACACACAGCTGGTGTGATTTTCAAGTCTGCAGATCCAGTTCTGGATCTGCAGTCAGCCATGTGGGAGTCCAGCACCTTAACCACCATGCCACCTGCTGGCCCTCCACTTGTTTCTAGGCTTGGGTGGTGTGGACTGAAGGTGTGAGGTCTTCTTCCTATTTCCACTGAGCACATTGACCCAAGGAAATTCCTACATGGACGGATCTAATAATTGAACCAAAATACTAATACATGCAGAATGAAAGCTTAGTATTTGGTCTTTAAGAGTATAAACTGAAATGAGTAACACGTCATCGTGGCTTTGGTGCATCAGAAATGTAGTCAAACTGCATTTATAAGTGACCAGAGAATACGTTCTGAGCAAACGTTACGTCATTGGGAAGGCCTTGACATTCCGGTTGACCCAATAACATTGTTCTCAAAATTTCTTTCGGAGCATATCAGAATATTTTATTATTATGCGGCATGCACATTTCGAGAAAATAAGTGAACTATATTACTTCTGGTGGGAAATAAGCGAAGGTTAAAGCTCATCAGGTGGGACCAGCAGTTGGTTATGTTGCTGGGCTCCCATGTAGTCAATCGCAGTTCAAGTCCCAGACCCAGTGGCTTAAACTCACGCCGGGTGCATGTGCGTGCGTGCCCAAGATCCTGAGAGGAGAAGGGATTGCAGCTTGGCCATGGCCCCTGGGGGGGGGGGGGTGATTTCTCGCTTTCTGTCTCTCTGTCTCTTTCTGGCATGCGCCCTATAGCAAAAACCTCTCAAAAAAAAAAAAAAAAAAAAAAACCCAACAACAAAATACCTCATCCGTTTACCCTCCCTTTTGGATGGCTCAAGGCTTTGCCCATCCTTTCAGGGAATTCAGATCCCAGGTTGCTAGGGGAGACACTCCGCAGAGCTGAGAGCTGCGCCTCCTGACAGGTGGGAGGGCCGAGCTCCAGGTGAGCCACCGCACAGTCCAGGCCTTTCCTGTGAGTCCCCCGTTCGCGTGAATTCTAGCTTCGTTTTTTATTTTTTTAAGTTTAGGATTTTCTTCCTCAAAAAAGCTTTCTCAGCTCTTCAAGAGCAGCCTAAGTATTGTGTCAACAAGAAGAGAGCGATGATAGGTGCTTGTCAGTTCATCAATTCTGCATCAACTCTGTCCGATGCAAATTCTAAAACCATTAATACATGCAGGTCATTTGAGCCATAGCATCCACTAAATGACAATGTCAGCAAATACATCATTTGTCACGTATTCTTTTCTTTTTTCAAAAAAAAAAAATTCAGGAGGAGATTGTCAACTAAAGTCACTGCAAGAGACTCAAGCAAAAAAAAACCCTTTCTACCTTTATGATCATGTTACTGCTTTCTTCTGGAGCTGTTATGTGGCTAATTGATCACAGAATCTAAAAATATTGACAATCCTCCCTTTCCTTTGCTGTTATATATATATTTTTAATTATTTAATTTTATTTATTCATTTATTCATTTTAATTTTACCAGAGATACACACACACAGAGAGAGAGAGAGAGAGAGAGAGAGAAGGCAAGCCACCAGGTCCAGTACTCAAACCATGGTCAGCCATGTGGGAGTGTCCAGCACCTTATCCACCACGCCACCTGCTGGTCCCCGCTTTGCTGTTATATTTTTAACGAGTCCTGTGCCACCTTTAGAATGACCCACTCAGATACGACAGAGACTCAAGTGTCTCTCAAAATGCCTAGCAAACCGTGGTCCATGCCTGAATGTTTTACGTCATGACTGGATTCTGAGTACAGAGACTGGGCACGTGCGGGGTCAGCTGAAAGGTACATCAGCGGTCACACGAGAGGGCAAAAGTTTAAGAGAGGAAATGTATTCAGAGAAGAGCACCCCCTCTTCTTCATTCACTTACAGTACTAGAGAGATGGTCAGGAAGAAGTTGTCTGGTTTTAGTTTTGTCTTTTCTTAGGTTTTTGCCATAGGGTGCATGTGCTCTTTGGACAGAGACACAGAGCGACAATGAGAGAGAAAGTGAGAGATCACCTCCTGGGGGGATGGTCACCCTGCAATCCCTTCTCCATTCTCCTCTGGGATTTGGGGGTCTTAAGCTGCTGGATCTGGGTCTCCTACTGCAGTCGGCCATGTGGGAATCTAGCATTTAACCACTACACCACCTGCTGGCCCCGGGTTCTAGCTTTTTCTGAACCACATCATTCAGATCAAGAGGTTGAGACTGTTGCAACAAGGCTAAATTGAATGTAGCTCCAGCTACTGTCCTCTGGCAACGTGGCGGAAACAATGAGGTCTAGCTCCCTGGGGTTAAACATTTAGCAATACGACCTGAATGAAGAAACGTTGTCATAATCTTCACAGTTTCGCTTGAGTCTTCCTATCACTCTTCATATGTTTGTGTGCCTGTCAAACCTTAATCCTGTTATGTCTAGGTTATGCTGAAAGGTCTTCAGGGTTAAGCCGTGTGTTAGGTAAAACTGCCTATGTGCTCACAAAATATCTGGAAAAGAAATCAATAATAACCCAAAGCTCAGAAAAACAAAAGTAATGTTTGTGGCTTTCTGTTGTTTAATTTCAATTTATTTTTTTTGGTTTTGTTTTTAAATGTTATTTGTTTATTCAGATCACGAGCATGAGAGAGGGACGGCACCCCAGCAACGTCTCAATGCCGTGCTCCATCCCCAACCTCGGCCAGCTCCGGGCACAGAACACGCCTGCTGCATGCTGGGAGGTCTCCAGCCAAGGGTCAGAAACTTCCACACAGGCCAGCGTCACAGAATGTCATGCATCACCACAGTGTCCATGCCCAGCCTCTAACTGCAGGTTTAAATTAATTTTATGTAGGGTTAGGCTAGGTTTCAGATTTGACTAATATCATGGAGGGTTGGGCTGTGTTTCAAATTTGATTAATCACTGCAACATTAAAAGACAATTCTCGAACTAAAACTATTATATTCACACAAGTTTATTATTTCAGGTGGAGAAAATTTCCATAAACTAACTTCATGCTTCTATTATAGTGAAACCAATTATTAACGCTGAGAGACGTCGGTGTTGGGAGATGACTCTCCATAGGTCTCCTGCATTTACGGTCTCTAGCAAGGGGAGACACTGATGGCTTTTGTTCTGGACTGTTTTCCAGGCTGTCTAGGAAGATAAAAATAATGTCTCAGACCAGAGATTGATCGGTCTGTCTATCATCTGCCTACCTGTCATCTGTCTTTTCTGCCACAGAGTTTGCACAGATGACAGACGTGTTCTCACACAACCATTGTAGAAGACCGAGGTTCTGTGAGTCTGAGAGTGGGAACAGGGACAGTGAGGGCAAAGGCACCACTGCTAGGACTTGTTTCTTGAATGTTTGGTAGCTCTTACTGGCATAACATCTGCTTTTTATATATGACATATTTACAAATTAGTAATTTTTCTGTGCATATTGTTCCATTTATATGGATTTGCAAGTATACATTACTTTATAATATTGCATTTTATAAGATTAACATATGAATAACTGTTCTTGCAGGTACCCAATAGTTAGCAAAAAACACTATGGAATAAAAGAAGTTCCTTCCACATTCCGAACCCGCTCACTGCTGGGCGATGTAGCGTGTTACAGTTTTGAGGCTCTAGGCAGTTTCTCTTTGACTTTATGTAGTTAAAAATTCATATTTTTGGAAATCATTTTGTCTCACAAATATTATAATGTCCAAACTACATAACTCTCATTTCAAAGGATAATTACATTACTTAGAATCAATTTTTATTGCCTCCACTATAATTTAGGAAAGTCTAACAAACTATCGCAATTACAAAAAGGTAAAAATTAAAAAAAGCAGTTGTGTTTTACCACTTAGTTTTTCAACATTCCGCAGTGAACTCTGCAGGGCACACGTGCTGTGGCCTTCGATGGGTGGCCATCAGCTTCCTGGGCCTCTGGATCCATTACACCTTGTTGCCTGCAGGTAAGACCAATCGCGACTCCTCAAATGCAGGAGAAGCAGTGTGTGTGCAGTGTGAGTGCATGTGCGTGTGCGTGCATGTGCACACGTGTGTGAGTGATTTACATGATGCCTCTATTTTCGGGACATTACAAACACACTTTGGCCAATTTGGGGGTATAGAAATGGGTATTTTATTTCCAATGAATCAAGAAAATTCTCTATCAGCTTTGGTGGGGTTTCTGCCTTGATATTTTGAATTCTGTAGAGGCATTTTCGTTGCCCCTAATGTCTTCCAGACTTATTTCTCTTTCTACATCATTCTTCTTCATTTACTTCAATATCATAATAGTTTCTAGAATTTATTCATACTGAAGAATTATAAATATAAGTAAGCTGAATTCTCTTTGGAGGTGTTCATGGCAAATATATGGAACTTAGTAAAAAAAAACCTTTGTTTTGGTTTTAATTATTTTTAAATAATTTATGTACTTTGTGGGTTTTATATGCTTACGGCAGTACTGGCAATGCAATTTCTCTAAAATTCAGGTTGGATTCATGCTACTACTGAGAAGGCGCTGAAGAAATGGTACCTGCAGAGTGATGAGCACCACCACGCGGGCATCCGTCTCGAAATACCTTCCTCCCCCAAAAGTCAAAGGTGTGAAGGGTTCCGAGTTTCCAAGTGGGACAGCACTAGTATTTGATATAAAAGTTTCAGAATGGAAAGAGGCTTCACACCAAATACCAAATGCAGGGAACGGAGAGTAGAGTCCTCAGAACTCTCCATTTTACGGCTACGCATAGTGCAGACTCGGGGACACACGAGGGACTTCTTCAGATCTTACGGGTCGTCCCAGAGCAGTCCCCACACTATCGTGGGGAGAAGTCCGTCTCACAAAGAATGGCAAGGGAGTCTTTTCTCAACTAGGACAAGCCATGATTGGATACAGAAAAGCCGCACTTGTTCAGAGTCACGCTAGCAAGGCCCCACTGGTGTGGATGCAGAAGGACCGGCATTTTACATTTTAAAAATACCACTGGGCCTCCAAATTTCTTTCTCTTTTATTCTTTACTTGACAGAGGGTGAGCATACTTGCAAGAGAGAGACAGAGAGAGAAGGAGAAGGAGAAAGCACCCCCTTGCGGCGTGGACATACTGCATCTCCTTCTCCTCATTTTTCCGTCCTGTCAGAATCTGTGGCCCACAGGCACATGGGCCCGGCATGTGTTCTAAGGCACCGGGACTGGGGTTTGAACTGCAATTGGTCATGTGAGATCTGGCTCCTTGAACCACTAGGCTAAGGAGCCAACGCTAGGCATATACATTTCTGAGGCAGGAAGTAGACCGGTTGAGAGCACTGGGAATGAGAAGCCATTTTATTTTCCAAACTAGCAAGCCCAGTCTGATGCGTTTAACATTATACCTGGAAATCACGTTACAAAAGCCATACGTGCAGTAAGCTCGTTTCTTACCCTCCACATCCCTGAAAGCAAGTGTTTTGTCAGAGTGTTTGCATTACACGGGTCACTGTATTTAGAGCACACTGTGCCAGCTTCCTCCGGAGGTTTTCACCTGACACCAATGCTACTTTTGCCTTTTGTCCAGCCTCGGGTAATAGATTTTCAACACTGTCACAGCCAGCAATTGCTGACCAGTCCCAATTTAGCTCATGCTTTCATATGTTCTACTTTTAACTTAGGGTTCTGTAGGTTGATTGAGTAGCTCTCTGGATCTGGATGGGATCCTTCACATCAGAGGGGTGAAATTTCTCAGCTGCAAGGACCAGGACCAGTGGATCGTCGACGTCTTCATGAATGCTGCTCATCCTCTGCCGGGTTTTGACACAACGCAGCCACGTGCGAAGTGTAGCAAGAACCTAAGCCCCTACGCACAAGCACTTTTATAAGCTTCCAGGCAACTTCCATTTGCTCATAGACAATTGTGCAGGCCAATCACGAGGCATTCCTCAGTCAGGGCAGGAGAGAAGTACCAAATGGCATATTTAAAGAGAGGGGGATAATTAATCTGCATATTTGCCAACTATGCAATTAATTTATAACACTGTTTTTGTGTTATTGTTTTGTTTTGCCAGAGGGTGCGTGTCATACTCACCAGAGAGAGACAGGGAGAGAGAGAGAGAGAAGGAAAAGAGAGAGAGAGATTGAAAGCAAAAGCGCACCCCCATGGGGCATGGTCATGCTGCCATCTCCTCTTCTCCTTTCTCCCTCCTTTAGGTATTTTGCAGGTGTGCACACATTCCCAGCATGTTTTTCAAGCCACCATATCTGGGACTCGAACTCTGTAGTTAGCAATGTGGGATCCAACTCACTTAACCTCCAGCCCATGGACTGGCCTATTTATTTATGTTTTAATGTTCTAACAACAATCTAGTTAATATTGAATCATAATTTCTCTACATGAAGAATGTTATTTTGCCTTGGCTCACTGCAATATTTTATTTACGTCTGTTTCCTGCAGTCTGACTACTAGGTGTCTAGCTATTGTTTCAGTATTCATTCTGTTGGTCTTTACTGAACTTCTTGAATAAGTCCTTTTAGGATTTTTATAAAATTTCAAAATTCTCAGCTAATATCTTACTGTTATTCTGTGCTCCTACCTCTTTCTATTATTCATCTGGGGCTACATTTAAACCTGTACTACATGGCTTAAAAATATACCATTTGGGGTGAAACCAGAAGTTGGCATAATGGCTATGTCGCTGAACTCCCATGTAGTCGACCATGGTTCGAGTCCCAGACCCAGTGGCTTAAACTCACGCTGGGCACATGTGCATGTGTGCCCAAGATTTTGAGAGGAGAATGGAAGAGAAGAGACTGCAGCATGGCCATCCTTCCCCGCCCGAGGGTGATTTCTCCCTTTCTGTCTCTCTGTCTCTGTCTTTGTGGCAAGTCAACATGCCCTAGAGCAAAAAATTTCTCTCCTTTTAAAAATCTCTTTTTATTTTTTTAAAAGAACTATGCCATTTGCTGTTAAAGTTTACTTTAACTTTCCCAATCTGTAATTTGTAAATCAATTTGAATATTTTTACTGTCCTTTCCTTGGATCTGTTTCTGCATGTGTAACCTACAATAAGGAATCCACTGAAAACTTGATTTTGAGTACTGTATTTCTTAGGTTTAAACGTTTTTATTTTAAAAAAAAAACATTTAAATTTTATTTTCTTTTATACACTCAATCACATTATTTAGCTTACAAAGTGAATATTTCAATATGTGAACATTTCTTTCTAGTCCAGTTGATTAAACTGTAAAATAGCTTCAACAGATAATACCATATTTCTTTGTCCCATTAATGCTTTGCCTCTGTATTTTTCTTCTAAATGTCCTTCCTCAGACTCTACTCTTCCACACACACTGTATCTGGTATTCACATCCATTTACTGTGTTTTTATATCCTTTAGTCAATCAGTTTCAGTCACAGAGTGCGGACACTCGGTATACATTAAGTGGGGACGTACAATGTCTCTCCTTCATAACCTGGCTTGCTTCACTCAGCAGTAGATATTCCATATTCTTCCACTTTCTGTCAAAAGCCAGGGTTTTGTTGTTTTCTATGGCTGAATAGTATTTGAATCCATTAATATGTTCCTGGGCATCTGGGTTGGTTCCATGTCTTAGCAATCGTGAATAGTGCCGCAATAAACATCGATGTGCAAACACTTTTCCAATGAAGAATTCTTTGTCCTTTGGGTAGATACCAAGGAGTGGGATTGCTGGATCATATGGTAGTTCTATTTGTAGATTTTTGAGGAATCTCCAAATTGTTCTCCACAGTGGCTGGACTAATTTACATTCCCACCAGCAGTGTAAGAGAGTTCCCCTTTCACCACACTCCCACCAACACTTACCATTTTTTTTTTTTTAATCTTATGCTTTGTCATTGTGCTGTTTGGATTCCCATCACCATCCCAGCACATTGAACTGTGCAGTCACTGCCTTCTCAGTCCTCAGCCACTAAATTAGCCTCCTTCTGCTGGGTCCGTGTTCCATGAGCCTGTGCATGGCAGAGTCCCTCATGGAAAACATGAGATAAGTGCATATCTCATTCCATTCTTCTTCTGCTTTTCTTTTCTTTCTTTATTTCTTTTTCTTAGAGATTTTTGCCAGAGGACCCATGTGCATGCAGGAAAGACAGGGACAGAATGTGAGAAATCACCCCCAAGGGAGATGGCCACGCCGCAATTCCTTCTCTTCCATTCTCCTCTCAGGATTTTGGACATGCACACATACGTGCCTGGTGTGAGTTACAAGTCGCTGGGTCTGGGACTTGTGGTATCATGGTCGGCCTGAAGAAGTTCAGCCACGTAACCATTACACCATTAGCCTGTATCTCTCTTTCCAATAGTCATTTCACCTCCAGTTTCTTCCCACTTTCATGTACTATTCAGTATTTTCAAACAGCTGTTAGTGTGTTCTATTCTTTTCCAGACTTTGTGCTTATTACAGACAGGAGGATAAATGTATACTTGTTGGAAACAAGAAGGTCAGAAACATACATATTGAACTTCTACCAAGTTATTGAATATTACTTTTGTACTTCTAATTCATGTAAATACATTTGGTAGGAAGGTGCTTTTCCATTTATACAATCTCTGCTTACGTGATGGCTCAGTTTCTATGTCAGTTTGAATGGGCCATGAATGCCAGGTATCTGGTTAAACATTATGGTGGATATGTCTGAGAGGCTGTTTCTGGGAGAAATTGGTCTTTAAGTGATGGACTAAGTAAAGAAAACCCCCTGCCCCCAAGCAGATGGGCATTACCCAGTCCTTACAGGCCAGGGGTAGAACAATGGGACTTCTCTCTTTCTGTCTGACTGTGTGGCCAGGAAATTCATCTCCATCTATCCTTAGACTAGGACTTAGGCCATCAATGACCCTGTTTTCCAAACACTCGGTCTCAGATTGAAATCAGCAGCACTGACTCCCCTGGGACCCCAGTACGGGGAGGCAGATCGTGAGACACCTCAGCCTCCGTAACAGTAGGAAATAACACTCTTCAATTCATCTCATTCTCTCTCTCCTCCTCCCTCCCTCTCTATACATATTCATCAATTCTGTTTCTCTGGAGAATCCTGGCTAATGAAGGGAACTATTAGAGTGAAGATATAAATACATAAAAGCCTGTCCATATCAATTGGTACATATTGCGAAATTCTTTTCTGAAAAGAGTTTATACATTTAGAGTCTATAACAGGAGCCTGCTGAGTTTCACCATATCCTCCTTACATTAACCATCATTATAGAATTCTTTCCAGATAGTATAGGTTAATTTAACATGTAAATAGAAAATTGGCTTGGTGTTTGATTTTATTTGCTTTATTATTAGTATGGTGCAGTAACTTTCTTTTCCTATGGATTGTCACTTGGGAAGGTACTAAGAACCGATTGGCCAGACCAGTTATTTCATTCACACATTAGATTTGGACTGATTCGGGGAAGGCATGTTGTTTTTATATCTTATCAAAATGGTAAAATTTTTATAATCAACCCAGCTGTCAGCATTTAAGCTTGGGAATATTTTTTTCTTTTTTAATTTGCCAGGGGATGTGTGTGCTCTCTGGAGAGAGGCTTAGAGGGGAGGAGGAGTGGAAAAGCCAGACTCCTTAGGTGATGGTCATGCCACAATCCCCTCTCCATTTCTCCCTTTCGGGATTTTTGGCACACACATGCACTCAGAGTGTTTCTCAAGCTCCGGGTTGGAGACTTGAACAATGAAGTCAGTTATGTGGGATCCAGCTACCTTCACGACTGGGAGTCTCAAGTCTGGTATTCTAAGAAGACATTCCCTGATGGAGACATTCCGCAACCTCACAGCTGCCAATAGGTCAGATGATTGGAGCAAAAAAAAGTGACAAGTGAAGCTAGCCCAAGGCTGATCAAATAGTTACTCATATTTTCTTCTTTTTAAAGAATTACTTATTTAATTTTACTTATTATTGTCATTATTTTAATTGTGCTATAGGGTATGTGCACTCTCCAGAGAGAGACAGAGAGTAGGACAGTGAGAAAGCAGGCTGCCAGTTCCAGGACTCGAACCACAGTTGGCCTGTGAGAGTCCAGCACCTTACCTACCACGCCACCCGCCAGCCCCAACT
Organism: Tupaia tana; assembly: GCA_026018925.1. Taxonomy (NCBI): domain Eukaryota; kingdom Metazoa; phylum Chordata; class Mammalia; order Scandentia; family Tupaiidae; genus Tupaia; species Tupaia tana. Next base: position 67,172,788 of record JAKSZU010000012.1, read on the forward strand.
GCTGCTCATATTTTCACACCTGGTGAAACCATCAAATGAAAGCCATGCTGCTGATAGGAAGTGACCACAAACAAGTAGAGGACGCGGTGACATTCTGACACCGTGGAGGGCTGACTCTGCAGAGGGCAATGCTTTTTCTCATGAATCAGGCTTCCTGGTTGGCGTGCTGCCATCGATCACGGGCAGCCTTGGGCTGTGGACCAGGCCAGGGGAAGGAGTGCTGTGCTGGGGGAGAGGCTGAGACAACGCTGAAACCGCACTCCGCACTTGGAGCCGTGAACACCAAGTCACAGCACTGGGAATCGACAACCACATGCTGAGCACCAACTCTGTGTCAAGCGTTTTTGCCCCGTGGTTTTCTGTATGTGATTTCTGTCCATTTACACAATGGGATGATTATTTTTCTTAGCAGTATTGTCAGTACCTACACCCAGGAAAGAAACCGAGGCTCTGGGAGAATACACTCAGTTTATCACAGTCACTCAGATGACACGGTTCAAGATTCCAGCTCAACTCAATAGGCTTTATACTTATTACTATTTCCCATAAGGTACGTCCGCTTGCTGGAAAGAGACGGAGAGACAGAGAGAAGGAAGGTGAGAACTCACCCCCCAGGGGCAATGGCCATGCCACAATCCTTTCTGCTCCATTCTCCTTTTGGGATTTTGTGCACACATGCACACGTGCCCTGCACATGTGATTTTCAAGCCATCATGTCCAGTATTTGACTATGTCTGCCATGTGGGATTCCAGCGCCTCAGTCACCACGCCACCTGCTGACTCCAGAACCCTTCAAAGTTTTAATAGAGACCAGTATCAATTTAATTATATAACACTGAAAAGAAATATACTGGGGACCAGCTGTTAGCGTAATGGCTATGTTGCTGGACTCCCATTAGTTGACCATGGTTCGCATCCCGGACCCAGTGGCTTAAAACTCACACCGGGCACGTGTGCGTGCGTGCCCAAGATCCCGAGAGGAGAATGGAGGAGAAGGGATTGTGGCATGGCCATCCCCCCTGGGGGGTGATTTCTCGCTTTCTATCTCTCTGTCTCTCTCTGTCTTTCTGGCGAGTGCACATGCCCTATAGCAAAAACCTTTCCAAATAAATAAATAAATAAATAAATAAATAAATAAATAAATAAAAAGAAATATGCTGGAATATAACTGTAGATATTGACTGAACTCTTCTTACATTTTCATCTTTTCTTTCTTTTGCTTCTGTTTCTTTCTTTTTCTTTTCTTCTCTCTTTCTTTTTTAAAATTTCCCCAGAGAAAGAGAAGAAAGTAAGACACTACCCTACATGGGGCATGGTCACACCCCAGTCTTTTCTATTTCTCCTTTCAGGATTTTGGGCACACCCATACACACACACACACACACACACACACACACAGAGCATGTTTTTCAAGCCTGGATCCAGGACTTGAATCTGCAGTCAGCTATATACGATTCAATCACCTCAACCACTATGTTACCAGTTGGCCCCATTTCTTATTTTCCTATGTAACTGACCTTGGGGGCCATCAGGTTGCGTGGTGGTTAAGAGTACTGGACTGCCTCATGACCGACTGCGGTTTGAGTCTCAGACCTGGTGGCTTGCTTTCTCAGTGGTGGTTTGCTTTCTCATTCTCCCCACCCCCTTCTCTCACTCTGTCCCTCTCTGGTCAAATTAAAATAAATTAATTAAATAAATAAAGTTACATGAAATAATTCTTTTAAAAAATATAACTGACCTTAAATTTTTCCCGTATGTATGTTGTATGTAACACGTATGTGTATATGTGCATATGTACACATATATATATATATATGAGAGAGAGAGAGAGAGAGAGACAGAGAGAGAGAATTTACCCAAATGCCCCTAAATCTATCAAGCTATCATACCAGCTCATTGATATAAATGACATCACAGTTGGAATATTCCAGTTGGAATGGCTTCGAAGCCCTTACCCGCATTACTGCATGGCTTGAGCTCTTCCCCCAGAAAGTCCTGGGGCCCCTGGGGAAGTCTCGCTCGTCCTCAGAAAGGACTTTGCATCTGCCAGGTTCTGTCTCTTCCTCGCCGCCGTGTCCTGGCACCTTCGAGCTCTGGAAGGCATACTGCCATCGCCACTCTCCAGGATCGTGCGTGGCGTTATCCAGCCCTTAAAGCCAGTAGTTCTTCACATAACAGAAAGGCTAGATGTTCTTCAGTCCTTTCTGTTTTGCAGAAGTGCATAATCTGCACTGTTCACAGTAAAATGCTTGCCTCTCCTCCGTTCGCTCTTCCATGGACAGCTTACATTTTCCTTATTACTAATGCTTTAAATATGGTTACTTTTATGCTTTATTTCTTCTCCTCCGTTTTCTCCTTTAACTTGTTTTTAAATATTTTTATCTTATCTATTGCCTTGTACTAGCCCAATATTCAGAGAATCCCTTGCTTTTGTTTCAACTATCTTTTATTTTATCTTTTATTCTCAGCTATTACAAAGACCATTTGTGAGCTATTGTGTTTCTCACCGTCTTTCCCTTTTTCTTCTCTTACTTTGTAAATTATACTATTATTTCTCTGTTTTAAGGCATATATTTATACTCCATCCTGCCAACATCATGCCTAACTATATATATATATATATATATATATATATATATATATATATACACACACACACACACACATATATATATATATATATATATATATATATTTAGAGGTTTTTGCTATAGGGTGCATGCGCTCACCAGAAAGATAGAGAGAGAGAGACAGAAAGCGAAAAATCACCCCTTGGGGGGATGGCCATGCCACAATCCCTTCTCCTCCATTCTCCTCTTGGGATCCTGGGCACGCACGCACACGGGCCCAGCATGAGTTTAAGCCACCGGGTCTGGAATTCGAACTGTAGTCGACTACATGGGAGTCCAGCGACATAGCCATTACGCCAACTGCTGGTCCCGATTATGCCTATCTTTGTTATGCTTTTCCTGAGCCCTTAAATTTATATTTAAATATACTTCTCGCTTATTACCAGTACTTTCAGTGAAATTTTTCCTGTCCTATCTTGAGTAGTTCAAATTCATCTTCTAATAGTTTCATTAACAATGACTCCTAAGAATGACATTCCCCAAGCTCTTCTATTTTAAAAATGTTTTGTCAGTAGCCTTTCACTTGAAGGTTAGTTTTGTTTGATATAGTATTTTTGGCTCATGACTTTTTTTTTTTTTAATTGTTCTTTTTGGTTCAGTTTTCTGGTGTTTCAGCTCAGTGAGAAACTGTGAAGCAAGTCTTATGTTTCCATCTTAAAGACTCAAATGATCATCTATTCTTGTTTCTGCCTGGATTCATTATAATGATTAATAGCATGCACTTTTACTATCAATAGTTTTGCAATTAGATGATAAATAATATGGTCATTCTATCTGTAGGTAATTTATTTGTTTTGCCAAAAGTATGTTTGTTTGTTGTTGTCAAGATTTTTTTTCCTTAAGCTAAGGAATAAATAATATTACTAGCCTCATTTCTCAGTTGACTATTCTGAGTCTCACTTAGTGAGATTAAGTCCAGTTCTACTGCATTTTTAAATTTTTATCCTATAACTTCTATATGTGTATATTAAGTTATCATTAAGTATTTTATTCAGTTTACACTTGTCAGTGTTTTCTCTTCCATGATACTGCATAGCTGGCTATTGTCTATGTAAACAAAAACGTTTATTTTGTGTGCATTAATTTTATGTTCTTGTCTTACTGAATGTACTGTCTGTTTTACACTTATTTTTTTAGTTTCTTATTTTGAGTTTTCACATGCGTATACACACACACACACATATATGTAAATATTTGTGTTTGCAGGTATACATTTATTCATGAATCCTACTGGTTCTGTTTCTATGGTGATCTGTTACTAGTGTTTAAATGTCTTATCTCCTAGGTTTTCTCAATTAAATATGTTTTGCATATATATATATATATATATACATATTTAATGCATATATGTGCGCTTATTGCACTTATTTTTAAAAGTATCAGATAATTCCTATTTTATTCACCACATATATCTCATGTGACAATTGAAGTTATTGAGACCTATTGGAAGTATGCATGGATCATAGAGTTTTCTTCCTAGATGTATCAGTGGGTGACCTGTGCTCAGGAATGTTCTAATTCTGAACTATCTTTGTATTTTGGGAATAAATTTATTTTGTTTAATGCATTATTATGAATTTTCTATTCAACTTTATTTACAACAATTTTATTTAGGGTTTATATTATATATATTAGCCTTTTCACTTGAAGGTTAGTTTTGTTTAATATAACATAATAATGTCCCATCTATATATAATATCATATACTCTTATTGTATACTTAATATATGGGATAGGTCTGTAGTTTGCTTTTTGTATTTCTTTATAAGGGCATATTGATACCATATTTTCCAAAGAAGAGAACTTAGATATCAATATTTTGAAAGTCTCTTGATGGAAATGTTAGAGCATTTTTTTTTCTCATTTATTTGCCAGAGGGTACATGAACTCATGGGAAAGAGACAGAAAGAGAAAGGAAAAGGGAGGGAGAGAAAGGGCGGAAGCGTGTTTCCTGGGGAGAGGTCACACTGCACCCCCTCCCCCTCCATCGCTCTCCTTTCAGGACGTGGGCACGACCACACGCGTCCAGTGTGTTTCTCACGTCTGGGCCTGGGGCTCGAGCTGCGCGTCAGCCAGGGGCTCCAGACTGCGATTCTGTTTTACTTTGTAAAGGTTTGTGCCATAGGGCAAGTGTGCTAAATGGAAAGAGAGACAGAGAGAGACAGTGAGGGAGACTAAGAAGTCAGCTCCCAGGAGGGATGGCAGTCTCCTCACAGGATTTTGGGCACACACACACGTGCCTGGTATGATTTTCAAACTGTCAGGTCTGGGACTCAAATAAATAAAATACAAATAAATAAATAAAAATAAAAATGAATACAGCAAATAATTCCTTCTAATAGACCCTTTCCTACTGAGACTCTTGGCACAGATACTGTATTCATGACTCTCTCTCTATATATATAGTCTTCATAAAGTTAACAGAAAATGCAAATTATAAATTAATTTAACCTCTTCTTTTGCACCTAAATTCAACTCATAATTTAATTCCATTTCTCCATGAACCTATTAATACACACACACACACACACACAAACACATGCACATAAACACACATATACATTATGTGTGTTTTACATTTTTTTAGTTTCTTATTTTTAGTTTCCACGTGCACACACACACACACACATATACCTATGTATTTGTGTTTGCAGGTATACATTTATTCATGAATCCTACTGGTTCTCTTTCTATGGTAATCCCTTACTAACGTTTAACTATCTTATCTCCTAGGTTTTCTCAGTTAAGTATGTTTTGCATATACACATATTTCAATTCTCACAGTCTAAGCCAGTGTTGTTACCTTACCTTATATGATAAACCAAGGGAAAGATTTAAAAAGAAGGGCCAAAAATCTCTTTCTGGTTCTGAATTGGACACCCTAATTAATTATGTCTGAGAGGAACAATATTATAAATGTTTCACCCACCCAGCTCAGAAGAAAGAGAATGAGACTCATTTGTCTCAATTACTCGATAAGCCAGAGATATTTTGGGCAGAAGTCATAAACCGATGGGATTTCTCGCTTATCTGATGTGAATAATAAAAGGAAAACACTACATGCCGGGTTTGACACAGAAAGCAAACTGTATCTGTCCATTCACGAGACACACTGTGTTTCACTGACAGAAGTTTGAACACAAGATTTAAGGAAACACAACTCTTCTCTGAAACTAAATTAACACCAGTATTGGAGATAAATATTTTTTGAAGTTAGTGAGGGTGATATCTTCTCATTGTGAGATGACCGTAGATAAAATAATTAGTTTTAAATCAGAACAAGCTATAAGACTAGAGCTTTGGAGTAGTTTGAGTTCATACGGAGAATACTGTACTAATCTTACCAGTCCTTCAAATGTCAGACCCAGTCATACCTCATTGCCAAAGGAGCTGTCTGCATTTAAGAGGACGCCTCTCGTGGGAGACGAGGAATATTTTTTCAGTAGTAAACAAATACTGAATCCTTTCAGAGACACCTCCGATAGATCTATTCCTATGTTTATTAAAGAAGATCCATACAGGGTCCATTCTGTAAGATTTTCTATACATCTTTTGACACCAAGGTCAAATGATTTCAGAAAATGTGGTCTACTTGGGAACTAGCAGTTAGCGTAACGACTATGTCGCTGGACTCCCACGTAGTCGACTGTGGTTCGCGTCCTGGACCTGGTGGCTTAAAACTCACGCCAGGCGCGTGTGCATGCGTGCCCAAGATCCTGAGAGGAGAATGGAGGAGAAGGGATTGTGGCATGACCATCCCCCCTGGGGGGTGATTTCTCGCTTTCTGTCTCTATGTCTCTCTCTGTCTGTCTGGTGAGCGCACGCGCCCTATAGCGAAAACCTCTCCCAAAAAAAAAAAAGAAAAGAAAATGTGGTCTACTCTACCGCCAGTGGAAAGTGCCAAAATGTGTTGGTATGTTAAATGTTCTAATATCTCTTATAGTAACTATGACCATTTAAGAAGTCGTGTAAGATTTTATCCAAAGAATACAGCTTGAAAAATATTTGTCTTCGCTTCTGTTCATAACTCAGTTCCAACACATGTTCCTTTTATTATTAGGTTGTTGGAAAAGTCATGACGTATTTTTCTATAAGTTTCTCTATGCAAAAATGTGTCATAACTTTTACTAACAATCCAATACAATCAGTATAATTGTATAGAACTCAAAAGAATGTCTACAGAAACATCCAATGTATTGGAACATAGACTTCACATCTGTTTTCCCTCTTCAGTGATGAAAGAATGACTCAGGAGCTGACATGCATGTGATAAAAGACAATGAAGACAGAAACAAGGAACTGGAGTGATGAAGCAGATGCCTCAGCACCACCTTTCCTTACCTTTCTTATTAGGTAGCCGTGTTAGCGGTTTCTATTTGTTTAGGTGGTCTTTTTACTATAGTTAGAAAATGTGACTGTGTGGACAACAGTAGCATAGCTAAAGGACATTGTGTCCCAAAAGAGATTGATATTAAATATAGAAGAAAAATTATTTTTGAAAATAGTAAGTAAATACAAGACATGATGCAGGGTTAAAGTAAATTAAATTTTAAATCTTTCAAAAGATAATTAAATTTAATTCATTTTGCAATATAAGATTGCTCAATCTCTATAGCCACAGAATAGAATATCAATACACAAAACAATCTTTTAAAAAATAGAATTTACAGTATTTGAAGAGGCACAAAAGATTTCCATAATAAGATAGGTAGACAACAAGTTTATAATGAATATGTGATAATTCTGTGAATTTTACTGTTGAACAATGATTAGTACTTCAGGGAAGAATTTTCAGAGGATAAGAGTTGCTTTTAAAATTTAAGGCACTCACTAGATGGGAATTACAGTTCATTAAATTGTAAGGTCTTTTAAAATTACCTTTATATACTCAAAATCAACAGAGTAGATGGAAATGCTAATATTAGGAACTGAATATGGTTTAGAATAAATTCTTCATATTTATGCAATGTCCATAACTAACAATTGTTCTTGAATTTATACATGAACTAAATTTCCAATGTTTTACAGGATAGATGTGTGTAGATGATATTTAAAATTTACGTTTGATGAATCTGAGAGTGGAAGACATTGGGTTGCCTGCATTTTCATGATATATCAATAGGCTATGTTGGATTATATTCAAGTAACAATGAGCACAAGCAGAATGGCTTAAAACAACTACAGTTTCTCTCCTTTTGGCGTTCTGACGCGTCTTGTGTTAGCTCCAGTTGACTGGGCATCATCTTCACTTGGGGTCCCGCTCTCACACGGCAATGTCCGGGGGGAATAAGCTGCCTTTGTAAAGAGAAAGGACATGCAGATACGCTGGCTCTATCTACAAATAGTGTGTGATATGATAGCTCCACCCACATTCCACCACGAGGTCTAGTTCACCCCGCTTCCGAGTTCACCAGGGTCAGACCTCATACTCTTCTCTTAGCTGGGAAACTTGAGGAAATATTTAGTCAGCAAGAATACAATGTAGCCAATATCTAGTGGTAGAAATAAGATTAGAACCCAGTAATGCAAGTTGCTTTGCTTCATTGTATGTGAACCTTCATATGTTAAGTATATTATTGCATATTATTCGGTTTAGTAGATGCATTTGGTATGTACTATATGAATTAGAAGCATATTGGTAAAGTGCACATCCATATTGTCCTACAGTTATTTGCACTTAAAATAAAGAGATTTCTATTATTCCATCTCATGAAAGATTTTCTGTAATGAAGGAACTACTTTAAGACCCAGGTAACAGGCAGTGCACGAAAGCTATCTTGAAGGGGATGGCAACCCAGGAGGTGAACTCCGTGTTTCTTCAGCTTCTCCCTGGAGACGTTCCCAGCGTCAGCAAAGTATGGGGACACAGATAAGCATTCTCACCATAGTTGGGTGGGAATGTTCTACTCATGTAGTTCAGAAAGGAGTATTTGGTAAAAAATCAATGCATGTGTGTATCAGAAAGGACACAAACTATATAAGAAATATATCAAAGAAAAAACATTTGCAAATGAGTTTTATGAAAAATAATTTCCAAAACTCATATGGATCTGAAAATCATTCAATGTTCCTCTAGCAATGACTGAACTAGCCAGTAAGGGTGTTAAAATCACGCACACACGCACACACACACTCACACATATACTTGCACTATATGTTCAAGGAAAGCGTGAACTGAGGAGTTAAATGTAATTTACTTAAATAATCCCAGAGAATCTAGACATGGCAAATATAATATCTGAAATTAAAAATAAATATATGTGTACTGAAATAACAGCTAATTAGCAATAGCAGAACAAGTTAGTGAAGCTGATCACAAAGCTATAAAAATGATCTAAAGTAAAGTACAAAAAAAAACTGAGACAAATTGAACTGGATTTCAATGACTTGTGAGTCAATATTAATATATGTAATTAGAGTCTCAGAAGGAAATAGAAAGAAAGGAAAGGAAAAAATAAAAATGTAAATAAAGAATTAGAAAGCAGTGATGAAAAACACAGAGTATAGTATAAGTATGAGCCAGCCAGTGGCGTGGTAGTTAAGGCACTGGACTCCCACACGGCCAACTACAGTTTGAGTCTCAGACTAGGCGGCTTGCTTCCTCAGTTTCCCTCTCTCTCTTTCTCTCTGTTGTGGTGAGTGCCTGTGCCCTATAGCAAATTCAAAAATAATAAATTAAATAACTACATAATTTGCAAAGTATGTAGTATAAATAAATAAATAAATAAAAAGATAACAAATTTAAGCCCAAGAATATTGCTAAGAAAGCAAGAATCATCATCGATATATGTTGTCTTCAAGGAACATGGAATAAAAATACATCTTAAGTGACATGGAAGAGCTACACCACGCAAACACTGACTTTGGAGAAAGCTGGACACCTCGCTTTTCTGAGACCCTCTATGCTAGCTTCCTTTCAGTTAACCGTCTAAACGCAGAGTGCAGCGGAGGACTCCAGGACTCGGGGGAAACGGAGCCGAGAGAGGGAAGGACTGCAGGCTCTCCTCTCACCAGGTAAACGGACCTTCCCAAGGGAGTCAACGGGCCAGGCAAAGGCGAGGCATGCGATGGCCTCTAGAAGGGGGAGAAGACAAGGGCCCAGTTGTCCCTCAGAGCCACGAGGAAGAAGCGCAGTCCTGCCGAGCCCTTGGTTTTACTCAGCAGGAGTGAGTCCAGACTTCGGACCTCCAGAGCAGAGAAGGCAGTATGTTTAAATTGTCTTAGGATGGCTGAGACTGTGGGTCAGCGACAACAGAGCGCTGATACGGAACCGCGGGCACCAGCTGGCCAGGAGGAGACCCGAGGGGCCTGAATCCTGCCAAGTGTGTCGAGCCCTGGCTCTGGGTGCACTACCTCAGCCCAAAGTAAATGATTAAAGAAGCAGGAGGCACGATCTCTGCTCTTGAGGAAAAAAAGTTTGCAAAGTAGTCACATTTTCCAGTGGGGAAACACGGCCATATGGCAGAGATGCTAGAAGCATGAACGCGTGCCAACAGGATAATCATCCGTGGTAGATGTGGCCAGCCTTCCCAGAGAACTGGTATGCCAGGAACATCACTGCAACAGCTGTCACCGTGGCCCCGCGTCCTGTGACAGTGACTGAAGAAGAAACAAAAAAGTCAAGCAAACAGAAACCTCTGAGAGCTTGAACTTGTGGGACTGAAAGCTGTAATCAGGGGAGTGTGCAGCTCCGTCCGTTCCCGACACTGATCTCGGCTCCACCCCACGGCAGGGGTGTGACAGGCAGGTCACCCCGCATCAGCCTTTCCACGTCTCTAAAATGAAGCTGGATCCTTCCAGCTCCTCTCTGGGAAGTGGCTAAGATTACTCCCCAAACAAGCGAAATTTCCTCCCTCTTCCCTTCCTCCCTCCTTTCCTTTCTTTTTAAAAAACAAAATAAATATAATCAAGGATAATTCTAGTGCCAAGGAAAAGCTTGTGCGTAGGATTTATTTAACAATATTAAAAAGAAAAAACACTCTTACTGACTACCTATTTATACCATCCAATTTTATATCTTTGTAAGTACATATATTAACACCTCTGTATATACATATTAGCATGTGTTAGTCTAGTGACATGTATATTTACGTGGAGGATGTAGATGAAGAAAATATACTTAATAAAGTCCTGTAGGAGATTTTGATACGTAAAGTAAGACAGAGAAGACACTTTGATATGGCCATACTATTAGCTAGAATTCTTCAGAGAAGTATAACCAATAGAATATATAAATTTGTGTGTGCATGCACATGGGAATAAATTTGTAAGAAATTGGTTTAAATAATTATGGAAGATGAGAAGTCTGAAGATCCAAAACTACCAAGTTGGAGACCTAAGAGGGCTGATGGTTTAAGTTTTAGTTTGAAAGCCAGTAAGCCTGGGACCCAGAAGAGCCTGAGGTTCAGTTCAAGTCCAAATGCAGGGACAAAATCATGTCCCAGCTCAAGACAGTCAAACCAGAGTAAGAGAAAGGTCAGTCTTGGGACCAGCAGTTAGCTTAATGGCTATATCGCTGGACTCCCATGTAGTCGACCACGGTTCGCGTCCCGGACCCGGTAGCTTAAACTCACGCCGGGCGCGTGTGCGTGTGTGCCCAAGATCCCTAGAGGAGAATGGAGGAGAAGGGATTGCGGCATGACCATCCCTGGGGTGATTTCTCGCTTTCTGTCTCTCTGTCTCTGTCTCTCTCTGTCTGTCTGGTGAGCACACGCCTATAGCGAAAACCTCTCCAAAAAAAAAGAAAGAAAGGTCAGTCTTTATGTTCAGTTCGGGTCTTCACCTGATTAGATGAGGCCCACCCATATACTGGAGGACAATTAGCTTTCTTCAGCTATAGTTTTAACTGCTAATCTCACCCAAAACACCCTTCACAGACACAACAAGGATGGTACTTGACCTAGGGTGTCGGTACCCCATAGCCGAGTTATGCTGACACACAAAATTAACCATCATAGCCCCAAATAATTTAACACTATTTTGGGGATTTTTTTCCCTGTCTTTGGGTTATTTACATTAAACAGTTCAACTCTGAAATGAAAGAGTTTAAACACATATTAGTTATATTTAGTTGAACTCTACCATTTGAGTGTAATGAAAATGAGGAAGAGCTAGAATTTTAGAAGTAGCATCTCCTCTTTCTTTCTTTTCTTTCTTTCTTTCTTTCTTTCTTTTTTTGAAAACTTGGTCCTAATAAAATCTCTTTTAATCTGATAGGGAATTTGGAAAATCAAGGGGTAAGACATGTAAATTACCCAAATCAATGACAAATGCTTAAGGTGGACTTAGTTAATAATATTTCTTAGTTTCTTTTACCTGAAGGGTATTTTTTTTCTTGCAAAAAGTTTTATTTCCATTTGGCCCAAGGCATAGGAGAGGGTTCCAGGCAGTTACAAAGCTGCCCTGATACTGTGAGATGCACGGGTTCCAGGCCGCCCGGCTCTCGAGGCCCACAGGTCTTTGGGGTGAGCCTTTCAAAGACACACTTCCCAGCCCAACCTGGGCCCCAGCCTGCAGAGACTAGTCAGCTGGTGGCCAAGCTTTGTGATAAGTGTCACTTCCTCATCTGAAAGTGGGTCTCCTGGGGCTGGCAGGTGGCGTGGAGGTTAAGGGCACTGGACTCCCCCATGGTATGAGTACCGGACCTGGAGGCTTGCTTTCTCACTTCTCTCTCTCTCTGTCTCTCTCTCTCTTTCCTTCTATGGCCAAATTAAAGTAAATAAATGTAAATAATTCTAAAAAAGAAAAAACCAAAAACAAAGTAGGACTCTAGCAAGTTACAGTCACAGAGATGGGGGTTTGTGTGGGCAGAACCCGGGGCCTAAAGATCCAAAAGGGCCTGGTTCAGCCTCTTCTCCAAGACCAAGGCCGCTTCCATGGGTCTAGGGCTTCACTCTACTCATCCCAGGATGGCTTCTGCCCGGCCCGGGCATGAATGCATCCACATGGCTGGTTTGCATCTTTTTTTTTTTTTTTTGGAGAGGTTTATTTGCCATAGGGCGTGTGCGCTCGCCAGATAGACAGAGAGAGACAGAGAGTGAGAAATCACCCCCCAGGGGGGATGGCCACACCATAATCCCTTCTCCTCCATTCTCCTCCTGGGATCTTGGGCACGCACGCACATGTGCCCGGCGTGAGTTTTAAGCCACTGTGTCTAGGATACGAACCGCGGTCGACTACATAGGAGTCCAGTGACATAGCCATTATGCTAACTGCTGGTCCCCCTCTGGTTTGCATCTTTAAGAGACACGCTACACCCTCATGCTCCCCCTTGGCCAGCCCGGAGAAGAGGCGGCCCACGCCCTCCAGAGCCACAACCTCTCAGGAGCCGGAAGCCAGCAGAGGTAGGAGTGGGAGCGACGGATGCAGCTGACCTCCACTGGCTGGAAAAATTCTGACCGATCTGGGAGCTCAAGGTTGGTCTGCAGTTAGGAGCGAACCACAGAAACTCTGTAGGCTGGTCCTAGCAGGAGATGGCCTAACATGTGGTCTCAGAGCGGTGACTGTGAAAGAGACTGAGGGGTGCTCATGGCTGGAAAAACAGTCCCGGGTCTGTTCCAGGCACGCTGGGGTGTACTGTATTATAACCCCGCTGTTAAGAACCTCTACCAAGCTCATCTTGGTAGAGTCAATATATATGGCACGATTTGTATTATTCTGTGTCACATCTTTTTCAGAGAAGTAAGGATGCTATCTACGAGTGGGTCAAATATTTCCTGATTCAGCTTACTCTCTTGACAGTTTATAGACAGCGTCTCTATGACCCTTTTCCTGCGGTTTGCCTTCTCTTTGGCTGAATAAAAGTATCTTTCTTATTCAAGAAATTGTGGTTATCTGGAATTTTATTAGTGTTGTTCTGTATGTGAGTTACATGTTTTGCTGTGATAACTCAATGTATAAAGACATTATTAATGGGAATTGTGGTGCAGTGTGGCCAGACCCTGGGGAGGGTACCCCTCTCTCTCATGCATGCATACACTCACAAACTGTGAAAAAATTTTAGTTTATAAGTTTCAAAAGATAGTAACTTTTGAAAGTCTCATTTCCCTAGGACTCTCGTAGATGTGCGTATGTGTGTACACACATGAGGGGAATTGTGTACAGTGAGGTAAGACTTACTGTATGAAAGCCTGCGATGGAGGGTCAGGTACACACTAGACCTGACAATCTCTCTGGTAGCACTTGGATAAACACTGCCCATCTGAGTCCTCAGTTGGTCTCCAGTAGGGAGACAACACACACTTGGTATTGCAGTATTGAAATTATAAGTACTTGTTATAAAGTATGAAAGTTTGCCGTGAAGTATAAAGCTTATGTGTATACACACGTATGATGTATATGTGTAATTCATGTGAAAGTCTTTTATTAAAGTCCTTTCTTATTTCCAATTTACAAAGTACTTTAAAAATGATTAGTAATGGGGCTAACAGAAGGGGTAGTGGGTGCTTATGTTGCTAGACTCTCACATGGTCGGCTGTGGTTTGAGTCCTGGACCTGACGGCTTCAAAATCACACCTGGAGTGTGTGCATGCATGCCCAAGGTCCTGGGAAGAGAACAGAGGAGAAGGGGTTGCAGTGAGACCATCCCCCCGGGAGAGTGATTTCTCACTGTCTTCTCTCTCCCAGGCAAGCACATGTGCCCTAAGGCACAAACCTCTAGAAATAATGGTTAGTAGTAATGTAATTAATCTTTCATGTTCCACATTACATTTCCTAGATGTATATTAGATATTAATGTGTCTAATACATAGTAAGTTGACTTTCTTGCTTTTTTCAAATGGCACTTTTAAAATACATTACCTTTCCTAATTAGCTAAAGGGTTTATGTGCTCACTGAAAGGTCGTGCCACAGTCCCTTCTTCTTCATTTCTCTCTCCTTTTGAGATTTTGGGCATGTGTGGACATGCACCAGGTGTCCATTGGGTTTGGGACTCAAGCCATGCGATGGGTCTTAGGGATCCAGCTGCCCTAACCGGCGAGCACCTCACTGACCACAGAACGCATTCCACACGAAATGATGGTGCTCTAACCGGCGAGCACCTCACTGACCACAGAACGCATTCCACATGAAATGATGGTGCCCTAACCAGCGAGCACCTCACTGACCACAGAACGCATTCCACACGAAATGATGGTGCTCTAACCGGCGAGCAACTCACTGACCACAGAACGCATTCCACTTGAAATGATGGTGCTCTAACCGGCGAGCAACTCACTGACCACAGAACGCATTCCACATGAAATGATGGTGCTCTAACCGGCGAGCAACTCACTGACCACAGAACGCATTCCACACGAAATGATGGTGCTCTAACCGGCGAGCAACTCACTGACCACAGAACGCATTCCACACGAAATGATGGTGCTCTAACCGGCGAGCAACTCACTGACCACAGAACGCATTCCACACGAAATGATGGTGCCCTAACCGGCGAGCACCTCACTGACCACAGACGCATTCCACACAAAATGATGGTGCCCTAACCAGCGAGCAACTCACTGACCACAGAGTGCATTCCACACAAAATGATGGTGCTCTAACCAGCGAGCAACTCACTGACCACAGAACGCATTCCACACGAAATGATGGTGCTCTAACCAGCGAGCAACTCACTGACCACAGAGCGCATTCCACACGAAATGATGGTGCCCTAACCGGCGAGCACCTCACTGACCACAGAACGCATTCCACATGAAATGATGGTGCTCTAACCGGCGAGCACCTCACTGACCACAGAACGCATTCCACACGAAATGATGGTGCCCTAACCAGCGAGCAACTCACTGACCACAGAACGCATTCCACACGAAATGATGGTGCTCTAACCAGCGAGCAACTCACTGACCACAAAGCGCATTCCACACGAAATGATGGTGCTCTAACCGGCGAGCACCTCACTGACCACAGAGCGCATTCCACACGAAATGATGGTGCTCTAACCAGCGAGCACCTCACTGACCACAAAGCGCATTCCACACGAAATGATGGTGCTCTAACCGGCGAGCACCTCACTGACCACAGAGCGCATTCCACACGAAATGATGGTGCTCTAACCGGCGAGCAACTCACTGACCACAGAACACATTCCACACGAAATGATGGTGCTCTAACCAGCGAGCAACTCACTGACCACAGAGCGCATTCCACACGAAATGATGGTGCTCTAACCAGCGAGCAACTCACTGACCACAGAACGCATTCCACACGAAATGATGGTGCCCTAACCAGCGAGCAACTCACTGACCACAGAGCGCATTCCACACGAAATGATGGTGCTCTAACCAGTGAGCAACTCACTGACCACAGAACGCATTCCACACGAAATGATGGTGCCCTAACCAGCGAGCAACTCACTGACCACAGAGCGCATTACACACGAAATGATGGTGCTCTAACCAGTGAGCAACTCACTGACCACAGAACGCATTCCACACGAAATGATGGTGCCCTAACCGGCGAGCACCTCACTGACCACAGAACGCATTCCACACGAAATGATGGTGCTCTAACCGGTGAGCAACTCACTGACCACAGAGCGCATTCCACACGAAATGATGGTGCTCTAACCGGCGAGCAACTCACTGACCACAGAACGCATTCCACACGAAATGTTGGTGCCCTAACCGGCGAGCACCTCACTGACCACAGAACGCATTCCACACGAAATGATGGTGCTCTAACCGGCGAGCACCTCACTGACCACAGAACGCATTCCACACGAAATGATGGTGCCCTAACCAGCGAGCACCTCACTGACCACAGAGCGCATTCCACACGAAATGATGGTGATCTAACCAGCGAGCAACTCACTGACCACAGAACGCATTCCACACGAAATGATGGTGCCCTAACCGGCGAGCACCTCACTGACCACAGAGCGCATTCCACACGAAATGATGGTGCTCTAACCGGTGAGCACCTCATGACCATAGAACGCATTCCACACGAAATGATGGTGCCCTAAACGGCCAGCACCTCACTGACCACAGAGCGCATTCCACACGAAATGATGGTGCTCTAACCGGCGAGCACCTCACTGACCACAGAACGCATTCCACATGAAATGATGGTGCCCTAACCAGCGAGCACCTCACTGACCACAGAACGCATTCCACTTGAAATGATGGTGCTCTAACCGGCGAGCAACTCACTGACCACAGAACGCATTCCACATGAAATGATGGTGCTCTAACCGGCGAGCAACTCACTGACCACAGAACGCATTCCACACGAAATGATGGTGCTCTAACCGGCGAGCAACTCACTGACCACAGAACGCATTCCACACGAAATGATGGTGCTCTAACCGGCGAGCAACTCACTGACCACAGAACGCATTCCACACGAAATGATGGTGCCCTAACCGGCGAGCACCTCACTGACCACAGACGCATTCCACACAAAATGATGGTGCCCTAACCAGCGAGCAACTCACTGACCACAGAGTGCATTCCACACAAAATGATGGTGCTCTAACCAGCGAGCAACTCACTGACCACAGAACGCATTCCACACGAAATGATGGTGCTCTAACCAGCGAGCAACTCACTGACCACAGAGCGCATTCCACACGAAATGATGGTGCTCTAACCAGCGAGCAACTCACTGACCACAGAACGCATTCCACACGAAATGATGGTGCCCTAACCGGCGAGCACCTCACTGACCACAGAACGCATTCCACATGAAATGATGGTGCTCTAACCGGCGAGCACCTCACTGACCACAGAACGCATTCCACACGAAATGATGGTGCTCTAACCGGCGAGCACCTCACTGACCACAGAACGCATTCCACACGAAATGATGGTGCCCTAACCAGCGAGCAACTCACTGACCACAGAACGCATTCCACACGAAATGATGGTGCTCTAACCGGCGAGCAACTCACTGACCACAGAGCGCATTCCACACGAAATGATGGTGCTCTAACCGGCGAGCACCTCACTGACCACAGAGCGCATTCCACACGAAATGATGGTGCTCTAACCGGCGAGCACCTCACTGACCACAGAGCGCATTCCACACGAAATGATGGTGCTCTAACCGGCGAGCACCTCACTGACCACAGAGCGCATTCCACACGAAATGATGGTGCTCTAACCGGCGAGCAACTCACTGACCACAGAACGCATTCCACACGAAATGATGGTGCTCTAACCAGCGAGCAACTCACTGACCACAGAACGCATTCCACACAAAATGATGGTGCCCTAACCAGAGAGCAACTCACTGACCACAGAGCGCATTCCACACGAAATGATGGTGCCCTAACCAGCGAGCAACTCACTGACCACAGAACGCATTCCACACGAAATGATGGTGCCCTAACCAGCGAGCAACTCACTGACCACAGAGCGCATTCCACACGAAATGATGGTGCTCTAACCGGCGAGCAACTCACTGACCACAGAACGCATTCCACACGAAATGATGGTGCCCTAACCGGCGAGCACCTCACTGACCACAGAGCGCATTCCACACGAAATGATGGTGCTCTAACCGGTGAGCACCTCATGACCACAGAACGCATTCCACACGAAATGATGGTGCCCTAAACGGCCAGCACCTCACTGACCACAGAGCGCATTCCACACGAAATGATGGTGCTCTAACCGGCGAGCACCTCACTGACCACAGAATGCATTCCACACGAAATGATGGTGCCCTAACCGGAGAGCACCTCACTGACCACAGAGCGCATTGCACACGAAATGATGGTGCTCTAACCGGCGAGCACCTCACTGACCACAGAGCGCATTCCACACGAAATGATGGTGCTCTAACCGGCGAGCACCTCACTGACCACAGAACGCATTCCACACGAAATGATGGTGCCCTAACCGGCAAGCACCTCACTGACCACAGAACGCATTCCACACGAAATGATGGTGCCCTAACCGGCGAGCACCTCACTGACCACAAAGCGCATTCCACACGAAATGATGGTGCCCTAACCGGCGAGCACCTCACTGACCACAGAGCGCATTCCACACGAAATGATGGTGCTCTAACCAGCGAGCACCTCACTGACCACAGAACGCATTCCACACGAAATGATGGTGCTCTAACCGGCGAGCACCTCACTGACCACAGAACGCATTCCACACGAAATGATGGTGCTCTAACCAGCGAGCAACTCACTGACCACAGAACGCATTCCACGCGAAATGATGGTGCCCTAACCAGCGAGCAACTCAGTGACCACAGAACGCATTCCACACGAAATGATGGTGCTCTAACCAGCGAGCAACTCACTGACCACAGAACGCATTCCACACGAAATGATGGTGCTCTAACCAGCGAGCAACTCACTGACCACAGAACGCATTCCACACGAAATGATGGTGCCCTAACCAGCGAGCAACTCACTGACCACAGAGCGCATTCCACACGAAATGATGGTGCTCTAACCAGCGAGCACCTCACTGACCACAGAACGCATTCCACAGGAAATGATGGTGCTCTAACCGGCGAGCACCTCACTGACCACAGAACGCATTCCACACGAAATGATGGTGCTCTAACCAGCGAGCAACTCACTGACCACAGAACGCATTCCACACGAAATGATGGTGCCCTAACCAGCGAGCAACTCAGTGACCACAGAACGCATTCCACACGAAATGATGGTGCTCTAACCAGCGAGCAACTCACTGACCACAGAACGCATTCCACACGAAATGATGGTGCCCTAACCGGCGAGCACCTCACTGACCACAGAACGCATTCCACACGAAATGATGGTGCTCTAACCGGCGAGCAACTCACTGACCACAGAGCGCATTCCACACGAAATGATGGTGCTCTAACCGGCGAGCAACTCACTGACCACAGAACGCATTCCACACGAAATGATGGTGCTCTAACCAGCGAGCAACTCACTGACCACAGAACGCATTCCACACGAAATGATGGTGCCCTAACCGGCGAGCACCTCACTGACCACAGACGCATTCCACACAAAATGATGGTGCCCTAACCAGCGAGCAACTCACTGACCACAGAGTGCATTCCACACAAAATGATGGTGCTCTAACCGGCGAGCAACTCACTGACCACAGAACGCATTCCACACGAAATGATGGTGCTCTAACCAGCGAGCAACTCACTGACCACAGAGCGCATTCCACACGAAATGATGGTGCTCTAACCGGCGAGCAACTCACTGACCACAGAACGCATTCCACACGAAATGATGGTGCCCTAACCGGCGAGCACCTCACTGACCACAGAACGCATTCCACATGAAATGATGGTGCTCTAACCGGCGAGCACCTCACTGACCACAGAACGCATTCCACACGAAATGATGGTGCTCTAACCGGCGAGCACCTCACTGACCACAGAACGCATTCCACACGAAATGATGGTGCCCTAACCGGCGAGCAACTCACTGACCACAGAACGCATTCCACACGAAATGATGGTGCTCTAACTGGCGAGCAACTCACTGACCACAGAGCGCATTCCACACGAAATGATGGTGCTCTAACCGGCGAGCACCTCACTGACCACAGAGCGCATTCCACACGAAATGATGGTGCTCTAACCGGCGAGCACCTCACTGACCACAGAGCGCATTCCACACGAAATGATGGTGCTCTAACCGGCGAGCACCTCACTGACCACAGAGCTCATTCCACACGAAATGATGGTGCTCTAACCGGCGAGCAACTCACTGACCACAGAACGCATTCCACACGAAATGATGGTGCTCTAACCAGCGAGCAACTCACTGACCACAGAACGCATTCCACACGAAATGATGGTGCCCTAACCAGCGAGCAACTCACTGACCACAGAGCGCATTCCACACGAAATGATGGTGCCCTAACCGGCGAGCAACTCACTGACCACAGAACGCATTCCACACGAAATGATGGTGCCCTAACCGGCGAGCAACTCACTGACCACAGAGCGCATTCCACACGAAATGATGGTGCTCTAACCGGCGAGCAACTCACTGACCACAGAACGCATTCCACACGAAATGATGGTGCCCTAACCGGCGAGCACCTCACTGACCACAGAGCGCATTCCACACGAAATGATGGTGCTCTAACCGGTGAGCACCTCATGACCACAGAACGCATTCCACACGAAATGATGGTGCCCTAAACGGCCAGCACCTCCCTGACCACAGAGCGCATTCCACACGAAATGATGGTGCTCTAACCGGCGAGCACCTCACTGACCACAGAACGCATTCCACACGAAATGATGGTGCCCTAACCGGAGAGCACCTCACTGACCACAGAGCGCATTCCACACGAAATGATGGTGCTCTAACCGGCGAGCACCTCACTGACCACAGAGCGCATTCCACACGAAATGATGGTGCTCTAACCGGCGAGCACCTCACTGACCACAGAACGCATTCCACACGAAATGATGGTGCCCTAACCGGCAAGCACCTCACTGACCACAGAACGCATTCCACACGAAATGATGGTGCCCTAACCGGCGAGCACCTCACTGACCACAAAGCGCATTCCACACGAAATGATGGTGCCCTAACCGGCGAGCACCTCACTGACCACAGAGCGCATTCCACATGAAATTATGGTGCTCTAACCGGCGAGCAACTCACTGACCACAGAACGCATTCCACACGAAATGATGGTGCCCTAACCAGCGAGCAACTCACTGACCACAGAGCGCATTCCACACGAAATGATGGTGCTCTAACCAGCGAGCAACTCACTGACCACAGAACGCATTCCACACGAAATGATGGTGCCCTAACCAGCGAGCAACTCACTGACCACAGAGCGCATTCCACACGAAATGATGGTGCTCTAACCAGTGAGCAACTCACTGACCACAGAACGCATTCCACACGAAATGATGGTGCCCTAACCGGCGAGCACCTCACTGACCACAGAACGCATTCCACACGAAATGATGGTGCTCTAACCGGTGATCAACTCACTGACCACAGAACGCATTCCACACGAAATGATGGTGCTCTAACCGGCGAGCAACTCACTGACCACAGAACGCATTCCACACGAAATGTTGGTGCCCTAACCGGCGAGCACCTCACTGACCACAGAACGCATTCCACACGAAATGATGGTGCTCTAACCGGCAAGCAACTCACTGACCACAGAACGCATTCCACACGAAATGATGGTGCTCTAACCAGCGAGCACCTCACTGACCACAGAACGCATTCCACACGAAATGATGGTGCCCTAACCGGCGAGCAACTCACTGACCACAGAACGCATTCCACACGAAATGATGGTGCCCTAACCAGCGAGCAACTCACTGACCACAAAGCGCATTCCACACGAAATGATGGTGCTCTAACCAGCGAGCAACTCACTGACCACAGAACGCATTCCACACGAAATGATGGTGCCCTAACCGGCGAGCACCTCACTGACCACAGAACGCATTCCACAAGAAATGATGGTGCTCTAACCGGCGAGCAACTCACTGACCACAGAGCGCATTCCACACGAAATGATGGTGCTCTAACCGGCGAGCAACTCACTGACCATAGAACGCATTCCACACGAAATGATGGTGCTCTAACCAGCGAGCAACTCACTGACCACAGAACGCATTCCACACGAAATGATGGTGCCCTAACCGGCGAGCACCTCACTGACCACAGACGCATTCCACACAAAATGATGGTGCCCTAACCAGCGAGCAACTCACTGACCACAGAGTGCATTCCACACAAAATGATGGTGCTCTAACCGGCGAGCAACTCACTGACCACAGAACGCATTCCACACGAAATGATGGTGCTCTAACCAGCGAGCAACTCACTGACCACAGAGCGCATTCCACACGAAATGATGGTGCTCTAACCAGCGAGCAACTCACTGACCACAGAACGCATTCCACACGAAATGATGGTGCCCTAACCGGCGAGCACCTCACTGACCACAGAACGCATTCCACATGAAATGATGGTGCTCTAACCGGCGAGCACCTCACTGACCACAGAACGCATTCCACACGAAATGATGGTGCTCTAACCGGCGAGCACCTCACTGACCACAGAACGCATTCCACACGAAATGATGGTGCCCTAACCAGCGAGCAACTCACTGACCACAGAACGCATTCCACACGAAATGATGGTGCTCTAACTGGCGAGCAACTCACTGACCACAGAGCGCATTCCACACGAAATGATGGTGCTCTAACCGGCGAGCACCTCACTGACCACAGAGCGCATTCCACACGAAATGATGGTGCTCTAACCGGCGAGCACCTCACTGACCACAGAGCGCATTCCACACGAAATGATGGTGCTCTAACCGGCGAGCACCTCACTGACCACAGAGCGCATTCCACACGAAATGATGGTGCTCTAACCGGCGAGCAACTCACTGACCACAGAACGCATTCCACACGAAATGATGGTGCTCTAACCAGCGAGCAACTCACTGACCACAGAACGCATTCCACACAAAATGATGGTGCCCTAACCAGCGAGCAACTCACTGACCACAGAGCGCATTCCACACGAAATGATGGTGCCCTAACCAGCGAGCAACTCACTGACCACAGAACGCATTCCACACGAAATGATGGTGCCCTAACCGGCGAGCAACTCACTGACCACAGAGCGCATTCCACACGAAATGATGGTGCTCTAACCGGCGAGCAACTCACTGACCACAGAACGCATTCCACACGAAATGATGGTGCCCTAACCGGCGAGCACCTCACTGACCACAGAGCGCATTCCACACGAAATGATGGTGCTCTAACCGGTGAGCACCTCATGACCACAGAACGCATTCCACACGAAATGATGGTGCCCTAAACGGCCAGCACCTCCCTGACCACAGAGCGCATTCCACACGAAATGATGGTGCTCTAACCGGCGAGCACCTCACTGACCACAGAACGCATTCCACACGAAATGATGGTGCCCTAACCGGAGAGCACCTCACTGACCACAGAGCGCATTCCACACGAAATGATGGTGCTCTAACCGGCGAGCACCTCACTGACCACAGAGTGCATTCCACACGAAATGATGGTGCTCTAACCGGCGAGCACCTCACTGACCACAGAACGCATTCCACACGAAATGATGGTGCCCTAACCGGCAAGCACCTCACTGACCACAGAACGCATTCCACACGAAATGATGGTGCCCTAACCGGCGAGCACCTCACTGACCACAAAGCGCATTCCACACGAAATGATGGTGCCCTAACCGGCGAGCACCTCACTGACCACAGAGCGCATTCCACATGAAATTATGGTGCTCTAACCGGCGAGCAACTCACTGACCACAGAACGCATTCCACACGAAATGATGGTGCCCTAACCAGCGAGCAACTCACTGACCACAGAGCGCATTCCACACGAAATGATGGTGCTCTAACCAGCGAGCAACTCACTGACCACAGAACGCATTCCACACGAAATGATGGTGCCCTAACCAGCGAGCAACTCACTGACCACAGAGCGCATTCCACACGAAATGATGGTGCTCTAACCAGTGAGCAACTCACTGACCACAGAACGCATTCCACACGAAATGATGGTGCCCTAACCGGCGAGCACCTCACTGACCACAGAACGCATTCCACACGAAATGATGGTGCTCTAACCGGTGATCAACTCACTGACCACAGAACGCATTCCACACGAAATGATGGTGCTCTAACCGGCGAGCAACTCACTGACCACAGAACGCATTCCACACGAAATGTTGGTGCCCTAACCGGCGAGCACCTCACTGACCACAGAACGCATTCCACACGAAATGATGGTGCTCTAACCGGCAAGCAACTCACTGACCACAGAACGCATTCCACACGAAATGATGGTGCTCTAACCAGCGAGCACCTCACTGACCACAGAACGCATTCCACACGAAATGATGGTGCCCTAACCGGCGAGCAACTCACTGACCACAGAACGCATTCCACACGAAATGATGGTGCCCTAACCAGCGAGCAACTCACTGACCACAAAGCGCATTCCACACGAAATGATGGTGCTCTAACCAGCGAGCAACTCACTGACCACAGAACGCATTCCACACGAAATGATGGTGCCCTAACCGGCGAGCACCTCACTGACCACAGAACGCATTCCACAAGAAATGATGGTGCTCTAACCAGCGAGCAACTCACTGACCACAGAGCGCATTCCACACGAAATGATGGTGCTCTAACCGGCGAGCAACTCACTGACCACAGAACGCATTCCACACGAAATGATGGTGCTCTAACCAGCGAGCAACTCACTGACCACAGAACGCATTCCACACGAAATGATGGTGCCCTAACCGGCGAGCACCTCACTGACCACAGACGCATTCCACACAAAATGATGGTGCCCTAACCAGCGAGCAACTCACTGACCACAGAGTGCATTCCACACAAAATGATGGTGCTCTAACCGGCGAGCAACTCACTGACCACAGAACGCATTCCACACGAAATGATGGTGCTCTAACCAGCGAGCAACTCACTGACCACAGAGCGCATTCCACACGAAATGATGGTGCTCTAACCAGCGAGCAACTCACTGACCACAGAACGCATTCCACACGAAATGCTGGTGCCCTAACCGGCGAGCACCTCACTGACCACAGAACGCATTCCACATGAAATGATGGTGCTCTAACCGGCGAGCACCTCACTGACCACAGAACGCATTCCACACGAAATGATGGTGCTCTAACCGGCGAGCACCTCACTGACCACAGAACGCATTCCACACGAAATGATGGTGCCCTAACCAGCGAGCAACTCACTGACCACAGAACGCATTCCACACGAAATGATGGTGCTCTAACCAGCGAGCAACTCACTGACCACAGAACGCATTCCACACGAAATGATGGTGCCCTAACCGGCGAGCACCTCACTGACCACAGACGCATTCCACACAAAATGATGGTGCCCTAACCAGCGAGCAACTCACTGACCACAGAGTGCATTCCACACAAAATGATGGTGCTCTAACCGGCGAGCAACTCACTGACCACAGAACGCATTCCACACGAAATGATGGTGCTCTAACCAGCGAGCAACTCACTGACCACAGAGCGCATTCCACACGAAATGATGGTGCTCTAACCAGCGAGCAACTCACTGACCACAGAACGCATTCCACACGAAATGCTGGTGCCCTAACCGGCGAGCACCTCACTGACCACAGAACGCATTCCACATGAAATGATGGTGCTCTAACCGGCGAGCACCTCACTGACCACAGAACGCATTCCACACGAAATGATGGTGCTCTAACCGGCGAGCACCTCACTGACCACAGAACGCATTCCACACGAAATGATGGTGCCCTAACCAGCGAGCAACTCACTGACCACAGAACGCATTCCACACGAAATGATGGTGCTCTAACCGGCGAGCACCTCACTGACCACAGAGCGCATTCCACACGAAATGATGGTGCTCTAACCGGCGAGCACCTCACTGACCACAGAGCGCATTCCACACGAAATGATGGTGCTCTAACCGGCGAGCACCTCACTGACCACAGAGCGCATTCCACACGAAATGATGGTGCTCTAACCGGCGAGCAACTCACTGACCACAGAACGCATTCCACACGAAATGATGGTGCTCTAACCAGCGAGCAACTCACTGACCACAGAACGCATTCCACACAAAATGATGGTGCCCTAACCAGCGAGCAACTCACTGACCACAGAGCGCATTCCACACGAAATGATGGTGCCCTAACCAGCGAGCAACTCACTGACCACAGAACGCATTCCACACGAAATGATGGTGCCCTAACCGGCGAGCAACTCACTGACCACAGAGCGCATTCCACACGAAATGATGGTGCTCTAACCGGCGAGCAACTCACTGACCACAGAACGCATTCCACACGAAATGATGGTGCCCTAACCGGCGAGCACCTCACTGACCACAGAGCGCATTCCACACGAAATGATGGTGCTCTAACCGGTGAGCACCTCATGACCACAGAACGCATTCCACACGAAATGATGGTGCCCTAAACGGCCAGCACCTCCCTGACCACAGAGCGCATTCCACACGAAATGATGGTGCTCTAACCGGCGAGCACCTCACTGACCACAGAACGCATTCCACACGAAATGATGGTGCCCTAACCGGAGAGCACCTCACTGACCACAGAGCGCATTCCACACGAAATGATGGTGCTCTAACCGGCGAGCACCTCACTGACCACAGAGCGCATTCCACACGAAATGATGGTGCTCTAACCGGCGAGCACCTCACTGACCACAGAACGCATTCCACACGAAATGATGGTGCCCTAACCGGCAAGCACCTCACTGACCACAGAACGCATTCCACACGAAATGATGGTGCCCTAACCGGCGAGCACCTCACTGACCACAAAGCGCATTCCACACGAAATGATGGTGCCCTAACCGGCGAGCACCTCACTGACCACAGAGCGCATTCCACATGAAATTATGGTGCTCTAACCGGCGAGCAACTCACTGACCACAGAACGCATTCCACACGAAATGATGGTGCCCTAACCAGCGAGCAACTCACTGACCACAGAGCGCATTCCACACGAAATGATGGTGCTCTAACCAGCGAGCAACTCACTGACCACAGAACGCATTCCACACGAAATGATGGTGCCCTAACCAGCGAGCAACTCACTGACCACAGAGCGCATTCCACACGAAATGATGGTGCTCTAACCAGTGAGCAACTCACTGACCACAGAACGCATTCCACACGAAATGATGGTGCCCTAACCGGCGAGCACCTCACTGACCACAGAACGCATTCCACACGAAATGATGGTGCTCTAACCGGTGATCAACTCACTGACCACAGAACGCATTCCACACGAAATGATGGTGCTCTAACCGGCGAGCAACTCACTGACCACAGAACGCATTCCACACGAAATGTTGGTGCCCTAACCGGCGAGCACCTCACTGACCACAGAACGCATTCCACACGAAATGATGGTGCTCTAACCGGCAAGCAACTCACTGACCACAGAACGCATTCCACACGAAATGATGGTCCTCTAACCAGCGAGCACCTCACTGACCACAGAACGCATTCCACACGAAATGATGGTGCCCTAACCGGCGAGCAACTCACTGACCACAGAACGCATTCCACACGAAATGATGGTGCCCTAACCAGCGAGCAACTCACTGACCACAAAGCGCATTCCACACGAAATGATGGTGCCCTAACCAGCGAGCAACTCACTGACCACAGAGCGCATTCCACACGAAATGATGGTGCCCTAACCAGCGAGCACCTCACTGACCACAGAACGCATTCCACACGAAATGATGGTGCTCTAACCGGCGAGCAACTCACTGACCACAGAGCGCATTCCACACGAAATGATGGTGCTCTAACCAGCAAGCAACTCACTGACCACAGAACGCATTCCACACGAAATGATGGTGCTCTAACCAGCGAGCACCTCACTGACCACAGAACGCATTCCACACGAAATGATGGTGCTCTAACCAGCGAGCAACTCACTGACCACAGAACGCATTCCACACGAAATGATGGTGCTCTAACCAGCGAGCAACTCACTGACCACAGAACGCATTCCACACGAAATGATGGTGCCCTAACCAGCGAGCAACTCACTGACCACAGAACGCATTCCACACGAAATGATGGTGCCCTAACCAGCGAGCAACTCACTGACCACAGAACGCATTCCACACGAAATGATGGTGCCCTAACCAGCGAGCAACTCACTGACCACAGAACGCATTCCACACGAAATGATGGTGCCCTAACCAGCGAGCAACTCACTGACCACAGAGCGCATTCCACACGAAATGATGGTGCTCTAACCGGCGAGCACCTCACTGACCACAGAACGCATTCCACACGAAATGATGGTGCTCTAACCGGCGAGCACCTCACTGACCACAGAACGCATTCCACACGAAATGATGGTGCTCTAACCAGCGAGCAACTCACTGACCACAGAACGCATTCCACACGAAATGATGGTGCCCTAACCAGCGAGCAACTCAGTGACCACAGAACGCATTCCACACGAAATGATGGTGCTCTAACCAGTGAGCAACTCACTGACCACAGAACGCATTCCACACGAAATGATGGTGCTCTAACCAGCGAGCAACTCACTGACCACAGAACGCATTCCACACGAAATGATGGTGCCCTAACCAGCGAGCAACTCACTGACCACAGAGCGCATTCCACACGAAATGATGGTGCTCTAACCGGCGAGCACCTCACTGACCACAGAACGCATTCCACAGGAAATGATGGTGCTCTAACCGGCGAGCACCTCACTGACCACAGAACGCATTCCACACGAAATGATGGTGCTCTAACCAGCGAGCAACTCACTGACCACAGAACGCATTCCACACGAAATGATGGTGCCCTAACCAGCGAGCAACTCAGTGACCACAGAACGCATTCCACACGAAATGATGGTGCTCTAACCGGCGAGCAACTCACTGACCACAGAACGCATTCCACACGAAATGATGGTGCCCTAACCGGCGAGCACCTCACTGACCACAGAACGCATTCCACACGAAATGATGGTGCTCTAACCGGCGAGCAACTCACTGACCACAGAGCGCATTCCACACGAAATGATGGTGCTCTAACCGGCGAGCAACTCACTGACCACAGAACGCATTCCACACGAAATGATGGTGCTCTAACCAGCGAGCAACTCACTGACCACAGAACGCATTCCACACGAAATGATGGTGCTCTTCGTTGGCAGGAGTGACTTACAGCACCACCGACTCTAAAACATGGAGTATTTTTGCTTTGGCTTTAAAGTTCTTGGATCTTTAAGAAAGGCACTAATAAAGTTAAAGAATTCTTTGAGTGACACATTGAATAAACAGTATAATAATTCCTATTTAAAGAGTAGTTTGAGATTGTCAGCCCAAATTGCGAAGAAAATACATTACAAAACTGCTTTGTACATTACATAGAAGTACCTCTTGTATACTAAGCATCACCATGCAATTATATTTAAAGGGTATTTATTTATTTCTTCATGGTTGAAGAGAGAGAAAAAGAAGAAGAGAACCAGCACCCCAGCAGACTCTAGAAGCTGTGACCCACGCTGGACTTGAACTGGAAGCCTTCTCATGTCAGAGCACCTGAAGAGTGTGCTTCACCACTGTGCTCGTCTGGTCCCACAGTGCAGTTGTCAACTGAAGAACATCAGCAACCACCAGCAAAGGGCAAAGTTCCGTAACATAGTGCATAAGGGACGGACTGGTCTCCCTCCTGTTTGGGAGGAGTGATCACAATGGGGCAGAGATGGGGCTCTGGATCTGCTGCTGATCCTACCCCTCACAGGGGACGTACAAAAGCCCGCCCGTAAGCCCAGGTGCTGCAGATGGCTTCTGCTTCTTCCTTCTGTTAACCCACACAGCCCAGGCCTGCTGACTGAGGGACAGAGAAATTGAGGAAAGATACGTCCATTTTAAGAGAGTGACCAAAGGGGGAAAAGGAAGTAAAACAATTAAGAAACATAAAATAAAAAATCTTCTGTTGAAGACCATAAGTAAGGTAATATCTTTGATTGGACCAATAGTCAGTATATTCTGGAGGGGAAAATTCATTTTGTATGTTGTAATGATATACAGTGTCTGAATATAAAATAAATTTAAAAGAAAAAAAATGAGATTGTGAAACCTGGAGAATTTTTTTCCTATTCTCCTCCTCTTTAAAGCCCAATATGGATTCTAGCACTGTCTCCCCCAAAAGAATAGAAAAATTGGCAGAAAGTCAACACACACTGTAGGGAACAGCTGCAAATATTTATCATAATTAAACTTAATGAGATACAGGAGAAAACAGACAATTCCAGGAGATGAGGAAATCATTCTATGACCTGAAGGAAGAATTCCAAAACAGATAGACACCCTAAGAAAGAATCAAACAGAACTTCTAGAGATGAAAGCCATAATGAAAGAAATCAAAATCTCCCTTGAAAGTATCAACAGCAGATTAAACCATACAGAAGACAGAAGATCTGATCTGGAAGATAAAGCCTCTGATGTAACCAAAACCACCAAAAATAATAAGGGGAAAAAAAGAAAAGAAAAGAAAAATGAGGGCAACATATAGGAAATACTAGACACCATTAAACTCTGGAATATCCAAAGAATATTCTAGAAAGTGAAGAATCTGGTAAAGGCATAGGAAATCAATGAAATACTGAAGAAAACTTTCCAAACCTACAGAAAAATTCAGACATCTAGATTCAAAAAATACAAACACCAGAGTCAACATAGGAAGATCCTCCCTACAGCACATCATAGCCAGACTGAGAAAAGTTAAAAAAAAAATTGACAATGTTCTAAAAATAGCAAGAGAAAAACATCGAGTGACTAAGTGACTTCTAAAGACTATGCTATCAGGCTAATCTCAAACCCCTCAACCCAAACAATACAAACAAGGAAAGAATGGAAGACATATGCAAAATGCTAAAAGAAAAATAATTTCTTTTTTTAATTATTTATTTATTCATTCATTTATTTTAATTTGATCAGAGAGAGACAGAGAGAGAGAGAGAGAAAGTGCGGAAGTAAGCCACCAGTTTCGGGACTCGAACCATGGTCAGCCATGTGGGAGTGTCCAGCACCTTAGCCACCACATCACCTGCTGGTCCCCCCAAAAAATAATTTCAACTGAGACTATTATACCTGGAAAGATTATCCTTCAAATGCAAAGACAATACAATCATTCTCAGATAAATAAAAAGTAAAATAATTTACAAACACTAGAGTCGCTCTACAAGAAGTAATGAAAGGAGTACTGTATCAGGAAAACTAAAAACAAATAAATAGAAGTAAGAGAACACAAATAACCAAGAAGTGGCTAGTAAAATGACCGGGATAAGTATGAAAATATCGATAATAACGCTGAATGCTAATGGATCAAAATCTTCAGTTAAAAGACACAGAGTGACTGGATAAAACAGCAAGACCCTAATATGCTGCTTGTAAGAAACACACTTCACTTGTAAAGACATACATAGACTGAAAGTAAACAGCTAGAAAACAATGTTTCACTGTAAATAGAAACCAAAATAACCTGGAGCTGTGATGCTGATATCAGACAAAATAGACTTCTAGACAAAACCTTTAAGAAGAAATAAAGTACACTATATAGTACTAAAAGAGATAATTCACCAATAATATATAACACTTATACATTTCCGTGTACCGCACATTGAAGAACCCAAATAAGTGAATGAAAGGCTGCTAGAACCAAGGGGAGAGATAGACTGCAACACTCCAGTTGTTGGGGATCTTAACACTGCACTGTTACCTCCAGAGAGATCATTTGGACAAAAAAATAAAGAGACATAGGAACTAAATAACACCATAAAACAAATGGACTTCACAGACACCTATAGAACATTTCATGCAACAACCACAAAATACACAGTTTTTTTCATCTCCACATCAATCATTTTCAAAGAGCAACCACATGGTAGGGTACAAACTAAGTCTTCACAAATGTGAAAGTATAGAAGCCATATCAAATATCTCTTCTGATAACAATGGAATTAAAGTGGAAATCAACTACAGAAAGGACTCTCAAAAATAACCTACTCCTGAATGACTTCACAACTACTGAAGAAATTAAGGCTGAAATCAAAAGATTCATTGAAATTAACAATAATGAATTCATGAGACTTTATAACCTGAGCTGCATTGAAAGCAGTTATAAGAGGGAGGTTCATAGCAACTAGTGCTAACAAAAAAAAAAAAAAAAAGAAAATAGGGAGGTGGCAAATAAACGACCCAACAACACATCTTAAATAACTGGAAAAACAACAATGACAAAACATCAGAAGAAAAGAAATAATAAAGATCAGAGCAGAAATAAACTAGAGAATAAAAGAACAATACAGAGTATAAATGAAACTAAAAGCTGGTTCTTTGAGAGGATAAAAAAATTTGACATAATGTTAGCTGAACTAACCAAGAACAGAGAAAAGAACCAGATAGAAAATATCAGCAATGAAACAGGCAACATTACAACAGACATAACAGAAATACAAAAAAATCTTAAGAGAATACTGTGAGTGACTATATTCCAGCAAATACAAAAACCTACTTGAGATTGACAAATTTTTTGAACATATATAATTTACCTAGATGAACCAGGAAGAAATAGAAAGCTTGAGCAGATCAATAACAAGTAATGAAATTAAATAAGAAATAGTCTCCCAAAAAAGAAAAGCTTTTTTTACTGATGACTTCACTTCTTAATTCTACATAACTTTTAAAGAGAGCTAACCCCAGTACTTCTCCAACTATTTCTAAAGATCCAAATCCCAAACCCATTCCATGAAACCTCCGTCATATTGACACCAAAAGCAGACAAGGACATTACAAAAAAATAGAACTACAGACCAATATGTCTGATGAATACAGAGTCAAAAATCCTCAACAAGACATTAGCAAGTCATATCCCAGAACACACTAAAAAGATTATACACAATGACCAGGTAGGCTTTATCCCAGGGATGCAAGGGTGATTCAACATGCACAAAATAATAAATTTAATACAGCACAGAAGGAAAGATAAAAAACATATGATCATATAAATTGATGCAGAAAAAGTATTTAATAAAATATAACACTCCTTCATGATTAAGACTCTCAGCAAAATCCATATAGAGGAGACATTTATCAACACAATAAAAGCCATGTACTAACATCGTAGTGAATGGGGAGAAGCTGAAAGCCTTTCCACTAAAAACAGGAGCTCAACAAGGCTGCCCACTTTCTCCACTCCTTTTTTTTTTTTTTTTTTTGGAGAGGTTTTCGCTATAGGGTGCGTGCGCTGCTCTCCAGACAGACAGAGAGAGACAGAGAGACAGAAAGCGAGAAATCACCCCCCAGGGGGGATGGTCACGCCCCAATCCCTTCTCCTCCATTCTCCTCTCAGGATCTTGGGCACGCACGCACACGCACCCGGCGTGAGTTTAAGCCACCAGGTCCAGGACTTGAACCGCGGTCGACTATGTGGGAGTCCAGCGACATAGCCATTACACTAACTGCTGGTTCCCTCTCCACTCCTTTTTAACAAAGTGCTGGAAGTCCTAGGTAATGCAGTCAGAAAAGAGAGTAAAATAAAAGACATTCAAGTAGAGAAAGAAGAGATAAATTATCTATATCTGTGGATGACATGAATATTTACATAGAAAATCCAAAGGAAGCCACAAAGAAGTTCCTAGAGATGATCAATTCCGTTAAGTGGCAGCATTCAAAATCAATATACAAACCTACAGCTATCGATATACCAACATTCGACTGCTGACTGAAGTAAAATTGAAGAAAGCAATCTCATTTGCAATACCTCCCCCGCCACACACACACACAGGATACCTAGGAATAAACCTATTCAAATAGCTGAAACACCTGTGCAAAATAAACTGAAAAAAGAAATGAAGGGACCAGCAGATTGTATAGCAGTTATGTCATTGGATTCCTACATGGGCGACTGTCGTTCAAGTCTCAGAGCCAGCTTGAACTTGGGTGCATGTACATGCCCAATAATCTCAAGAGTAGAACAGAGTAAAAGGGATTGTGGTATGGCCATGCCCCCTATAGGGGGTTATTTTTTCCTTTCTATCTCTCTGGCATGTGCAAATGGCCTATTGCAAAAATCTCTCTCGAGAAAAGAAAAAGAAATTGAGCATGGTTTCCAGAAATAGCAAAAACAATCACAAAATTTGTCTGGAATCATAAAGGGCTTCTTATCACCAAGGCAAGAGTCTGTAAAAAGAATAAAGCAGGAGACTTATCGCTACCTGACCTCAAGGTATATTACAGAGCTGTGGTAACCCAAACAGCCTTCCACTGGCAGAAAAAGTAGCAGGTAGCCCAGTGGAACAGAATAGAAAACCCAGAAATAATCTCAAAAACATATAGCCAGCTGAACTTTGACAAAGGACACAAAACAATCCAATGGGAAAAAGCAACTGCTGAAAGAACTGGATATCCACTTGCAGGAAATTGGAACTAAACCGCTATCTCTCACCAATATCAAAAGTTAACTGAAAATGCATCAGAGATCTAACATAAATACTCAAACTCTAAAACTACTTGTGTAAGCATAGGGGAAACACTCTTATAATAAGGGAAATGTAACTCAAAACAACAAAAAGGTACTATTTAAGCTCAGTAAGAATTAGAAAATAAAAAACAAGTGCGGGTGAGGGGAACCCTTCTCACTGTTGGGGGGAATGTAAATTAGTCCTGCCACTGTAGAGAACAATATGGAAGTTCCTCAAAGATCTACAAATAGAACTATCATATGATCCATCAATTTCACTCCTGGATATCTACCCAAGGATAGGAAAAACACTCAGTTGAAAAGACACTTGCACATCCATATTTATTGCTGCATTATTCTAACTGCTAAGGCAGGGAATCTAAGTGTTCAAAAACAAATGACTGGATTGAAAAAATGTGGCACATACACACAAGGGAATACTAATCAGTCATAAAAAAATTAAACATACATAAAGATAAAACAAAAATTAAAAAAGAATTTAACTGCTTAAGAACAGTTGCATTAATCTAAAAATATAGTGATACTTTCAATCAGAGGAGTGTACTTTTTAGCCATCAGATGGCCACAAAAACACTCAGCTGCCTATAACCCTACTTGTTTTAATTAAGAACTCCTGTTATGGCCAGCAGGTGGTGTGGTGGTTAAGGTACTAGATTCCCACATGGACGACTGTGGTTCAAATCCCAGATCTGGGGGTGGCTTGCTTGCTTATTCACCCACTCCCCACATCTTTCTCTGGCTGGTGAGTATGTGTGCCCTACAGGAAATTTTTTAAAAATAGTAATAATAGGGCTTGGGAGGTGGCAATGGTTGTTAAGGGTGCTGGACTCCCACATGGCTGACCATGGTTCAAGTCCCACACCTGGAGGCTTACTTTCTCATTTTCCCTCTCTTTCTCTATCTCTCTCTCACTCTCTTGTTCTGTCCCCCTCTGGTCAAATTAAAGTAAATAAAGGAACAAATAAAGTGAAATAAAATAATTACTTAAGAAAAAATAATAACAATAATTAAATAAATAATTCTCAAAAAAATAGGACTGTAATTATGGATTTTTGGGTGAACACCCTGTTGTGGATACACCTGTGTCTTTCTCTCTCTCCCCCACTCTCTCAAAAAATAAGTAAACTTTGCAAGTTTCAAAATACATATGCAGATATATGATAGATTAAGACAAAGACATACTTATATTTTAAGAAGAACTCAAACTAGTAGTAAGAAAAAAAATAATTTAAAAAATGGTCATGAGATTTGTGACCTAAGGATCTAAGAAGCTCATGAATAGATCCAAACTGGAAATGACCAAGAGTCTACCAGAAGCTGAAAGGCTAAGCCAGTGAATGTACATCCATACAATGGAACGATCCTGAGCAATAGGAGAGAACCAGCTGTTAATACACAAATGAGTTTGCAGATCAAAATAAGTGAGACACAAAACTGTGCATATTAAATTATTCTGCTTACACAAAAATCAGTGTAAAGCAAAACTACTGTTGATAGAAATCCTAACTCAGTTTTCCTATGCGAGGGGCAATGAAGAAAACCTAGTCAGGAGGCCGCTCCTGAGGTAATGGGTAGGTTCTAGCTCTAGACTGGTGAGACGACAACGCCTGCAAATAACTCTTGAAAGCTGATCAAACTGTGCACTTAAGTGAGTGAGTGTGTAAATCATTTGTCAATGAAGTGTGTTTAAATATCAGAAAGAACCATAATTCTGCCTACATTACGGTACAAGTGCTGGTTGTAGTGTTCGGATCTCCAGTCAACTGGACTACAGAGGGTGTGTACATCCCTGGGATCCTGACTAACTGTGGGACCGAAAAAGGAGAGCATGCCACCATGAGACCCTGTTGAATGTGCTTCCTCTTCTCTATCTCTCTTAAAAGAAATGAACTTTCAAAATAAATAAAGTAAAATAAAAACATCATATATGCATGTGTATGTGTGTATATGTAGTCCCATAACTGGAAGTGGGAGTGGTGCTTTAAAAGCCTAGTCATTTTATTTGGGGCATTCTCAATACTATTAAAAAACAGAGCAAGTAGTAGTAGTTTAAGGTAAACTTCGGTGTGGGATCTGAACTCAACCAACTAAATTTTCTTCTTATAGTTTGTAATGTTCTTTCATCAGTCATGCAAGTTGAATAGATACTTTACTCATGAATAAATGTGTATCAACATGAATTCATCAATTGGAAAAGTTCACAGAGTTATGAAGAAGTTATGAATGCTGACCCAATTTATTATATGAAAAATTGTATTGGGCTAGTAGGCAGCATGGTGGTTAAGGTGCTGGATGCCCACAAGGCCCATCACAGTTCAAGTCTCACAACTGGCAGCTTTGAAAATCACACTGGGTATGTGTATGTGCATGTCCAAAATCTTGAGTGCAGAATGGAGGAGGAGGGATTGTGGTGTGGCTATCAACCCGGAGGGTGATTTCTCACTCTCCCTCTCTGTCTCTCTCCAGCGAGTACACATACTCTATGGCAAAACAAACAAACAAAAAAGGATATAATTGTTAAAATCCTGCGAATTTCATCAGACATCTTTAAGTATTACAAAGTTATTGGGAACCAGCAGTTAGCGTAATGGCTATGTCGCTGGACTCCCACGTAGTCGACCGCGGTTCGCGTCTCGGACCCGGTGGCTTACAACTCACGCCGGGCGCGTGTGCGTGCGTGCCCAAGATCCCGAGAGGAGAATGGAGGAGGAGAGATTGCGGCGTGACCATCCCCCCTGGGGGGTGATTTCTCGCTTTCTGTCTCTCTGTCTCTCTCTGTCTGTCTGGCGAGCGCACGCGCCCTATAGCAAAAAACCTCTCCAAAAAAAAAAAAAAAGAAAAAAAAAGAAAGTTATCAGTCAGTCACCCAATGGAAGTATAACCTCCCAAATTCTAATATTTACATGAAATATTTATTTTATCATTGTCAATACATTTTCTACCGTTTCCTTATATTGATAAGCTCACATTTTCCCAGGTTTGAAAAATGTCCACCAATACTCATCCTAGCATGTATATGTTCTTTCAAGTATCATTGGTGTTGTATTAAAAAAGTGGTTAATCAGCACAAATTAAACAACTACATGAGTGCTTTTGCTGGAAACAAGTTATTGCTTGTGGCAGGAGGGCTTTTCCTTTTCTACATAAAAAAAAAAAAATTAAAAGTAAGTAAAATAGGATGAAAGACAAGTGTACTCAAAGATTGAGATGTAGTAAAGCTAACTCGGCGACTCTGTCGGCTGTTTCATCAAGGACACTGCACAGCTGTTGTCGGCACTGCCAGCATGCGGTGGTGAAGAGCCGGCCAGCACCTAGTCCAGTCTGCTGCACCTAGTCCAGTCTGCTGCACCACCATGATTCTTCCTAGGGCACCAACATTACCGTCCTTGCTCTTGCAACATCAGTATAAATACGAACATAGCTAAAAATGACAATTACTGTCTTAGTAATATTGTAAGAATAGTTCGACTTTGCAGACACCCTAAAAGGTTATTAATGCTGTCCAGCGTTTCCTGGGCCACACACTGAGCATCACTGTAGTAAAGTACTGCCCAGTGCAGACCTGGCCATGAGTCTGCAGTATGCTCTGAGCTCATTTGCATAAGGAAGAGTTCTTTTTTATTCCAAATAGTTGGATAATGTGAGTTGGTTAAAGAAAGCCTCTGCTAGGAGCCAGTAAATGGCATAGTGATTACCCTGCTGGACTCCATGTGACTTACCACAATTCGAATCCCAGACCCAGTGGCTTGAAAATCACACCGGGCATGTGTGTATGTGTGCCCAAGATCCTGGGAGATGAATGGAAGAGAAAGGATTGCAGTGTGGCCATTCTTCCTTGGGGGGTGTTTTCTCACTTTCCCTCTCACCGTCGCTGTCTCTCTCTCTCTCTGGCGAGTGCACGTGCCCTAAAGAAAAAACCTCTTAAAAAAAAAAAAAAGGAAAAAAGAAAAGAAAACCTCTGCTATTTAAATGAACAACGTAGAGAGGTATAACATTTTACTCTTAAATGTGATATTTTTCTTATTAATTTTCTCTAGCATGTGCATACCATTTCAAAGGATGGGTGAGTCTTACTAGACCCAGTTTACAAATTAGGAAATGGAGACTACAGTTTTGAGAAGACAGCCATAATAATTGACTTCCGTTCATAAGATCAGAATTTTGGTTTCCAGTACTTTTTGTCTCTCATGGAAACTGGACCTCAAGGAAAATATAGCCTTCGGCCTATTTTCATTGAGCAATACCCTATATGTAAGTTTATTATTCCCTTCTGATGATCCCTGATAACAGAAAAATTTCTGAGATCTCTGTTGAAACAAATGAGTAACTGTACTTACCCCAGGAAAGTCATTGTTAGTTTTAGTCAATGAAGTGACTAATAGCTAATCCCTTCTTAAAGATACTAGCTCAAGTTTAGTCTTTAAAATGGCATTTTCTCCTGAAATCTATATAGACCAAAGAAGAAATCTTTTTTAAAAAAAATCTGCCTTTACTTTTAAATATAAAGCGGCTGATTCTGTTATTCACAGTTACTTTCATGTTGTTTTTTCCAATACATGACTTCATCAATCTCATTGTTTAGTATTCTAAACCAATATGGTATTATTAGGTTTGTTTGTTTGCTGTAGTGACTGCTCTAGGTAGAAAATTAGTTTTTGTACAAATTCAATATACGTGGAAAAAAATGGCAAGTCCTGAATTTCCATGGTGGTGTTCTTGCAGAACCTTTTCTCTGTGGGTGGACTTGTAAAGTGTCCAATGCCTTCAGCTTACAGAGTTGAATTCCCCTGTTGGTATGGACAGTGACAGTTTATAAGGATATCAGTATTGCTTAATTAGTTAGAAGTGTGGTCTTTTGTTCTGTCTTGTGTTATATTCTATGATACAATTGGAAGAGAAGCTAAAAGTTTGGCTGTTGAAGAGGAGAAACTCTGTGTTGTACTCAGGATCCCTAAAAATTGCCCTAAAGAATCCATCGGACAAACTATGCATTATCTGTAACAGAGCCAAGAGGAGAATGGAGGAGAAGGGATTGCGGAGTGGCCATCCCCCCTGGGGGGTGATTTCTTGCTTTCTGTCTCTTTGTTTTCCTGGCAAGCACACACGCCCTACTGCAGAAACCTCTCAAAGGAAAAAATAACATCAATTGATGCTTGACTGCAGTGTCTGTCAGTATTTTTCAACTGCCATGACATCCACATCAAAATCTGGGGGCAATTATTCACATTTTACTAGGAAATACCATCGAAGATCAGATCATTTTTCCGATAATGTAGAAATGGTCATTGTGCCGCCAGTGGCTTTCCATTTCTGTTGGACTCATACTGCTATGTTCTTTTCGAGGTTAAAACCCTTTCTTCAGGATGACAGAGAGTGTGATGGTTACCTTGCTGGTCTCCCATGCAGGTAACTGCAGTTTGAGTTCTGGACCCAATGGCTCAAAACTCATGCTTGGTGTATGTGTGTGCATGCCCAAGGTCCCGAGAAGAAGGGACTGCAGCATAGCCATCTCCCTGGGGTGATTTCTTGCTTTTTTGTCTCTCTGTCTCTCTGTCTCTCTGGTGAGTGCATGTGCCTTATAGCAAAAATCTCTTGGGGAAAAAAAAATCCTTTCCTCACTTTTTTTTTTTCACTTTGAGGGCACATGAGCTATCTAGAGAGAGACAAAGAGAGGAAGAAGGAAAGGAAAAGTACCCTCATGGGGAAGTAGGCCTGCTGCCACCCCTTCTCCATTCTCCCTCCTTTCCCGACTTTGCACACCTGTGCACTTGTTTTTGGCAGCTGGGTCTGGGACTCAAACCACCAGTCAGCCACATGGGATCCAGCTTTTTAAGCCCTAGACCATGGGCTGGTCCCCTTTCTTCGGTTTAATAGTTTTTTGTTACTTTAGAAATGTCTCAGACACTAAAATCTATAGCTCTAAAAACTTAAAAAGCAAAGTGCTGGTCTTGCAGAAGTTTAATCCAATCGAGTCGCGAGTAACAGTGTAAAAAAATTCCCTCCGTGAAGACGCAGCGCGACTGGCAATCCGCAGTGAGGCGCCCAGCACAGCCGCTCCGCAGGGACGACCCGGGCTCGGGTCCTGCTGTCCCACACCCAGGCACCGGCGCCCAGGATGCTGCTGGGGGGGCTGAGGCTGGGCTCGGACCCTGCCGAGGGTGCGCCTCGCTCTATCTCTTCCTCTCTCTTTCTCACTAAAGGAACAAACTTTAACAAATAGCTGCACTCCTACAAAATACCGTCTTCTGCATGACTTTCCTCACGTGTGACTGTTATATCCTGTCCATAATTTACCTAATTAGCTGCGTGGGGAAAAGAAAAGAAAGGAAATTTCTAAAGCATTATTGTTATTACATCTGTGACAGTGAATTTAGTTCTCTGGCTGTTCCCTGGGTTTGAGAGACTTTCTG
This sequence comes from Tupaia tana, assembly GCA_026018925.1. NCBI lineage: Eukaryota > Metazoa > Chordata > Mammalia > Scandentia > Tupaiidae > Tupaia > Tupaia tana. The sequence goes on from JAKSZU010000012.1 coordinate 67,213,891, forward strand.
AAATGTGACTGTTTGATAAGTCGCATCATCTGCTTAGCCCCATCCTGCCACCTGAAAAAACACAGAGAGCAAATGATTGAACAATCTCCTTGACAGCCATGCATTTCTGATGAATGGATGTTTCCAAGTCCCCATTGTTTGCCATCTCCACAAACAGGCCTCAGTTAATGAAACGGCTAATTAGATTTCTGTAATCTTGCAGGCATTGTGTCTGAGGTGACATTTCGACGGCTTGTCTCACGTGGCTCCCTCAGTGTGAAGGGGAGCATTTTCCTGAGCCAACTTGGCTCCTAACTCTTTGCTGGAAGGGTTGTCCTTCTGTGGGCATCATGAAGTCGCTGCCCTCAGATACTCTCTGCCACTCAGCATGTCAACAGAGGAGAATAGGGAAAGGGTCATCTGATTAGTCAAACAGGCCCGTGTTCAAAAATCCATTTCCAAATTCAAATAATAGGATTGGATTGAATTCAGAGCGGAAGAATGACTTAGGTACTATCACACACTGTCATCTGTACTTCTTGACCAGTGGAATGTGGAAGGATTTAAAGGCTTATATTCTTATTCTTATGTTTCACAAGAATGAAATGCTTTTAAAAATGGGGGAGTGGTTCTGTCTCAGGCTGATGGTTTAGACCCTAACACTATATTATAACCAAGAAGTGAAAGATCGGGAACCAGCAGTTAGCGTAATGGCTATGTCGCTGGACTCCCACGTAGTCAACCGCGGTTTGCGTCCCGGTCCCGGTGGCTTAAAACTCACGCTGGGCACGTGTGCGTGCGTGCCCAAGATCCCGAGTGGAGAATGGAGGAGAAGGGATTGTGGCATGGCCATCCCACCTGGGGGTGATTTCTCGCTTTCTGTCTCTGTCTCTGTCTGTCTGGTGAGCGCATGCGCCCTATAGTGAAAAAACAACAAAAAAAAAAGAAGTGAAAGATCAAGACTGGAGTTGCAATTCATGTGCAGATAAAAATGATTTAAAATAGTGGGATGATAAGTAGTACCATAAACTAGAAATCAAAATGAGCATATAAATTGTAGGGATTTTATATTTTGGAATTGCCATATGTTTAATTATGTATCCATAAGTTCTTATTTCTATTTTTAAGCCACCTTTCTAGTAGAGTGAGAAAAAATCGAGCATGCACCATTTTGAGTAATTCTCATACCTTTCCATGAGCTTGCGTACCAGTTTCTCACACTTTTTATTTGGGAGTGGAAGTTGGATTTATTACTCAAAGCCAATGATTCTCTCAAGCTTCCACAAAGATGCTCTCAACCCATCTGGATTTCAGTCTTATATTCACAAAGACCATATCCTAAATGTTCTTTCAGGTCCAGGAATTATTTTTTAATTATTTATTTCATTTATCTGTTATCATTATTATTATTATTTAATTTGCTACAGGGCAAATGCACACACAGAGAGAGAGAGAGAGGAAAAGTGAGAAAGCTAGCTGCCAAGTTTGGGACTCAAACTGTGGTTGGCTAGGTGGGAATCCAGCACCTTAACCACGATCCCACCTGCTGGCTCCAGCACAATGTTCTCTTCTTTTTCAGTCTTACTCAGGAATATGGAAGCATCTGCTTCTCTTTCTTCTAGGCATAGAAAATGTCTTTGATTTTAAGAATATGTCTCTAGCAAGATATCCCATGTGGTGGTTCCCCAACCCAGAGGTCTCAATTTATCTGTAGAGCATTATCTTAAATTGAGATGGAACTTTGCTCTCATGTCAATCCCCAACACTTAAATGGGGTCATGCTAGTTTTTCAATGCTCTGCCCAGCACCTCTTCTGTGCCAAGATCAATTCGCTTACACACTTAACCCTTCCACTTAGATTCTATGCCTATCCCTGTCCACTGCCCCGTAAACCATCAATATATTCAAACCCAAAGGCAGAGATGGGGAAGGGGCAGTGGAACCTCAATATTACCCATGACGTGGTCTCTGAAATTACCTGTCTGCTACAACGCCTTCGTCTTTTCAAAGACCTAGGCGAGAAAATGCCTGACGCCAGAAATGAAGCACTTTGTTCTCGCATACTGCTATAACGAAGTCAGAGAAGCATGTCCAAAAGCTACAAGAAATGAGGGAAGGGAAAACTTGAAGAAAGGAAATAGCAGAAAAGATCAGGGAGACTAACGAAAGTTCCTATTAATGTATGAAAAGTTTGGTAGTTTAATGGCCATTGAAAACTGTGTGCTTACCTTTTTTATGACCTTGGATAGGATGAACTTTTTGCTCCAGAATTCCTTTCCTACTATGTGCCCAGATAGAGTGGACTGCAAGACATACTGTCTTACAGAAATTGGAAGAAGGGAGGGGAAAAGCAGCCATTTTGTACCACATACACACCAAATAACACTATTCCAGGCAGTCCTGTGAAGAGAGAGTGCAGCTGTAATAAAAAATCTGTATTAAATAACATTGATTTAGAGTGATGACCCTGAGTGGCATGATGTACTCAGCTGGAAGGCCTTACCAGAGGACTTGGGCCTTCCCTGAGAAGAAGGAAGAGGGAAAAAGAGCGAGAGAGAATATTCCCATCTACGTCAATGGTTCGGCCTGTACTCAGGGGCTTGGGTCCAATCTAATCTGATTCCCCATTCATGCTTGTCTTATAGTCATGTTTAAAAAAAAATTGAAAAAAAAATATTAAACTTTTGATTAGGTTGAATTCTTATGAGATATTTGGTCCTTATTGTTTCCTTATATAACCACTGACTTAAGTATACTCTTGGAAAGATGATTTAGAAACTATAGAAACAAGCAGTGAAAGAAATAAGGTGCTTTGTAAAGTCCAGAGACAAAATAATCACACAGTGAATTAGCTTCTATTAATGTTATTATCATTATGTTCATAAGGATGATTTAATAAAGAATTTTGACTGCATTTTGACAGATAAAATTCATTGAGAATTTTTTCCTTTACATTGACAAGAAGGAAGTGAAAAAAGAAATAAGCTTTTTTAAAAAATGAATGGCTATATATTTGAAGAGGGCCATTAAAATAATTTTAAATTCCAAATGGTATTCTCAGCATTGGCAATGAGAGAAAAGTACCCATTCACTTCACAAAGATGGGAATGTGATGCGGGAGGCCCTTGAGGGCCCACTTCACCATTCCAGCACACCCTTTTACAATCAGTTTTGGAACTACCATCACAGCCAAGGGGAGTAAAATGTGAAGAGCTTGAACTACTTCAATTAAGACTCATTAATATTCTATTCAGGTTCCGTAGTCAACAATCACTTTTCTTTGGATGCATTTAGTCCTTGGTTCACTTGTGATGTTTCTAAATATGCTCACATAGGTCAGCACATGACAGAGAAAAAAGCTAACTTCAGTATCTGATGCTGAGGAGTAAAATCAAAAAATGTCTAATTAAGTGATTATTAAATGCTATAGTTCCTCCGCAGGCATTATAATCTCCAGTTCGTATAATAGAGAAGAAGAAGAAAGGAGGTGATCTACCATTCGACACTCTTTCTTAGCCACTAACAGTTTTCCTCTGTCCAGAAAGCTCCCATCACATTGGGGAAAATACTATTTGCAAATAAATAGAATGTCCTTTAAACCTTTATTGCTGTGCAATTTAGGATAAGGAAATAAAGTACTTTATCTCAAAAAATATTAGTGGGTCTCACTAGATCTTATTTCAGATAAATCCATATTACTTGCAAGGGGTGTTCTGATTTCTCTTAGGACAGTTTAAAAGAAACACGATTATCTTTTTTGTTGTTGTGGTGACAGATTCATCTGTCAAGCAATATCCCCAGTGATAACATGTACACTGAATACCTTAGAAGCAGATCAGAAACATAAGCATGCGCAATGCCTGTTTTGTAAACCGGTTCCCACTAAACTAACTTACTTTCCTCCTCTCATGCTTTGGGTTATGAGGACTTTAGGAAAGCAAATCATTGGTCTGCAGTTTTTAAGATTTCCTAAAAGTATTAGTATCCTCTTGTTTCTTTTTTTTAATAATAATTTTATTTAACTTTATTTACTTATTTACTTATTTTTTAATTTGACCAGAGAGGGACAGAGAGAGAGACAAAGTGGGAAAGCAAGCAGCCAGGTCCAGGACTCGAACCGCTGTCGGCCATGTGAGAGTCCAGCAGCCCTAACCACTATGCGACCTGCCGGTCCAGTATCCTCTTATTTGTGTCCACATCCAGGAAATGTGCCAATATATAAAAACGTAAAGCTGTTCACACTGTGTTGACGTAAATATGAAGCAATTTCAGATGTGTCCACTTCTATCATTTAAATAGCTATTAAAATTCTTAAGCAACTTTTTTAAGACATACATAAAGATTGAGAATAAGGGCACGTAAGAGAGAAAACAATAATAAAGATAAGAAGGAAGGACCACCGCATTTCAGCTCAAACAATGTTGAACTCATCCTCACTGTCCTTTTTTTTTTTTTTTTTGAGAGGTTTTTGCTATAGGGCACGTGCTCTCACCAGACAGACAGCAAGAGACAGAGACAGAAAGCAAGAAATCACCCCCCAGAGGGGATGGTCACGCCGCAATCCGTTCTCCATTCTCCTCTCAGTATCTTGGGCACGCACGCACACACACCCGGCATGAGTTTTAAGCCACCAGGTCCGGGAGGCGAACCGCGGTCGACTACGTGGGAGTCCAGCGACATAGCCATTATGCTAACTGCTGGTTCCCCTCACAGTCCTTTTTTTGTATATTTCAGCCCATACCTCTATATAAAGGTTGCATTTGGTTTAGTAAAAAAGCTTGAAGCAACACAATATGAATTTGAACATAGTTCAGTCAGGTACTGGGCAAAGTACTTACCTCATAAAAACCTAAGGTTCTCATTAAAAAATGAGTGTACTTAGGACTCTGTACATTTGCATGAGCTATGATAAACATAAAAATTCCTGTGAAAACCAATTCAGTGGATCAGACTAAGGACCCAGAAGTAAACTCAGTCAATTGACCTTTGACAAAGGCTCCAGAGCAATACGATCGTGAAGTGGCCTTTTCAACAGATGGTGCTGGAACATTTGGACATCCACATGGAAAACAAGAATCTAGACACAGATCTTACACTCTCCATAAAACTAACTCAACGTGGATCATATATAAAAGTGTCAAGTACAAAACTATAAAGGCTCGAGAAAATATAGATTACCTCAAATACAACAGATGTTTAGATGCAATACCGAATTATTGCTGGGGTCAACTGGTGGCATGGTAGTGAAGCTGTTGGACTCCCACATGGCCGACAGGTTTGAGTCCCAGATCTGGTGGCTTGCTTTCTCATTTTCCCTTTCTCTCTCTCTCTCTCCCTCTCTGGTGAATTAAATAATAATAATATTTAAAATTAAATAAATCTTTTTAAAAATTATTACTAAATTTGATTCCTTTAGAGAGGCATTTATGTCCCCACTTAATATATACCGAGTGTCTGCACTCTAAAAAAAAAAAAAAATATATATATATATATATATATATATATATATTTGAAACCATACTGCTTCTGTTGTTATAGAGTCATAAATTTATACAAAATTATAAGACATATTTTGAACATTATCTTTAAAATTCAGTATTTTAAAATTTCAAAAGTTGTTTGTAAACTGTCAAGAATTATGGAGTATGAGCTAAAATTTTTTGCTATGTAAAGTAAATGTTTGTGGAAAAATGTAAAAATAAATAAATGAAAGAAAAAAATAATAAAATAAAAATAAAAAAAATTGACTCCTTTAAAATGAAAAATTTCTGTTCTGCAAAATCAGAATGTGTGTGTATGTGTATGTATGTATGTGTATATATATATAATTTTTTGTTTGTTTGTTTTGCCTCAGAGTGTGTGTACTCACTGGAGAGAGAGAGAGAGACAGACCCAGTGAGAAGGAAAGTGAAAAATCAGCCCCAGCAAGGGTGGCCATGCTGCACTCCCTTATCCTCCATCCTTCTCCTGGGATCTTGGGCATGCAAGCACGAATGCTCAGCATGACTTTGAAGCCACCAGGTCCAGGGCTTGAACTGCCGTAGGTCATGTGGGAATCCAGTGATGTAATTGGTATGCCACCTGCTGGTCCCCCAAAGCAGCATATATTTAACAAAAGACTGTTACCCAAAATAAATGTTAAAACTCAATAGTACAAAATAAACACTCCTATTTAAAAAACAGGCAAAAGACGGGGCCAGCAGGTGGCATGGTAGTCAAGGCACTGGACATTCCCACGTGGCCAACCACCGTTTGAGTCTCGGACTTGGGAGCTTGCTTTGTCACTTCCCCTCTCTCTCTCTGTGTCTCTCTCTAGTCAAATTAAAATAAATAAATGAATACATTAAATTAAATAAATAATTCTTTTTTTAAAAAAATGGGCTAAAGACACAAAACCAGAGTATGAATGAAAAGGTATTCCCTGTTATATGTCATTAGAAAACTGCACATTTTCACAATGATATTCACTACGTATCTACCAGAAGGGTCGAACCCTGATGCTGAATGTACCCCCTCCAACATTCAGAAGGTGCCGTGCGGTAGTAGGAGGCAGGTTAAGAGGTCCTGGGCTGTGAGAGTGCCTTCCTCGTGGTGGGATTAAGGTCCTTCTCAACAGGCTTCTGCAGCACCGTGCCAGCTCACACCAAGTGTGGACACGGCATTCCTCCCATCACTGGATACAGCGAAATGACAGAACGGAGGACCAGACTGCCGGCACCTTCATCTTGGGCCTCTGCCTCCTGACTGTGACAGCATAAATTCTGTATTCCGTGAGTCCCCTGGACACAGGAATCTCGCTACACAGTGCAAAATCAACTAAGACTACTGGCTATGCCAGCTGATGGTGAGGGGGTGGGGTAACAGGATTTCTCAGTCCTTGGTGGTGGGCACACAAAACGGGCCAGCCATGTCGTAAGAAAGCTTGGCAGTTTCTTTTTTTTTTTTAATAATTATTTTTCATTTAACTTTATTTATTTATTTTTAAACTTAACCTGAGAGAGACAGAATGAGAGAGAAAGAGAGGGGAAGTGAGAAGGCAGCCACCAGGTTAGGGACTTGAACCACAGTCAGCCATGTGGGAGTCCAACACCCTGAACCACCACATCACCTCCCAGCCCCAACTGAAAGTACTCTTTTTTCTCTAGGTCTTTGCCCTAGGGAGTGTGCGCTCATCAGAGAGAGACAGAGAGAAAGAAGATGAGAAATCACCCACCAAGGGTGATGGCCATGCACAGTCTCTTCTCCATTCTCCTCTTGGGATTTTGGGCACACACATACATGTACCCACTGTGATTTTTAAGGTGCTGGGTGCAAGACTTCAACTGCAGTCAGCCACATGAGAATCAGCACTTTTACCACCACACCACACGCTGGCCCCAACACAACTGCAAATTCTCATAACCATACAATCCAATGATTGTACTCCATGGTATTCTCCCAAACAAATAAAAAAAAGGAAACACAGATTTGTGCCCACATAAATCTCCACGTGGACATTGAGATCAGCTTCATGGTAATCGTCAAATCTTGAAAGGAGCGAGCATGTCCTTCAGTAGGTGAAAGAATAAATAAACTACAATAGTTCAGACAATGGCATCTACTGTGCTGGAAGGAAATGAGCTATCGAGCCATGAAAAGACATGGATGACCCTTAGACGCATATTACTCAGTGAAAGAAGTCAGTCACTAACGGCCACGGACCACAGGATTCCAACTGTACATTTTAGAAAAGGCAAAACTACGGGGATGACAGTTATCAGGGGCTGACATGAGCTGGGAGGAAAGTCAGGGTCAGAGGGACGCGGAATATTTTAAGCCAATGGAACTCCCGTGCGTGACGCGTGCCCTGCACAGCTGTCAGACCCCACAGAGTGGAAGACCCCAAGCGTGACCTGTGATGCAAGCTACAGATGTGGGTGACTGCGAGGTGTCGGGGCAGCTTCGTCAGCCGTCTGAGTGCTGTACCCTGCTGCAGGATACCGACGGTGGCCGAGGCTATGCGTGTGGAACCGTGGGGTAGGAGGGAGCTCTGCAGTTTCTGCTCAGTTTTCTGTATTTCTAACACTACTCCAAAACATAACATCTATTGTTCAAAAATCCTGGAAAACAGTAGCTGAAACCAGTTTGGTAAGATAAGCATACTAAATTTTTGGGAGAAAAAGATTAATTTTTTTTTTTTTTTTAAAAAAAGCTTATTTACTTCTTTATTTGATTAGAGAGACAGAGAGTGAAATGCCTCCCTAACAGTCTTAACACCGTGACCCGCTTGCAGCCTCTGCCAGAGAGACCACGGGCACCACGCATGGGCCTGGCATATTCGGAGATGTCCCGGGGGCCAACCCAGGACTGTCTGGCATGGCTCTAGTGCGGTGACCACATGCCCCCAGCTGACCCCCAGCTGACCCCAGTTCAGTTCCCTTTAATTTGCTGCAGTACAGCTGATTATTTGGCACATTTGTTGATAGGAAAGTAGAAATTTTTATTTTCTCCAAGAAAGACCAAAAACAATGTTCTTTAATATCAAAAAGAGTTTCTGAATATTCTGTTATTGGTTGGATGCTGGTTTTTTTTGGTTTTGGTTTTGTTTTTTGTTTTTGTTTTTTTTTTTTTGAGAGGTTTTCGCTATAGGGCGCATGCGCTTGCCAGACAGACAGAGAGAGACAGAGAGACAGAAAGCAAGAAATCACCCCCAGGGGGGATGGCCACGCCGCAATCCCTTCTCCTCCATTCTCCTCTCGGGATCTTGGGCATGCACGCACACGCGCCCGGCGTGAGTTTAAGCCACCAGGTCCAGGACTCAAACCACAGTCAACTACATGGGAGTCAAGTGACATAGCCATTACACTAACTGCTGGTCCCTGGCTGCTGGTTTTAATAAGCCTTTGGCTTCCTATTGACATGCCTGTGTTACGGTGACAAGAAAGAAAAGTGTGGAATACATCTTCCATGTAAAGAAGAGTCTAAATGAGAACCCCAAGAAAGACAGGGAGAAAGGATGTGGAAGAACTAAAAAAAAAGAAAAAAAATGGAAAAAAAGATCACTGAGCAGGGAAATGTGGGTGAGAGTGCTGAAACAGACTCCAGTGACCGTGTAAGGACATCCTCACTAGCCCTCCACCCCGCACGTGGGCCAAGGGGAGGCCACTGCACACAGAGCTCGCGCCCAGCTCTCAGGTCACCGGAATCACGTGTGCGGCGTATGCCAGCGTAAACCCACAGATTGCCACCACGCCCTGCAAGTCTGCCAAGTCACTTCATGTCATTTTTTAAAAAATATTTATTTTATTATATTATTATTAAATTTTTAAATAATTATTTAATTTTGGTGTCAGGAAGTGGTGTGGTGGTTGTGGTGCTGGATTCCCACATGGCCAGCTGCAGTTCAAGTCCTAAACCCGGTGGCTTAAAATTTAGGCCAGGCGCATGTGCCTGCATACCCAAATCCCGAGAGAATGGAGAACAGACTGGAGTGTGACCATAACCCCTGGAGTGATTTCTAGCTTTCTCTCTCTATCTCTCTGTCTCTCCAGTGAGTGCATACACCCTTATAGCAAAAATTTCTCTTAAAAAAAAAAGAGCTTCGGGGACCAGCAGGTGGCATGGTGGTTAAGGTGCTGGGCACTCCCACATGGCTGACCACAGTTTGAGTCCTAGACCTGGTGGCTTGCTTTCTCTGTGTGTGTGTGTGTGTGTGTGTGTGTGTGTCTGTCTGTCTGTCTCAAATTAAAAATAAATGAATAAATAAATAAAATTGAATAAGTAATTTTAAAAAATGAGCTTCAAGCTATGGGATCCAGTACTCAAACCCATAGTCAACCATATGGGAGTCCAGTCTCATGACCACTGCTCCACTTACTGGCCCCAAATTACTTAGTTTTATTTATCATTATCTTTTTTTTTTCCAGTTAGCTACAGGGCACTTGTGCTCATAAGAAAGAGAGAGAGAAACAGAGAGAGAGAGAGTGAGGGAAAGTGAGAAAGCAAACCACCAGTTCTGGGACTTGAACTGCAGTGAGCCATGTGGGAGTCCAGCGCCTTGACCACCACGCCACCTGCCGGCCCCTCTTCGTGTCATTTTAGTTAGTATAATATTAAGGGAATCCATAGACAGTAAGTGGCAGGACCCATGCCTTTTGGTGGGAGCTTATCTGAGAAAGCTAGAGCACTCCACCCAGCTGGTATGAGCAGATACCAGCAAAGATGCAGCGCGGGGCGCAAGGAGAGTTCACGGGACATGACCCGTTGTGAGTGGAGCGGAGCCTCGCTCTATAATCCGGCAATTCCAATGAGAAGAAGGTGCGGTGTGCTCAGGACAGCAGCACTGGACATGAATCGCAATTTCGGTCCTGCAGCTGATGAGCTGAGGCCTTAATTTATTCATTATTCATAAAATGTGCACTCCAATGTCCCAAATACAGGAGTACATGACTGAGCTAATACGAATCATCTAATTCCGCTTTCACCTTCTCGAAGGTGTTAATAATAATTGCCTGCCTAACTCAGCATAACAGAAAAATTCAACCAATGGACTGTCTTTAAAACTTATTGGATAAAATTTTGCCAGTGTCTGAAAACTATACAAGCCCCTCAATACCATAGTTATCAAATAATAATGGCTAGGCTTTCTTTGATTACGAGCGGCACACACAACTCCCATTAAATCTTTGTTATTCCCACCTTCTACGATAAACATGCAGGCCACATTTTTTTTTTCTTTTTTTTTTGGAGAGGTTTTCGCTATAGGGCGCGTGCGCTCGCCAGATATACAGAGAGAGACAGAGAGACAGAAAGCGAGAAATCACCCCCCAGGGGGGATGGCCACGCCACAATCCCTTCTCCTCCATTCTCGTCTCGGGATCTTGGGCACGCACGCACACGCGCCCGGCGTGAGTTTAAGCCGCCGGGTCTGGGACTCGAACCGTGGTCAACTACGTGGGAGTCCAGCGACATAGCCATCACGCTAACTGCTGGTCCCAAGGCCACATTTTTTTACCAAGTCTTGTAAACACATCCTCCTTTCCCTAATACCTGGAATGGAAGAATTTGACTGTGTTTTGAAAGTCAGAATTTAGCAAGTTTTCTTTTAATTCGGGGATGGGGTTGGAAGTTCATTTTATTTGTGCTCAAGACTTCTGCATTCCGTATTACAAATGCCATGGCTGAAAAGTGAAGTCCCAATTCCAAACTATTGGAAAACACGAAAGGAGGCGGAATTTCAGATGAAGGTCTGGCTGCTGCTAACCCGTGGGACATTCCTGCACTCAGATGAAACGATTCCATTCAATTCCAACGCGGAATGATGTGAGAATGAAACTGAGCGGGGAGCAAATGAAAACAGCTGTGTTTTACTTCAACACAGACAGTTGGCACATTTGGCTGCTGATTTATAATGAAAACGGAAATTGTAAGTGACAGGCGGAGGGCAGTTTGGAAAGCAAACATTTGGAAGCAGAAGAGGTGCTATTGCTTTATAAAAGGCAAGCTTCTGACCCACCTTTTCCATTATACATGGTCACTGAATTCGCTTACCATGACAGAAATGCAACATTTTACATCAAAAAGAAAGTGCTCTGGGATGAGAATAAAAAAGCGAAGTGTATGCGGTGATTTTCTAAGTTCTAACCTGAAATAAGCTCTTAACCAGAACCGCTGGCTTCAGCAGTCTGGGGTACCGGATATCTGGGCAGCAGGGTCTCTTGGTCCCCCTGAGAGGCGTGCGAGAGCAGGCCGAGCCAGGCTGGGCGTACTTGGAGAACCAGTCACACCGGGTCCTCTGTCCTCCTCCTCCTCCTGCGTGGATCTCCTCCCCACATTTCCTCAAGTGCCGCTGCACCACCAAGCGCCTCATTCATTCATTAATTAATACCATGTCCAGGTGAAGACACCCGTGCGGGTACTCGAGGTGAATCAGCCACCAAGCAGGGCCCAATGCGGTATTAGTAACAGTACCAGTACCTTCTGCAGCTGAGAGGTGCTAACCGCGTGCCTCAGTGACGTGGGCATTGTGAGCGACGTCTGCTCCTGACAGCAGCTGCACCTTACCTTGGTAATGAAGCATCTCCATTCCCCGTGGCCTTCCTGTTTCTAAGCACAGAGCGACTGGGCTCACAGGTGGTCCAATACCCCCTGGCCCCGGAATCGCCAGCCAGTGCTCTAACGCCCTGGCCGTGGCCGAGTCTCAATGCTCTCTCCCAGATTTCTGTTGTCTGTTGATTTGTTTTACACAGGCCTGTTTATTCATCCTGCTGTGCTGGCCGGGAGGAGACTCTCGCTCTACCTCATGAGACACTTCAAAAGACTGTTTTTGAATATAGCTAGACTTGATTTCCCTTTGGCCTTGCGTAAGAGATCTATTTCTTTGGTCTTGTGTGACTTTAAGATTGGGTCATTGCTACTGTCTACAACAGATTTTCCTCTAGTACTTAAAAACCGATTGGCTAGGCCAGCAGGTAGCATGGTTATTCCATACGGCTGAATGCACTGTTCAAATCCTAGACCCAGTGGCTTGAAAAACACACTGGTGCATGTGCATATGCGCCCTAAATCCTGAGAGAAGGGACAGCAGCATAGCCATATCCCCACCCCACCCCCGGGGGAGTTCTCAACATTGTCCCTTTCTCTCTGTCCCTCTCAAGATCGTGCATCCTAGAGCAAAAAATAAATAAATAAATTGGGAAGATGATGTAGTAAGTCTGGGGTGGGGGAGGGTCTGCACAAAAGCCTCTGTTTCAGGCTAGATATTATGAGAGGTAAAGAATACGAATTTTCTTTTTTTGGAGAGTTTTTTTTTTTTTTTTTTTTTTTTTTTTTTTTTTTTTTTTTTTTTTTTGCTATAGGGCACATGCACTCACCAGAAAGAGACAGAGAGATAGAAAGCGAGAAATCACCCCCCAGCCCAGGGGGGAGGGCCACACTTCTCCTCCATTCTCCTCTCAGGATCTTGGGCACACACGCACACACACCTGGAGTGAGTTTAAGCCACCGGGTCCGGGACTCAAACTCGAGTCACAGTGGACTACATGGGAGTGCAGCGACATAGCCTTACACCAACTGCTGGTCCCAAGAATTTTAAATCTTTAAGCAGGAGGCAGACACAGAAATAATCACAATTTGCAACGTCAGATGACAATAGGGAATGTATGTATCCCCTCCCCGAGGGGAGTCAGGGGTTCTGAACCACAGAAAGGGCACTTAGACTGAATCCTGGAAGGTAAGAGCGACGAAGAGACTACGGAGAAGGGGCCAGGTGTCTCTGGAGTCAACAGCAGCCGAGCAGGACACGGAGCTTTGATGGACAGAGAAGCGTTCTGTGTGACTGGAACAAAGGGTTTGGGAATGGCAAGAGGTAGGGCTCAGGGTGCGATGTCCGAAGGATGCAAGGTAAGCTTGCAGGGAAGCCACGGTAGCAGATGGTGCTGCAGTTTCCACGCCCTGCTGCTGCACCTTAACCTCACACCGCCGGCCTGATGGGGGAAAACGCTGCGCGCCTGCTGCAGCTCTGAGGCTAGGTCAGCGCGCAGGCTTGCTCTGCAAGCCCTGAACCTGAGTGCGAGCGGCCGCGAGTTAGGAAAAGACACTCAGACGCCGGGGTAAAGAAAATGGGGACTCTGATGGAGATAGCTGTGGCCCGGAGCTGTTCCCAGGTTGACTTTCTTATAGGGCAGTAGGGGGCGGGCCGCAGGATGCGAAGCCGTGGTTTTGTGCTTTCTAACTGATGCCCTGGAACATTTCCTGTCTTGCAGTTCCCATGGAGCCCCTTCGCCTCCCCGCCCACTCTGGTGGATACAGTCTCCCACCTCGGCTAGCAGTGCAGGCACGGCTGGGGAAACGGCCTCTGCTTGCCCTTGAAGGCTGCTATTGTTCTGCCCAAATTCAGTGGATCCCTAAATCACGTCTAGATGGGGAGCCAGCAGTTAGTGTAATGGCTATGTCGCTGTACTTCCATGTAGAAGACCTCGGTTCGAGTCCCGGACCCAGCGGATTAAACTCACGCCGGGTGCGTGTCCAAGATTCGGAGAGGAGAAGGGATTGCAGCGTGGCCATCCCCCCTAGGGGGTGATTTCTCGCTTTCCTTCTCACTGTCTCTGTCTTTCTGGCGAGCACACAGGCCATATAGCAAAAAAAAAAACTCTCAAAAAAAGATTATGTCTATATGGTCCAGAATTGTGTACATTTCTCCAAAAAAAGTTAACTACATGGCTGTGGCTGTAGCTCTTGAAGACAAAGTACAAGGTATTTTTTTCTCAGAAAAAAATAAGAGAACGATAATAATATAATAAACAATGAGAAAATATTAGGAATAAATGCTGAACGCAATGCAGAAATATTTTTCAGGTTCTTAAAAAAAACATTTTCTGGCCCCGCCTTGGTGACAGTTACCAGGAGCTTCGGAAATGCGGTGCCCAAGGTCGGATGCTGGCGGGGTGGCGGGGAGGCGCGGCAGGGGGACCCAGCAGAGGGCGTCTCTCGCTCTCTCTTGCTTTCAAGCACACACACACATTTTTAATCACGAAATAATTTTTTTAAAAAATTGATTTTTGAATGCCATTTTCCGGGACTGGCAGATGGCTAATGCTTAGCTGGACTACTACCTAGTTGACGGCGGTTTAAGTCCCAGACTGGCAGCTTGGAACTCACACAGGGCACGTGTGCCCAAAATCCCAAGAGAATGAAGAAGGGATGGTGGCATGGCCGTCCCCCCCACCCAGGGTGATTTCTCACTTTCCCTCTCTCTATCTCTCTGGTGAGCACACCCTGTTGCAAAAATCTCTCTTAAAAAAATCTATCATGTTTTAATGTCTATATTTGTAATCTTTTATTTATTTATTTTTTTTTTCTGGAGAGGTTTTTGCTACAGGGCGCCTGCACTCTCCAGGCAGACAGAGAGAGACAGAGAGACAGAAAGCGAGAAATCACCCCCCACAGGGGATGGCCACGCCGCAATCCCTTCTCCATTCTCCTCTCGGGATCTTGGGCACGCACGCACACACACCCAGTGTGAGTTTTAAGCCACCGGGTCCGAGACGCAAACCGCGGTCGACTACATGGGAGTCCAGCGACATAGCCATTACGCTAACTGCTGGTTCCCTCCACTTGTTTTTTATAGTTCTATCTTCTTTTGTTTATCATTTAGAGAGAATATCTTTTTTAAAAAGCCCATTAAATGTCCTGAAGTTTTATAACTTTCTTATTTATTTAAATAATTTATTTATATTTTTGCCATAGGAAGCATATACTCATCAGAGAGAGAGAAAGTGAGAAATAACTCCCTGGAGGGATGGCCATACCTCAATCCCTTCTCCATTCTCCTTTGGAAGTTTGGTCACACAGAACACCTGGTGTGATTTTTCTAGCTGCCAGGTCCAGGGCTTGAACCGTGGTTGGCCATGTGGGAGTCCAGTGCCTTAACCCCTGTGCGACCTGCAGGGCCCTATAGCTTTTCCTGTGTAGTGTTGCTCCTGTTTGCCTTGTGCATCTTTCCAAAATGTCAGACTGAGGAGCCAACACGGCAGCATAGCCTGATGGACAGGACCAAGGCCCGCAGACCACCAGGGGTCATCATTTCATCGTGTCCTCGTGGTCATTTGGGGCCTAGTGAGAAATAGCTCTATTACGTTACTTTATCTTTTGAAAAATTGGTGCTATTGTGTAGCCACATGTTGTGAGGCCCGTGTAAGGCAGTACTTACCGCGGCTGGAACGCCTGGCCTGCAGCAGTGCTCAGTGAAAGTCCTCGCGCCCCCCCCAAAAAAAGAAACTGTTCTTATAGAATTAGACCCTTAGCTACATGAGATTATGTTAAAAAATACATGAAGATTGGACCAGTAGATGGCCTAATGATTACATTGCTGGACTTCCACATAATCAACCATGATTTGAGTCCCAGACCCAGCAGCTTAAACTCACACTGGGTATGTGTGTGCGTGCCCAAAAATCCTGAGAGAAGAATGGAAGAGAAGGGATTTTGGCATGGCCATCCCCCCCCCAGGGGGTGATTTCTCACTTTGTGTCTCTCCATCCCTCTGGGGAGTGCACACATCTTATAGCAAAAATCTGTCTCTGAAAGATAAATACATGAAGATAAAAATTTTATATCTTCTGTTTATAAACACATTTTTTTTAGAACAATCCTTATTCATCCTGATCTCTCCACTTGTTTTTGTTTTTTTGTTTTTTTTTTTTTTTTTTTTGGGAGAGGTTTTTCGCTATAGGGCGCGTGCGCTCGCCAGAAAGACAGAGAGAGACAGAGAGACAGAAAATGAGAAATCACCCCCCCGGGGGGGATGGCCACGCTGCAATCCCTTCTCCTCCATTCTCCTCTCGGGATCTTGGGCACGCATGCACACGTACCCTGCATGAGTTTAAGCCACTGGGTCTGGGACTTGAACCATGGTCCACTATGTGGGAGTCCAGCGACATAGCCATTACGCTAACTGCGGGTCCCATCTATAAGAATAGTTTTTAAAGGAAAATTTTAAAATTTTAGTTTTTAGAGCCAGCACATGGCATAGTGGTTATGTTTCTGGACTCCCACATGGCTGACAATGATTTGAGTCTCAGACTGGTGGCTTGAAAATCATGCTGGGCACTTGTGTATGTGTGCCCAAGGTCCCAGGAGGAGAATAGAGAAGGGATTTTTGGTGTGGCCATCCTCAGGGTGGGGGGTGATTTCTCACTTTCCCTCTCACTGTTTCTATCTCGCTTTCTCTCTCTCCTTGGCAAGTTCACATGCCCTAAGACAAAAGCCTCTTCAAAAACATTTATTTTTTAGTTTTTTACCCACTATCCCCAATATTTTGTGTACACTTAAAAGGATAAAACTGGCTCTTTATATTACCACATCTCATGTTCAGTGTATAATTATCTCATTGATATTCTTTGCCAAATAATGCTGACATTCCTATATCTTAAAATGTTTATTGCAAAAACAATTTTCTTGTAAAGTGAATTTTTGTCTCCACAATTCTTGGGAAAATTAAGAGGGTTCAAAATGAAAACAAAAGGAGAAAGATTTCAAACGAATCCAATAAGTCTCAAATCTAGAGAAATGATGTTATGTCATAAATTAAACAATATCATCTGTGGAATTAACAGAGTTGAGTTTTAGTGAAAGGACTTTTCCTAACTAACTATGAAACTTTGGAGACTCATCTCACCTTGATGGACCACAGCAGCTCTGCTTCAGTGCACATGGACTGTAACGTTACTACATCACGTTCATTGTGAAAAGCCTTTATGTGGATTCTTGGATTTACGACACAAGCAGTTAGTCAATTTTAGTACCTGTGGAGAACTAACCTGTTAAGTTATAAGGACAGTATCACTCTAGTTCCTTAGTCAGCAGCGGTACCCTCCCCTTCTCGTTTTCCCTCTCTTTCATACACATGTGAGCTTTGTCAATCTTCCTGGTGAATTTTGTAGACCCAGTCCAACTTAACCTTTGCTGAAATTTCCTCTCCAACAAACAAAAGACTGTTCATTCAAAGCACTCATTAAAGAGAACCAGCAGTTAGCGTAATAGCTATGTCGCTGGACTCCCACGTAGTCGACCGCAGTTCGCGTCCCAGACCCAGTGGCTTAAAACTCATGCCGGGCATGTGTGCGTGCGTGCCCAAGATCCTGAGAGGAGAATGGAGGAGAAGGGATTGGGGCGTGACCATCCCCCCCGGGGGGTGATTTCTCGCTTTCTGTCTCTCTGTCTCTCTCTGTCTGTCTGGCGAGCGCACACGCCCTATAGCAAAAACCTCTCAAAAAAAAAGCACTCATTAAATATAGAGCTAAGATTTCTAACATCTTTACATTAAAAATAATCCAAGCAGCATAAGCCTGAAATAGCTAACATGGAGAAAAAAAAATCTCATGAGGAAATTATTCCATCTTCTCACAATATATGCTGTTGATGACATAC
Organism: Tupaia tana; assembly: GCA_026018925.1. Lineage (NCBI taxonomy): Eukaryota > Metazoa > Chordata > Mammalia > Scandentia > Tupaiidae > Tupaia > Tupaia tana. The sequence goes on from JAKSZU010000012.1 coordinate 67,231,777, forward strand.
GACCAGGCTTATCTTTTGAAAGAATTTTTTTCTTTATTTACCAAAGTATTTTTTGTATATTCATTAAGAAACAAACTCTCCCATTATTTTTCTCATTGATGTGGGCTGCTGACGCCATCCCTATAGGGAACAGAGGAGGGTAATGGGAACAGCTGTGGCAGAGCACATCTGTTTCTTTCTTATTTTAAATTTACTGATTCAGCCAACTGCACTCACTGTATGATTTAGAAAAGAAATATACCCTCTGATGGCTCTACAAGTGCTTACGAAACATCATCGCAATTCTGCAAATGCCTTTACTATCTGTATTCTATCAGCTTCTGCTAAGAATAGCTACGGAACAGTTTAATACCTTGTAGTATAATCTCACCCCACGACAGGATGGGAGACACTGAAGCTTAACTCTGAATGAAGCGATGTGTTCATTAGGGAACACTCTTCTACGATGCACGTCTCATAAGTTTTATTTCATTTTGTTGGTCTTTAACAAAAAAGAGATCTTGATTCCCTCCCTGGCTGATGATGCTGCATTTCTAGCAAATGTTTCAAAAGTTCACTCAAAAGAATGGAAACTTCCAGAGGAACGATTGGGAAATTCAAGAAAAGGTAATAATAGTAAGGTTAAGTGCATATTCAAAGAAAAATATCTGCACTATTGTTAGCTTTACTAACAAGGCTTCCTCCTCAAGAGAATTAGATATACTTTTTAGAGAAAAGTAGTGGAGCTTAATAGCTTTAATATTTATGGAAATTATGATAATAAAGTAATATTATGATGCAAATATAAATGTTACTACTAGTTTAGATATTATTTTTATCTATCACCCACTTGCTCATTTAATAGGTGCTTATTAAGTAACTACTATCTGAGAAGTTTTCAAAAACTTAATAGAAAATGTGTATTACAAAAAACTATACATGGATTTCAATTTTTTTCCCCTTCGAGGTTTTCCACAGGGCACAGTGCTCACAGAGAGAGACAAAAACAGAGAGGGAACATGAGGAATTATCTCCTAGGAGGATGGCCATGTTGTACTTCCTTCTCTTCCATTATCCCCTAGGGACTTGGGACATGCACCTCCACACCCCTTGGTGATTTTTCAAACCATCAGGTCCAGTACTTGAACTGAGATCAACCATGTGGGAATCCAATGCCTTAACCACTATGCCACCTGCTGGCCCCAGATTTCAAATATGTTTAGACCCAAATAACCTCAAACATTAATTTCACTTTTCTAAGAACTTTTTGAACTACCCTCAGAGGCTAAGCACTACAGAAGATCTTAAAATAAATAATAAGCAATAAATAAAATCCCGTTCTTATTATTTTCAGTCTTATTCTTTGGTAAACTACACAAATATTAAACTATAAGCCCAGACATATGTAAATAGGAAAGGTTAAATAAAAGTAAGAGTAATTGATCTCATCAAGGCATTTTAAAAAGGACTCTAACCATGGCATAAAAAAAAATTTACTAAAAGAAAAGAAAATATACCAAAGGGCAGAAGTGGATCCCAGACAAAGTAGATCCCAGACAGAGTGGACAGCAGACAAACAGGTGAAGTACATTCCACGTGCAAAAGCATTTCCAAAAGCCCCGTAGAAGGGTGCAGGTAAGCGTGAGAGAGTGAGAGGTAGCTAACAAGGGGCGTGCGAGCGAGGGAGACTACCCAGCGTGAGCCGCGAAAGAAGGAAAATCACGCAGGAACACTTAGGTCATGATAAAGACTTTGTCCTACAGAGATCAGAGCACATGGAGAGGTTTTAATCCAAATATCTGGCCCGGGTCATTTGTGTGTATCCACAACATTTTCTTTTCACAGAGACCATTTTTTTTTTTTAAGAAGAGAAATGCACTTTTCCTTACAAATTCATAAATAATGACTATTTTTGTTTTTGTTTGCATACTAAAAAGATAGTTAATTATACCGAAGTCTGTGCTATTGGAAAGGCTTTAAAAGTGAGGTATTAAACTACATTTTTAAAATATGAAAATATAAAATATTGGGACCAGCAGTTAGTGTAATGACTATGTTGCTGAACTCCCATGTAGTTGACCGTGGTTCGAGTCCTGGACCCGGTGGCTTAAACTCATGTCGGGCGCGTGTGCGTGCGTACCCAAGATCCTGAGAGGAGAATGGAGAAGGTATTGCGGTGTGGCCATCCCCCCTGGGGGGTGATTTTTCACTTCCTATCTCTCTGTCTCTCTCTGTCTTTCTGGTGAGCACATGTGCCCTATACCCTATAGCAAAAACCTTTCAAAAATATATAAAATATGAAAATGATATATAGTCATCCTCAAAAATAGAAAGCATGAGGCCTAGATGGCTTCATCGGTGAATCTGAAAGCAAATTTAGGGAAGATGATTCCTGTTTTCTATAATATCTTTCAGAAAATGGAAGCACAGGAAAGACTTCCTAATTTTTTCTATAAAACTATGCTTCTTCTAATATAGAAACAGAGCAAAGACATTATAAAAGAGCAAAACAAACAGACTAACATTGCTAGTAAATAAAAATACAAAAGTCCTAAAAATATTAGCAAATTGAATCCAACAGTATATAAATATAATTATAGTACATGACAAAGTGGGATCCCTCCAGGTATGCAAAGCTAGTTCAATGTTTGAAAAACAATTAATGTAAACAGAAAACTCAAGAAGAAATAGCACATAATTATACCAATAATGCCTTAGAAGGGAACATTTAACATTTAATCCCTTAGAAGGGAACATTTAACAAAATCTAATACAAATTTATGACAGAAACTCTCAGCAAAATAAGAATAAAAGGAACATTCCTCAACTTCATAAACATCTGAAAAACCCTCATTTTATTGTGATACTTAATGGTGAGAAAGTAGATAATGTTGCTCTAGATTTGGGAGTAAGATAGGGTGGATTTATCTCACTGCTCCTAATCAACATTTTGCTAGAAATTCTAGCTAAATCAATTGCACAGAAGTAAATCAGAGCTACGGCTTCTTAGAAGCAAGAAATACAGCTGTCTCGTTTGCAGATGACATAGGTGTCAAGTGAAAAACCCTAAGGGGAGGCCCAGTCTCAACGGCTCAAGCTGTGAGGAACTGCTGTGATGCTGGAGCTGTTTGGGGGACCCAGGTTCAAATTATTTTTAAATAATTATTTATTTTATTTTATTTATTCATTCGTTTATTTTTTAGTTTGACCAGAGAGAGACAGAGGGTGAGAGTGAAAGAGAGAGGAAGTGAGAAAGAAGCCACCAGATTCAGGACTTGAACCCTAGTCGGCCATGTGGAAGTGTCCAGTGCCTTAACCACCACGCCACCTGCTGGTCCCCCCAGGTTCAAATTTTGGGTTGTCCTGACATGCCAGGCACACCCGTGGTCAGGCTGGCTGGGAAACCGGGGATCGAGGCACGTGAGACCCTGTCAAGGGTACCACCTGCATCTCTTCCTCTGCCTCTCTCTCTCTCTCATAGAAAGAAATAAACTTAAACAAAAATAAAATTACAAGGAATGTGTATGTTTGCATGTGTGTGTCTAACCTCCTAGAATTAATAAGCAATAACTGTAAGGCTGTAGAATAGAAGACTAACTTATTAAAGTCAATAGTTCTCCTATATACCAGCAGTGAGCAACTGGAAATTGGAATTAAACACAAATAGCAAACAAACAGAAAACAAAACACAGACATGTACACACATACAAAACTGATATTAGACCCCTAAACTTAAATATTTAGTGTAAATATAACTATATATATATATAGGGACTACATGAGAAAGACTATCCAAATTCAAAACTATTAAAACATTTACAGTAATCAAGATAGTGGACTCTGAACAAATAGGCAAATAAATCAACATAACAAAATAGGCCACAAATAGATCCACACAAAACTAATCAGCTGACCTTTGACCAGAGCAAAAATAACACAAGACATCACGGCCCATCTTCTCAGTTAATGGTGATGGACTTTGGAGAGCGCGGACAGTCTTCTCAATGAGTGGTGACCGACACTGGACACTCACATTTCACAAACATGCCCTCCAATGAAACATACGAAAGTAGAAAGCCAGAATATAACACAGGAGACAATCTAGGTAATTTTGGCCTTGATAATAAGGTTTTAAGTAATATAATTCTGAAAACACAAGCCATGAAAGAAAAAGTGAATTATAATTATAATTATACATGTCTGGTCTTCAAAAGTCATTGTTAAATGAATGAAAAATAAGCCACAACAAATTTCTCAAAACACATATCTGATACAGGAATAGTATCCAAAATGTACAAAATACTCTTAAAATTGAACCATAATGAAACGCACAACTCAGTTGAAAAGAGGGCCAAGACCGTAACAGACACTTTATCAGTGAAGACACGCCTAGCCTGAGCACAGTAAGGTATGCCAACGGCCAACGCCATCAGCAAACGCAGGAAAACAGCAGTGAGTTAATGCCACGTGCCCGGAATGACTGGAGTCCGAACCCCGACACTCATCCCCTGCTGCTGGGGATGCTGAGTGGCCTGTCTCTTTGGAAGACACATTGGCATTTTCTCACAGATCTGAACACGCTCCTACCCCAGGACCCAGCAATACCACCACTGATGTTTACGCAATGAGAGAAAACCGTCGTCAGTACCAACACGTGTGCGCAGGGTCAGCGGGCGGCGTGGTGGCGAGGGTGGCTGAGTCCACAGGGTCACCTGCTCAGTCCTCCACCCACAGCTTGAGAAAGACACCAGGTGGTGCATGTGTGCCCAAGACCCTAAGAAGAGAATGGAGGAGGAGAGCGTCTCCCCAGCGAGGAGGTGCTTTCTCATTTTCCCTCTCTTTCTCTCTGGCATATGTATATGCCCTATAGCAAAAAATAAAAGATGTATATATAAAGAAAGAAAGATTTGAGAGCAAATACTGATACCAGCTTTATGGGTAATTGTTTAAATCTGGGAAAGAACAAAGATGTCCTTCAGTAAGTAACTGAAGAAAAATTTCATTTTTATTTCCCTAAAGAGCAATGAGGAAAAAAATCACTTTGACTTAACGAGATGAGCTAATATCTTAACTCCCAACTGTGTAATAAGAGTAATTAATAACCACGTAATATCCTAGAAGGGGGAAAAAATCAAACTTGAACTTACATGGACTAGAGAGAATACTACTTCTTTCAAAGATAAATTCAGATATCAAATAAGAACAAAGAGGTTTTTATTGGAAAAACATGTTAATATCTTTTTCTTCACACTCACTGAGTGAGGAAGAGGAAAGCCCTATCCACGAAAAGGCCCCCAGGGCACCTGCAGCCGGAGCACCGCTGAGTGACCCTCGCCCCTGTGGCGGAGTCCCGGGTCCGCCTGACTCGCTGCGCTGTGCATGCGCAAGACCCAGACTGGCTGAGGCCGGGGTGAAGGCCCTGGGGGAGTGGGGAGGGATGCTTCTCTCTCTCTGCTTCTGTCTTTCCACTTTCTCTCTCACGTGGAAGCAATAAAAACTAAACTTAATAAAGTACTGGATCGGTCTTGCGTCCTCCTGCTGTCATGTGTACTCAAACACACGTACCTATGCAAAGCGAAGCTCACCCTGCACACACCTCAGGAATCTGGGCAGGGGCATGGCAGCCTTCGTCTGCAGGGGAGGTCTCCAAAGCTGAATGTCTTGGGAGCGGACTGAAAGCCCTCGATTCCTGGGCAATCGCCTGTAGAGGGAGATTGCAGAGCAGACGCTAGCATGGAAACCGTCCCGCAGGTGTATCCCTGCTGTGAACACCCTGCCAGCCTTCCACAGCCCGGCCTCGGAGGGGGCTGCAAGGGCGAGGTCGGGAGCTACAGCTACACCTACACCGGGACGGACCACCGCCTTCATTTCCGACCCGGGGTGACCGATGCTGCGCTCTGGAGAAGCCTCTCCACTCACTGGGTCCTCCCCAAGGGCATGCGGACTGGAGATAGTCATCGCTCCTCCCGGCCGGTTTGTTTCCTAAATCCGGACGCTCGTGGGTCTGATAGCCACTTTCATTTTCTACCCTTAGTGGAAATAATGTTGGTATTGTTCTGCTGTCAGTGAAAATACGTGATGGAAACTTATGAGAAAATTTGTCCTGACAGTGCCAGCAGTAAATAATTTCAGTCTGTTTTCACGGACGGGGACTGACGTGTGGTCTTTGTTATTTCCCTTGCTCTGCTGCTGTTACTGGCATCTAATTTTGAAAGCACAGACTTTGAAAAATGAGAGCGGTGGCCGGGATGGCTTTCGAGGGAGGTCAGTTTCTCGCTTTACCTCGTGCTCGGCCACTGTGCTTGCTGATAGCTTGGCGGTAGTGCAAGTTCCCATCTGTCCCGTCTTCCTGGGTGCTAAGTAGCAACCCTCTCACGCCCACCGCCAGTCATGTACTTCATTTTACACCCTATCCTCTAAGGCCCGTCCTCTCACTGTCCCTGAATGTCTCATAGTCAGATAGAAGCAAACCCACAGGTATTTCCCTTCAAGATGAATACCTCGTACTCTGGCAAGGCCATTATTTTATTCAACACGCGGAAGCTGTTTGTTTTGCACCTGGTGCTCTCTAGCCCATGCATGTAGCCTAGAGTCTGCAGCCTGAGGAAGCTAAGTGTGATCTAACCGTGTGGGTTCACAGTCTGGAGGGAGAAATAGATGGCGAATGAAGAGATCAGCCTTTAAAGCTTATCCATGCCCTGAGTGACAGAGACACAGGAGAAGAGAGACAAAAATACAACACCGCCCTCTGCTCAGCCAGCCAGGCCCAGGCACAGGCACAGGCTGGGGGCGTCCTCAGGGAGGTGTCTGGAGGTGACACTCCTCGAGAGTGTCCCGTTTCAGAGCTGCTCCATCCCCTGACCTTGCGGAGCTTATTCATACAGTAATTGCATCCTTTATAAATGTTATGGAGGAGAAAACAAACTGCTGAGATACTGGGTCGTCAAAAAGCCATGCCGCATTTCACACAGAAAAAATACGAATGCGTCAAGACTTTTCCAGCAACCCAACAGATAGTTAAGGCATGAGGCAGGCAACCTGGATTTCAGGAAGGACTCGCTAAAGGTCTGTGAAAGGTAAGACGCTGAGACATACGAGAAAAATAAGCAAACGGGGTAAGGGGGAGCTTCCAAACAGGAGCATCCTGGAAAGAACCTTCGAGCCAGGAGAATTGAATATGCTCTGCACACTGAAAGCTGATCAGCGAGGCTGTCGTCCACGGCTGAGGTGGAAAGTATACAGCCTGGGGCTGAAGAAGCAGCAGGTCGTAACAGAAAGAGCCAGCCTCCTGGGAGATTAGGAATAAAGGCTCATGCTTATTCACTATTATTTTTAAGGTGTTTGCCATAGGGGCATGTGCACTTTCGAGAGAGGGAAAGACAGACAGTGAGAGGGAACTGAGAAATCACTCACTCCAAGGGGATGGCCGTGCTGCAATCCCTTCCCCTCTGTTCTCTTGGCTTTTGGGGTATGCACACATGTACTCCTAGAGAGCTTTTCAAGCTGCCAGGTCTGGGTCTCGAACGGCATTCAGCCACATAGGAGTCCACGCCGTAATCACTACACCATCAGCTGGCCCTAGTTCATGCTTATTTTTATGCACTGGGCCAATCATAAAATAAATAGGGAGCAACAGACTTTCTTTAGATTTGAAAGAAATTAATTCTTTCATTAATTTACCACCCTGCTGAGTGGAACCTGGATTACAGTGGGGGATGGGCGAGGTGGTTCAAGGATGAGATGAGGAAGTGTAGGAGGGAGGCCCAGAGGCGTGCCCCGTGCAAGGCCTGCTGTGGACATGAAACTGGTAAGATCTGCTGACGGATTGGGTATAAACGAGGGAAAGAAAATTACTGAAATAAACAACTAGATTTCTGGGGTGAGTGTCTGGGATATACTGGCTCCATTTTCTAAGTTAGGAAAGCTTAAACTAGAGGAAGCCAGAATCAAAGACACTTTATAGCAGTTCGTTTGTGATAGCTCAGAAACTCCAACCAAAATAGCCATGTCTCATTGCATGTCTCAGCTGTCATCCAGACAGGAAGTCAAGTAGCACAGCTGAAGAGATTTTTACTTTGGGTATAGATGAGAGCTCCTTGAGAGGGAGCAGAAAAAGAAAGAGAAGTGCAAAATGCTTCTAAGCAACCCAAAGTTAAATGTTTGGAAACAGTTTAAATACTACCCAAGAAGTTTTTGCTATGGGGCGCATGTGCTCGCCAGAAAGACAGAGACAGAGAGACAGAAAGCGAGAAATCATCCCCCCGGGGGGATGGCCACGCCGCAATCCCTTCTCCTCCATTCTCCTCTCAGGATCTTGGGCACGCACGCACACGTGTCTGGCGTGAGTTTAAGCCACTGGGTCCGGGACTCGAACTGCTGTTGACTACAGGACAGTCCAGCAACATAGCCATTATGCCAATTTATAATCCCGCTATGCCTTCTTAATGCATCTAGATAATCTAACAGAGGATTTTCTGGTGTCCAAGTTTATGATAAACACCCTTTAATTTAGCTGTTTGTCTTGTAATGCTGTTGAAATACTTAGTTTAATGCCCTATTTCTTTAAAAAAAAAAAAAAAAAAAAAAAAAAAAAAAAAAAAAACTCATATTTTATGAAACCTTAGAGCTTTCCAGATTTTTCTAGCAACACTTGCATTTTCACTGAATAATTGCACAACGTGTAGTTTCCTTTGGCTAGTAGAGGCAAAAATTGAAATTTTAAAGGCTAGAACACAGAGGGAGAGAGGTGTTCTTTCTCCAGCAAAATATGCACAAACCTAATTTTGCTTTGCAATTTCTATTCGCCTCTGCCAAAGGCACACTTCTCAGGAATAATGCTGTGTATAAATCCCTTTAGAATGCTGGTGCTCGAGGTAAGGATGTTCCCGCCAGATAAGTAGCAGGAGCCAACCTTGTTAGAAGATCAATGTGTTATAACAGATTTTGACTGAGTATGGTAGTTGTGTTTGGGGGAAAAAATAGCATCAGTGTGTTTTTAGAGATAAAGAGAACTTTACAGCCCATCTACTGCCATTTTACAGAAGAAACTGACGTTTGCAACACTTAAGTTGGTTTCTCAAGGTCACACAGCTCATTCCCAGCAGAGGTGGAACTTGAACTCAAGTCTCCGGATGGAGCCGCTGTATGGTGAACCGGCACGCATGTGTGTCTGATGGGCCTGCCATTGTGCCAATGAGTCCTGCTGAGTATGTTTGACTTTTGATGAAATTACTCAATTGGAGCTACCATCCTTACTCTAAAGTGAAGTGTATCTGAAAGGATCATTGGGATCAGCAGATGGCGTAATGGTTACATCGTGGACTCCCATGTAGTCAACGCGGTTGGAGTCCCAGACCTAGTGGCTTCAAGCTCACACCGGGCACATGTGCGTGCATGCCCGAAATCCCAAGAGAGAATGGAGAAGGGACTGTGCCATGGCCATTCCCCCTGGGGTGTGACTTCTCACTTCCTGTCTCTCTGTCTTTCCAGCCAGTGCATGTGCTCTATACCAAATACCTCTCTAAAAAATAATAATAATGAAACACGAATCATCTTTGGGGAAGGAGCAGACCCGAATGCATTCTTACTTTCTTCTACTGTACTAGTTATTCCCTCCGGGTTTGAGCAACTGCCTCAGACACTGTAACTCTAAAGTTAAGAAAACCAGGGTTCAGAGAAGCACAAAAATCAAGTACTTTGGGACCAGCAGGTAGCATGATGGTTAAGGTGCTAGACTCCCATATGGCTGATGGTGGTTTGAGCCTAGACTCAGCAGTTTGAAAACCATGTTGGGCACATGTGCATGCATGCCCCAAATCCCAAAAGGATAAGGGAGTAGAAGGGATTGGGCTTTGGCCACCCCCTCTAGTGTGGGGGTGTCTAACTTTTCCTCTCTCTGTCTCTCTCTCTGTCACTCTCCAGCAAGCTCATACAGCCTATGGCAAAAACCTAAAAATAATTTAAAAATATAAAAATATTAAGCATCTCCACTTTACACGTTGCCATAGGATTTACACAACTGCAGATGTCAGGAAGAGTTTTAGATAAAAAAATATTATATACATTTAAATGTGCAAAGAATATAATTTTTTTCTTATAACTCATCGCAATTTTTGTGGAGAAACCTAATTCTGACAGTTTAGCTAGATTCCAGACGTGGTCAACTGACCGCTTCTACCCATTCCCTGAACTGCACCGAAGCAAGTCAGTAGCTCACTCAGAGACGGGGCAGGGCAGGGCTGGTGTGTGCGGGGGAAGGCGCGCTCTGTCGGGGAAGGGAGAAACTGGAATTGCCTCAGACATACTCGCCGTAGCTTGTCTTTGCTAATTGCTGTGCAGTCTTCTCCCCAATCCTGCTGCTCCTCCCCTGCCACTGATCACATAAATGCCACTCAGGTTCCACTGAAGTGGTAAAAAGCAGGGCCTCTCCATGTTTAATGTAATCTGCAGCAACACTTCCACTGAGCAGTTCACAAGACAGCCATTTCTACTCCAGGATCATCTGTCTCTTTCTGAATTTGCCATGCCTCCGTGGTAGCGGGATGGTGCTCGAACTTCCCACCCTATGTGTATCTTCTTTCCATCCCGTCTCCAGGGCTTTGTCTGAGGTAGAGCCTGGTGAACAGCCGGCATTTAAGTTCTCTTTAATCCTCTCACCAGTGTGTCTTCACTAACTCAGCCAATAATTAACCCTGAACCTGGCATAACCTGGAACAGCGTCTCTTCTTCCAAATCAGAATTTTTTGAGAGAGATTTTTGCTAAAGGGCACATGCACTCAATAGAGACAGAGAGAGACAGAGAGACAGTGCTACTGATCATTTAATATCAGTAGCTCTTGGTGCTACTGATCATTTCATATTTTTTTTATTTCAAATAATTGGTGAGTTGACCCCAATCGCCTGGGGATAAAGGGAACCAGACCCTGTGTGGTCAGCTGGGGTTCAAATCCCAGATCTGGGCGCCTGAGTATACATCTGCAGATCCCACAGGACGGAGAAGCAGAGGAGGGTCACATCATGACGGTGCTGACTGCAGAGCGCTTTCCCTGCTCTGTCCCATGTCTGTCTTCTACGGCAAAGATCAGAAGACTCGAAGAAAGAGTACAGAAAGCGATCGTAGATACCAGAGACCACTTAGGGAGTAGGTGGGAACGGTTTAGGAAAAAGCATTTAGTAAACAAAAAGGTTATGGAATAGTATACCACCACAGAGTTTTTAAAAGGTCATTGTCAATCATTTCTGTTTCTAAAAAAATAAAATGAAATAAAAATAACAAAAAATTAGAAGCACGAAAATGAAGGTATGCAGGAAAAGGTACTATTCTTCGTTGAAGACAATGAATCTGGCGATATTCTTGATCTGACTATCACCCACTGTGTGCATGCTCTGAGAAACCATATCGTACTCCCCAAAGAGGTACAGCAATCAAATGCAAAAAAGAAATCATTTTTAACAATTAAAAATCAGAGAAAACCTATTAACTGAATGTAATTTGAAATTTCCTATGGCTGGATAAAGCCAGATCTCTAGTAAATGATTCATTTTCATTTCCATATGTGTAATTAAGCAATATATTTTTAGAGAAAAAAAATTGACAAAAATAGTGCAGTGGTCCAAGCTAAAGCTCACAGCAGTTTCCCTCCTGTTAACACCGACACCACTGAGGTACACCCAGGACAGCAGGAGACATTCACTGAATCCACGCTTTATTTAGTTTTCCCCTGGTACTCATCTTTATTCCAGCGTGCTATGTAACTCCGTAGTCATTGCATCTCCTTAGGTTACTCTATTTCTTTTGAGAGATTTTTGCTGTAGGTTACTTATGCTTATTAAGAGACAGAGACAGAAAGCGAGAAATGACGCCCCCAGAAGGTGGCCACAGTGCAATCCCTTATCCTCCATTCTACTCTCAGGATTTTGGGCATACACAGGCTTGAAACCTGGTGAGTTTCAAGCCACCAGGTCTGGGACTGGAACCACAGTCGGCCACGTGGTTGAGGTCCAGTGCCTCGACCACTACACCATAAGCTGGGCCCAGGTTACTGTTTACTGTCATGACTTTTCAGACTTTTCTTGTTTTAATGAGTATGACTGTCATGAGGAAAACTGCTCAGGTATTTTGCAGCGTGTCCTTTCGTTACGGTTTTTCTCATTATTGGACTAGCGTTACGTGTTTTGGGAATATCAAGTGTCGTTCTCGGCACGACGTAGCAAGAGTTTATTAAGTGGGCTTGGCAACGATCATGCTGACTTCACTCCCCGGGCAGAGGCAGGCTGTTCATTCTTCCCTACTAGAAAGTCGCCCGTTTTCCCGCTTCCATACTATGCACTTTGGAAGGAAGTCGTTATGTGCAGCTTACGCTTAAAAGGTTTGAAGTTAACCTAGTTCCATGAGAGCAGAGTCTATGCATAAAGTATTTGAAACTTTTCTGTATGGAGGATTTATTTCATCCACTGCCCATTTACATATCAATTCCATCACTTCTTCATATGAATAAGAACTTCAGTGTATTTATTCTGTACTACAGGTCACAATTACCCCATTCTTAATTTTGTTCCAGAGGGCCTTTTTGTCACCATTCACAGTTCTTACGGTTGGCCTCTCTGTTCTTTTGTCATGTCCGCATCATTCTGCTCTTGGGACACTTCCTCATTTTCTGGAACCACAGACACTCCAGACCCATCGAGTACACTCCGTTGCTATCCTGCTTCCTTTTATCGAAGAGTCATAGTGCTGGGTGTTCTCATTGCTCCAGGAATGTCACCCACAGGACTCGTTAGCGGGCGGTCCGGAGACGGCGTACGCCCATGTAACTGCATCCGGATGTTTCTGTGTGTTGCCATCAGTGTCTTCAGTAAGCTGAGCATGAGCTTATAGTGTCCCTACTGCTGATTCAGTACTATGCAGTTCACTCAATTAAGGCTAAGCATTAACACCTGGCGGGAAGTGTGGAGACACGCCATCTTACACTGTAAGTGGGTGAGATCACATCGCTCAGGTTCGAGTCTCCTCATCCCGCAGCTAAGCGCGAGACTCTGGAGCTACCATGACTGTACTTGGATGTCCGCTTTGCCAATTCCTAGCTGTGTGACCTTGTACAAATTATTTTATGCTTATGTCAGAAGGCAAGTACATTTGCTGGAGATAGAGAAACGGGGCGGGGGGGATGAGAAAGCATCGCCCATGGGGATGGTCATACCACCATCCCTCTGACTCCACTTCTTCCTCTTTTTGGGGTTCAAGGCACCCGGCATGTTTTTTAAGCCATGGGTATAGGACAAGAACCACACAGTCGGCCACATGGAATTCAGCCGCCCCAAAACTTTAACCTCTCTGCAATTTCCTCACTTGTTAAAAGAGGGTAACAACAGCGTAATACTTAGTCAACAAAGATACGTGTAAATGTCATACCACTCTATTGTATGTGAAAGTGCCTTGCCCGTGACCTTCTGATCAATGACTCATAATTCTTATATTAAAGTTTCATTAGATCAAAACATAGTATTATATTGTTACTACATAAAAATTTATTTCAAATGCATCATGTAAAGTCTGTCATAATTTCTCAGGCTTCTCTTAGTTTGAAATGCATACACATGACAGCTAGCTACATGCTTCCTGAGATACAAGCCACCTTTATATTTCCATGGGCTTAAATTACAGTAATGGCAATAATTAAGGAAAGAAAGTCAATTTGTATTGAAATATATTTGGATATTTTATCAGAATCTGTCTACGGGAGCTAGCAGGTGGCATGATGGTTAAGGAACTGGACTCCCAAACGGCTGACCATGATTCAAGTCTCAGACCCAGTGGCATGAAAATCACTCTGGGCACAAGTCTATGCATGCCCAAAGTCCCATCAGGAGACTGAAGGAGAAGGGATTGTGGTGTGGCCATCCCCCTCTGGGGGGGGGGTGATTTCTCACTTTTCCTCTCTCTGTCTCTCTCAGTGTCTCTCTGGCATGTGCATAAACCCTATGGCAAAAACTATATATCAAAAAATTCCAACAATGGATGATTTTCATGAAAATTATTTTAATTCTCTAACCTGATGTTCTTTTCCTGAAGGAAGAATCTAAAACATACTCATTTAAAACGATCGTTGAAAGCATTACTGAGACATTAGTACGTGGGTAAGATGTCTGGAGCACAGTTAGCTCACTCACCACGTCACTTACGTGAACCCCGTGAGTGGGCTCGGTATACCAGGAAACTTCCTTGGCAGGGCTTTTATTCTGGCGAATGTCCTGGTGTCTTCCTCTCCTCCCATTCTGTGGGAAGCCTGCACTGGCAGGATAAGCTCTCTGGGCAGACTGAGTAGGGTTGATGATGGGTGAAAAACACTTCCAAGATCCAGTCCCTCCTACTTCAATCTTCAAAATCCTCTGTTGGACATGTTCTCTACCTCAGTTCTCTTACCAAATGTAAAGTTCTTATAATCTGTCTGACGTGGGGCTTGCAATTTCTTGGTTGGAGGCTGACAAACTCCTTCTAAGCCGAGTGGTGCTCCTTTGTGAGGCCCGAGTGCAGCGTGGGCTCTGGTCTGCTCAGCTGTGAAAGCTCACAGGGATGTGAGAGGAATTCTCAAAGACCTCACCCTCTCTCAGCTTTGGCAGGTCCCACATCCAGTGAGTCTTCTAGCTGTTACTCTTTTTCCTCAGGGTATGCCTAAAAGATATTTTCATACAAACAGCTTTTTAGAGTTGGATTTTGTTCTTCTTTCCCTAAAATATCTAGAATTCTCATTTTCTAGAACATTTCATTTAATCATTCATTTTCTTTTGTTTTTGGTTACTGTTTAATTCATCAAATATTGTTAAGCACTCCCACTGTGACGAATATAATATAGAAATGCAGGATATAGGGTGGGGGGTAGGGGTGGTGGCAAACTGACCCAAGGTAGCTTATAATAAATGAGGCCAGAGAAACACGCAGGTGTCCAGCTGTGAGCCCCTAACTACAGATTGTGGTGCGACTGCTTGGAAAGACCCATGTGCTGTGAAGGAGAACGACATTGAGGTTGTGGGTTTGGGACAGTCTTCTCTGAACAGTGGAATTAAAATGAAACCTAAAGAGGGTCAGTAGGTGGCATGGTGGTTAAGGTGCTGGACTCCCATGTGGCTGCCCATGGTTCAAGTCCAGAAACGGGTTGCTTAAAAATCACACTGGGTACATGTGTGTGCTTGCCCAGAATCACTAGAGGAGAATGGAGGGAAGGGACTGTGGCATGGCTTTCCCGTCCCACCCCCAGGAGATGATTTCTCACTTTCCCCTGACTTCTCTGTCTCTCTCTATCTCTCCAACAAGCATGTAGGTCCTATGGACAAAGTCTAAAGAAAAAGAAAAAAACCTGGAGAAAAATAGGAGTAAATTAAAGATTGACCAGGGCATAGCTTTATAGGTAGAGGACTAGGAAAATTCCAGTGAGGTGGGAAAAGCTTAGTGTTTTTGAAGAACTGAGGACGCTCCCTGTGTGCGGGGCACCAGACTCGAAGCCAACGCTGACACAGTACAAGGTGGGGAACGTATGTATCTGCTCGGGCTGTCATAACAAAACATTACAGAGCGAGAAGCTTAGACAGCAGCGTTCACTTCCCATACGCGCAGAGAACTGAAGCCCGAGATCGAGGTCCGACAAGGTTGATTCTGGTGAGGCTCCTTCTGGCTTACGGACAGCTACCTTCTGATGGTCTGCACACGTGGATTCTCCATCCTACGAGCAGAGAGTCAAAGGCAAGGCCCCGTCCTCTTTTCCTCCTCGTATAGGGATCCCGTGGCATTGGAGTGGGCCCACCCTGCGACCTTTAACCTCACTGAAGGTCCCATTCCAAATGCAGCCACCCTGCAGCCCAGAATTTGGTGGGAGAGGAGAGCAGACAGGTCAGTCCAGAGCAAGGCAATGGCCAGGGTGAAGCACAGTTCATGAATCATTGACACGTTTTCATGTTCAAATCCGAGGGACGGATGTGTTAATGAGCTAGCATTTCTACACTGTTGCGAATATTTATGTCCTACATAATTTCAGGTACCAAATTTAAGGTATATTTCTGGGGGAATGAGTTTCTCTGTTTTTGTTATCCACGTGTTCTTTGCCTTTTGAGCTATAAATGATGACTTGCCTAAGTACGTGGACTTTTATTTATTTATTTTTTTTTGGAGTGGTTTTTGCTATAGGGTGTGTGCGCTTGCCAGAAAGACAGAGAGAGACAGAGAGACAGAAAGCGAGAAATCACCCCCTGGGGGGATGGCCACGCCACAATCCTCCCAGGATCTTGGGCACACATGCACACATGCCCAGCGTGAGTTTAAGCCACCAGGTCTGGGACTCAAACCGCAGTCGACTACATGGGAGTCCAGCGATATAGCCATTATGCTAACTGCTGGTCCCTGTACTTTTAAGTTGGAGAGAAACAAGTACAAGCCCTTCTTCCAATGATGAGTACTTGAATGCTCTTCAGCAGAATACTTAACCCCTTTCAGCCTGTCTTCCTTTCTGTAAAATAAACATGTTCACATCCATTTCATAACTTTAGAAGGCCTCTAATTTTTGTTTTTCAGGTCAAGTGTCATTTTTAAACTTAAAAATGTTAGGAATTTAGTATAAAGTTACCAACAAATATTAAGCATCTCCTCCTTCTTAAATATAGTACATTGAACTTAATTATTTCATTTTCAATTTTCCAGTATTTTATGAAATTTATTTTGAATTATTAATTTGCCATATGGCATATGTATGTACTTGCCAGATATATACATACATATATATACACACACACATATATGTATGTATGTATATATGTGTGTATATATATAAAAAGAGAGACAGAGAGAGAGAAAGTGCGAAAGCATCCCCCTTCTTGGGACTTGGGGCAAACACATACATGTGCTTGGAGAGTTTTCCAAGCCTGAGACTTGAACCATGCAATTAGCAATGTGTGATCCAGTCGCCCTAACTACCACACCACTGGCTAGTCCTGAAATTCTTCTCTTTTTTTCTTTTTTTTACTTTTAGAAATTGGTAATAGGGCACATGTCCTTACTGTCAAGAGACAGAGGGAGGGACCAGCAGTTAGCGTAATGGCTATGTCACTGGACTCCCACGTAGTCGACCGCGGTACAAGTCCCAGACCCGGTGGCTTAAACTCACGCCGGGCACGTGTGCGTGCATGCCCAAGATCCCGGGAGGAGAGTGGAGGAGAAGGGATTGCAGCATGGCCATCCCCTCTAGGGGGTGATTTCTCACTTTCTATCTCTCTGTCTCTCTGTCTGGTGAGCGCATGCACCCTATAGCAAAAACCTCTCAAAAAAAAAAAAAAAAAAGAAAGAAAAAGAAGAGACAGAGGGAGAGGGAAATTGAGAAATTACCCCTCAACGGGGATGGTCACACTGCAATCCCTTCTTCTTCAGTCTCCTCTTGGGATTTTGGACACACATGTGCATGTGCCTGGCATTTTTCAAGCTGTTGTGTCCGGGATTTGAACTACACAGTCCGCTATGTGGGATCCAGCATCCCTAACTACCATGCCACTGGCTGGCCACCCTTTTGTCTTAATATGCTGGATATCCCCATGTTTGCTGTGCTCTAATTCCTTTTGTCTACTTGTCTTCCCTGCCTTTCCTAAATTTAGCTACCTGTACGCAATTCCTTTTCTCTGTTGTTCCAATGTATCTGCCTATTTTAGTTTGCTCACGAGCATTTGTTTCTTCTAATTTACTTCGCAAATATAAAACATATGATCAAATTTGAAAATACTGGCTTCGGATTACATGCAAACTTCAGAGATATCGTGGCTTCTCCTTCAAACCTCCATAATAAAGCTAACATCTCCATAAAGTGAGTCCCAGAACGGTTTTGTTTCCTAATGCATATGTTATGTTTATACTATGCTGTAGTCTATTAAGTTTGTAATTACACCATATTTTAAAGTGTATACACCTTAATTAAAAAAAAATTAAAAAGTTGACACAAATGCCAATGACCACCTGAGCTTTCAGTGCGTCGTAATCTCTTGACAACTGCGACTGACCTTGATGTCAATGACTGCTGACTGACCCGTGGTTGTAGTTGTGACGGCTGTGGGGATTTCTGTCGTTGACATGACATGTGCCACATCAATTGGCTCTTATTTCATGAAGGATTTCTCTGTAGCATGTGATACTGTTTGCTAACACTCTACCACTGGTAGAACTTCTTTCAAAAGTGGAGTCATTCCTCTTGAGTCCTGCTGCTGCTTTATCAACGAAGTTCACTTCATGTTCTAAATTCCCTCCTACCATTTCAGCAATGTTCACAGCATCTTTATCAGAAGTAGATTCCATACCAAACCATGTTTTTCTTTTCTAATGCATAAGAAACAACTTGTCCTTCATTAGCTTTATTATCAGGTTATAGAAATCAGTCACATTTTAGCTCTACTTCTAATTGCCTTGCTTTTCCTAGTACATCTGTAGTTACCTCTTCCCTGAAGTCTTGAACCCTTCTAAGTTCCCACAAGGGTTTGAATCAACTTCTGAACTTCTGGTAACATCGAAAGTTTGACCTCCCATGAGTTAGAATGTTCGTAATGTCACTGAGAATGGTGAATTCTTTCAGAGAACGGCAGCTATAGCTATAAAAATAGAAATGTATTTCATGATAACCCAAAGCAATGACAACCTCAATATCAAAGATCACTGATCAGACATCACCATAACAGATCTAATAATGACAGGAAGTTCAAAATTTGTGAGAATTACCAAATTGTGGCACAGAGACACACAGTAAGCCCATGTTGCTGGGAAGATGGTGCCAGAAACTTGCTGAGGTGAAGTTGTGACAATCCTTCAGTTTGTGTGGGGGGTAATTCTTGGGACCAGCAGATGGCATGGTGGTTGAGGCACTAGACTCTTACATGTTCAACTGTGGTTCAAGTCTTGGACCAGGCAGCTTGCTTTTTCACTCCCTCTCTTTTGCTCTCTCTTTCTTTCTCTGGTCAAATTGAATAATAATAATAATAATAATAATAATAATAATAATAATAAATAAAATTAAATAAATAACTCTTAAAAAATCCAGTATCTACATGGCACAATAAAATGAAGCTCAATGAAGCATATTTTGCCTACCTGCATGTAGATATGATTTTAGTATTCATATATATGACAGGAGCATGACATGTGTAGTATAATTTTTGAAATAATCTGATTTGTCAACTAATATGAAGGGACTTCATTCATGGAATTAAAATTAGGTATGAGTTTATTTTAGTGCAAAAATGTTTGAAACCTAAGCACAGTTGTTTTATAATATGCATTCTACAAGAACTTTTTTTTAAAGAATTATTTTATTTATCTTTATTTATTTATTTTAATTTGACCAGAAATGAACAGAATGAGAGAGAGAAAGGGAAAGTGAGAAAGCAAGCCACCATGTCTGGGACTTGAACTGAGGTTGGCCATGTGGGAGTTCAGTGCCCTTAATCTCCACGCCACCTGCCAGCCCCGTACAAGAACTTTTTGAAGACCTACTATATACATTTAGTGTTGATTACTTTTTTTTCTTTTTCTTTTTTTTTTTTTTTTTGCCACAGGGTGCATGTGCTTGCTGGAGAGAGACAGGCAGAGACAGTGAGAAATTACCCCCCAGAGAGAATGGCCACACTGCAATCCCTTCTCCTCCTTTGTCCTCTCAGGATTGGAGCATGATTTTCAAGCTGCTGGGTCTGGGACTCGAACCTCGATGGCCATGTGGGAGTCCATGCCACTTACTGGCCCTCAATGTTGCTTTCTTTATTGATCTCTCTGTCATAGAGATACTGCTTAGTTGGAAATGATGGTTCAGTAAAGAGGAGATATTTATTACTTATGCCGCAGTCTTAGTTATATGGACACGTTTTCTACTTGGGCTATGGCATGGACGAATGCTAGGAGCAAGCTCGAATACCATCCCATGCAAACCCCTCATTTTAGGCATGAGAGAAAAGACAAGTTAATGACTTGTGAAAAGTTACATAACTAATTATGAACAGATATGAAAACCCCATGAAAAGGTTTATTAGTCCCAGACAATTGTGCTTTATATGATGATATAGTCCAGTGCCCTAAGCTCTGTCTAACCGTCTTTAATTTTATTATGGTCACCAAAGCATATTTCTCAAATCCAAAGGAAGTACACACTTATGTTGGCAGTAATATATACCTCTGGTCTAGGCAGTTATCGAAATAAATATGAGCAACTCATCTTTAAGCATACTTTATGTTTTCATTATTTTGATTCTAAAAACAGACCAGTGATACTTTTCTACAGTAAAAATTGGTATTTTTACATTTTTTTTTCTCATTTCACAGACTATAAACATTTTCCAAATGCCTTGGTTTTTTTTTGTTGTTGTTGTTTGTTTGTTTGTTTTTTCCTGTATCAGAAATATATGGAACTAGAAAAAGAAGAAAGGTTTGTAAGAATATGCCTGTTATGTTTTCCTCACGTAGTTAACTCTTCAGAAGCAGCATTTCTGAGAGCTTTGAAAGAAAGCATATGCCCTTCTGGAGTGGAGGTTTTGGCTGTGTGAGATTTTAGAAGGCTTCCTTTTGTGCTCGTTTCTCCAAACGCCTGTAGATTACAACAAAGCCAGTGATCAGCAATTAGAACAAAACCGTTATTTATAAAAGCTTGCTCTTGATCACTTTTCCTTCCTGGTATCCGAGGTGTGCTCTTCTACACGGTGAGCTCATTCTATGACCTGTAATTAGTGAGGTTTAAGATTTAGATTTCACAGGGAACTCATGGAAGTTTTTGTTTGTTAGTTTGTTTTGAGAGAGAGTGAAAGAGAGAGAGAGAGATTTTTGCTATAGGGAATGTGCACTCACCAGAGAGGCAGAGACAGAGAGCTGGAAAGTGAAAAATGATCCCGCAGGAGGATGGCCACATCGCAATCCCTTCTTCTTTATTCTCCTCTTAGGATCTTGGGCATTCACGCACACACTCCCAGTGTGAGTTTTAAGCCACCAGGTCAGGACTCAAACTGCAGTTGACTATGTGGTAGTCCAGCAACGTAATCATTGCACCATCTGCTGGTCCCTCATGTCAGTTTTGATCGGTGAAGGATATGCATTAGGCAAGGCACACTTGCTGTGGTGGTAGCTGATGGCTTCAGACTCGGGGAGCATCCGTAATGACAGTGCTGAGCAGGCTGACTGACAGCAGTGGCTGATATATCCCATTCCATGTAGTATCAAGTGTGTGCAGCTTAATCCAGTGCTAACTTTTAAGCACTGATTGGAAAAAATACTCTATATTTTAGGTCGCCATCTTAAAGAAATTTTCCAGAAACCAAAGATAATAGAAATCACTTGCAAATTCCCAAGACTGACCAAAATGTATTAGCATATTTACAATTATTACCGCCCGAATAAAACTAAAGTTAAAGAATATATTATGAGCTAGTACCATATCACTCTGGAACACAAAAGGCCTTGACATTTAAATAGTGTGAGATTAGTGATTTTTTATTCAAGGAAAGCACAAGCTGGACATCAATCCTACAAGCATCACTGATTAATTTAGCAAGAGACAGAGGGTATGACCATTTCAACCAGTGGCTGCCTTTATAACTTAGTATGTACATGTTCTAAAATTCTATAGAGTTAAGGATAAAAATGTAGGGGGTAAGTCCTGGGGTACTGATGTGGGCTGAGGCAATCCCACATGGGAATGCTTCTAGTTCATGTCTGAAAGCCACTCAGGATCCAGGAGGGCTAGGACAGATCACTGCCTCAGGACCCTGGTGGGGCGCTGTCTCTCTACTTCCCTCTCTGTCTCTCTCGCTTGTAGAAGACATAATCATTTCTCTTAAAAAAGGCCTTTTGGAAACAAGAATTTCTTTCTTTATCCTCTCTTTGATCACAAAACTACTCACTATCCAATCAAGACGGTCTGTTCATGTTCCTCTATTTCGATCTTTAATAGAAGCCAGAATCCTGTACCCATACTTTGGAAGGAATAGGCTAATGTTGGAGTGAGTCTATCAGTGACATCAAAATCTAAAACAGGTGTGTTCAAATAAAAGGCAATTTTCATGACGATCCTCAACAGCTAACACAACTGGGTACCAAGATACAGACCCGCAGACACTAAACCAAAGGTGGGTGAGTTTTTCCAGGGTGCTTATGGTGATGTGTGGTGGGACCTTCTGCTACATTTCGGAGTCCCTTTGATGTGACTCACTTCTAGAGATTGGGCCAATGGTGCTCACACCACAACTGCCAGCAAGTCTAAAAGTAAAAGAGGCTGGTAAACCCAGGGTTAGATGGGCTGTATATTTTCATACTAAAATACTCACTCATACTTTTCTTCTTTAAGTAATTACTTTATTTTATTAATTGTTATCATTTTATTTTATTTCTAAAAGTTGATGAGAGAGAGAGAGTGAGAGAAAGAGAAGGAAAGTGAGAAAGCAAGCTGCCAAGTCCGGAACTCAAACTGTGGTCAGCCATGTGGGAGTCCAGTTGCCTTAACCACCACACTACCTGCCCTCTAACTCATACTTTGTGTGTATGTGGTGGGCATGTGTGCTCACAAGAGAGAGACAAAGAGACTGAGAATGCACCCCCCATGGGGGTGGTCATCCCACAATCCCTTCTCTTCTTCTTCTTTCTCTGGGATTGTGGATACATAGGTACATACACCTGATGTGTTTTTCAAACCACCAGGTCTGAACTTGAACCATGTGGTTGGCCATGTGGGATCTAGGTCCCTTAACCACCATGCCATGATCTGGCCCTTTTGTTTTTATTTTCTTTTTAAGATCACTAAAATTTTGTTGTAATGAGAATAGTTCAAATTCACTATTGTAAAAACACCACAGAAATAATTCTTGCAAGCAAGATTGATCCCTCAAACCAATGGGTGAAAGTTCTGAGGGGAAAAAATGCTTGCATACTCTCATATTATCTCCTCAGAGCTACATACTAATTTGAGAGAAAAAAGGCAACTTCACAGTAGAGGAAGCCGACCTCACCACTTTAACCAAGTGATCAGGGTCAACGCTGTAGTAGTGAAATACAGAGTGTGTTTACCCCGACACGAGGTACTAAAAAGGCCATATCATTTCTGTGGTGCTTGGTTTATGGGAAAATCAACAAACCCATGCTCTGCACAACTCCTGACCAGTGATATTTAAAAGTGCAAAAGTAGTGAAGGAAGGAAGAAAAAACTGAGGATCTGTCTAAATTATAGGAAACATAACAATTTAATGCAATGGAGGATTCTAGAATCAATCCTAGAAACAAACAGAAAATAAAAGACAGTAGTAGGGCGACCTAGTGAAATGGAGAAGCTGTAGATATTAATGAAGTGCTATTGTACCAGTGCTGCTGATATGGCTCTAATGACTGTAATACGGCTATACACAAACACACACACATTAGAAATTCTGGATGTGTACAAAGTTTCTGTATGATTTTGTCATCATCTATAAGAATGTCAAATTTGAAATTTTCACATAAAGAGTTAAAAAATTATGTTAGAAATATTTTAACATAAAGACACAGCAACAATAAAAGTTTTGTTTTACAATTTTGTCAGAGCACACTTGTGTTTGTCTGAAAGAGAGAGAGGTAGAAAATGAGAAAGCACCCTCCCTCTCCACGAGGAAAGGTTATGCTGCAATCCCTTCTCCATTTCTCCTTTCAGGATTTTGGGCACAAAGGCGCACACTTCCAGGTCCAGGACTCGAACCACTCAGGCAGTCATGTGGGATCCAGCCATGTCAACTACAATGCCTTAGGTCCAAAAGTATTTTAAATATACTTTTCCATCAATGCATATCATATATCCAATGACATATAGAAATTATACATATACACCTCAATAAATCACTACAAAACGAACACAGCCATACAATCAATACCAAATCAACAGATAGAACTTTACCAGCACTCCCGCGTATGCCTTGTATCTCCTCCCCATCACTCAGTCTTCTCTTCTCTATCTAAACTTTTTACTGTCTTCTAATACCATAATTTTTTAAAACTTTATATATAATAATGTAAAGATTTACAGCCTATGGAGCAATAAATGAGAATTTTGGTTTTGTTTTATGTGTTCAGTTGGTTGGTTGTTTCTTTTGTTTGTTATCCTGTTTGATTTGATTTTGCATGCATCCTCCTCAACATCTGGCTTTGTCAGCCCTTCCGATGTTCACCATTCTGGTATGCACATGAGGCAGCAGGGAGCTGTGTGCCCCACATCCAGTTTTATCATTATAGACAACTTGTATTAGTCACAATAAATGAGCTAATACTGCAGCATCATTACTAATTAAACTCCATGCTTATTTAGATTGTCTTAGTTTTCCTCTAAGTCTTTTTGCTATTTGCAAAATTTCATGGAGGCTACCACATTATATTTAGTAGTCATGTTTTCTGTGGCTTCATCTCACATGCCATCCTTGTTTGGTCATTCTAAGAAGTTAGGAATGTTTGTAGAATGTCCTCAGTTGGGATTTGTGTGATGTTTTCCTCCAGATTAGGTTGAGGTGGTGTGTTTTGGGAAGGTGGACCACAGGCATAAAGTACCCTCTCCTCGCATTATTTCAGGGATCTCTTCCGCTGCTGTGACTCAGCAGTGTTGATATTACCTGTGGCATCTGCTGGAGGCAGAGTCCTCGGGGCTCTCCCAGGTGTCCCTTTCCTTTCTACATGTGCTTTTAGGAAGGAAAGCATGATGAAAGCTGGCACTCCTAGTCCTTGGGGGAAGCATATCTGTGTGAATTATTTGGAATTTTTATGAACCAGAGATTAGTAGTTCTCCCTTCTCTATTCATTTATTTGTTAATAGCAGTATGGATTGATGAACATAATTTTATACTTTGGATTATAATCCAATCCAATTTAGTGTGCGTATGTGCATGTGTGTATAAATTGTTCTATATGTAATCACATGTAATAAGCAAGTGAGAGTTCACACTGCTGTTTCTTATGAATTCCATGAATTCCATCAGTTTTGGTCTTAAGTTGCTCTGACATT
This sequence comes from Tupaia tana, assembly GCA_026018925.1. Lineage (NCBI taxonomy): Eukaryota > Metazoa > Chordata > Mammalia > Scandentia > Tupaiidae > Tupaia > Tupaia tana. Next base: position 67,256,763 of record JAKSZU010000012.1, read on the forward strand.
CTGTTGTAAGGTGCAAACACATCTAAAATTATATCTCCTTGAAAAATTGACTCCGTTAGCCAAATGCAATGCTCCTAACATTTTTCCTTCTGAAATCTACTTTAAAATTAACTTATGAACGGGACCAGCAGTTGGCGTAATGGCTATGTCGCTGGACTCCCATTAGTCTACCGCGGTTCAAGTCCCGGACCCGGTGGCTTAAACTCACGCCACACGCATGTGTGTGCATGCCCAAGATCCCGAGAGGAGAATGGAGGGAGGGGATTGCGGAGTGGCCATTCCCCCCTGGGGGTTGATTTCTCGCTTTCTGTCTCTCTGTCTCTCTCTGTCTGTCTTGCGGGCGCATGCGCCCAATAGCAAAAATCTTCTCCAAAAAAAAAAAAAATTAACTTATGAGAGGAATTCAAGAAGATCACAGAAGACATGGAATTAAAGCAAAAATTTATTTTGGTGTACAAATTTTTTATTTTATAATATGCATTTTCTATGAAATTTTGAAGATGCTCTCATTCATAAATGCCACAACTTTCTTTGATTTAATAACTTTATTTAACTTTATTTACTTTACTTTGACCGGGGGGGGGGGGGGAGAGAGACAGAAAGAAAGAGGGAAAGTGAGAATGCAATCACAACTTTCTTTTGACTAATGTTAGCACGATATAGCTTTTCCTAATTTTTTAGTTTTATCTATTGCAGTCTTCATATTTAAAGTGGGTTTCCACTTTGCCATTTTGCTGGGTTTAAGTTGGCGTATTTAAGTCATTCACATATAAAGAAATCATTGATCTATTTGGTTTAATGTTGGTCATATTCACATTCCTGACAGAGGCTTTTATTTTTCTGTTTTCTTTTGATCATTTTACATGACTATGTAGTATTTTTTTTCTAGTTTTTTGCCATCGGGCATGTGTGCTCATCAGAGAAAGAGAGAGGGAGAAAGTGACAGATCACGCCCTGGGGCAGAACGACCACAGCAATCCCCTCTCCTCTCCTCCACGCTCCTCTCGGGATTCTGGGCACCAGGAGTGTGCACGTGCTGGTGAGTCCATCGCCTTGACCTCCACGCCACCTGCTGGCCTACAGGGCTGCATCTTATTTCTCCTTTGCTAGCAGTTGTACTTTTTTTCTTTCTTTTTCATCCATTGCTTTTTAATTCACAAAATGCTTTTCACCTACTCTTAAGTTCCCCATCACTGAACGGCGTTCAATTTTCCATGTAGTACAAGGCGAGGAGCATAGGCATTTACAGCTATTCCTTCCCTTCTTTGTGACCTCACACTGTTTCAATTCTTCCCTGCAATCTATAGTTGCCGAAGGCATTGTTGCTAGTTTTACTTTGAGCAGTTACCTTGCAGAGCAATGATAAGAAAAATGTTCTCAATGTTATTTTATCTCTTTGACAGTCTTCCTTTCTCAGGTAATACAATTTTTAACCTGTATCGTTTTCCTTCTCCCTGAAAAAAATGATAATAGCTCTGTATGACAAGTCAGCTGACAAAAAAAATCCCTTCGGTGTTTGTTTTTCAGAGAGTGACTTTATTTCTCTTCCACTTTTGAAGGCTAATTTCACAGAATTTAGAAGTACAGATTTGTAGTTTTGGTGTTTTCCTTCAGTGATAATGTTCACTTTATGACCTTCTTGCTTGCATTTTTTCAGATAGGTAGTTTATCACAATTCTTATCCTTGCTTCTGTATATTATAATTAAGCTGTTGTTTTCCTTTAAACCCACTGTTCACTATTTTTTCTGTTTTTGTTGTTGTTGTTGTCTATTTTCTGCATTTTGAATATGGTATGTAGAGTTATGTCTTTCAGTTTCCTGGGTCTGAAATTTGGTACTTGTCATTGATTTTGGAAGATTCTTAATCATTATTATTTTTTAAATCTTTATACTTTAGGTGGGGAGGTTTCCATGAATTCACCCTGTGGCTCACTGTCTGCTCAGGTCAGGTCTTTTGATGAGGTCACCAAAGATATCCTTCCTATCTGTCGCACTGATTTTGCCATTCTGATTTCCCTCTGAGTATTTCTTAGAGTTTCTCTCTCTCTCTCTCTCTCTCTCTCTCTCTCTCTATATATATATATATATATATATATATATATATATATGTGTGTGTATATATATACTCATGTGCCTTTACCTGTTGTTGATGTTTTCATTAGCTGCCTTAGTGTGTTAGTTATAGTTATTTTCAGTTGTCTTTCTGATCACTTCACTACCTGTGTCATGCCTCAGTATGGTTCTGACGCTGGCTTTGTACTTTTTCTGGCATTTTGGAGTGCTGTGTAATCATTTTTGTGAAAATGTGTGTGAATCTGTCTAGGAGCTGAGGCTCTTCCAATTTCTACTGTACATATAAGGGCTAGAGGCTTAAAACGATGCTGGTGTCAGGCCAGCCGGGTGGTGCACAGGCGAAGGCAGCTGGATCCAACATGGCCAACTGCGCAGTTCAAGTCTTGGACCTGGTGGCTTAAAAAAGCACGTTAGGCACCTGCATACTCAAAATCCTGACAGGAGCATAGAGGAAAAGAAACTGCAGCATGGCCATCCCCCAGGGGGTGCTTTTTCACTTTCTCTCTCTGTCTCTCTGGCAAGTACACATGACCTATAGCAAATAGCTGTGTGCGCATGTATGTACAATATCTATGTTTTGTATTTCATGTATATGTAACGTCTGGGGTCTATGGTTTTATCTCACTTCTTTTCTTTGGGGTTCTCTACAAACTCCTAGCCAGAGATTCTGTCTTCAAATTCTTTTTTTCCTTTTTTTTAATACTAATTTTTTTCTCTGGAAAAATACCTAAAATTTACTATCGAAACCATTTTTGTGTATAGCTCTGGCATTAGCTACATTCACAGTAATGTGCAACTGCGGCTGTCATCCACCTCCAGAACTGTCTGATCTCCAGCTGAAATACCAGACCCCTTCCGTACTAAGTCAAGTCTCCTGCTTCGGCTCCTGCCTTGTTCTCTGGCAACTCCATTCTACTTTCTATGAGTTTGACTACTTCAGTAGCTCCTATAAATGGAATCACACAGTATTTGTTTCTTGAAAAGCCAAGTTTACAGCACGTTATTACATGCTATAGCTGCCCTATTCTTTAGCACTCTAGAGCTCCCTCATCTGTTAATACCTGCATCGTGTATCTGTTCACCAGTGCCCTCTGTCCTCCCCTAGCCACTCTCCAGTCCAGTTTGAGCAGGTCTTTCCCTTTCATGAATGAGTGAGAACATGTGGAATTTGTCTCTCGACGTCTGTCTTATTTCACTTAGCATAATTACCTCCCACTCACTCATGTTGCTTCAACGATGGGATTTCATTATTTTTTATGCCTGAATAATGCTCTATTATGTATATATCCCATGTTTTAAAAATATGTTCATCTTTCTTAGGCTGAGCCCATATCTTCCCTATGTAGTTTCAACACACTGATTTCATCTCCTTTGGCCATACACCCAAGAGTGAGAGTATTGATTTCATTTCCTTTGAATATATAGCCAGTAGTGACATTACTGAAGAATAGCTAGTTCTATTTCCAGTAACTGCCCTTCTGTGTTCCACAATGGCTGTTTCATCAACAGAGCACAAGTGTTCCTTTCTTCTTTCTTTTAGGATGTTCTGGCCATAGGGTGCATGTCTCTCTCGCCAAGAGAGAGACAGAGATAGTGAGAGGGAAAGTGTGAAATCAACACCCAAGGGGGATGGCCATGTCACAATCCCTTCCACTCCATTCTCCTCCTGGGATTTGGGGAATGCATACACACAAGCCTGGTATGATTTTCAAGCTACTGCGTCCAGGATTCAAACCATGGTTGGCCATGTTGGAGTACAGCTTTGTAACCGCTATACCATCTGCTGGCCCCAAGAGTTCTTTCCTTACATCCTCATCAGCATTCATTTATCCTTTGTCTTTTTTTAATAATAGTTATTCTAACTGGGGTGAGGTGATATTTTATTGTGGTTTTGATTTGCATTTCCCTGATAAGTGATAATAAACATTTTTTCATATACTTATCGGCTAATTGTATGTGTTCTTTTGAGAACTATCTGTTCAGATTGATTGCTTTTGTTTTTGTTTGTTTGTTTGTTTGTTTTTCTGTTTGGGCATTTGTGCTTTCCAAAGAGAGAGAGAAGAAAGTTGAGAACCACCCCCTCCCTCGGGGGAAATGGCTATACTGCAATCTCTTCTCCATTCTGCTCTCAGGATGTTAGGTATGCATGCGCACACACCCAGTATGATTTTCAAACTGCTGAGTTCAGGATTCAAACTGTGTTTGGTCATGTGGAAATCCAGCGCTACCTGTTTGCCTCCATTGATTGCTTTTTCTTTTTATAATAGAATTTTTTTTTTTTTTTTTTTTTTTTTTTTTTTTTTTTTTTTTTTTTTTTTTTTTTTTTGCTGTGGGATCACTAGAGTGGTTTGCATATTGTGGTGTATTAGTCCTATGTCTAGGAACTTGACATGTAGCTTCCAACTACATGGTAGCTTGCAACTATTCTGTGATATGTGACTTGCTAACTATTTCCCCCATTCTCTAGGTTGTCTCTCCACCTTTGCAGCTGTTGCTGGAGATTTGCTAAGGCGAAGGCGTGAGGAGGTGAATCGTGTTAGTCTCCACACAGTGCACATTCTCACGGGTGCGTCAATGCAGCCTTCACAGGCGTTTCTTCTCAGATAGCCTCTCCCCACTGTGTCAGGCCAGAGCAGGGAGGTCAGAGGGGCTGAGATGACGGGAATGTCCTCCACGAGGGGCTACAGCGGCTCTGATAAGCACCTTGCCCGAGGACACCCTAGAATGAATGTATTTTCTTAGTGACATCTTCAGAGATTTTTACAAAGATTATTTGTTCCTCTTACCCAGGCAGATGATTTTAACTTGAGCACATGTGTGCTTCTTGGGCCGAGAGTCACAGAGCAATAAGGGGCCCTCGGGAAGACGCCAGCCCAGAGATTCCTCCTTCAGCTGCTCTGAGCTCAGCCTCAAGCAACTCCACAACATCACCATCTAAACGTCCCTAGATTTGGACTCAGTCACTTCTGCTGCAGCTGAGTAGATCAGAGACCTCAAATGTGACTCTCTGGATTTTTCTCTAAAAACTATACATATGTTCATATAGATATTATTTTGATATATTATAAATATTTTAACATATATATTATAATATATATGTTAAAATAAATATAAATATTTTAAATAATATATATGAATATGTATATATTTCAGAGAAAAATCTAGAGAGTCACTTATGTGTGTATATATGTGTATACACACGCACATATATTTATATGTATATTATAGGATATGTGTGCTTATCAAATACAGAGAGAGAGGAAAAGTGAGAAATCACCCCCCCCCCCGAGGATAGCCACGCCATCACAATTTCTTCTCCTCCATTGTTCTCTTGGGATATTGGGCTCACACACACATGTGCTTGACATGTTTTACAAACTGGCACGTCTGGGACACGAAACATGCAGTTGACCATGTGAGAGCCAGAAGCCTTAAGCAGCACACACTGGCTAGCCCTGGATTTTTCCTTCTGTGTAGATTTGGGGATACTACTGTGATCTGCAAATTCAGTTATCTAGGAGTTCCAAGAAAAGTCATCGATTTTTCAGTATGCCTCTTTTTTCTTTTTTAATCACAAGATTGGAAGTTATAACTTTCAACCTCCTTGCGTTTTGTAATTGAAATTAGTAGTCCTGGTATTGAAAAAGCAATAGTTTGGTCTTACGTACAAAATCTAGTCAGCAAAATTAAGTCTGACATTGATGGGAATTGTTAGTTTTCTGGTTTAGAACTAATTTCACAAATTATGAGAAAAGTATTATGGGTGCATAAACAGCTGATTGCATTAAACTGAAATCCTAGTGTTCTACATAGCTGAATGATAACTATATTAAACTTCAGTGGAATGGGTAATTCATATATTCATGTGAACACTTCTAAATTGTTCAGAATAAACACTTTAAAAGTGATTCAGCATTATAAAGTGTTTGTGTGGGGGAATTTTTATACTGAACACATTCTAAAGTCTCTTTACAGGTCCTAGGGGAAGCCAGGTCTCTCTCCTAGAAGACTGGTCATACAAAGATAAAGCAAAACAACAGAATTCAACAGAATGTGATCTGAGATATTTAGGTGATGTATATTTGTATTTGATAGTGTAATTCTTTGAACCATTTATATTTTGAACATAATACAAAGCAAAGCAAAATGAAAAGCACAACATTCTCCCACAACAGAAACATTAATAACTCTCTAAAGGTATAGATTTTATTTATTTATTTATTTTATTTTGCTTAAGAGAGAGAGAGAGGAGAAGGAATGCAAGAAAGTATTCTTATAGGCATGATGGCATTGCAATCCTGTTTCCTTCACTTCTCCCTCTTTTCAAAACTTTAGGCATGCATGCACACACATCTGGCATGTTTCTCAAGCTGCCAGCTCCAGTACTTGAACTGTCTTGTTGGCCATGTGTGACCCAGCCATCTTAACCACTAGGATCCAGGTTGCTCCTAAAGATACAGATATTATATACCAGCTCTTTCTTTTTCTTCTAAATTTTTGTCATAGGGTGAATGTGTTTGCCAGAGAGAGATAGAGAGGGAAAGTGAGAAATTCCCCAGGGCGATGTCCACATGGCAATAGCTTGTCCTCGAGTCTCCTCTCAGGACTTGGAGCACACACATACACATGCGCCTGGAATGTTTTACAAGTCACCGGGTTCAAGACTCAAACCACATAGTGGGCGATGTGGAATCCTGTACTTTAATTACTTTGCAATCTTCTAGCCCCACCAGTTTAAATTCTTCACTATCCTTTACTACTACACATATTTTATGTTTTTTCAAGTAAAAGTACAAAGAAATAGATTCATTAATCAATACTGTATGTTGATAATTCTAATAACTTTTATAATATTAAAATACTTTTGTATAATTTGAACATTCCCTTAGTAGCTCAGTGAAGCCTGCAGGACTATACCACGCTTTTTTACAAAATATAAATATAGTATAGCAGACAAAGTGGATAGAGATGCAGGAAGAATGACTAACAATGAATAATAAAAAATTATGAGTGTTTAAATAAATCCCATTAAAATACACTTTGCATATGTAATTTCTATGATTTTGCAACAAATTTATGATATTCTTTGTTACATAACCAGCATATTCAATTCTAAGACAGGTCAACTATTCCTAATTAACATTTGAAGATAAGTATTCACCCATGAAACCTTACTTCCATTAAGGCCATAAATATATCCATCACCTCCCAAAGTCTCCTCACACTTTTTATTATGATTTGCTATTAATATTGATTATTTTTTTGTAGTAAGAACACTTAACATAAGGTCTACCATGTTTCCATGGTGCATACACCATGTATACAAGATAACATTGTTAGCTACAGGTACTATGCTGTGTAATAAATCTATAGAATTTACCTTACATAAAAATCACCTCTTCAATCTCCATCCCTTTACCCCTGCCTACCCCTGGCAACTATTATCCTCTCTGCTTCTATCAGTTTGATGATTTTAGATTCCACACAGAAGTGGGATAATACAGTAATTCTCTTTCTGTGTCTGGCTCTTTTAATGTAGCATTGCACCCTTCAGTTCTTTTTTAAAATGACGTAGTTTTCTTTTATTTGAAGGATGAATAATATTCTATTCTATGTATATTTCACATTTTTTATTCATCTATTTACTTATAAATATTTAGGTTGTTTCCAAATTTTGGCTCTTGTGACTAATGATGCAATAAACATAAGGTTAAAGATATTTATTTGAGATCCCAATTTCAATTTCCTAGCTTATATACCTGTAAGTGGGATTGCTAGATCAGATGGTAGTTCTAGTTTTAACTTTCTGAAGAACATTTATTCTGCTTTAAATGTGGCTATACCAATTTACATTCATACAAATACGTTCAAGGAATTCTCTTTTTCATGTCTTTCCTCTCTCTCTTCCTCTTTTTTATTTATTTATTTATTTATTTATTTATTTATTTATTTATTTATTTATTTTTGGAGAGGTTTTTGCTATAGGGCGCGTGCACTCACCAGAGAGACAGAGAGAGAAAGAGAGAAATCACCTCCCAGGGATATGGCCACGCCACAATACCTTTTCCTCCATTCTCCTCTCGGGATCTTGAGCACGCACGCACATGTGCCCGGGTTGAGTTTAAGCCACCCGGTCTGGGACTTGAACCACGGTCAACTACCTGGGAGTCCAGCAACATAGCCATTACACCAACTGCTGGTCCCTCTTCCTGTCTTTTAAATAATACCCTAACAGGTATGAGGTGACATCTCTTTGTGATTTTTTTGTAATCATTTCCCTGATAATAAGTGATGTTGATCCCATTTTTACATATCCATTGACTGCTCATATGTCTCTTTTCGAGAAAAGAATATTCAGTTTACTTGTCCATTTAAAAAATCAGGTTATTTATATTTCAGCTCTTCTGATGTATGACATAAATGTATTTGGAATATTAACTTCTTAACAGATATAAGGTTTGAAAATATTTTCTCCCATTCCATAAGTTGCCCTTTTATTTTGTTGATTGTGGCCATTTAGAAAGTTTTAAATTTATATGCTCCCATTGACTACTTAAATTGGCTATGGAAGCTTTCTATTAATTTTTTTCTGTTCAGATATTATTTTCCTCAGTCCCACAATTTGTTTGCTTTTTAAAATAGTTTCTCTGTTGAATTTGTAATTTTGTTCATGTATTGGTTTTCTGATTTTGTTAAGTTGTCTGTCTTTATTATATTATAGCTCATTGAGCTTCTTCAAGTTTTATTTTGGATTCTTTTTTGAATTCATATTTCATAAGTCTCTTTTTCTTTTGAATCAGATGCTGGAGTTTTATTTTCTTCCCATGGTGCTATCATTTTTTCTTTTTTTTTTTTTTTTGGAGAGGTTTTTGCTACAGGGCGCGTGCACTCGCCAGACAGACAGCGAGAGACATAGAGACAGAAAGCGAGAAATCACCCCCCAGAGGGGATGGCCACGCCGCAATCCCTTCTCCTCCATTCTCCTCTCGGGATCTTGGGCACGCACACACACGCGCCCGGTGTGAGTTTAAGCCACCAGGTCCAGGACTCAAACCGCGGTCGACTATGTGGGAGTCCAGCAACATAGTCATTATGCTAACTGCTGGTCTCGCATGGTGCTATCATGATGCTATCCTTGATTTTTTTTCAGGTTTCTTGAAACCTTGTATTGCTGCCTTTACATATGAAAAGCATCCTCTCTTTACTTACTGGTTTTGAGAAAGGAAGCCTCTCTCAGATTGTTGCCATGAATGTGCACATTCTCTTCTTTTTTTCTCTCTTATGAGGAAAGTCTTAGAATCATGTGTCTTCTCTTGATCCTGCAATACCATATCTGGTGCTAATATTCTGTCACTTATTTACAAATATAGTGTCACCCTTTTCAAACCAACAGTTAAGCAGGTTACTGTTGAAGTTACATGGTGTCGAAATTATATGGTGTCTGCAGAAGTCATTGAGCGTCAGACACAGAGACATGCATGGCAACATTCATAGTTGGGAACATATGGGGTCCCACAGCTGCATGTTTATTGGTTGGGGGTCTTCGGGCAAGTTGCCCTTGGAGTTTGTGGTCAGGACTCTTTCTAGAGTCTATGAACTCCATAGTAGGATCCACAGCTGGTGGTTCAGAACCGAAAGCCAGCTGCTAAACACTTCTACTACTCCCTGCAACAGACTTGCCCCAGATGATTCAGATATGCCAATTCCCTCGGTGTTCTGAGTGGGGTGAAACAGACATGGGGCTTCTCTGCTGCATCCTGCAAGGTTGGGTAACCCGGGTACCTACTTCACCCTCACTTTTCCTTGTGGGAGAAATTGTGGTTAAGAGAACTTTTGTTGGCACCAAGCTGTGCTACCTTGCGGGAAGACCGATGTAGGCAACGCGCTTTCCTTACCCTCTCCAGTGAATCCACTTTCAGATACTTTGTTCTGCTGCGATATGTGAACCACTAAGCTAAACCTGAGCACTCCCGCAAACGTATTTTGGCCTGAGTGCTGAGACCTCCTGTTGTGCCATCTCGCTGGTGCCACTTTCATTATACCTGTGTGAAATCATGAAAATAATCATAAAAATTATATTTAACTCACTTTAAACATTCAAATAATAAATACATTTTGATATTTGGTATTTTACATACATATATATATATATAATTTTATATTGGGGGTGTGGGGCAGCAGGTGGCATGGAGGTTAAGGTGCTAGGTTCCCACATGGTCAGACGCTATTCGAGCATCACACCCAGTAACTTGAAAATCGCTCTGGGCATATGTACATGTGCCCAAAATCCCAAGAGGAGAATGGAGAAGAAGGGTTTGCAGCATGCCCATTCCCCTTGGGAGGTGATTTCTCACTTTGTCTCTCTCTGTTCCTATCTGGCAAGTACACATGCCCTACAGCAAAATCCTAAAATATATGTGTGTGTGTGTGTGTGTGTGTGTGTGTGTATTTAAAAAAATTTGAAGAAAACTATTTTAGGGGGTTTCAATACAGTAAAAATAATTTGTTGTTCAATAATACATTTTTCAAAATTATATCCACTTACTTACTTTTAGAATAATCTTTCACTCTCAGCAATGTACAGGTTTGGAAAACAAATTGTGTAATCACCTAGATGTTGTTCAATGACCGTGTTTTGAGTCAAAATTTTCATTATACCTATTTTGAGGTCTTTATCTATAACTAACTAAAATATCTTAGATCATTTATCCCAATAATGGATTTTTGTAAAAGTCTGTGTATCCCACAATGTTTAATGTTTAAGCAAAAGAACAAAGTTCTTATCAATTAATGCAAAAATAAAAATTCCTACACTCCACCAATATGTCTCATTTGAATTTATATATTTGCTTATTCACTCATAAATAAGTAAAGGATATACTATTTCCCGAAATAAACAAAATACTGTTTTTTTTTCCTTCAATAAAGGCAGTAAATGCTAGAAAAAGGAGCAAGTTTCTTCTAAAATAGAGTATATGCACTGCTGTTACTTATCAAGAGAGTGTGTTTACTTAGTGAATGCAAATGTGTTGAAATAAAACAGGGGGGTGGCAGATGGAAGAGGAAGTTTATTCGATTAGATGTGAAACAGGGGTAATAGCAAACACGGGCACAGTGTGTGTGCGCCCACGGGTGGACCTGTCCGTGTGGGTGCTGACGGAGTAAGAGGGAGTCCCCAGTGGGCGGTCTGATTCCTATTCTCACATCTGCGTCGCTCTGCTCTCGGTCAGCCGGTGAGTCTGAGGCCTCGCCCTCGCCTACTGCGGGAACGCTGAGGCCGGCTGAGGACGTGGTAGGAGCAGAACGCCCGTCCCCGCAGCGCTCGCTGCGCACCGTGCCCGCCCGGAGGCACGTCCGACTTGCCTTTGAGATCCTTTCTTGTGCTCCTACAGCCATGCCATAACCAAAAAAATTCCCAGAATAAAGATAGCTAAGGTTAAATCGGATTTTATTAAGATATTTGAAATTTTATTTTAGTAAATGGAGACTTGAATTTTTTTTTTTTTTTAACAGAAAGCACTAAGTGCCATGAAATTCTTGCTCTAGCCACTGCTTTAGAGTAGGAACGGTTTTTGTCAGGTACCTGTGAAATATGAAGCCTGAATAACTCTAGCAATGACAAAGGGACTCTGATTTAGATCCAGAAACTGAGGCACAAGGTAGGCTTTGCTAAGGACTACGTCGTCTTGGTCTGCCTTCTGTCCCCTTCAAAGCCTGGCATTTTTCTACGACAAGCAGAAAGAATAATAATCACCTTTTCTAATTGTTCTGAGGACACAATTAAAATTACAGGTGCACTTATGTGCAATTCATACAGAAGAAACACCCTTACATACTAATGTCTCAATAATTTAAAAAAATTGGTAGAAACCCAAACAATTTATAAAAATGAAAATTTCACAAATGTTATTTTCATCCATTTTACTTGACTAGTGTTTTAGCTGCTGTGTTAAATAAACATGCACAAAGTGTATCCCTTATAGATTTTTCGTTTCTTTTTAAATCTTGGAAGAACTACCCAGATAGAGTCCTCAGAATGTTCTCTTTAATTTCCCATTCTACATGTCGGACAGGAATACGGGCAAGACACGCACTTGAATTATGGAGCTGTAAGTGTTACTGTGACTTCATCGGAAAATTCAGAGGTAATGGTGATTTGTTCCTTTTAGCTTCATTGAAGGGCTAGATTGAGAAATATGCCGTCCAGGTCTCTCCACTGGTGCAAAGAACCGAAGGACGAAGAAACAAGCAGCCGAGCACAAGGTTTATTGAGAGAGAAAGAGAAAGAGGGGAGAGAGAGAAGGAGAGACAGAGAAGGAGAGAGAGACACTCCGCAGACAGAACAAGCTGGTGCCAAGGGGCAAACAGGCCCCTTCTCTTCTGAGAGGCCTTTCTTTAATCCTGTTTTTAGATTCTTTGTTTAATCAAAGTGAGGCCCCTGCTGCTTCCTCTCATCTCCTTGCCCGTTTTATTCTGAGTGGCGAATGTCACTGACTGGTTCTGTAAGCCTCCTTTAGCCTTGTGTCCCCCCCCCCCCCCCAGAGGCGTGTAATGGTTAGCTAAAGGAGGGCCCACAGGAATGCATACATCTTGGCGAGTTTGGACACAGGCATACATAGGCATGTTCTGTTTAATTCCCCTCAACAGGATACAATTAAAAATATAGCTGTAGGGACCAGCAGATGGTGTAATGGCTATGTCGCTGGACTCCCATGTAGTCGACCGCAGTTCTAGTCCTGGACGCGATGGCTTAAACTCACACCGGGTGCATGTGCGTGCGTGCCCAAGATCCCGAGAGGAGAATGGAGGAGAAGGGATTGCGGCGTGGCCATCCCCCCTGGGGGGTGATTTCTCACTTTCTGTCTCTCTGTCTCTCTCTGTCTCTCTCTCTCTCTCTCTCGCTCTCTTTCTGGCTCACGCATGCGCCCTATAGCAAAAACCTCTCCAAAAAAAAAAGTATATACATATAAATATAGGTGTATATACACACATAGCTGTGAACAGTCGTGCTTGGATCACGGATGACGTAGCTGAGGTGGAGGGAGGGCGGGAAGGAGCCATGGCTTCAGGACGAGCTTCAGGGCTGCGCAGTGGCGGGGGAAAGCCCAGCAGCACGTTTCCGTGGGTGACGTCACTGAGACCGGAAGACAAGTGGGGAGCAGACGCGCCGAGTGTGCCTTTACACGGCAGGGCGGCGACGCGGCGAGTGTGCTTTACACGGCAGGGCGGCGACGCGGCGAGTGTGCCTTTACAGGGCAGGGCGGCGACGCGGCGAGTGTGCTTTACACGGCAGGGCGGCGACGTGCTGAGTGTGCCTCTACACGGCAGGGCGGCGACTCGCTGAGTGTGCCTCTACACGGCAGGGCGGCGACGCGGCGAGTGTGCTTTACACGGCAGGGCGGCGACGTGCTGAGTGTGCCTCTACACGGCAGAGCGGCGACTCGCTGAGTGTGCCTCTACACGGCAGGGCGGCGACGCGGCGAGTGTGCCTTTACACGGCAGGGCGGCGACGCGGCGAGTGTGCTTTACACGGCAGGGCGGCGACGCGGCGAGTGTGCCTTTACAGGGCAGGGCGGCGACGCGGCGAGTGTGCTTTACACGGCAGGGCGGCGACGTGCTGAGTGTGCCTCTACACGGCAGGGCGGCGACGCGGCGAGTGTGCCTCTACACGGCAGGGCGGCGACGCGGCGAGTGTGCTTTACATGGCAGGGCGGCGACTCGCTGAGTGTGCCTCTACACGCAGTGTGGCTACACCGTGGTAACTGCCCAGCACTTGGGGAGCAGAGTCCGCTCTAAGTGCCAAGCTTGTTTCTGACCCTCGTGGAGGCTCCAGGAGAGTAGAGGCCACCACCAAACCTCCTCACCCGGCAGTGTAGACTGCTAATCTAAATAACATGAATAAGAAGTGACTTAAAGGCCGGGCATTGTTTAGTACACAGATCAGAGTAGCAGGCAGCTTTGGAGTCTCTGTGAAAAAGTAAAGAGCAGAGAAGAAATGGCAAGGACAGAGGCGGGCTGGCGTGGAGAGGGTGAGGGATACGCGGCCGTTGGCGGGTGGCGGCGTGCCCGGGAGTGACCGGCCGCCGCTCGGCCCCGCTGCAGGCCTGCGCGTCCTCGGGCCGACCACTGCGCGCTGTGGCCGCTGCGGGCCGCCTGCCTCCGCGGCCCTCGGTGCTGGGCTCCACCTCGGCAGAGCGTCACTTCACCGGCAGAGCCTCACTACCGAACGCACAGGATGAAAGGGGACATGGGGTCGGTTCTGAAAGCGGGTCTGCCGTGACCTCTCGCTTCGGCCTTCCTGTTGTCCGAGTGCCGTGCGGCAGGTAAGCGGTTACTGACAGCACCGACTGTCCTGTCTCCTTGCTGTGAAGCCCGGGCTGTGTGAGCCTGGACGTAATGGAGCCTCCGGATTCCCCCAGTGCTGCAGATGCAGGGCTCTGGGTTATTTTCTGGTTTTGTTGGTGGCTGTTTTCATTTGAATGTGATGTGAGAGTTATGCTGTCTGATCACCTTGCTCTTCTGTGCGTCATGATAAAGGACTCCCTTCTGGCCACGCACCGGGCGCTGGCAGCCCTGTACCGTCAGACTAAGCCTGAGCACGCAGCGTCCAGAGCCGGCCCAGAGCCCGGCCCAGACCCGACTGCGCCGACCAGAGCGCGTTATAATGCGAACTGCGCTGTAGCAGGAGAGCTCCTCCAGGTCGCCGGGGTCCAGAGATCAGGACAAGTCGGACACCTCTGTCTTAAATTCAGATTCAAACTGTTACTGGCTTTGTAGTTTTCCACACATAAAATGAAGATTATGCTTTCCAGCTTGCGACGAGTCGGGGAGAGCCTGTATCTTGTGTAACTGCAGAATGCGCAGGAGCACTCGAACCAGCGGGGCCACAAGGAGTCCGGTGGCCTGATTCTGACTCACCCTCCCTAGGCATCAGTTTCCTCAACTGGGTAGTAACAGTGACTTCTAAGGGTTGAGGATTAAACCAGGTAATTGACCAAACAGAATGCTGTGGGCACATTGTGAAGATTGAGTGACCCTAGCTTTTCTTTTTTTTCTTTTTGGAGAGGTTTTTGCTATAGGGCGTGTGCTCACCAGAAAGAGAGAGACAGAGAGACAGAAAGCGAGAAATCACCCCCCAGGGGGGATGGTCACGCCACAATCCCTTCTCCTCTATTCTCCTCTTGGGATCTTGGGCACGCACGCACACACGCCCGGTGTGAGTTTAACCCACTGGGTCCGGGACTCGAACGACGGTCGACTACATGGGAGTCCAGCGACATAGCCATTACGCCAACTGCCAGTCCCGACACTAGCTTTTATGGTTATTAATAAACCTGAATTCCCTGTTTCTTTAAGTCAGTTCTCTGTTACTCTCTTGCAGAATCTATAGTGGACAAATGTAATGTGGCGTCGCCCAGCGCACTCAGAGATCCATCACCAAGCTTGAAGCCAGCCCCTGGAGTTCCGTCTGTGGGCCACTATGGGCTTGCACTGCCACCTCATTTCCTAAACTCCCTGCCTTTTATGATTTTTTTCCTGTGAGGCAGATACACCCCAGTGTCCTTCTGTGTTCCTACCTTGAGACCCCCTTTGTTCCGAAAGAGATCATGCGTAATATCAAGTAGCCTTTAGGGATTAGTGGAGACGATGAAGACGCATTGCTTCATAAAGCTAGCATTAAATTCCACCCTCCGTGTGAAGGCAGAGAGGACACATTAAAGAGAAGAACTTTGCATATTTGCTCTGAGAGCCTGCTCAGCAGCCCGAGTCCCTGTGTGGGCCGGCGCCCCTAGAATTCGCAGTTAGGGTCTGTAAGTATATGGAAAACTTGATGGATCAGAGTGTAAGAGAATACTCCAATTCTAAGCTTCCTGGATATGTGTGGTAGCCGAAGTTAGAAAAGTGGGACTGACCGCAGGTTAGCAGATGAGGGCTCACTCACCTCTGAGGTCACACGAACTTGTTTCCCTGCGGATCAGAGGACAAGGACGCCTCTCCCCCTTCTCGGGCTCGCTCATGTCGCGGGTCAGCGCCTGCTCCGTCCTCTCCACTTCTGTCCTCTCGCCGCCCTCCACGGCCACCCCTCCTACATACAGTCACCCCGGCCCTCATCGTCAGACACTGCCTTCTCTGTTATCCACATAAACCGCACTTCGTGTGGTGCTGAGCGGAGACTTGTCGTCACCTGCTGTCCCAACCTCCCTAATGGCCGACTATGTAATGTGGCTTTCCGACCACAAGCCATCCTTCCTTCACCTGTCCTGACTGTGCGTAGCCCCAGAACATGCCATCTTTTGAAATCTCTCCTTCCTTGTGTTCTAAGAGCTTTCACCTGTCTTTACTTCAAGTCTCAATCAAGTTTATTATATTTCAAGAATTTTGTCAATTTTACACATTGTCTTGACATTGTTTCTTTTCTTTTGTTTAAAGAGTTTTTTGCCTTAGGGTGCGTTTGCTTCCAGAGAGAGAGAGAGATAATGAGAGGGAAAGTGAGAACTCCCCCAGGGGGGATGGCCACGACATAGTCCCTTCTCCTCCATTCTCCTTCCAGGACCTAGGCATGCATACACACACGCCTGGCATTATTTTCAAGCCACCAGGTCTGGGATTTGAACTGTGGTTGGTCTTGTGGGAGTCCAGCGATATACCTTCTATGCCATCTGTGGGCTTGGGCATTGTTTATTATTTTATGTTCATCTAGTGAAATAGCAAACCAAGATTCAGAATTCAGCTATTCTATAATCTTTATTTATGTGTGTATTTCAGCCACAGGGTCTACTGAAAAAGCCACAAATCAGGGCACACTGGTGTTATTATAAATTCATGATCGCCAATTTCAAACACATGCTCAGATTACCAGGCACATCAATTTCTCCTATTGCAAGTCTGAATTGTGAAAAAGAAAGTAAATGACATTTATTTATAGGTAGTAACTTCCCTGTGATATGAGATAGACTGATACATGCATTTAAACAGATATCTATACACATTCATGGAAATGCACATGCATGCATACATTGATGCCACAAACAATCGGAGAAAACGAGAGTCATACTACACAGTATATTGTACAAAACGCCAAATTTAAACATACTTAAATTTAAAGACATAAGAACATTATATGACTATTAGGGAGATCTAAGATTCTAGGAAATTTTCCTAAAAACACGGTTATCAACAAGGCTTTTGAAGTATAAGTTTAAACTTTAGATAGTACCAGTGTCTAAGAAATGAACACTTTTTTCGCTGCCCCATCTTTCCACTACGTCCGTTTCCTGTCAGTAACGTGAGGGTGCTCTGTCTCAGTGTGTTTCCTGCACGTAACTTCCCAGGAGCGTGGTGTGCGCCCTGCTTCGTGTGGAGGGAATGCTCAGGGCTCTACCCTGGCTTTGCTGACCTTCCCCTGGATACCGTTGTGATTCGCACGCTTGTGCCTGTCTTTTGTTCAGATCTGTTTTGTTTCATTTCTGTGTTTTTTAAAATATGTATATGAGGGGGACCAGCAGTTGGTATAATAGCTATGTCACTGGACTCCCAAGTAGTTGACCACAGTTCGAGTCCCAGACCCAGTGGCTTAAACTCACACCAGGCACATGTGTGTGCGTGCCCAAGATCCCGAGAGGAGAATGGAGGAGAAGGGATTGCATGGGTCATCCCCCCCAGGGGGTGATTTCTCGCTTTCTGTCTCTTTGTCTCTCTCTGTCTTCCTGGCTAGTGTACGCGCCTTATAGCAAAAACCTGGCTAGTGTACGCACCTTATAGCAAAAACCTGTAAAAAAAAAAAATGTGTATAAGAGTGCTATTCTATTTCTATATTCTTACTTTTTCAAAAATTTCTTTCAATTATTTTTACACATTATTCACATTCAAATCTTAAAACTTAGATTTTTTTTTTTTTTTTAGAGAGAGATTTTTGCTATAGGGTATCTGTGCTCACCAGAGAGACAGCAAGAGATAGAGAGACAGAAAGTGAGAAATCAACCCAGGTGAGAGGGCCACACTGCAATCCCTTCTCTTCTCTTCTCCTCTCAAGATCTTGACCACACAGGCACATTCGCCCAGCGTGAGTTTTGAGCCACCAGGTCCGGGACTCAAACTGGGGTCGACTACGTGGGAGTCCAGCAATGTAACCATTATGCCGTCAGCTGACTCCACAGATCTTGAAACTTAGAAAAAAGTTCTAAGAAGGTTGGGAAGTATTTGATTCACAACTTAAACTTTTTTATATTAAAAATCATTTTAATTTTTTAAAGAATTATTTATTTAATTTTATTTATCATTATTATTTTTTTAAATTTGCTACAGGGAAGATGTGCTCACCTGAGAGAGTCAGGGTGGGGAGAGAGTGAGAAAGCAAGCTGCCCCAGGTCTGGGACTTGAACCATGGGACTTGAACCACAGTCAGCTGTGTAGGAGTCCAGCACCTTAACCGCTATGCAACCTGCTGGCCCCCACTACTTTAATTATAGAGCCCATAACAACATTTGCACATATTAGGAAGTACGTAAATATTTATTACACGAATGAATTAATGAATATGGTAAAGCCAAGGTCAAGATTTAGAACCATACCAGAAGCATATCCATAAAGTGTCAAATAGGAGAAGGAATCAGTTACTTCATTCACCAGCTACGGGACACAAGCTTGCACAGTTTTTGTTTAAAGCTTGAATGGTTTGTGGTTAGGAAAAAAGATGACATTTTAAATAAGTACTCCATGATAGAAATGTTATTTAGAGGCAACTGCAGAGAGTCAAGTAACTACAGAATGTACAGAAATAAAAGTGTGAGAAAGTAAGAAATGACACAAAGCTGACCTTGGTCACACGCGGTGCTTCAGACAGTCCCACACTGGACAGCATTCCAGATCTCCTGATTTACAGCAGCTAACAGAGGCGACTCGGGACAGCTCATGTTGCGTTCTGGTGCAGCGAAGAGAGGCTGTAAGGACAGCTGTAGGAGTAGCTGCCACTTGCTTTATAGAGGAAAGTGCTTAACGATGGTCTAGTGTGTTCTCCATAAACCTGTGGGATGAGGACGAAAATCTCTGGCACTCGCTTTCCAATAACAGCCCTCGCAATTTTGTGGCATGTTTCCTGAGTTAAGTGGCCACTTACAGGCCTTTCGTTTATTACAAACATGTCAGGTAGGAGAGCTACCCACGTTTCATGAATGAAGCGATTGAGGCAAAAGCACTTTATTTCCTTACCCAAGAAACATGCTGAGTAGAGGGCTGGATTTTCACTCAGGTCCTCTGTGGACCCTGTCTTTCTGTGCCAGCATGTTAATGAACCCCCTCAGCTCACACAGGAGAGGCCCACCCAACCTCGAGTGTGTATTTCAGACGTCCTCAGAAACGCAGGATTTTAAAGCAGCCCTCAAACAAAAATAGTACGACATAATCATAGTCATTTCAAAATAACGAGGAACTATTCCACTGTAAACACACGTTTCAGAATGATATGCTATATTTTAATTCTTCTACACAGAACATAGTTATTAATACTAGCGTGTATTATGGCCAGCAGGTGGGGTGGTGGTTATGGCACTGGACTCCCACACAGCTGACTGAGGTCGAGTCCTGGTGGCTTGGAACTCACCCCAGGAGCGTGTGCATTCCATGCCCAAAATCCCAGAAGCAGAACAGAGAGGGGACTGTGGTATGGCCATACCCCCTAGGGGGGGATTTCTCACTTTCCCTTTCACTGTCTCTTTCTGGCAAATGCATGTGTCCTATGGCAAAATCCTAGAAAAAATATAGCATTTATTTCATACATTTTATCATGTACATATTTGAAAACTGCAAACAGATAGACATTTTTGAATGTTTACTTTGGTACCTCACCCACCAGTTTCTACACACACTTATCCACCGACAGAATCTGGAAACCTACGTGTCTAATCATCTACAGAAGGAGAAAGCTAAGCTTGTCAAGCTAAGAAGGGAAGCCTCTTAAGAGAGTCAAGAAACTCCTTGAGATAATTAACACATCAGGGCTGCTAGCGTGGTCATTTTATATGCATTGTTTGTCATGATATATTCACATCTTTCACCTTCCGCTAATACATGCGGGAAAGAAGAGCTGTTGGTTTAACAGAGTCTCCCACAATGATAAATCCAGACTGGAACCGAACGGTCTGAGACTCTCATTGCCATATTCAGCGTTTTCATGCAGTGCTATTTTGCTAAGAGAATCAGGAAAGCCTGGAACTGAAGGTTTCATTTACTGGAGTCAGCAGCAGGTGGAATGATTCCAGTAGCGTGGGAACAGAGACATCGGTGTCAACGACTTCATCAAGGTTTATTTCTTACTCGTCCCACAGTCAGGCGCTGAAATATGGTCTGGCTGCTTTGCTGTATCGGGGGAGCCAACAGCAGAATCTGAGTCAAAGCAAACAGTTTCACAGCCTCACTGATGTAAGGAGCAGAAAAAATTGTCTTCCGGCCTGTTTGTGGTACTGAGTGGCAGTGAGAAGTCCGTACTTGTCGGCAAAAGCTACCCCTTAAACGCGTCAGTCAATGCGTTCCCTGTTAACGTTTCCTGGGTGGCATGGACCATGGGGCCAGACCTGGTCCCCCAAAGTGTTTACCTCAGTCTGGACCTCGTTTTTCATAATTATATCAAATATGTGTCCCATGTTTAGGTTCCTTTCCACTTTTAATATGCTTCTACTTAGAGTTTTTATTTTTACTTAAATATCAACTCCAAATGACTGAATTAATCAGAATTAGCCAAATTTATTTGATCCTATTGTCCTGTCATATTAAGTAATGTCAAAATACTGTTTTAAAATTATTTTAATTGTATTAGGTTGTCAGAAAAGTCGTGACAAATTTTTGCATAGAAAAATCAGAAAGAATGTCACGACTTTTTTACCAAATGGAGCATCATCCCCTTGTTTAAATACACAGTTCAGTTGTGCAGATCCACACTGCTTATTAACCTTGCAGTGCACCAAACTGCACTACTTCTTCATCTCACTAGACTGACATTCTAGGCCCATTTAGAAACAGCTCACATCAGCCCCGTGGCAGAGCTGCCAACCTCCGGCACAGGGGCTGGACCCGTGTGCCCAACCAGCTCAGATCCAGGACCCTTCAGACTGGCCAGTGCACATGCATGTCTGAAATCCTGGCAGGAAGGAGAAATGGGGGGGCTGCAGCGTGAGCGCCGCCCGTTGTGGGGTGCTTTCTCACTCTCCGTCCTCTGGTAAACGTGCTCCTCGGCAACTAAAAACAGAAGATCTCCCCCTTTCACCCTCTCCCTCCCAGGCCCAGGACTCACCATTCCGCTCTATGCTCTGTGAGTTCGACTATGTGAAATACCTCCTGTTAGTGAAAGCACAAGGTCTGTCTCTTCTGCGGCTGGCTCATTTCACTTAGCTTCCGATTCTCTTGCATCTGTTTGTTTTAGATTTCTTGTCATAGGTCACGTGCACTAGCTGAAGAGAGACAGAGACAGAGAAACAAAGAAGGTGAGAAGTCATCCCCGGGGGGGATAGCAACACCACAATCCATCCTCTTGGGGTTTAGGGCACACACGCACATGCTCCCGGCCTGTTTTTCTAGACACCAGATCCAGGACTGAATCACAGACTCCCGTGTGAGATCCAGCACCATAGCCACCACAGCACCTGCTGGCCCCGACTCACTGGCATTTGATGTCTATTGAACTGAGATCAGATGATCTATTAATGAATTAAAACAAACAAGAGAACACCCTGACCTGTGATACACCATGACACCCAGACTCGCTGTTGCTGTGGAACCCCAGAAACCGTGACTCACTTCGGAGACCTCTATGCACTGTGAGTGAGGTGGCCAGAGTGGTGAGAGAACACGCTCCCGCAGGTAAGAGGGAAGGGATTGGACCAGGCCTCTAGACAAGTACAAAAGGATCTGGAAACCTCCAGAAACGTCACAATTTATAGCATGCATTCTTTCATTGCCTGTGAGTATTTCTCTCTCTCCTACTTGTACCTATCATTAGATGGACTTAGCCATCATTGGACTTATAGAACTTAAATTTAAGTACTTACGCATAAATAATATGCAACTCAAGATTAATCCACATTCTACTGACTCTGTTTGTTTGTTTGTTTATTTATTTATTTATTTATTTATTTATTTTTGAGAGGTTTTTGCTATAGGGCGCATGCGCTCATCAGAGAGACAGAAAGCGAGAAATTCCCCCCCCCCCCCGGGGGGGGGGGATGGCCACGCTGCAATCCCTTCTCTTCCATTCTCCTCTCAGGGATCTTGGGAACGCACGCATACGCGCCTGGCGTGAGTTTAAGCCACCAGGTCTGGGACTCAAACTGTGGTTGACTACATGGGAGTCCAGCGACATAGCCATTATGCCAACTGCTGGTCTCTCTATTGACTCCATTTATATATTACAATATATTGGGGCCAGCCAGTGACATGGTCGTTAAGTGGCTGGCTTCCACAGGGCTGACTGCTCGGTTTGAGTTCCAGACCCCGCAGCATGGAAAATGCCCTGGGCACATGTGTGCACGTGCCCCAGATCCCGAGGAGAACAGAGGAGCAGATATTGTGGCATGGCCACGCCTCTGGGGAAACGTCTCACTTTCCTCTCACTTTCTCTCTCTGTCTCTCTCCAGCAAGTGCACATGCTCTAAAGCAAACTAAAAAAGAAAAAAAGTGTTTCTATTTATATATTTGTATGAATATATATTCACTATATGTCTTAGAAGAACTAGGAATGGTTGTATTTTAATTTTAAAAAAGCACTTACATCTTGTAGATAACTCATTCGAGCATTCTAAATTATAAAAGTAAGTTGAGAAATAATATCCAGCACCTACAATATTAAATACACTTTAAAATGGCTTTAAATTATGATTACTAAGGTCCCTTTTAAAATATATATTTTGAATAGCATGCATTTTGCATTCTGAACTTAAAAACGACACTAATGAAATTTGAGTGAGTCATAGATAAAAGTGCTAATTATAGCATTTGATTGAAACAAGACATAAAAAGTAAGAGATAAAATACTGACAAATGTCTCTTAGTGTTTTTGTGGTGGTAAGAGCACATTTTTCAGGTGGGGAACTAGGTTTGGGTTTTATAAACATTAAGTCATTTATTTAGTGGGTCAAGATTTAAACACAAGCCTGTCCAAAAACAATGTTTTACTGACCTATCTGTCAAGAAAAATTATGTAGTCTATTTTTACAGGAATTCCATGTGAGATCCCGGTTTTGCTTTCGTAAGCGGGAGCCGTATTCCCGTGGCCATGCCAAAGCTTCTCTGACCCATTGACTGGATATCCTACCCTTCTTTTTCTATTTTAAATATATATTTTTTTCTTTTAATTTCCTTTAAACAACCAATCACTGTCCATCTCTTAGCTTGTAAGGTGAGTTTTCCAACAGGAATCCATTTCTCCCTGTCCATCTCTTAGCTCGTAGGTGAGTTTTCCAACAGGAATCCATTTCTCGCTGTCCATCTCTTAGCTCGTAGGTGAGTTTTCCAACAGGAATCCATTTCTCCCTGTCCATCTCTTAGCTTGTAGGTGAGTTTTCCAACAGGAATCCATTTCTCGCTGTCCATCTCTTAGCCCGTAGGTGAGTTTTCCAACAGGAATCCATTTCTCGCTGTCCATCTCTTAGCTCGTAAGTGAGTTTTCCAACAGGAATCCATTTCTCCCTGTCCATCTCTTAGCTTGTAAGGTGAGTTTTCCAACATGAATCCATTTCTCACTGTCCATCTCTTAGCTCGTAGGTGAGTTTTCCAACATGAATCCATTTCTCACTGTCCATCTCTTAGCTCGTAGGTGAGTTTTCCAACAGGAATCCATTTCTCGCTGTCCATCTCTTAGCTCATAGGTGAGTTTTCTAACAGGAATCCATTTCTCACTGTCCATCTCTTAGCTTGTAAGGTGAGTTTTCCAACAGGAATCCATTTCTCGCTGTCCATCTCTTAGCTCATAGGTGAGTTTTCCAACAGGAATCCATTTCTCCCTGTCCATCTCTTAGCTCGTAGGTGAGTTTTCCAACAGGAATCCATTTCTCGCTGTCCATCTCTTAGCTCGTAGGTGAGTTTTCCAACAGGAATCCATTTCTCGCTGTCCATCTCTTAGCTCGTAGGTGAGTTTTCCATCATTTCTCCGCAGCCCACTTCTCACCCCTGCACCAAACCTCACTAGCCCTGTTCACAACGGACTCCTGCGCCCCTGCTCCTGCTCTCAGCTCCTCGTCCAGAGCCCGTCCAGCTTCAGGTTGCTTCTGGCTATAGTGAGCTCCCTTAAGAATTTGCCCGGAGATGGCAAAGTGATTACGGCACTGGACTTCCACGTGGCGAATGAAGTTCGAGTCCCGACTTGAAAATCATGCTGTGCACATGTGCGTGCTTGCCCAAAATCCCAGGAAGAGAAAGGAGAAGGGATCACACTGCGGTCATCCCATCCCCTCGGGGGAGGGGTGGGAATGGTGGTAATGTCTCACTTTTCCTCTCAGTGTCTCTTTCTGGCAAGAGTATGCGCTCTACAGCAAAATACTAAAAAAAAAAAAAAAAAAAAAAAAAAAAAAAAAAAAATTCACTGAAATAATTTAATGCAATTATTTAACAGGGAAGAGGAGTGGCACAGAGGCACTGACATCTAGAAAACACAAACTGTGCCTAACACATCCCATTCTCAATATATACAACTATAGCATCATGACATTGCGCATAGCGAAATGGCAGGGAACGTGTCCAAAGATAATTCTCTTCCTCTCTTGTCAGCACTTTTTTTTAACTATAAGAATACTTCCGTGAATTTTGTAAGTCCTTGTTCAACCCAGAAAGTGTGTGTTCAATGGCAGACTTCAAAATTAAAGAAGAATAAAAAATTACTAATAATCTACTACTGAGTATGGAAACATAATGGGAGATTAGTCCATGAGTGAAAAATATTTTTGAAAGGATCTGATATTTCAAAAGTAAGCATTAGAAATGTCAAAAGTTGGGGACCAGCAGTTGACATAATGGCTATGTCACTGGACTCCCATGTAGTTGACCAAGATTCTAGTCCTGGACCCGGTGACTTAAACTCATGCCGGGCACGTGTGTATGTGTGCCCAAGATCCCGAGAGGAGAATGGAGGAGAAGGGATTGCGGTGTGGCCATCCCCCCTGGGGGGTGATTTCTCACTTTCTGTCTCTCTGTCTCTCTCTGTCTTTCTGGCGAGCATACGCACCCTACAGCAAAAAACTTCTCCCCCAAAAAAGTAAATAAATAAAAAAGACACTACTATGGCCCAGTCATAGGGGGTCTTAAAAGAAAAAAAGAAATGTCAAAAGTTATTTGCCATGTAGACAATCTCAGAAAAATAATGAAGAATATTCTGCACCAATAAATAAATAAGAAACAAAATTCTAAGAAAGATGAATTAGTGTGGCCAAAAGCCAATATATCCAATACATTAGAAGAGTAAAGTAATTTTTAAAATAGAAGCTAAAGAGTCTCAATTATGGGGCTGTGTGGAAGGTCTAGAAATTGTTCAGGAGAACCCAGGAGAGAGATCTGCAGGAGAGGTGAAATCTATAATGCAATATGCTGACTAACTGGCATATGTGGAAAATGAATTGAGATTTTCTTAACAGACCTCTTAAAGTTTCATAAAGCAACTCAAAGGATATGTTTTATTTCTAGGAAAATGCCTTTCCTCTTCCCTTTCTCCCTCCCTTCCCTCTTCCTGTTCTGTCTTTCCCGCGTTCTCTTTACAAGCACTCCTCACTGAATGACCGAGCTCCTCTTCTACGACCAGGTTATTGAATGAATTGGTCAATAAGGGAAGAGCTTGATGGCTTGTCCTGTGTTTGGGGAGCCATAAAGCATGCGTTTTCCCATAATCCCATGACACCACAGTAGCATAAATCCGGCATAATCATTTCACTTTCTTTTGAATACCACTATGGGTACACAATAAAGTCCACCTTCGTCAACAAGATACGTAGTCTTCATGACCCAAATGCTTCACGTAGTGAACACTGACAGACCACAGAAGGACAGACAGCCTCAGAAAGGGCATTTCCAGCGCTGAAGAACTGTCTGAAGTCCCGGCAGGCCTTGAGCACCATGGTCATTAAGTGAGAAAGGGCTGTATTTGTTTTCCTATATTTTGGCTTGCACTGTGAAAGGAAAAAGTATTATTGTGAATGGAAAATGAATCCAGTTCAACAACCAAAAATACACATACCTGCTTGATGAGTTGACTGAAATTTAGGTTAGTAGCTGTGTGCAATATGACTGGGAATTACTTTCTGGGAATTACGACAGATTTTTTTTTTTTGCTTCTCTAAATTGCTCTTTGTAGATACATTAATTTAATCATTTGTATTTTCTCCAAGCAATTGAGTGTACATGAGTCTTTGATTATATCAGCACATCATTTCAGTTAGAATGTTCTTGTTTTCTGTGTTTGGTTAATCATATTTTATACTTAAAAAATGTAATTGAGAGAATAGCGCACTATGGTATAAACAGTATTTTATTCCAGTTTTATTGCTGCCAGGCACTTACAGTTTTAGCATCATATTCCTCATTATTTAGATGAAATATGTCACATATGGACGTGCTTCTCACATCACCCATCCCTGTCATTTCACTATGGATTCATTGTGGTGTATTCTGTTCAAACTCAGCAGGCCCTGATTTTGTGACGCTTCCTACCTTGTTCATTGCCCAGGTTACTTCATTTCTGTATCTTGATCTTAGTACTACGATTTTGATTCACTTATAATACTACAACATTATTTTATATTACCTTTCAATTCATTCTGAGTTTTACAAGTCACATTTCCTTCTTCTCCAACTGAGGTCACATCATTTGGAAGCAGGCACTTGCCATTGCGTGTCCAAGTATAATTGTTTTATTTTATTTCCTGTTATCTTGAATTCAATTACCCTGTTGTTCATTTCCCATCTATTTATATTGTTTCAATTTGGTTTTCCAAGGCTCTGTTTCTGTGGATATTACTTTACGATATATGTTTTTCTGATTTCATGGACTTGAATTTCATTTATGTTCAGTACACACACACGCACACACACACACACACACACTCTTCTAGAGAAATTTACTTAACTTTATTTTATGCCTTTTGGTATTTATTTATCAGTTTGGTGGAAGCAATATGTTTAATAATGTACTCTTAACTTGTTTGTTTGTTTGTTTGTCATAGGGCCATAGGGTGTATGTGCTTGCAGGAGAAAGACAGAGAGAGAGAAGGTGAGAAACCCCAGGGGAGATGGCCACGCCACAATCCCTTTACCTCCATTCTCCTCTTGGGATTTTGGTCACACATGCATTTGCACCCAACATGAGCTACAAGACACTGGGTCCAGGACTCAAACTATGAGGTCATCCATGTGGGATCAGTTGCCTTAACCACCATGCCACAGGCTGGCCCAACTTTGCTAGCTACATCCAGGTAGTTTTATTTTAGTCATAAATTCTATCATTATAGGATTTGTATAAATATATTGGGTTGTCAGGAAAGTCAGGAGCATTTTTGCATAGAAAAAGGACCTAATCATTTCTCTTTGGTCACACTTAAAAAAAAATGTGGTCCTTTGTGTCTGAGTTTTTGTTGTTGTTGTTTTAAGTTTGTGCCATAGGACATGTGCACTCACCAGAAAGACAGAGAGAGGGAAAGGGAGAAATCATCCCCCTCCCCCTTGCCAGGGGGATAGCCAAGCCTCAATTCCATCTCCTCCCTTCTCCTCCCGGCATGCACATATATGTGTCCAGCACTCTTTTCAAGCCACCAGATCTGGGACTTGAACCATGGTCTTCCATGTGGAAGTCTAGCACCTTTACCACAATGCCATCTACTGGCCCTTGATTGACTTTTTAAGTAGTCTTTTTTTTCTTTAATAATTTGAAAATTCTATTTATGAGAGAATGCATGTGCTCACAGATGAGAGTGACAGAGAGAGGTGTACCTCACAGGGAATATTCACGCCGTAACCCTTCCTGCAGATGGCCCGCACGTCTGGTCACGTCACTGGCACCCATACCAGGCGCTCCCCGTGACTGAATGGGCTGGGATCGAACCGTGCTTGTCCCGTGCCGACCAGCTTCTCCTAAGGAGCACGTGTCCACTGCACCATGGAGCCAACCCTTTACACACACCGCTGAGCTGATTTCTGTCTACAATAGTACAATGATATTGATCTGAACAAGCACGTTTGCTAAATATCACAGCTGATCATAGGTGAAGATATTATTGTATTTCCAATTTCATTCCAAATTTTCCTTTTGCATTATTAAAGAGAAATCTAATACTTGCCTTAGATTTCTTTTGTAATCTCTCAATTTGAATCAAGTAAATGAAATGATAGCCTTTTACTTTATCTTTTACAGCGAGACATTTTAATTATGCTTGACTTTTATAGCAGTTAACTGTGTGCCTCGGAGATCAGGGCAGGGCAGCAGGTGGTATGGTGGTTAAGGCACTGGACTCCCATATGAATGGTTGGAGTCCCAGACCTTGTGACTTTTCCCTCCTCTCTCTATCTCCCTCTCTCTCTGTCTCTCTCTGGTAAGCATACGTACCCTGTAGCAAATTAAAAATAAATAATAATAATAATGACAAAATAAAAAAATAAGTCAGGGCAAAGTATTAGGTATGTGTAATTGACACAATAAGCATGACTTCTTACACGCTGAGGCCAGAAACATTCATTGGAATCTTAACGGCACTTACACAGAAGCTTCATGTTCACATCTTTTGTGGACTTCTAATTTTCTAAAGACAGTGATAGAGATTCCTAATGATTTTAGGACTTTGTGATATAACTATAGATGCTTTTAAATGCTTTGAGATATAAACACTCTATGAATAAATACGGCTGCCTACATCATTTCCCACGCATGTCAATGGACTCATCTAGAGCACGGTATTCAGTAGACTTTATGTGTTTCATGTTTTCTAGACTTTGATGGTGGCCATTAGTGACAGTAAGACTTAAAATGAGCCCAGAAGATTGGGAAATAATTTTAAAAGTTTTCAAATTTTGGAGCCAGCAGTTGGCGTAATGGTTATGTTGCTGGATTCCCATGTAGTTAACCGCAGCTCAAATCCTAGAGCTGGTGGCTTAAACTCATGCTGAGTGCATGTGCATGCGCGTCCAAAATCTGGATAGGGGAATAGAGGAGAAAGCGTGGCCATCCCCCGCCCAGGGAATGTCCTTATTTTCTGTCTCTCTGTCTCTGCCTGTCTGGTGAGTGCATGCACCCTCTAGCAAAAACAAGTTCTTAAATCTTGAATAATGTAAATTTAAATATGTACGTATGGCTAGTGGCTTCTGCAGTGACGGAATTGTACTAAAGAAATGCATTTCATTTCTGTCATTTGGGAACCGTGAATATTGTTTTTCAGCCCGCGTTGTCATCAGGACAACCCAAAGGGGTCAATGTTGATAATGTCTACGTGACTTTACAGCAAATAAAAACTCTGCTAGCTTGCTTCAGGAATTTGAGATGGGTAGCTTACCTTTTTATTTCATCCATAACTGAGAATATTAATTTCACTATCATTGATTAGCGACAGAGCATCTTCTTTCTGAGAAAGCGAGACTGCAATGTGACAAGGACAAGAACTAGTGGCAATCCCGCAGGGAAGGAAACGTTAAGTCGGCATTTTATTGTTGGTCTCAACTGAGAGCGGGCTAAGAAGAAAGAAAGAAGTGCCAGAAAAGATGAGTTTCAGTAAAGAACTACGGTACCTTTGGCGTGTCTGCATTGCTCAGCGAGTGAGTAGAAGGGGGTGCGTAAGAACCCCACACGTCTGCATCTGCCATTTCTTAATGGAAGCTTTTATAATCAATATGATACGAATTTTACTTCAAAGTCTTAGTATACAAAATGGCCCTTTGGGACCAGCAGTTGGTGTAATGTCACTGGACTCCCATGTAGTCGACTGCAGTTCGAGTCCCAGACCCGGTAGCTTAAACTCACGCTGAGCGCATGTGCGTGAGTGCCCATGATCTTTAGAGGAGAATGGAGGAGAAGGGACTATGGTGCGGCCATCTCCCCTGGGGAGTTATTTCTGTCTCTCTGTCTCTGTCTTTCTGGCGTGTGCACGTGCCCTATAACAAAAACCTCTCCAAAAAGAAAATAGCCCTTTGAAATGTATGATAAACTAGCACAAAACAGGTATGTTCATATTTAGGTCCCATATGCAACAGAAAACTTGGCAAGAGTCTCAAGTGGTAAAAAGAACAAACATTGTCATTTAATAATGGTCAAGGTATTACATAGGAAGACAACTTTATCGGCTCTGAATGGTTTCTGAAAACATGTCAAACATTTAGGTGAAAATATCTGATAAAATTCAGGTTGGAAACGCCTTCAAAAGTTAGAGACAGACTTCCAGTTTTAGCTACAACATGGAAAGAATTTGGAAGTTGTCATCCTCACATGCAAAAGAAAAAGATGAACACACAGAAAAGCAGCGATTTTTCCCGGACCCGTCAGAGACGTGTGTCTGCAGGCAGACCGTCAGCCTGAAAGCCAGAGAGCGCAATTCCACGTCAGAGCAGAGGCCTGCTGAACTGGAGCATGTGCCCAGGGAACCAGACCGGCAGGAGCAGGTGCGTGGTAATTAAACAGATCGCTGCAGGCCGAACATGGCCTAGGCTGCAGAGAAACTTCCGAATTAAGAAAATCCCACCCTCCATCAGCTTCCCCTCCAGGAACCTTATCAGATTCTCAGTAAGGAGAATCAAAGAAGGGGCCCTGTGTGGCTTGGCAGCGGGAAGGAGAGGAAATATTTGTGAAATAGGCCCCAAGCCTTCTCCACAGCCAGGGCTTCCTCACCAGGTGAAAGTCTCCATCAGACCCTTATCCTGGAAACAGGGCACTGCGCCTTCTTCTGCCCACCATAGACTTTGTTTCACCAAAGTGCATGGAGAAAAGCTGGGCCACGGGAAAACGACTTGAGGCCAGAAGCCGAGGCCAGGACCACTCAAAGCAGACATGTGATCCGAGAGTATAGAATGCTTCCTGGCCTCCGTACTTTAGTGGTCTCTCTCTTGCAAAACCCCAAGACCAGAAACCAAAATAAGGACATTGGAGGAAGTCGAAGTTTCTGGGACCTAGGGACCAGCAGATGGCATAATTGTTGCATCACTGGACTCCCAGGTTGTCGACCGCACTTCGAGTTCCAAACCCTGCGGCTTAAAACTCATGCTGGGCGCGTGTGCATGCGTGCCCAAAATCCCAAGAAGAGAATGGAGGAGAAAGACTTGTAGCGTGGCCATCCCACCGGGGGGTGGGGGGGGTGGGGTGGGGGGGTGATTTGTCTCTTTCTGCCTCTCTGTCTCTCTCTGTCTCTCCGGAGAGCAAATGTGCCCTACAGGAAAATCACTGCCTCTCCCCCAAAAATTTTCTGGGACCTATATCGACAATGAACTTTTTTTTTTAAGTTTCTGTATGTTTTTATGAGGGTAGGAGACAGAGAAGCACCCTCCCTGTGTTTTCTAAACTGTGACCTTCACCCCAGTCTTCCCAGCCAAACACAGAATACGTCCAGCTTTCAACAAAAATTGAAAAGGGAAAACAAGCCTTCTAAAGGGAAAACAGAAGTCTTAGAACTGAACTTAGACATGACATAGCAATTGGAATGATCTGATGAGGAGTTTAAAAAACTACAGTGTTACCAAAAAAAGCAAAAGCAAAAACAAAAACAAAAACAAAAAAACAAACAAACAAAAAAGCTCCAGAGTTTGATGGAAACGTAATGCATGTTTTTGAAAACCTGTAGTGTGTGCCATGGAGCCGTACAACGATGAAATGTGCTGAGGTGCACATCATGCTGGGGAAAGTCTCTACAGTCTAAATGATGTGCACTGGTTGAATGTATAAACAATAGTAATAATAAAGAAAAAAGAAAAGAGAAAATAATTAAACGTGAAGAAGAAATTTTAAAAACATAGTGTGTTAATACTCTTTAAGTTACTGAAACTTGAATTTGGAACAGAGAGAAAGGGTAAGAATGCCTTTCTCCTGTTTTATGAAATAGTATCGAAAGTAATAATTCTAACATCTGTGAACTCACTGTATATGTACACAGTCATTGGCAGATGTGCCAATAGTATTTTTATTTGTACCCAAACTTTAACTTTTCTTACTTTATTACTTGGTTGAGAACTGTGATAAGTACTGAAGCAGGGTGATGAGAGGCAGCAGAGTCATCACATCTTCAAGTCTTGTGTGAGGTATATTTCCAAATATAAGAAAAATTCATGGAAAATGAAATTATGGCACAGTTTATTTGGCTGCAAAAATGTTCGAAATCCATAGTTTTTTCATAATATATATTTTCAATGAACTTTTTTAAAACCTCTTGAATATACTAATAATGTGAGCTTAAGGAGTCGTCCTTCTTTTATTTTTATGCCAATGGGTACAAGCATGAGAGAGAGGGGGAGGGAGAGAGGGAGAGAGAGAGGAGACACACCACCACCCCCGAGGCCTGGTTATGCTGCAATCCCTTCTGCTCTAATTCCCTATCCCGTCAGTATCCTGGGCACATGCGCGTGTGATGGACATGTCTCTCCAAGTGCTGGGTAGGACTCCACCTGCTGGCCCTGTAGGACCTGGCTCCTCTGTGCAGGCCTTCACCCCTGTGCTGCAGGCTGGCCCATCGGTGCCCTTTTATGTCTATGGCTGTCAGCTTCTCTCTCTCCCTCCCTCTGCATTTTGAAGTTTTCAAATGCTTTACTTCATCTATGGTGTGAAATGTTTGAGTTTTCTCGTGTACTTTGGTCCTGTGGTAACTTAAATTGATTTTCTGTTTTTAAGAAAGACTGAGTTTATAAAGCCTAAGTCATGACATACTCTTTTTACCTATTTCTAGATTAGAGTTGCCAGAAGTTTAAGATTTTAGCGTCCATGTCGGTGAGAGATCTCGTTTCTTCCTTTAGAAAATCGTCAGTGTTTGAGGGGAAGAACGAATGCCTCAGCTAGGAGCCGCGCTGTCGGGGCCCACTCCTGCACACGGCTGATGTCCCTGCCCCACCCTGCACCAGCTAGGAGCCGCGCTGTCGGGGCCCACTCCTGCACACGGCTGATGTCCCTGCCCCACCCTGCACCAGCTAGGAGCCGCGCTGTCGGGGCCCACTCCTGCACACGGCTGATGTCCCTGCCCCACCCTGCACCAGCTAGGAGCTGCGCTGTCGGGGCCCACTCCTGCACACGGCTGATGTCCCTGCCCCACCCTGCACCAGCTAGGAGCCGCGCTGTCACTCCTGCACACGGCTGATGTCCACCCTGCACTAGGAGCACTCCTGCACACGGCTGATGTCCCTGCCCCACCGCCCTGCACCAGCTAGGAGCCGGGCTGTCGGGGCCCACTCCTGCACACGGCTGATGTCCCTGCCCCACCGCCCTGCACTCAGCTAGGAGCCGTGCTGTCGGGGCCCACTCCTGCACACGGCTGGTGTTCCCTGCTCCACCCGCCCGGCACCAGCAGGCCACCCAGGCGTCATAGCCCGGCTCTGGGTCAGCTCTGCTTTCTGGTTCCATTACGCGTAATTATTTTATGACAAGTTGATAAGGGGAACAAAATGAGAAGTACAACGTTGGGCCAGCAGGTGGCATGGTGGTGAAGGCTATCGCCAGGTGGCATGGTGGATGAGCCTGTGGTTTGAGTCTCCAAAATATATCGCGTGGTTATGACTGCATGCCCGAAATGCCAAGAGGAGGATGAGGGAAAAGGGATTGCAGTGTGGCCATTCTCCCCAGAGGGGGATTTCTCACTTTCTGCTCTCTTTGGCAAGCGTGCCTTATGGAAAAATCTAAAAAGAAAGAAGTTCCCCTTGTGCTGTGTTGGTCTCGTTCATCCTCTGCTGCTATTATTTACCTCCAGAGCGTGGCACAGTCACCCTCCGCTCCCGTTGGTCCCTGGGGTGGTTTGGCAGTTGGTACAAAGCCACCCTAGAAACCTTATCACGGATGCATCCGGGGTTCTCCCTGAAACATGTGCCCGAAGCAATTGTTGGCAACCTTGGGGGTGGGGTCATCTGCCTTGGGCTCCAGAGCGGTGGTGCCTCAGGACGGGGCCTGCGGCGACACCCGGGCCATGTGTTTCTCTCAGGGCTTTTGAGAGAAGCCAAAG
Organism: Tupaia tana; assembly: GCA_026018925.1. Classification (NCBI taxonomy): domain Eukaryota; kingdom Metazoa; phylum Chordata; class Mammalia; order Scandentia; family Tupaiidae; genus Tupaia; species Tupaia tana. The sequence goes on from JAKSZU010000012.1 coordinate 67,290,971, forward strand.
TTCGTGGTGGCATCACTTGCTCCTCCCAGCGACCCAGCAAAGGGAGCAGGACAGATGGCATTTGCTGGTAATGCCACTGGGCCGACTGGGAAGTCCCCGGATGTGAACCCCGGACTCCCTGAGCTGTCTGCCCATGACTGTGCTGTGACCGGGGCTGGCCGAGTGTGAAGATGCTGATCTCTCAAAGCAAACACTTTAAATCACAAGAAGGAGGGAGACATTTTCACAGAGCCTCTTCTACTAGCTCTCTCCTCTTTCCCCCCTCCTCCTCCATTTCTGCAAGTTGAAAATTAAAAAGCCATGGACTCTCACCGTGTGTTGGTAGAGGTGAAGGGCATGGCCACCTGGACAGGCTGCTGTGTCTGGTGAAGCAACGACCCAGCAGTCCCACTCCTAGGAATAACCCAGCAAACGTGCACGGCTCTGTGTATCCTAGACTGGTCTCAGCAGCGTTGCTCACCGTGGCCCAGACAGAAACTTGGCGAGTGTCCGTCAGCAGCAGAGTGGCTGAGTACCGGGAGATGCACTTACTCCGGCTGCACTGCAGCTGTGGGTGGATGAAATGCGACTCCATGCCCAATCACACATCAACCTCACAGGCATCACGCTGAACAGAAAGAGCCAGAAGTCAGGGACGAAGCATTGCATGTTTTTGTGCCTGAACCCATTACGTAAAGTTAAAAATAAGAACAGTGCTTACTGATGTTGGGAGACAGTGGGGAGGCGTGGGCCTGACGAGGCCGCATGGGCGGCGGGGGTGCTGGCAATGTTGGACTTGTCCTGGGGCGGATGGCCCTTGTCCGTGTGCATGTTTCCTGTAAGCACCCTGACCTTCAGTAGTATTACAACTATAAAAATAATAACATAAAGCCCATGGAGATAACATAGACGGTCATGGACCACAGACTGGCACTGCCCTCACCCTGACAGCGTACCCAGTGGGGGTCTCTGGAGGCCAGAAAGCCTCTCCCCCTGGGCTCGGTGTGCACATACACTTCGTGAGGTCTGCACAGCAGAGACGGCACAGCACTGCATTCCTAACGCGTATCGCCATGGTCAGGTGATTCGTCACTGTGTAATAAGCTCAGCGGAAGTCGTAAACAGCATGTAGTGATGGATGGGAACAAACAGAGATGAGAAAAATTCAAAACTTAGCCAAGGGCCAGCTACACAGGCCCAGCAGTGATGCAAGCTCTGAAATGCTGGTCCCACAGGAAGGTGTGGATTGTGGCTCGGGTCTTGGTGCACACAGGCCATGATACGGGCTGGCTCGGCTGGAGTTGGATCACGGCGTGAGAGCCCTGTGGAGAGGCCTGTCTCTCTCTCTCTCTGTCTCTCTCATAAAGAAATACACTTTATAAAAAAATAGTGAGTCTACTATGTCTGATTGCATAACTTTTTATCACTAAATTCCTTGTGAAAATTTGCATAATACTGTCTTGAGAACGAAAGGAGGTACGCTGACAATGACATTCCCTGACATTTAACAACATCAGAGCTTGTGCGTATTGTCAATTATCGCATTAGTCCCACACCAGATCTGGGATATAGAAAACCAGGCAGTGTCATCGTCATCGCCGAGGATTTGGAGGCTGTATTAGTCAGCCAAAGCTAAGTTATGTTGTGCTAACAAATGGCACCAGAATCTCAATGGATCACATTAGTACAGGTTTGCTTTTCTGCTAGGTGACAGGTTTCCTCACAGGTGTGACTTGGACTCCTCATTCTAAGACAGCTAGCTGAAAATACCCAGGACATTGCCTTTGTCCTGGGAGACAAAAATAGCACTGATACAAGCATGTGATTGCTCTTAAAATTTCTGAGGAATATGCCCTTTTCCTTTACTTTACATCAGCAAAATCAAGTGTCTTGATTAAGACTGTCATCTCTGTAAGGGACTTTTTTTTTTAAAGAATTATTTTACTTTACTTTCTTTATTATTACTATCATTATTATTTTCCAGTTTGATCAGAGAGAGAGAGAGAGAGAAGTGAGAAAGCAAGCCACCAGGTCCAAGACTTGAACCATGGTCGGCCACGTGGGAGTCCAGCGGCTTTAACCACCATGCCACTTGCCGGCCCCTGTAAGGGACTTTATTTCCTCCGCAAGGCAGGGCTCAGCAGGGAGGAACTGGCTACAATTATTCAAAATGTAGCACAGTTTGCCACAGACATTAGGCTTATCCAGAAAATGTGGTGGCACCAATTTATTCTAACTTCTCTGATTTTAAGCCTATTGCTGGTATTACGCATCAATGAGAAAATCAAACGTGACATAGAACTTTAGACAATAGAATCAAATCATTGTAATTTTATTTCATAAATTCAGCATATAAACACCTAATTGCTCTATCATTTGAGAGTAGTATCTGCTACATATTTTTTGATAAGTCAAATGAAAATTTTACTTTTTTTGTGTAGTAAGAATTTTGAGGCAAATAGAAAAAGAAAAACCCTTAATGTTCTCGACTACATTTTAATAAACCTTATATTCATGATAAATACAAAATTACTTTATCTACTACTTAGAAATTTCATTTTATAAACTGTATTGATTTTAAAAAAAAGAAAATGGGATTAAGGAAAAAATACATGATTAATATTTTTAAGTAAGGGCTAGAAAGAAAACAAGAGAAATATAATATTTTAATCAAACAGCACAAAATAAGGAGCTATTTAATAGCTATGTTGGCTATAAATGGGCAAGTAATCATGTAAAAATAGTATTACGGCAGATTTAAAAAGAAAGGAAAAGCAATCCAGTGAAATCCAGTTATGTACTGTTCGCAAGTGACTCGTGGGAAACTCAAGCAGGGGTCAGAGAGTGCGCGTCGTACTCCAGCTGGGCGCATGGGGAGTTCTGGGCCTGCGTTCCGGGCCCTCCCTGAGCACGGCGTGCCTGTCCGTGATCTGAGGGATTCACGTGGCCGGAGGCTCCTGTTGGCTTGTCTCTCTGTCTCTATTTTTGTCTCATGGAAACAATACGTAAGTAAATTTTAAAAGCATAATCATAAAAGAGGAGTGAAAATAAAAGGACAAGAGAGGAAGATGCTAGATACACTGAAAGTAAAATGGAAAAGCTGTAAGTATGATATCAGATGCAGTATACGTCCATGTAAAAGCAATGACAGGGACAGGGAGGGCCACTTCAACATCACGAGTTAAACCGGATACGTGCAGTTTTAGATTTGCATATAGCTCATAAATAGTGCCAGAGTGCGCACGGTAAAGATTAGTGAAATTGTGAGGAGAAATGGAGACAAAATGATAACAGCTATGTTTAAATAACTTTCTCAGTAATTGATATGACAGCAATTGCTATCGCATCAACAACAATACAAAAAGTTTGAAAACACTGGTCAATAAGATTGACCATGGAATGGTCAATGCATGGAATAGAGAGGTCAGAAAGTGACCATAAATATAAGGAGAGAGATTTTGAGTTTTCAACAAATGCTGCTACAAAAATTACTTTCCCATATGGAAAAATATCCTACTGTCTACATGGAAAACTGAACTATTTTCCAATACCTTACCATAAGACTAAAGTGTAAATAGAAGACATTAAAACTTTGAAAACTAGCAAAGGACTACCTTTACGTTCTCTGGTGCAGAAGGAATTCTTGAGTTAGATACTTTAAGAAAAACACCACTGGGGACTAGCAGGTGGTGCAGTGGTTACGGTGCTGGACCCCCGCTTGGCTGACCGCCCCTGGAGTCCTGGACCTGGTGGCTTGAAACTCACGCCAGGTACATATGCGTGCATGCCCCAAATCCCGAGTGGAGAATAGAGGAGAAGGGATTACAGTATGGTCATCCCCGCCCCCGTGGGGGGGGCTGATTTCTCACTTTCTCTCTCTCTGTCTCTGTGTCCTGGTGAGCACACATGCCCTATAGCAACTGCAACAAAAAAAGGCAAGAAAGAAAGGAAGAGGAAAGAAAAAGAAAGAAGAAAGAAAGAAAGACCTTACTAAAAAGGGAATAACTGCAACCAGCAGTTAGCGTAATGGCTATGTCGCTGGACTCCCACGTAATAGACCGCAGTTCACGTCCCGGACCCGGTGGCGTAAACTCACGCCGGGCACGTGTGCGTGTGTGTCCAAGGTTCCAAAAGGAGAATGAAGGAGAAGGGATTGCGGTGTGGCCATCCCCTCTGGGAGGTGATTTCTCGCTTTCTATCTCTCTGTCTCTCTCTCTCTCTTTCTGGCGAGTATATGTGCCCTATAGCAAAAACCTCTCCAAAAAAAGAAAAATAAATAAATAAAAAGGGAATAACTTATCATTTAACCAAATAAATATTATAAAATTTGGTTCTGTTAATGTTGCATAAATATTGTGAAAGAGATAAGCCATGAAGTGGGAGAGCATATTTGTGAAACACATGACAAACTGATAATTAAAACAACCATAATGTCTATGAATCAGTAAGAAACAATGAGTAACAACAGAAAAGAAAAAAAGAAAAAGAAAACTGTGTTCACAAATTCTTCACAGACAAGGAAATCCGTGGTGCTAGATGGTGGTGCCATGTGGTAAAACGTGATACTCTGAAAGGCGACCCACGTGAGAACACTCCAGGGTCAAGTGCAGAGGCCTCCCTGCGGACCTGGGCGCAGTGGCTCTGCACTGCCCCACCCAGTGCTTGTTGGTCTGCAGTGGAATGCGGTGTCGAGGCCTGCTGAGGGTCCTCTCTGTCTGTCTGCCTCTCTCTTTTTCACTCATGGAAAAGAAAAAAATAAAATTTTAGCAAATAAATCTAAGTCATCTATAAATATATTAAAATCATGTGCCAATAATTTAGTAACCTGGATACATACAAAGTAAAATTAAAATGGGATAGTATTGCACATAGTTTAGCAGAAACAAGTTAATAAAACCATAAATAAGTACTAATGAGATTATTGATCAATGGAAACCTTCATCTACAGCTGTAAGGGGTGTAAATTTATATACCACCGTGAAAGAAACTAAAGCCACATGTAGTGAAGTTGAATATCACGCATCTCATCTCCCAGGGATCCTACTCCTAGGTGCACACACCTGAGAGACGTTTTGCATATTGGTAACACGAGAAAGGTACGAAGCGTTCATAGCAGCCCACGTGTCGATCCATAATAGATTGTAGGGTATGTTCACAACATGGGGTTTCAGAGCGCAGCATGCGTGAATGCGATAAATGTAATGCTAAGTAAAATCAGCAAGCGTGATTTTATATTTATAAAGCTCAAAAACAGGCACTTCTAAATAATGTAATTTTAGAAACACTAATATCAAAAACTAGGGTGGTGTTTGCCTTACGTTGGAACAGAAACATGTAATTTTGAAACAGCAGGCAGTAGGCTTCTATGATATTAGCAATATTCTGTTATAAACCAAATTAATTACTACCTGGATGTTTAATAGGTAACAGCTTATTTTAAAATTAAATTAAATTTGTTTGTTTATTCATTTATTTTCATTTAATCACATATGTCTTTACAACATATGTTTTTTTCCAGCATGAATAACATGCATATCAGTCAGGGCAAAGATATTACTATTTACATTATCGTCAGTAAATAGCTTCTCCTTTTTTGTCAATTAAACATACTTTTACTTCTTTTCTTTCTCTGCTCCCCTCCGTCCCGTCCATATGAAACTGTTTTTTCACATTTTATTGATTCACAAAAGATCTTAAACTAAAAATATGGACAAGGCTAAAATCTAGAGACAAATGCACTGTAATTTTCTTCCGAAACATTTTACTGAAGAGAGGTAAAAGTAACACTCCTAAACTCCGTAGTCTGCGCACACTTTTTGGTAGTCAGCGACACCCTCACAGTGCACGGGTGTCAAGCCCCGCTGTGGAGGTGAGGTGGTAGGGAGCCGTTGTGTGCTGGAGCCGTGTGGGAAGGCCCCACCTGACGCCAGGTCGCTGAACGTGCCTGCTGTGCCCGGGATCCCGGCGGGCTGGAAGGGTGGCGTGCGGCCTCGGCATTGCGAGACCCTGTCAGGGGTGCTTATCGCTCTCTTTTTCTTTCATGCAGAAAATAAACTTTATAGATAGACACACACACACTACAAGCAGTATTCTCTAATTTGCATGATATAAATGATTATTGTCTATTTCATACACATTATACAAGATGTTAGGGAAAGGATATGGACACACAATTTGATCACACAGGCTTCAAATAGTTCTTTTTTTTTTTTTTTTTTTTTTGGAGAGGTTTTCGCTATAGGGCGCGTGCGCTCGCCAGACAGACAGAAAGAGACAGAGAGACAGAAAGCGAGAAATCACCCCCCAGGGGGGATGGTCATGCCACAATCCCTTCTCCTCCATTCTCCTCTCGGGATCTTGGGCACGCACGCACACGCGCCCGGCGTGAGTTTTAAGCCACCGGGTCCGGGACGCGAACCATGGTCGACTACGTGGGAGTCCAGCGACATAGCCATTATCAAATTGTTTTTCTATCATGGTCTAGATTTGGATTTTGGGAACGTTGGACTCTTCATGGATAAAACAAGCCTAGGATCATTATCAGGACTCAATTAGTTAAAAAAAATAATAAAGTTAATGCTTTATGTTCCCAAACATATATCTTTTACAGTTTTTAAAAAATTGATTTCTTCCATGAGAAAGAGGACAGAGGGGAATTCCCAAAGGGCCCCACACTGTGACGGCGCTCAGCCCAGTCAGGCGCACCTGCGCATGCCTGTCAGGTACGGGATGCCCTGGGGTGTGAACTCAGGACCTCCAGGGTGTGTGCTGCATTACCGCTGGGCTCCTGGCTCCCTGCTTTCATTCACAGTATTTTCTTCTCACTCATTCAGGACAAAAGTGGACAAATGAGCCCTTCCCTCGGACCCCCTCATTCTTCTCACTTCGATGTCTGACTCCAGGTCACTCTACTCCTCAAGGCTCACGGACTCTGCCCTCTACGCTTAGTGGCCTTACCTTTAGGCTCCTCTAATCTCTAACCTGTATTTCCATGGCTTTGAGTTTGGTGTTCTTAGCTCAGGTTTCGTATTCATTCACTCACTCACTCGCTCTTACTCACTGATACACAGGTAGTGCTCCCCAAACTGCACGCCCGTCAATATATCTGCACCCTTTAAACGTTCGAATGACGGGCCAGTCGGTGACGCAGGAGTCAAGGAGGCTGGACGCCACAGGAGCAGCTGTGCAGTCCCAGGCCTGGACCCAGGGGCTTGAAAGCACGCCTGCATCTGTGCGTGCCTACCCACAACCCTCAGAGGAGAATGCAGAAGGGGTTGTGCTTTGGCCAGGGCTCAGGTACGTGAACCCTATAGCAAAATTACTTAACTAAATTCTTCAAGTGACTAATTGTCACTAAGTGATGTTTCCATTTCTATTCCACTTTTTAAAATAAAAATATTTATCCAGGTGCCCATCCTTCACCCGTCCATTAATCCATCCAGTATCTGCTTACCTAGGAACGGTCATGGTTCACCCTGTTACCGACTGCGTTATACTTGGGAAATGGAACTGTTAAGGCCATCATAGATGAAGGAAGTATGCTTCCATTAGTCCTCGAATTATCTCTGAAACCTAAGCGTGCGTTTTCCTCTCTCTAGCCCTTTTTTCCTTCATGATATCGGGAGAGGAACGCTGAAACCCATTTTGCTGTCAAACGCTCTAGGTGGGCTGTGTCTCCACCATCCTTCCCTCCTGGTACTTGCCTTCCCAAGTGTGGATTCTGCCCGCCCCGTGGTCTACAGGACCCTTCCCAGTGGTGAGCTTTACTCCCCCGTCTTCCTTCAGAGATCTCTGCCAGCAAACCCATTTCATTATGTTTACATTTCTGTTTGACTTGAGTATCACAGCTGTTGGGGTAGGGGCTGGCAAGCACGTACCCACATTCCCACCAGCTAAACAGGAGCTGTTGGTATTCAGGGCATCTGAGTGGCTGGGAGCGCGGCCCGGATTAATCCACTACACGTGCTATTTTACACGTCTAAGGTAAACTTATTCACTTGGTAATTTTGAAGATTTACCAAGTTTTAATTTCCTTTTGTCTCACTTATCAATAGACTCTATCTTCGAAAAATACTTATTCTCGGGACCAACAGGTGCTGTAATGGTTACATTGCTGGGCTCCCACGTAGTTGACCGTGGTTTGAGTCCTGAACCAGGCAGCTTAAAACTCACACCAAGCGTGTGTGTGTGTGTGTGTGTGTGTGTGCCCAAGATCCTGAGAGGAAAATGGAGAAGGGGTTGTGACATGGCCATCCTCCCCGGGGGGGGGGGGGGGGGGGGGGCGGGGATTTTTCACTGTCTCTCCAGTGAGTGTGCACACCCTATAGCAAAAATCTCTCTCTAAAATACACACACACACACACACACACACACACACATATCTTTTTTCAAGCCTTATGTATTTTCTACCTCTCTCTTTTTTTTTTTTTTTTTTTTTTTTTTCTTTTTTTGGGAGAGGTTTTTGCTATAGGGCGCGTGCGCTCGCCAGACAGACAGAGAGAGACAGAGAGATAGAAAGCAGGAAATCACCCCCCAGGGGGGATGGCCACGCCGCAATCCCTTCTCCTCCATTCTCCTCTCGGGATCTTGGGCACGCACGCACACGCGCCCGGCGTGAGTTTAAGCCACCGGGTCCGGGACGCGAACTGCGGTCGACTACGTGGGAGTCCAGCGACATAGCCATTACGCTAACTGCTGGTCCCTACCTCTCTCTTTTGAGGATCGTGCAGCCTGCCTTGTTTCCTGTATAGTCCGGCACATTTTAGAAGTGCAGTAAACATCGGAATAATAACTCCACGTGTGCGTCGTGGTCTGATAGCTTTCTTTCTCTCCCCAAGATAGCTCTAGAAGCAAGAACTTCAAGTGAAATAATTTCATAATCAATGACAGTTAAACATACACTCTATAAAACCTATTTTCCCTGTCTGTGGAGTTTATGAGCTACCACACGTATTCAGGAAAATAATCTGGAGTAACACACGGGATGTTGTATAAAAAGTACTGACATCTCTGACTGTATTTCAGGTAATAGAGCAACCTGGTCTCCCACTCGTAGGGACCTGAGAGAACCGGCTTTTGTATACCGCTCTGGTCAGAGTTCTGTATATGTATATGTAATATGTATAACATATTCGTTATACACCTTTGTTCACATCTTTGTGCTTCTACCTTATAGTAAGACAGAATTCTGAATTCTGAATTCTGATGCTACAAAATTCAGATCTTCCATCCTAAATGCTCCAACCAGTTGGACTGCATTATCTGATCTGGAGACATTCTGCTCTGTGGATTGTCTACACTAGTGAGCAAAGATCTCTGAATAGACTCCTTCTGAGACTCACTGATGAAATTTCAGGGTTGAATACAATGGAACAAATCACCACATTTTTTTTTTTTTTTTTTTTTTTTTTTTTGACCATGGCATTTTCTTACGATTACTTAGAAAAGTAACTGGGAGAAGAGCAGAATTTTGAAAGCATTTTCTATATTGGCATAAGTCCCTTTCATTCAAGAAAGTCATATCATTAACTACTCTACAGTCAGTAGATTTTCCTCTGATTCTTATTGTGCTTTTATAAAACAGTTCCATGTAGAAAATTGAGATGACTTCCTATCGATAGCCTGCCCACAGCAGAGCCACGCAGGGCTGCTTTCTTTCAGCAGGACGTTTGGGGAGAAAAGACACCTGTCTGTCTGTCCATCGTACGCACGAGGAGATTAACACTCTGGGTCATTTGCACACCCTGGTTGAGATGTTGGGAAAGTGAGGAATAATGAATCCTACTTTGCATTCACTCCCCACCTGAAACACATTTATTTTCCCAGGGAATGAAGCTAGGCCTCATTTCCTCCTCTCACCTTGATGATTATGAACTTTTTACACAACCAAATTTCCTACTGATTATAATTTGATGAAGAAAATGTCAGAAAAATTAGATCAAATCAAAATGGCATTTCTTGGGAGAGTATACATATACATAAGCTCCCATGCCTCGTACACTAGGTCCCTGAGCCAAGTGACTTGTGGTGCAGAACGCGGCGGGCTGAAGCCACGCTTGCTAGTGGGGAGAGGCCCACCTACTCTTAGTGTCCTCCCAAAGCCTTTGCTGAAGCGCTCGCCACCCAGCCCCCACCCATACGCACATGCTGTCTGTGAATGAGTGTGGCACAGCTGGTCTCCACAGCCAGAAACCCTCTGCTCCCGGGAGTGTGGGTTCTGGGGCCACAGAGGGTTGGCAGGAAAACGTGCTCTCCCTACCGTCTCTTACCTGCTGTGGAGACCCGCTCCACCCGTCAGGTGATGTGTCGAAATGAAACTGCAGGTCTGTTCACGTGTGGGAAAAGCGCGAACTCGCGGCGTACCTGTGTTGGGTTCCTCCATCTGTTTCTCTTCATTCCGTGTTTTTAACGTCCCAGTCCTCTGGTAATTCCTCGGACCATGTACGATGTAATAAGTCGAATTGCAGGCTCTAATTCTGATTTTTTTTTGAGGGGGGGTCTTTCTAAGGAGCAGAGCTAAATGTCCAATTTGCATGGTTTTCCCTTGATTTCCTCAATGGATGAAATCTCAAAGAGAAATGTATTAAATCTCTCTCCTATTTACAGGTATGATGTCATGAATTCTGCTGCATTTCCGGGTCATCTGTATGAGACACATGATTTAAAAGGTGCACTATATTCAAAAGTATTATTTCAAGAGAGGCTGATTTTGAGTTATTATGTCATTTGAAGAAAATTAATGTATTTACCAAATTCAATGTTTTCACACTCTTATTTTTATTGCAAGAATAAAAACAAAGAGTTTGATATTTAAATATGACATGATAATATAATAATTTATTATTTTTTTAAGATAAAGTCTCTATTTTACAATCCTCCTAGCTCAGCCTTCTGGAGCTTACAGGCTTGGTCTGGGCCAGGAATCAAACCAGGCCTCCAGCGTGGCCCCAGTCTGTCCAGCAGCAGGGACTCGTGCACACACCTTGGCTGAACTCAACTATTTTGTGTGTGTATGTGTGTGTGTATATATATATATATATATATGTGTATGTGTGTGTGTGTGTGTGTATACACACTTATACACACACACACATACACATATATAGATATACCTTTTTTTCTTTTTTGAGAGAGATTTTTTCTTTTTTGAGAGAGATTTTTGCTGTAGGGTGTGTACATTCACTGGAGACACAGAGACAAACAGAGAGAGAAAATGAGAACTCACCCCCCAGCAGGGTAGCCACACCACAATCCCTTCTCCTCCGTTCTCCTCTTGGGATTTTGGGCGCACACCAACCCAGAATGAGTTTCAAGCTGCCGTGTCTGGGACTAGAGCCGTGGTTAGCTCTGTGGAAGTCCAGTGTCATCACTACTATACCACCTGCTGGCCCTCCAATTACAGTATTTTAATTGCATAATTTCGAAAGCTCACCAGTGTACTCACTGGAATGAACCCTTCCCGTTTTCCCTCAGATGCACACATGCGGAGCTTTATTGCCCAATGCCTGTACGTCCATGCAGCTGGGCGTTACTTCTAACCACATCGTGACACCTGTTAAATGCATCGCCCTCTCTGCGTGCATGTTTGAACTTTACTTTACTGTCTAGAGATTTGAAATTTATTTTTTCACTGTATTTCAAGACTATCTCTTATTTTATACATGGAGACACTTATTTTCTCATCCCTCCATACCACGGGTTTCTACATTTCAACTAAATTGATTCCAGTGTTTGTTTCACAGTCATTCCTCTGACATAAACATTGAACTTTTTTTTTAAAATTGAACTTGATTTATACAACAAGTGTTGCTATTAGAAAGATTTTCCTGATCAACTTCCATTTACAGGAAATTTTATTTCCCAGTATACCTATAGCAATTGCCTTCACAGTTAGAATATAGCCACTAAAAATATTATATTTTATCTTTTATACTTCTTCTATAATACTCTTGGTATTCAGCAGAATGTTAAGAAATAAATATTAGTTGATTTGCTAGAAATAAAAGAAACTGCCAAGAAAAATACTTTGTAATAGTACCAATATTCCTTGTTCGGGTCACAGAAAATTCAGATTTATAGACTGAGAAGGTGTATTAACTCACATGGAAACACCAAATACATTTTTTCCCCTTATCTCAACAGGTACTACATTTGCCAAATACCCATGGCCTGAAATGTAGCTTTCTATTTTAACTATGATGGGTGATTAAGTCAACTCCAGATGTGACTTTGCGCTTAAGACAAAGGGTCAGATTCAGGGGAATAATCATTAGCTGCGCATTAAGCACTTCATTTTTTTAAACCAATTAGCAAAAACATATTTTCTTCTTTTTGCTTTATATTTTTTTCTTAAGAAAGTTTTTTTTTAGTTTTGTTTTGTTTTGTTTTTGCTATAGGGCATGTGTGCTCACCAGAGAGGCAAAGAGAGATAGAAAGCGAGAAATCAACCAATCAACCCCACAGGGGATGGCCATGCCACAATCCCTTCTCCTCCATTCTCCTCTCAAGATCTTGGGCACGCACACACATGTGCCCAGCGTGAGTTCTAAATTGCTGGGTCCAGGACTCGAACCACAGTCAACTATGTTGGAGTCCAGTGATGAAACCATTGTGCCATCTACTCTCTTTGCTTAATATTTTAATATTTTGTAAATAATCGATTTTCAGTTAGAGCAAAACACATGTGGAAGCGAGTTATGTGCCCCTGCTCCAATGAGACCCTCCTCTGGACGGGACGAAGTGGACAGCTGTAAGAGCCAAGCCCAGATGAGGGGGGAGCGTGTTCATTTCCTAGTTAGCAAGGAAGTTCTACCGGCCTGATCCCTTTAGTTACTCTTCCCCAACTCCCTAACCCCTTCCTGCCACTTTACATCCCAGTGGAGTAAGTCAAGTGTTTTCTTCTCTGGTTACCACCGTCTGACACCTGTCACCATTCATTCATCCATTTACTTCTCTATGCTGTGGGATGTGTGTGCTCGCCAGAGAGACAGAGAGGGAAAGTGAGAAATCACCCTCTAAGAGGAGATGGCTACGCCCTACTCCCTTCTCCTCCATCCTCCTGGGATTTTGGGCATGCACACATGTGCTCACGGTGAATTTTAAGTTACCAAATCTTGGACTCTGACTGCAGTCAGCCACGTGGGAGTCCAGCCCCTTAACCACCATGCCACCTTGTCTTTCCCTGCAGCAGAGACCATCTGAAGAGTCAGGGAGGGGCCAGCAGGTGGTGTAGTGGTTAAGGCGCTGGACTCCCACAGGGCCAATGGTGGTTTGGAGTCCCAGGCCCAGTGACCTGAAACTCGCACTGGGTGTGTGCGCATGCATGCCCCAAATCCTGACAGGAGCATGGAAGAGAAGGGATTGCAGCATGGCATTCCCCTGGGGGATGATTTCTGTTTCCACCTCTCTCTGTCCTTCTGTGTCTCTGGTGAGCACACATGCCCTATAGCAAAAATCTCTCTAGGGGCCAGCAGATGGCATAATGGTTACATCACTGGACTCCCATGTGGTCAACCATGGTTCAAGTCCTGGATACCAGTGGCTTAAAACTCATGCCAGGTGCGCATGTGTGCATCCCAAGATCCTGAGAGGAGAATGGAGGAGAAGGGATTGTGGTATGGTAATCCACCCTTGGGGGGGTGATTTCTCGCTTTCTGTCTCTCTGTTTCTCTGGGGAGCACATATGCCCTATGGCAAAAATCTCTAACAACAACAACAAAAAAAAAAACTTTAAAAAAAAAAAAAAGAGTCAGTGAATATTTGCATTTTTAAAGAGCAATTAAATTCCATATCATTAGAAATGACATGCGTTCAAAGAGTAAATGCTTTTTGTTTCAAAATACTGGGCTCCTATCTGAGCCTAAGAGTGATGTCCAGGTCCCTTCATCTCTGTTTGTTTTTTCTCTCTCTCCCTTCCTTTCTCTTCCTTCCTTTTCTCTTTATTTTGTCCTTCTATCTTTTTATCTCCCCCACATTCTTTTTCTATATTTCTATTTGGAATAATTAAGAAAAGATTTTGAATAATTTTTTGAGAGGTTTCACTATAGGGCGCGTGCGCTTGCCAGACAGAGAAAGACAGAGAGGCAGAAAGCGAGAAATCACCCCCCAGGGTGGATGGCCACGCCACAATCCCTTCTCCTCCATTCTCCTCTCGGGATCTTGGGCACACACGCACATGTGCCCGGCATGAGCTTAAGCCCCCAGGTCCAGGACTCAAACCACAGTCAACTACGTGGGAGTTCAGCAACATAGCCATTACGCCAACTGCTGTCCCTTGAATAAATTTTTAATGAAAAATGGTTTAAAAATGAGTCAAATAGGGGCAACAGGTGGCATGGTGGTTAAGGCACTGGATCCCACATGGTTGACTCTGATTCGAATCTCAGGTCTGGCATCTGAAAAACACGAGGCATGTGTGCATGCCCAGAATCCTAAGAGGAGAGTGGAGGAGAGGGGTTGCCTCATGGCTGTCCTCCCTTGGGGGATGGTCTCTCACTCTCCTCTCCCTCTCTGTCTCTCTCTGATAAGCACGCATGCCCTATAGCAAAAACGAAAAAGAAAAAATAATAACAATAACAATGTTTAATGATAAAACAAACAATTCACTGTGCCACGTTAAAGGGAAATGCACATGGGTCTGAATGCACGCACGTGGACAGAACACATGGACAGAGCGTGTGGGCAGCTGCACATACACACACACGCGAGCAAGAAGTGCCGTGAACACTAGCATGGATAAAACTCGGCATGTGTAAAATACCCAACACACAAGACAAACATCTCAGAGGACTGCCTCTCCTATCCGCCCTCTAAATGTATTCACTGCCTGAATGATCAAGTCGAAGTTTTCCGGAAAAGCTAATGAAGCAGAGAAAAAGGAAGAGAAAACCAACAAACCAAAATTGCGAGACTGGGAGAATAAATTCAAGCCTAGAATTCAATGAAGACGGTTTGAAGTCGGAGGCAGTGAATAAATTTGGGGGAGGAAATGATCAAGCAAATGAATCAATTCATTATAATAACAGTAATGCTGGCAATATGCTTCAATGTTAGAGACTAAAACAATCCCCCACCTCCAGCAATGATTTTTTTTTTATCTCAAACCCCAATAAGACGGAGCTCTACAGTAGAATGATGAATATATTGATCTTCATGAACTAGGACACAGAGCTTTCTGTAATACATTCCATTTATCTCTTCAGACATTTTTCCCTAAGTTATTTTTATATATGTTACTTCCCTATGATAGGTTCTTTATTTTTTTTTAATTTGGATAAATATGTTTTAGACAATAAATATCCCACTCTTTCTCCACGGAGCTAAAGCTAATAATACTCTTTCTCAAGGGATCATCCATTTGAGAGTGACATCCCTCTGTATATTGCAGAGCTAAACTTCATGAATAATTCACTGTTCTTTCATTAGATATTTTTGATTCCATAGTGTATTAGCTTTCCTGAATGTATTCTTGCACTCCACAGAGAACGGGACCTACATGACCCCTGACAAAGGCAATCTGACCTTAGAGGTTAGAGAAGCGCGGACCTCCAGCTCCACTCGGGAATTTTGCAGATAAGGAATCTGAAGCTTTCAGGGGTTCACGGCTTTCTACAAGGTCACATGGAAAGATAAAAGTCAAGCCAGGATGAAACTCAGGAAAAACAGGGATGTGAAGAGAGGATAGAAATGCTGCAGAACTCGGCCACGTTACAGGGTGTCAGCCTTGGTCTGAATGGGAGTCAACCCAGATGACAGGACGTTTGGACACACTCCCAACATGGAGAACAAGTGTTATACCACACACCAAGATGGGAGTAACCAAATCTGCAGATTAAATGATGAAATAAGATAGATCAGGGTGAAAGATCATAAAGAGCCATGTAGTAGGGAAACACAGTAAGATTCTCACGTGGTGAAACTGGTAAATAACGTTGGCAGTCCAGAGGGCCTCGCACAGAAGGTGGGAGAAATAGTCACCTTCCAAACGCCGAAGAACAGGGCCTGCATTTCGTTCTTTCCTCTTGTTAGTTACTTGATCATTTCCGCCCCCAAACTTATTCACTGCCTCCTACTCAAAACGCTCTCTGTTGAATTCTGGGCTGGAATTTATTCTCCAAGTCTTGCCATTTTGGTTTGTTGCTTTTCTCTTCCTTTTTTCTTATCTGTTCATTAATTTTTCTGGAAAACTTGGACTTAATCATACAGGCAGCGAATACATTTAGAGGGCGGATAGGAGAGGCAGTCCTGCGAGACTGGTTATTTATACATGCTGATTTTTACTCATGCGAGTTCCCCCAGCATCTCTGCTCATGGGTGTGCCTGTGTGCACCTGTCCAGGCGCTCTGTGGATACCAGCAGCGATTTCAAGCTTTCGCTTCGCTTTCCTTTGCTCTAGCTTCTTGCCCTCCTGTTAGGCTGCTCTGCTTGCTGTTGGACCGGATCTTCGACCAGTACTCACGCGCTTCCTCCCAGCTGCAAAGCCGTCCGCGTGCCCTGATCCCACGCAGTTTCCTCTCTGCCCTGCTAGTGTGGGCACTGGAGGAAGAGTGCAGGGGTGAGGGACAGGAAACCGGGGTCTCCCTCGGCCTGCCAACACCATTTGCTCCCAGTCTCCCGGTTTCCTTTCCTTTTTCCTCCCCACGCTAGAACATTGCGCTCCTGCTTCTTAGAAACCAGCGGGCACAGTGCTTCTGGGGATCCGCGCGCCAGTCGTGGCCCTGCTCAGAACTGGCACCCCGATCGCCGCCTCCTTCCACGGTACAGCTCTTCCAGAAGTCTAGTCCCGCACATCCTCTGTGGCTTTCTCTGAGTTTTTCATCATTTCTCCAAGTGGTTGCTGCTTTTGCAGTTGTCACTCAGTGTTTTCGTTTTGTCATTTCAGTGCATCCAAACACTTTTATACCCCATGTCTTGAATTCTCATTCCCTGATATGAACTTGGCTGGTATGTGTATTTCCCCGAGGGACCGCGTTCTCACTGTCCTGTGAACATTTTAAAATTGCAGATTCAGCTGTGCCTCTCCGAGCCCACTGACCAACTCTCCACACCCACCACCCTCCCAGCTGGTGACCACTGTGCTGCTGTCTGTTTCCTCGACATCCACTTCTCTCCGAGCTCGTTTTAATTTGCCAGAGAGCACGTGTGCTCACTGATGAGAGAGAGAGAGACCCAGTGAGGAAGCAACCCCTATGGGGAACGGTCACACTGCTGGCCCTCTCCCACCCTCCCAGGACCCTTGCAGGACTTGAGTACGCACACACACCCAGTGCGTTTCTCAAACCGCTGGCTCCAGGACTGGACCTGCACCATGTGAGATCCAGCTGCCCGCACCACCACACACCTGGCAGGCCGGAGATCAACTTCTTTTCTGGCTTATTTCTCTGGACACAGTATCCTCTAGGTTCATCCATGTTGCTGCAAATGGCAGGATTTCATTCTTTGTTTTGGCGGAATAATATTCTGTGGTGTAACTGTGCCACCTGTTCTTTACGCAATCATCTGCTGGACACTTGGGTTGATGCTGGGGGTTGGCGCGACAGACAGCGCTGCAAAGCACACGCGTGTGCGCACGTCTCCTCAACACCCTGATTTCACCTGCTCTGGATGCACACCCAGGGGTGGGATTGCTGGATCACGTAGGTCTGTTTCCGATCGTTGTCAGAAACCTCCACGCTGTTTTCTGTGATGGCTATATGAATTTACGTCCCCACCACCATACACGAGTGTTCCCTTTACTCCGAATTCTCAGGCGCGTTCGTCATCTTTTGTCCTTGCGAAGATGGCCAGCCGATGCCTCTCATGTTCCACTCCCTGGCATGCAGAGGGACAGTGGCCTTGTCCTCTGTCCACTCGCTAGAGTTTCTGCTGTGACATTCCCCACAGGAGGTAAGGGTCTCTGCATTTTATCTGCTCTCTAATCAAATATTATTGAGATATTATGCTCGTTGATGTCTCTCTGTGTTTCTTATTTTATAATTATATACTTTTTTTTTTTTTTTGGAGAGGTTTTTTGCTATAGGGCGCATGCACTCGCCAGACAGACAGAGAGAGACAGAGAGACAGAAAGCGAGAAATCACCCCCCAGGTGGGATGGCCACGCCGCAATCCCTTCTCCTCCATTCTCCTCTCAGGATCTTGGGCACGCACGCACACGTGCCCGGTGTGAGTTTAAGCCACCGGGTCCAGGACTCGAACCACGGTCGACTACATGGGAGTCCAGCGACATAGCCATTACGCTAACTGCTGGTCCCATAATTATATACTTTTTCATTAATTTGCTGTTATTCTATTTTGTTTTAATTTGGAAGATAAAATTTCCCTTTTTCCATATTTTTTTAAGTTTCTTTCTTTCTTGAATGAGAAAGAAAAATGGGCCAGCAGATAGCATGGACATGAAAGGGTGGATCCTACATGGCCAACTCCAAGTTCGAGTCCCAGACCCGGTAGCTTGGAAATCATACTGGACACATGTGTGCATGCTCAAAATTCCAAGAGGAGAATGGAAGAGAGGTAACTGGGGGTGGCCATTCCCCAGGGGGTGATTTCTCACTTTCCCTCTTTGTCTCTGTCTCTCTTCAGCAAACACACACTCCCTATGGCAAAAGTAAATAAATAAATAAGAACAGAAAAGAAAAAACTTATTTAGGATGGGAAAATAAAAGGAGACAATAAATGTCAGTGAATGTAGAATTCATCTAGTACAACTATTGCTAGATAATCAAATGGCGAGTGTTTGGATATTTTCACCGGAGAGCTTAGTGGTAAAGTTAGCCACCTTCTCTCCGGGACATTATTATAGTACGTGAGGGGGGGGGGGGGGGGGACACAAAGCAGTGGGGGTGCTTGTAGTGGCTTATTTTTACATAATGACTTCTTTCTTTTTGTTTTCTATATTCACGTGCTTTGCACCTGTGTGTGTGTGTGAATGGGGGAGAAGGGGGAGTGCCCTCCCAGGGTCCTTCCTCAGCCCTCGCCCCGTCATATCCTGGGCACCACGTTTGTGATCTGTGCCAGGCATGTCTCACACTGCCTGGGAGTCTGAGCAGGGGTGACCTGTGAGACCCCGCCTCTCCTCTCCCGAGTGGGGCGTTACCCTGCACAGCAGAACCACCCTGGTCATGGCTTTTGAATGAAAACCTTTCCAGTGCCTTCGGCTGGCCACTGGGAGAAATGGACGTGCACGTTTGTTTACATGTGCGATAACACGAGTTATAATACTCTGTAGACTCAGCCAGCCAGGTGATGTGAAAGCAGCTGGACCCCACGTGGCTCACTGCTCAGTTCAAGTCCCAGACCCAGGGCGTGAAAAATACATGAGGCACATGTGTTTGCACGCCCAAAACCTCAAGAGGGAGAGCGGAGGAGAAGGGAGTGTGGTGTGCCCATCCTCCGTAGGGGGTGATTTCTCACTTTCCTTCTCTCTCTGTCTTTTACCAGTGAGTGCACAGGCCCTATGACATAATAATACTAATAATAAAAGAGAGAGAGAGAGAGAGAAACGGCCTTGGCAGGGTCTCACCACTGCAGGGTCCCACACTCGCCCTCCAGCCGTCCAGGCAGCCAGAGCCACAGACATGCCAGTGGGTGCACTCAGCACCTTCAGGCTGACCAGGAGTTTGAACCTAGGGTCTTCTCAGAAGGCTTCAACATTGTTCAGCGGGGCCCTCCCCACTCCCCCACTGTACTACCCTGTCCTGTCCTTCTCTTTTTAATTTATTTTTCTTAACATGATTGTGAACATGTTCTCAGGAATACGATGTGAAGTATCAGTGTGAGAGCACAACTGTGATGTTCATATCGGGGTGATCGAGTACCCTTCCCCTCCACGTCGGCATTATGTGCTGGGACTTTCAGCATCCTCTTTCTCCTTTGCTCTGAGATACACAGGGAATTGTTGTTAGGTACATTCTCCTTATTTATTTTACAGCACTAACAACTGTTCATCTTACCTATTTTTAATAGTGTAAGATTCCAGGTGGTGTGAGAACAAAGGCATTTCCATCTCACAATGGAAGGAAGGGAGGAATAAAGTACAATATAAAGTCCTCCTCTTCCCTTCTAAAAACCTTTTTTATTTTTTTAGAGAGAGATTTTTTGCTATAGGGCATTTGTGCTCACCAGAGAGACAGAAAGACAGAAAGTGAGAATGCCCACATCACAATCCCTTCTCCTCCATTCTCCTCTTGGGATCTTGGTCATGCACGCACACGCACCCAGCATGAGTTTGAAGCCGCCGGGTCTAGGACTCGAACTGCAGCTGACTACTTGGAGGTTCAGCAATGTAACCATTATGCCATCTGCTGGCCTCCCTAAAAACCTTGAACACTCTACTCTAGCATTACCAAACACAAAAACAAGCACAGGCACTGTGTCGAGTGCCACTCCACGAGCTAAGGACACATGGGAGACCTGGGATTGATCCCTGGCCCCTGCTAGAGAACCAGATCAAGTGGCCTCACTTCCGGTCCCAGCCACGCCGGAGGCTGGGGCAGAAGAGTCACGACACAGTGAGACCCCTCCTTAGACACACTCACGCTCTCACACGGGACGCTCGTTCTTGTGATCTTCCTAATAACGTGTTTAAAAACTGCTCAAGTACCGCAGAATTAGTCACTCGATTTAGAGTTAAATCACACGACGGAAAGTAAGTAAACATTTTTCGTAATCGCCACAGTGTGCGTGTGCTCATCAGAGCGAGAATGAGGGGGAAGGCACGCTGCTGGGCCAGTGTGGGCCCGCTGCCATCCGTCGTCTTCACTTCTGCCTCCCAGCGGATTCGGGGACACGTGCACAGGTGTCCAGTGTGTCTCCCAGGCCCCAGGGTGTGGGACCTGGCTCCTTCACTACACTGCAGGGCAGCCATAAGTGAATATTTCTGAAAAATTTAAAATATATGTTCTCGAAAGCTATAGAAGATAAAAATCATTATGTATGATCATCGATTTAATAAAATCAAATAATTAATTATGAATGTGTATGGAAAATAGACTGAAGTGAAATGAAATAAAATATTAATGTTAATACAGATGCATACTATGTTAATTTCTTCTGAAAATATTCGTTTTTTGTACTTTGAATATAAAATATAGACTTTTATAATTAAACTATGTTTTAAAAATCTTGAAAAGCATATATATTTAATTATATGAGACATATTTCTTACTGCACATATTCAACTAGGATTGTTTATTCTAGAAAAGAATAAATTAAATATTGATTTTATCCAACGGTTTCACCTAATTTTTAGCTTTTCTTTCTGGCTATAAAATAATTTTTAGCTTTTCTTTCTGGCTATAAAATAATACCTCAAAAATTATCCTGGTGGAGGTAAGTCTTGTGGATAATTAAGCCTGAGGGACCACTACCCCGAAATGGGAGAAGCACTGACAAGTTCTGTCACCATTTGATTATTAAGGAAATGGAGATGACAGATAAGCGCTGCTTCTCCATCACACCCCGGCGAAGTCGGAGTTCTAGGAGCCGAAGGCCTAGGATGGCAGCCCAGCGGCAGGGGAAGCAGGTCCTGTGTGTCAGTCATCTCCATGGAGTGGCCTCTCCCGGCTCTCCCTACCCGTCGTGCAGGGCATGAGAGCCGCTGGCTCCTGTTCGGCATCTAACCGATAGAAGAAATAGGATCTCGAGCCAGCCCTCGGCGTGGTTACCGGAGCCGGATCCCACGTGGCCAACCCAGCACTGGCGTCCTGGACTGGGACTGGACTGCGACGTGAGAAATAAGTGGGCAGGTGCAGGTGCGCGCCCCAAATCCAGAAAGGACAGAGAGGTGGAAGAGCAGGGATTGAAGCAGGAACATGCCCCGCTGAGGGAGGTGGTGCCTCCTCTCTCTCTCTCTCTGTCTCTCTCGCTCTCTTGATGTCTCTCTCTGTCTCTCTCTGTCAGAAGGCTGAAATCAAACCAAATGAAAATGTGATGTCGGTGACGAGATGGAAGAAAGAAACAAGCTTGGCAGGAGCTGCCTTTAATGAAAACGTTGCATTGCGGAGGTGTTTGCTAGTGGTTGCTAGTCAGTGTTAGACCTTAAGACAACATTCTTCTAAGTTTTTAGTATGAGTAATTAAATTAGCGGGGACAATACACTGTCAATAGACTGCTCACTAGGAACTCTGTTTGACTTTTTGTTTGTTTTATTTTTGTCTCTGCTATAGGTCCTGTGCACTTGCAGGGGAAAGACAGAGAGAGAAAGCACTCTGGAGTGGCAGAGGTGGCCACGCCGCAGTCTCTTCTCCTCCATCCTCCTCCTGGGGTTCTGGGCACTGGCACACGTGCACCCCACCTGGGTTTCGAGCTGCCAGGTCCGGGGCTTGACCGGTGGAGCCGGCCATGCGGGATCCAGCGTTGTAATCATCACACCGTCAGCTGGCCCACCCTCGATCTGAGTTTACATATACCATGATACATTTTATATCATTTCTAAGACTACACTATCACATAAAAAGACTTATCACATAAAAGTGTAAAAGAAATATTTGGAAAAATTCATTACATTAAAAAAATATATAATTCATGTTAAAAATAAATAAATGTAAGTCAGGAGCCTCAAATCTGTGAGGGCTTACCTGTGATGTTTACCAGTTCCAAAAATCATACCCAGAGGCCCAGCAGGAGAAAGACGAGTCTGTGAGTCCCTCCGCAGGAGTAGGGGTACTCGTGAGAGGTGGGTAGAGCTGCCTCAGGGAGCACAGGTCAGGCTGTGTACACCCAGATAGAGCTCAGTAAGCCAGGGAGTGACGCTGACCGTTCCAGGACGGGGCCTGGTTTCTGCACGCAAGGCTGGAGGGCACCAATGGAAGGGAATCTCATCAGTTAACGGTGTCGGCATAGCCTGTGTAGGAGGTAGTGCCTGTAACTTGTGATGCTGATGTGGGGGCTGCACACCTCGACCTCCGGGACGGCCTGCGTGGGAGCAAATTCTTTGTGGTTAAAGTAATGGTCGCAGGGGCTTGGGAGCCCCAGCTGGGGCCTGCAGCGCCCTCCAAGGGAACCAGAAACAAAGGGGGGCGCGAGGGTGCAGGGAGCATACCCCTGCTGAAATACTACGGGGAATGCTGCACGTTCAATGGTATCTGTTAGGACAATGAGATGACAGGCTATTTTCTCCCCACATTTATGTGTCTTTTTTTAAAATTATTTAATTTTATTTAGTCATTCATTTATTTTATTTTGGCCAGAGAGAGACACAGAGAAAGAGAGAGGGAAAGTGAGAAAGCAAGCCACCAGATCCAGGACTCGAACCGTGGTCAGCCATGTGGGAGTGTCCAGGACCTTAACTACCACACCACCTACTGGTCCTTAAGCCACATTTTTAGTGCCATTTTGTAATAAATAAGAGATATGAGGAAAACTTCAAAATTTATTAGAGAATTGAATACGAGCTTAGTCTGGTACAAACTATTTGCCATTTTTGCAGTTTTTTTCATAACATACATTTCCTATGATCTTTCTGAAGACCCCTGCAAAGCAGGCCACTTGAGGTTCAGCAGGATGGCCGCCATTTTGAAATTAAGAAAGGCCTCCCAGGTGTTCAGTCTGACCAAGTGCTGAGCTGTGGGGAGGTGTGTTTGAGAGTCAGGTGAGAAACCAGGTGTGGGTATTTGAAGCAAACCACAAATCAAGGTAATTGCTCGAAGGAGAGTAACTTTGACGATAGTGAGGAATGATTTGCACGTACTTGTATCTTATATCTATAAACACTGAGCACGCTAAGGTTTTTGTTTGTTTGTTTTGTTTTGTTTGTTTTTGGCAGTGGTTAGCCTTAGGCATGTGCTTGTCTGAGAGATAGCGACAGAGACAGTGAGAAGGAAAGCGAGGAATCACCCCCACCCCAGGGTTCTTCTCCTCCATTCTCCTCTCAGGATCCTGGGCACTCACACATACGTCAGGAGTGAATTTCAAGCCAGCGGGTCCGAGACTCAATCTGTGATCGGCCATGTGGGAGACCACTGTGCTGCTGGCCGCTGGCCTCCATGCTGAGAGTTTTGCAGCAGTTTGGTGGTGATTGCTGGCTGTCACCCTGTAACCCGGCTGCAGAAATCAACTCCACCCTGCTGCAGCTTCTGCCTCTCATTTTATCGACTTCAAGAAGCAACCGGACGTAGTCTGACAGTGTACTATCGTTACTGGGGTTGGCTACCTACAACGTGCAGGTTAAAGAGACATAAAACAACTGCGGGCCCTGAGATAGTGTGGGGGGAGGGTGGGAAATGGCAGAGGTGAGAAATAGGGGGAAATGTAGGTGTACGTATATATGTGAGAAACTAGACATGGAAAAGGATTGATGATGACATGCATGATTAAGCCACTATGCAGCGTATTCTGGATGGGAAACCACATTTTGTATGCTGTGACAATACTCAGTGAATGAATGTAAATTAATTAATTAAAAACAAAAAATTTAAAAAGTATAAGCAAAAAAAATCCAAGTCAAAACACTGTAATATTACTTTCGAACTGGAAATATTTACATTCATGATTGTTCTCTTTCTAAAAAAATAAAAATAAAAAACAAGAGTAAAAAGAGAAAAGAAATATCTGAAGCCTTTACAAAAGCAAGAAACAGAAAATATATCTCAGAAGAATCTAATCTCCTATATATAATTATTGTTAAATAATATAACAGTTAAGTATCTCAAATACACACATTTGATTTTTTTTTAAATTTGAGCTGCTTGGTTTAGG
Organism: Tupaia tana; assembly: GCA_026018925.1. Lineage (NCBI taxonomy): Eukaryota > Metazoa > Chordata > Mammalia > Scandentia > Tupaiidae > Tupaia > Tupaia tana. The sequence continues at coordinate 67,315,640 of JAKSZU010000012.1, forward strand.
GCTGCTGTAAAGAGGCCAGATCTAGAAATTTAAGAAGGCAATATATAAGACCGTCATGGCAAGGAGATTATGATTATAATTTGATTATGTAATTAATTCAATTATGTAATTTGAACAAATAATCCAGCAAAAATACAAAAGGTAAAAGCACACACAAAACAATTTCTTGTTTGAAAATACAGGATTCATTCAAAAGAAAATGTTAAAAGTTGTTCATGGCACGTATGTAATCTAGTAATATTTTAGTGTAGTTTATTTGATAAAAATGACCCTTCACTCCCATGAAATGCAGGATGTACACATTACCAAATTACCACATTAACTCAAGCATCTGGATATTTATAAGAGCGGTTTTCAATAAGTTCATGAAAAATATGTATTGTGTGAAACCTATGTGTGAGGGTTTTTTTTTTTCAATTTTTGCACCAAAATAAACTTTCACTTTAATTTCATTTTCCATGAATTTTCCAAAGTCCCCTTATAAATTTTGAAACCTGTATTAAGTCCTAATAATTTATTCTGGCTATAATATATGCATATACTCATTTGTTCCTATGGTAAGTTTCCTAATTATTTATTGGAAATTTAATTTTATACTTCTTTAACCTGTAGATAATCCTTTAAATTACTTCAAAAATCTAATAAACATGAAAAAAAATCTGTAAGAAGTGAATGAGGGCGCCAGCAGGTGACATGGTGGTTGAGGCATTTAATTCCCACATGGCCGACTGTGGTTTGGGCCTCAGACCCAGTGTCTTAAAAATCACAAATAAATAAATAAGTAAATGTTTAAAATAAAAGTGTGTATGCATTTTGGCTGAAAACAGACAATGTTTTGAGTCTCCTTCTTATATATTAAAATTTTTCCAGGCACACTTGTTCTAATACTGAGAAGTAGGGAAAAAAAAATCTCTGCAGTTCACATAAAACATACACCCATATCTACATACATATAAACATTTATAGATGCATATTAGAAATGATGTTGATGATGACCTTTATAAAAATGTTTTTAAAAGAAAAGAAAGACATACAATTTACCCAGTTATTTTGCGATAGGAGGGAACGAAGACTAAAACCTGACAGACAAGAAGTGGCTGAGAGGCTGGGTCTGAGCCAGCTGGAGCCAAGATGGCGCCCGGAACAACCCTGTCTACTCTTCTGACCCACTATACCTCGCTGGGTGACATTGGCATGCTGGATGACCCACTGCACCATGGCAGTTCGGGTAACTATGGCAACCACTGGAACTACCCTAATAAAACCAGAAAATGGGAGGGACAGTGGTTCCAGGAAAACACTGTAGCTTTCCTGAAAAAGTCCCAAATAAACCACCCGTTAATTAGGCCGGCTGTAAGTGAAACCCTATGAGCCGACGTCCACTGAAGTTCAGGCTGCCCTGCCTGTGGGGTAGTCCTTCTGTGTCTGCCTTTGTGTAGCAGGTCTCCCCTTCCTCTGGAGAAAGGAATGACACTGTCCACCCCCTCTCACGTGGCTGCTCCACTATGGTGTAGCCTGCTCTGTACACCATCCTTAATAAACTAGCTTTCACTCTTCCCCAGTGGCTGACTCCTCAGTTCTCTCCTGAGCAAAGCCGAGGACCTCACACCCCAGGTAAAGACCCCCAGGGACAGGCTGAGTCTCCCTAGCAACAATTTCACCAAGGACTAGGAGTCACAATCATCCCAGTGGTCATCTCTGTTTTCCATGAAAAACATTTATTTCCATCATTAAATCCAGTCAGAATTAACTCAGAATTGCTTCTTTCATTTCCGTCGCCAGTTTTTTCAAGTTGCTTCCTCTCTTTTGTCTTCCTTTTTTTTAATCGTTTTGTTATACTTTGAGAAAGAGAAAGACAAGCAGCCTCAACAGCCTCTCACGCCACAGTCCTCCCCCGGCTCCCCCAGACAGCCAAGAGCCCAGGTCCTTGCCATAAACAGGACCCTGTCCTGGAAAGAAGTAATCACAGCCGGAAGACTGAAGCGGTAAGCATGAAAAGAATCACAACCTCTCCAATGCTCAAATTCACCACACACCTACAGCAGACAGCATGTGAGACAGTGATTCTAGAAAGAGGTAATACAGCAAATACGTATGGATCAAGCTTCGATTCACATACAGTAAAGATTCGAATTTTAGTATTTTTCCAAACAGGAAAATGGAACTCAAAGAGCAATGCTTTTGCTTTAAAAAAGTAAAAAAGATAGTAACAGCTTAGCCTCCCACTGAATGTCATCAATATCAAAATAAGGTTCCTCAAGGATATCAGGGGAAAAAAAGAAACAGTAAAGCAATTAATTTGACTTTCTTCTCATTAAGTTCTCATAATTACATTTTCAGGATTAAATGCAGTTACGTGGGGTCGTGCTATTTTACTTTGGAGAGTAAAGTGACTTTGTTCGGTCTTGAAAAAAGTCGAACTCATGGTATTGAATATTAAACTTAAGTGAAAGTTCACCTGGAATGATTAGGAAAGTCATTGTCTTCCCAACTGCACGTTTTATTGATTTAGGAACATTTTATGTTTCCTAATAGGCTAAATTTCATTTGCCACTACAAAACAAATGAAAATAAATGTCTTGTGACTTTTTTCTCTTAGTCTGGGACAGGAGAGGGTAGTTAATACACAAAGATTTTCAGCCATGTGCTATATTTTAAATACCTCTTTGATACATTTTCATTTATTTTGGTCTGTATGTTAAAATGATTTGCAAAAATAGGAAACCATGAAATAAGATTGCTGGGATTACTCGAAAACGAAGAATGCTAAAATTATTTGTTTGTTTTCCTGCCTTTACACCCCACTCTCAACAGCAATTAGATTTGTTTTTTTTTTGTTTTTTTTTGTTTTTTTTTTTTTTTTGGAGAGGTTTTTGCTATAGGGCGCGTGCACTCGCCAGAAAGACAAAGAGAGACAGAGAGATAGAAAGCGAGAAATCACTCCCTGGGGGGATGGTCACGCCGCAATCCCTTCTCCTCCATTCTCCTCTTGGGATCTTGGTCAAGTACGCACATGGACCTGGCGTGAGTTTAAGCTACTGGGCCCAGGACTCAAACCGCGGTCAACTACATGGGAGTTCAGTAACATAGCTATTACGCTAACTGCTGGTCCCCCTACATTATTTTTCAGTTTTGGCGTATGGCTATTCTTTGAGATTTGGATAGTGTTTTCTTTTCTTTCTTTTTATTTTTGTTGTTGTTGTTGTTGTTGTTTTTAGTTTTATTTCTCTTTCTTCCCAGGTATAGATGTAATTTTGAGAAAAACAAATGTTTTTTCTTCCCCAAGTTTTGTTCATTTGCATCTCACCATGCTTCTCTGGCACTTTAACTTACCCTCCACTAATGCTCTATGACAATAAGAATATGTCCATTTTGCTTACCCTTTAACTATACTATTTGACAAAGTGTCTGAAATAGAGTGAGATCAAAATAAATAAATTTGGAATGAATGAAAGAATGAGGAAATGCTTGCATAAATAAAAGAGGGAGTAAATACTTAGGAATTACTGCAGCAGAAACTTTATTTCATAAAGTGACATTTTGAAAAAATACTATATTCATTTACATGTCATATTTGAGGACACACACATTCATGAATAAGTGAAATACACAGGTTCGATGGATTGGTATAACCTGAAGCCTGGCATCTGACTTGCCCAGAGAAATGTGGTTGTCCCATGAGGGGGGATATTCCACCGTGGATTTTCCAAAGAAGATCTACCTAGCAATCAAAATCCATTAGGTAATGAGATCTTGGCTTGGGTATATCAATTTCTTATGATAAAATGTTGTAGGACTTGCAAATGATATTTACATAAATCTTTATGGAAAACATCTATATTTTGTTTTTGCCATAGGGCATGTGTGCTTGTCAGAGAGAGACAGAGATAGAAAGACAAAAAATAAGAAATCACCCCCAAGGGGGAACGGGCACACCACAATCACTTCCCTCTGTTCTTCTCTCAGGATTTTGGGCTTGCACGCACATGAGCCTGGTGTGAGTTTCATGCTACTGGGTCCAGGACTTGAACTGCAGTGGGCTGTGTGGAAGTCCAGCGCCTAAACCACCACGCCACTTACTGGTCCCAGAGCTCTACTGGATCTTTAAGAAGCATTAGAAGGGACCAGCAGATGACATAATGGTTACTCTGCTGGACTCCCATATGGTTGACCACGGTTCAAGGCACAGACCTGGTGGCTTAGAACTCACGCTGGGCACATGTGTGTGTTTGTCCAAAATCACAGGAGGAGAATGGAGGAGAAGTTAAATTGCAACATGGCCATCCTCTCTTGGGGATAATTTCTCACTTTCTGTCTCTCCAGTGAGCCCATGTGCCATATAGCAAAATCTTTCTCAAAAAAAAAAAAAAAAATGCATTCGAGGAAATTCTGATGATGTCTCAGGAGTTACGCTATTTGCTATTTGAGACACATAGAGGCGGGAGGTAGATTCTAAAGATGGAGTCACTCAGAGAAGACAGAAGACACATAGCAAGGGGCCAACGAGCAGCACAGGATACGTGAGGAGGCCCAGGATTGTACTGGGCAGAGGCTGCTGTACAAACACGGGTAGAAGATCAGCACAGGTTTGGAAACATAAAGTGAGAGGAGCAGCAGAGCCAACGGCTGTTCCTCAGGACTCCCTTCACATTTGCAAATCCGTGTGCAGAGCGAATGGACTATGGGTCGCGAACAGCCCCAGCTTGTTTCCATATTATCACTCACGCCCACTACCTGGCCTCTCTGCCTCCTCGGTGTTTTCCTACGGCATCCTTTTCCATTTAATGTTACTCTTGACAATAGTAAGCCAGGTCTCAACTCTACAGACAAATAGTGTTTCCTCTCCCCCGAAAAAAGATCAACTGGCGATATTTCAGACATTTGGATTGGTCTCACTGGGCTATTGGTGCTCCTGATATTGAGTAAATAGATTTCAGAGTTGCTTCTAAAAGTTCTACATGCTTAGGACAGCGACACCGTAACTACAGCTATAAATCTCTCTAGCTATCCATCCAACTAACTATCCATCTATCCATCCATCCATCCATTCATCTATCTATCTATCCATCTATCATCTATCTATCCATCTATCCATCCATCCATCTATCTATCATCTATATCTATCTATCTATCTATCCATCCATCCATCCATCCATCCATTCATCTATCTATCCATCCATCCATCCATTCATCTATCTATCTATCCATCTATCATCTATCTATCCATCTATCTATCCATCCATCCATCTATCTAACATCTATATCTATCTATCTATCTATCTATCTATCTATCTATCTATCTATCTATCCATCCATCCATCCATCTGTCCATCTACCTGTCTATCTATCCATCCATCCGTCCATTCATCTATCTATCTAGTTATCCATCCATCTATCTATCATCTATCATCTATCATCTATCTCTATCTATCTATCTATCTATCTATCTATCCATCTGTCCATCCACCTATCCATCCATCCATCCATCCATCTGTCCATTCATCTATCTATCTATCTATCTATCTATCCATCCATCTGTCCATCTATCTATTATATATATATATATATATATATATATATATATATCCATCTATCTAGTTATCCATCCATCTATCTATCCATCTATGTATGTATCTATATCTATTTATATAGCTATCCATCCATCTAGCTAGGTAACTATCCACCTATCTATCTATCTATATCATCTCTATCTATATATCTATCTATCCATCCATCTAGCTAGCTAGCTAGCTAGCTATCCACCCATCTATCTATATCTAGCTCGCTAGCTAGCTATCCATTCATGTATCTATCATCTATCTATCTATCTATCTATCTATCTATCTATCTATATCTATCTATCTACCTACCTACCTACCTACCTACCTATCTATATCTATATCTAATCTATCGATATAGTAAGTGGGCTGGATGGTGGCACAATGGTAAAATGTGGCGATCTGTGTGGCTGACCTGTATGGGAGGGTTCTGGTGTGTGTCCAAAGGCTGCCCTGAGAATGCTGTGCAGACACATGCCCGCGAGCTGTTGCTGGCAGAGGTGGGGAGTGGGCATCAAGGCTCTGCTGGATGTGCTCCCTGTGTCTCTAGTGGGAGAGACAAAGCATTTTAAAACTATTTAGAAAAAAATTCTAGTTAAAATGCCCCATTTCCAAGGACTCCACATGTGATGAAGAATGAATACTCGAGCAATGCTTTTCCTTGGTTTCCAAACCCATCCCCACAAAATAAATTGCCTTGTACCAGAAGTAATTGGGAAAGGAAGGAGAAAAGTTGGCACTTGAGAGCAGTACTTAATGGTAATGTTTACAAAGCTCCAAATCTATTGAATTATTGAGTTTATCATGAAAATCATAAAATGAAAAGCCTATTGGAAAAGATAATTTAAGTCAGAGATTTTTCTTTCCACACACCTTTATTAGTCCATCAAAATAGCAAGTTTCTAGTCAGACAGAATAGCTGATAATTTCACTAGATAAAAGGATTTGCCATATTATAGCAATATCAAAACTCGTGAGAACAAAACATGGTGGTGACAAAGCAATAACAGAGAAAGGAAAAGCATAAATAAGTATAATAAAAAGAGGATTACACTCATCTGTGTGGATCAAAAACCATCTTCCTGGTGCTGATGTTTGCATGCGCTAGCCGGAATTTCCGACAAATTGCTGCATCTTTCACAGATTAAACAAATGCTTCTGACTGAATGACTGCAGTTTAATGCCAGGGCATACGATATAAAAATACTTAGAGGATGGAAATCAGACAGATGGCTTGGTAGATTACTCCGTAAGCAGCATGCCACAAGGTTAGCCCATGACAGTGATGGAAGAGCTTGGTTGTTGAGGGCACAACCGGGGGAAATGTGAAGGTGAAAAAGATCATGAAGGAGTAGTACTGGCACCACCGTTTAATTTTGATTATAAAGTCACTCAATGTATCATCATTTCTTTCAAAGTGCGTGAAAGTGAAGAAAGATTTTTCTATTCTAAACAAACAGGTGGAAACATGCATCTAAAACCTTTTGACCATAGAGTGTTTCATTGCTGCAAGCACCTAACCATAATGAAAACCAAAGAATCAGAAGGGCTGAATAAAAATTAGCATTCCTGCTATGAATATTAGAAAACTTTATGTGTGACTTTGTATAATTAAAAAAATCTAAGGTTTTTGCCACAGGGCACACGTGTTTACTCATGAGAGACAGAGAGAGGGAAAGTGTGAAGTTACCCCTGAAGGGATGTTCACACCACAATCCCTTCTCCTCCATTCTTCTCCTACGATATTGGGCACACATGCACATGCACCTGGGATGTGTTCAAGCCATTGGGTCAAGGACTTGAACCATGGCTAATCATAGAGGAGTCCAGCCCCTTAACCACCATGCCACCTACTGGTCCTAAATTTTTTAAGTTTTACATATAACCCATAGTAATTTTTTCAAAATGTAATACTTTTATTATTTGTGGATTGAAAAATCTTGTTTAAAATTTAAAACAACATAAAACACACATACATCCTGACATATGAAAACAATCACTAGTAACAATGTGACCATGCTATCTACACTCTGTGTGTGTGTTAGTGCATGTGTGTGTATGTATGAAATGTATGTATACATATGTGCTGATGTTCCCATATGATTATATGCAAGAAAGATGAGAAAGACCAAAACATTTGTAACTGAGTATACGAAAACAAGTTCCATGAAACATTTTCTATTTTGTAGGCTAAGTATAAAGTTAGTTAATCCCGTAGGTATAAACAAGGAAGGACTCACTCTGAAGATTGAAGTAGGGTAACAGAAAGAAGGGTCTGAAGTAGTGATCACGGGTACTGTGAGCGTGAGCGTACCGGGGTGAGGAAGATCAGCGCCTCAGAGCAGACTCGGGGCCATGAGGCCGAGAGTGCACGAACGGGCTCAGTTGTGTCTCATCGATGCCCACAGCCAGGCACCAGCTGGGGTCAACACCCAAGATCTCCTTAGCACTGGCGTTTCATCCTGGAAGCCATGATGAAAGACCAGTGAGAGATGTAGCTGATATTGTTGAAACAAGGTTTTCTGTGACAGACATCCAAAGTCAGAAGAGGTAGCAAAGAAGAAGGTTCCGGGAAGTAGAGGTGACTCTGTGGACTAGAACAGCCTACTCAGTCCCCCACCCAGGTGCATTAACTGTGCAAGTGAGCCATAAAGATTTTGCTCAGATAGTGGGATTTCTAACAGTGTGACTTTAGAAAAGAAACTGTTTCATATCATGAGAAAGTCAAGAGTGTAGAGTTATAGTGGTTGATGGTAGAAGCACAATGAAAGCTTGGGGCCAGCAGGTGGCATTGTGGTTAAGGGCACTGGACTCCCACATGGCTGACTGTAGTTTGAATCCTGGACCTGGTGGTTTGCTTTGTCACTTTCCCTCTCTCTCTCTCTCTGTACCTTTCTGGTCAAATTAAAATAAATAAGTAAATAAATAAACAAAGTTAAATAAAATAATTCTTTAAAATAAAAGAAGTGCAATGAGAACTTAAATCTAGGAAAGTAAAAAAACCACAGAGCTAGCAGCTCAGAGTGTCCATGTGGCGTCCACATGGAGCTTGGAGAATAAAGTGGAATGCCACATCCCAACGTCTTCAGTTAATACTGGGGTTGATCATACAAGTCAGTAAATGAGGGAGGTAGAGAAGATATCAAAACCCTCCCGAAGAAGGTCGAGAAGGGATGTTACTGGACTGGTATTGACAAACGACGAGGACATCTAACCTGCCTCGCAAATACAGGCTGTGGGGAATGGGAAGTATGAGCAGACATCCCCGAAAAGGATCACATGACATACTGTCTAGGGGACAGGGTGAGTAAAGACCAAATGTCAAGTGAGGCGTTCAAGGCTAAAGGAGAATCCCAGTAGTCAAAACAAAAGCATGTTTCTCCAGCATAGATGAGAAGTTTGGATTAGGAGAAAAGGAGGTAATAAGAAACTAAATAATGTATAAACATACAATACTTGAAGGCTAATTATAAGTTATTCTTGGTGATTACTAAACATTTACATGTGAGACTTCTTGTTAGTATTACTTTCTTTGGACCGTATTCTTTTTTCAGTCAATTGAAACCTATTTTTCTATGTACGGCATCACCTATGTTTAACTGAAAGAGTTCAGTGAAAATTGAAAAAAAAAAAAAAAGAGCTACTTTGGGCCAGCAGGTAGGGTGGTAGTTAACGTGCTGAACCCACATGGCCAGTTGGTGGTTTGAGTTCCAGAACAAGGGGGCAAATAAGCATACGTGCCCAAAATCCCGAGAGGCGAGAGGAGCATGCAGGAGAAGGGGTTGGACATGGCCAGTCCCTCTGGGGATGATTTTTCACTTTGTCTCTTTCCAGTAAGCACACACATCCGACAGCAAAAATCAAAAAAAAAAAAAAAAGTGATCTCAATATTTTTACATTAATTTTTGTGAATAACTTAGGATTCTTTTGAAGACAATATAAACTAACACTGACTAGTTTAAATAATACATTATTTGGAAGAAGTCTGGCATATGTACAGAACTAATTAGGGCAACCCTAACACCAGAGGAGCAATTAGGGTACTGTGACTGACGTCAGCATGAGTAGTCTGCCTGTTTGGAAAACATCATATGGACATTCACTAGGGCTACACCCCGCACCTAGGTCGTCCTCAGAGGGCGGAAGAATAGTGGCATGTATGTGTGGGCGGGAGGTGCTCTCGCTTGAATTAATTTAGTGCTCTGCATCTTGATAAGCTGTCATCTAAGTCACACATAATCCTGAGTCTGAAGGTCTTCATTCCAAATGGCAGGAAATGGATTATAGTCCACCGTGCTGTCTCTACGGAGGAAAAAGCCCTCGCTTCATTTTAGATCCAAGAAATCAACATTATTTGACTCTTCAAGTTATTCTTCAAAGCATGTGTCTCTTTGGGGCCTGCAGGAAGTGTGTGGGTGCCCACGTGGCTGACCACGTCTCAAGTCCCGGACTCGGGAATCGCGCCAGCACCTGTGCGTGCTTGCCCAAAATCCCGAGAGGAGAATGGAGGGAAAAGGATTGTGGCATGCTCACTATCCCTGGCGGGATTTCTCACTTTCACTGACACTCTCTGTCTCTCTCTGGAGAGCACTCGTGCCCCATGGCAAACAAACAAACAAACCAGAAACAAAAAGAAGGAAAGTGGCTGCTTCCATACCTGTCTGCTTAGAAGCTGTGGCTGCTCTTATTGGTTGCATTAAACATTTGATAAAACTTAAGCGAGTGCCTAGAACCTTCCCAGCCTTCTTCTGGTGCTGCGAACAGAAGAGTAACGTTAAAAAGTCAAAACTAGTTCTTCTTATGGAGACTTCTTGATAGTGGGAGGGAAAAGTAATATGAACAAATGACTCAAGTGTTTGGGACAGCAGGGATGCTAAGAGCAGTGAGGTAAAGCCAGAGCAAGAAGACAGAAGAGGGCTGGTAGGTGGGTACGCTTTTCCACAGCTGATAGGGAGAGTCAACAGGGAGAGCAACATCCATGTGGAGACCCGAGGATAGAGAGCTGGCAGTACGGATGCTCCAGAGACCAGCTTCCCAGGAGTGTCCTGAGGACGGCTCAAAGAGACCGTGGGGTGTGGGTGCAGCTGAGAACAGTGGGCTGTGGGGAGATGAAATCAGAGAAGCAACGAACGCCCTCACATTGGAAGAGACCTCGTAACTTCCTGCGAACACATGGCTTTCGGGGCCAGCAGATGGCATAGTGGTTAAGGTGCTGGATTCCCACATGGCTGACCACGGTTCAAGTCTCAGACCTGGCAGCTTGACAATCGCACTGGACACGTGTGCCTATGTGCCTGCACTCCCAGGAGGAGAAGGGACTGCAGCATGGCATCCCCACAGGGGACAGGGGGTATGACTTCTCATTTTCCCTCATTCTATTTCTCTCTGTTTCTCTCAGGCAGTGCACACACTCTATGGGAAAAAATAATTATTATTTTGACTTTAACCCTAAAAAGCATTCTTTGCAGAATTAGCAGCAAATAGACCTTTGCACAGAGTCACTCTGGCTTCAGTAATCTGTAAAGCAAAATACTGTGAAGATCTTTTTAGGTATGTGCAGAGTATTCAGATTATGTAAACGTTTTCAGGAAAAAAGTAGCTGACAAAGGTGAAGAAGAGTGAAATTAAATCAAATTGACGCTTAATTATGAATAAGTATCGAGTGCACAGTGACCATCAGTGAAAAAAAGTGGACACATTGGCCATCATTCCATGCTCCTAGATGTTAAATGATATCTACCACAGGTTATACAAATCATGACATCACTTTACGTTATTCAAAATAGTACTAAGTAATCTGGTATTGGATATCTATTCTGATGGATACGGCATGGCCTCTAACGTGGGAAACATTTCATTGAGAACATCTGGTCCAATACCACATCAAGACAAATTCCTGTCTGGAGACTCCTCTTCTGTCACTTCCTCTGTGCTGACAGAGCCCCTTCCCTTCAGTGAGGAGAATACACCAAAGCTTGTGTCTCCCAGATTCACCAACAGCAATATCCATACTACCCAGCATCGATCAATGAAAGCAACACAGTGTTTTCAACTGGGACATGTAAGAAAGGCTTCCTCCTTCAGGAAGAGAAGGTGACCGCATTGCGAGCTGTCTCCCGCTGCTCAGGAACCCCAGCGCTTCCCCAGAAAGCACTTCCTAGGACCTGGTGATGAACACCTCAGCGATGACACGACTTAGCCATGATACGCCCGTGACAAATATCTAACATGCTGCCAAAACGATCACAGAAAGGTATCCGCAGCTGGATTTGACAGGACAACTTAGCTGCTCCATCAATCTTGAAACCGACTACCATCGAGTTTTTTAGATGTGAGATGTCTTACTTCAAAAGGTAGATACATTTGGTTTTTTTTTTTTTTTTTTTTTTTTTTGGAGAGGTTTTTCACTATAGGGCGCGTGCGCTCGCCAATCCTGGGCACGCACGCACACGCGCCTGGCGTGAGTTAGACACCGGAGGTGGTGTGAGAGGAGGGTGGGAAGGGACAGAGGGTCAGAAAGAGGGGTGGAAGTAATTCTAGGAACTAGTAATGGAAAATTTTTTTGTAATGTTCATGATTGTATCACTATGCAAATGGGAGACTGCATTTTGTATGCTGTGATGAAGCTTAGGGAAGGAATGTAAATTGAGTTACAAAAAAAAAGTTTCAGAAAAAAAAATATATATATATTCAATGACTGCAGTAGGATATGTAGCCACAGCTAGGTGCTACTTTATAGGATGCGTAAAGTAAGACTTGTGTTCATGGAAATGTGGGTATCACCTGTGTTTGCTATGAGGGTATTTGGATTGATTATGGTCTTTGGCGTTACAATAAAATGTGAGGAGAAAACAGTATAGAAAGCAAACATAGATACCAGAGACTGTGGGAGGAGAGTGGGAGATGGCAGAGGGTAAGAGATAGAGAATCTAGGATGGGGGAAAAAAGCAAAACATACAGAAGACAAGAAATGGAAGATCATTTGCTGACAATAACATGCTTGTTGATGTGCTTGATTGAGACAATATATAGTGTAATTTGGATGGAAAATCTCATTTTGTATGCTGTAATGATGTTCAGAGAATGAATGCAAATAAATTAAAAAAAAAAAAAGGTAGATACAGTTCTTGAAGCTCTGAAGTCTCCCTATTCACTTAACTTACTTCCTGCATGATTTATGTGACTTTGTACAACCTCAATGAGAATCATTTTCTTTCTTTTTTTAAATTTTATTTATTTATTTATTTATTTATTTATTTTTTGGAGAGGTTTTCGTTACAGGGCACGTGAGATCACCAGAAAGAAAGAGAAATAGAAAGCGAGAAATCACCCCCCCCGGGGGTATGGCCACGCCTCAATCCCTTCTCCTCCATTCTCCTCTCGGGATCTTGGGCATGCATGCACACGCACCCGGTGTGAGTTTAAGCCACCGGGTCCGGGAATCGAACCGCAGTCGACTACATGGGAGTCCAACGACACTAACTGCTGGTCCCTCTTTTTTTATTTTTTGTTTTCCTTTTTGGGGAGAGGTTTTTGCTATAGGGCGCGTGCGCTCGCCAGACAGACAGAGAGAGACAGAGAGATAGAAAGCAGGAAATCACCCCCCAGGGGGCATGGCCACGCCGCAATCCCTTCTCCTCCATTCTCCTCTCGGGATCTTGGGCACGCACGCACACGCGCCCGGCGTGAGTTTAAGCCACCGGGTCCGGGACTCGAACCGCGGTCGACTACGTGGGAGTCCAGCGACATAGCCATTACGCTAACTGCTGGTCCCTCTTTTTTTATTTTTTAAGAGAAATTTTTGCTATAGGATACATGCACTTACTGGAGACACAGAGAGAAACAGAGAGAGAGAGAAAGGGAGAAACCATGCAATTCTCTTCCCTCCATTCTCCTCTCAGGATCTCGGGCACACACACACAAGCGTTCTGCACGACTTTCAAGCCTCTAGGTCCAGAACTCAGACCACTGTCAAACACGGGAGTCCAGAGCCTTAACCACTACACCACCTGCTGGTCCCAAGAGAGTCATTTTTCTCATGGATACATGGACAAGATAATATATAGCTAATAAATTTGCAGCATGGGTTAAATGAGACAAGGTATAAATGACAGTAGTCATTCAAAGGTGGATGCTCAGGACAGTTTCCTGACAATTGGTGAAAATGTTATTTTGTTTTTTAGTTAATTTGTACGATATAAAATGACTTCAGTGGTTCATAGTCTACATGGATCTTCCTGATTATGCTCAACATGTTCTTTTAGAGATATACCTATGAAATTTGATATTATTTTGACATTGGCAAAAATAAAGAAAATGAGTTGAAGAAAAAAAGAAGGAATAAGATATAAAGGTAAAGAAGATAGGAAAAGACAGAAGATAAGTGAAAAACAATAAGAAGTTAGGGGGAAAGAGATAACTAGAATGAAAACATTTCTGATGCACTTCACGTGAAGGTCATACTTACCTTCTGTAAGAAGGACGAGAAAGGAGCCTCAGCCCCTGGAATTGCTTTGTAGACTGATATTTAGTATAACTGTGGAGGAAGGCTGTCAAGGAGTACCTAGAAATAATCATTGTTTTCTTTGTTCAATTACAAAAGGCATGCTCAGTTATCGTCAGTTTTACTGAATTCCTCATTGAGCCAAGGAAGTCAAAATCGATTTTCCTAAATGCCTTAGGAAAATGCCACGTTGCTGACTGAATTCACATGGTCGGTTTCAAATGTACTTCAGTGAGAAGTTCCCTATTGATTGCACTTATATTAAAGCATTTCACAACTTTAGTCTTGTCTCTTGAATCTTAGATTGTCTAATAAGTGTATTATTTAAAACTGTGTGCTTTGGAAACAGTATTAGCTGTTTATCTTAGTTATCTGATTTGTATAAACAACAATCCTCTTTCCTACTTGTAGAGCAAAATGGCTCATTTCTTCTTAGGAATAAAGTCTTGAACAAGGCAAACCATAACAGTTCTGTGCCATCTCCCACGTGCTGTGTGCACAAGGCATGGTGTCTGAAACTCCGGAGGCAGCTCCGTAGAAAGAACACTGTATCAGCTTTTGATGCACACCAGACCATCCCAGAACGTAGTGACATAAAACAACAAATATCTATTGTCGTTTCCTAAGCTATTAGCCGACTGAGGGCGAGGTTCTGACCAGGGCCTGATGTTCCAAACCAGCTGTAACTAATGTCCGTTCATTGGGTCAGAGTCAGCCAAGTGAAAGGATGACCACGTACGTCCTCAACCCTTCGGGGCCCTGTGGGTGGCTGTGCAGAGTGCTCCAGCGTGCCAAGACAGCAAGCCCGGCCCAAGGCAAGCCCGTTCCACGGCTCTGCTTGGATTGCGTTTGCTAAAGGCCTATGAAGAATAGCTCAGTCTCAAGATTCAAGGGATGTATCTGTAAACCACATCATGTAAAAATAGACGTTTTATCCTGCATTATGTCTACGTAACTGTAATTATGAAGAGTTCTGTTCCCTACACAATGATGTGCTCTTAAATGAACACATGCATTTCCTAGTAAAGAGAATAAAAATCGAAATATGAAATCTATAGTTTAAATACCGACTCACACACAACGAAACATTCTTGAAATTTATGACTGATCAACATTTTTTTTTTTTTTTTTTGGAGAGGTTTTTCGCTATAGGGCGCGTGCGCTCGCCAGACAGACAGACAGAGAGAGACATAGAGACAGAAAGCGAGAAATCACCCCCCAGGGGGGATGGTCACGCCGCAATCCCTTCTCCTCCATTCTCCTCTCGGGATCTTGGGCACGCACGCACACGCACCCGGCGTGAGTTGTAAGCCACCGGGTCCGAGACGCGAACCGCGGTCGACCACGTGGGAGTCCAGCGACATAGCCATTACGCTAACTGCTGGTTCCCGACTGATCAACATTTTTAATGTATCCCCTTATCAATTATTTTAGGGAAACTGATAACGAGAAATTACTGAACTAAACACCAGATTTCATTCCCAAGGGAGTAAATGCATAAGGCATATTTTTAGGATGATCAGTTATCTTGGTTAACATTATTTCATGAGTGTATCATAAAGTGTATTATCTATGACATCTCTGGACCTTATATGTCTTTGTAAAGACATGCATGAATTTCATCTGATTCTCTTACATAGGAGCTGAAAATTTCACTTGTATAAATTTAGTTCTCTAAACAAGCAACTGAAATGAACAAAAAATTCTTTTGATCTCAGTTGGTATTACTTTTGTGTGAGATCCATGTGATATCTGGAAAAAATTATAATATCTACATATAAGAGTTACCTATTTTAGAAGCCATTATGTAGAAGGTGAAAATATGTAACACAGTTCATAGTATCAGATTTTTACTGATGAATTAAGTGGCAGGAAAACATCAAACTATGATTGGAAAAATTAACAACTTTGAAATCATAGAAAGTAAAGTTTCTGAATCAAGGATACCACTGGCAAATTCAAAATGCAGAGATAGAGCAGGAGAAAATCTATAATAACATATATTTTAAAATAGAATACTGTTAATATTTGCAGTATAAAGACAGCTTTTGCACATCGGTATTAAAGCACATAAAATAACTAAGTAACTCAGAACAAAAGAAACAAACTTATAAATAAAATCCTTCAGAATTCTGGGTAAATAATATAAGCAGTTCTTTCAAAGAAACAGAAATTCAAAAGGTAAAAGAAGTGAAAACAATAGGGGCCAGCAGGTAGCATGGTGGTTAAGGCACTGGATTCCCACATGGTCACCCAAGTCCCGCACACAGAGCCTTTAAACTCATGCCAGGTGCATATGTGTGTGCCAAAAACCCCAAAAGGAGAATGGAGGAGAAAGGATTGCAATGTGGTCATTCCTCCTGGGGGGTGATTTCTCACGTTCTCTCTCTGTCTCTCTCTGTCCCTCCACAAGCACACATACCCTATAGCAAATATCTCTTTAAAAAGAAGAAAATAATAAATTGGATGTTCAACTTCTATAGGAGGTATGAAATGACAAATAAAAAAATTGTAAGGCAACTTTTATTCTTTCTTGTAGCAAATTGTAAAAACTATTTTAATAATATCTAGTGCTGATTATGTTGATGAAAAATAGGTACTTTGATGTAATTTTGGAGCCTATGAATACAGACTGTATTTGTGGGAAATGCGATGGAAGTAGTGATCAAAAAGACAGATTAGTGTAAGAATTGACTTTTTGTTAGAGAAGTTTACAAGAGGCAAATGTCTCTTCACAGAAAGCTACTAAAGCAATTGGTTAAGCAGATCAGGGGTCTGGAAAGGGTTTACCCTGAGGACATGAGCATACTTCAGTGGACTGTGTTTGCTGGAAGTGACTTCTGCATCTGGACGTCATGTAAGATGTTGAGAATCTGGGATTCGCTCTGGAAGAGAATACAGTGGGAAGGAAAAGCTAGCGGAAATATCGTTGGTCTAATTAGGCTCAAGGGGCAGAGACATCACTAGTCAACATCTATGAAAAAAAGGAAAAGGGGAAACCGAGCCCAACACATGGTCAATTCTCCCTTCAAGGCATTGACTGGAATCTGTCCCTGCCCAGAAAAGGAGATAAAATGCTACCCTGAAATCATATGAAAAATGAAGTAAGAATTTAGCCATCTCACTATGATAGGAAAATAAGATTAACATCCATGACATGCCAGAAAGAGAAACCATGATGAATACATTAGATTCTAGTTCAGATCCAGAGACCTATATTCTAAAAATAAGGAAAATAAGAAAAAAGAAAGAAAGAAAGTAGAATTAGACTGAACTTTATCAAATCTATCCATCTTTAACTGTATACTGTCCCTTTTTGTTTTAAAGTGATCAGTCACCCTGTATCTGTAGCAAAAAGTGAGCAAAGGGTCATCTCTTACTGAAAGGTGGCATCCTGTCTGGAACCTCTACAGATTTTTATGCAAAAAGAATTAAGCAAGCCGAGAAATGAAGCATATGACAAACATTAATTAAAAAAAAAAAAGATAGAGAACCTAGATAGAGTCAGGAAAATAAAATGTAAAATAATTAAAATCAGCATTTTTTTCTGATAACCCCTCCCTTACATGTCTCCAGTTTAGAGTTTGCCAATAAGACATACTCACATGAGGAATACTGAAATCATATTAAGTATCTCTTGCAAACATGAAGTATAAAACTAGAAATTACCAAGAGGAAAAATAATAATAATAATTGTGGAACTTAAACAACATATTATTGAACTACCAATACATCAAAGAAAAAGTCAAAAGTAAAAAAATCTTGAGACAAATGAAAATAAGAAACACTGTACACAAAAATTATGGAACAGAGCAAAAGCATATGTAAGAGGGATTTTGTTATAATAAATGACTACATTAGAAATGCAGATCTCAAGCTGGGCCCACAGACTAGTGGCTAGAAAAGTCGTATCCTTGGGACCAGCAGCTGGAGCAATGGTTACATCACTGAACTCTCATGTGACCATGATTTGAGTTCCAGACCTGGCAGCTTAAACTCACACTGAGTGCATGTGCGTGCTTGCTCAAAATCCCAAGAGGAGAATGGAGGAGAAGGGATCGCGGTATGGCCAACCACTTGGAGAGTGATTTATTGCCTTCTGTCTCTCTGGTAAGCACACACATCCTATAACAAAAAAATTGCGCTCTCTCTGAAAAAAGAAAAGTCTGATGCTATGTGGTCAACTACATGGTTTGAATCCCGAATCCAATGGCTTAAAAAGCATGTTGGGTGCATATGCACGCGTACCAAATTCCATGAGAAGAAAAAGTGAGGGAAGGATGGCAGCATGGCCATGCCGAAAGTAAGCAGTGCTCTCTCCCTCTCTCTCTTGGTCTCTCTGTCTCTCTCTGCCAAGTGTGTGTGCCATCTGGTAAGTTTAAAAACATTTTAAACAAAGGTTAAAAATTTTCTAATAAATGTTCTAACTTTACCTTCCTGAAAGAATTAGAAAAAGAAAAGTAAACTAAGTCCAACGTCAACAGAAGGAAGCAATAATAAAGATATCTAATAATTGAAATTTTAAAAAAAGGTCAAGATCAAATGAAAATAAGATTTGGCTTTTCAGATACGTAAACCATATTGACAAACTTTAGTTAAACTGAGAAGAAAAGAGAAAGACTCAAACAAATAATAATAATAAAAAAAGAATTTACATTACCACCAGTAACAAGAAATAGACAGGACTATAAAGGATTATTATATGTCAACAAATTGGCATATGACATAGAAGAAAAGAGTAAATTTCTGGAAATATGCAACCTACCAAGACCCAATCAGAAAGAAACAGAAAATCTGAATAGATGACATATGAATACGTAGATTGAGTGAGTGATTTAAAGCCTTCTATCAGAGAAAAGCCTACGACCTCATGGTCACTTGTGAATTCTATTAAACATGTAAAGAAGAATTGACCCCATTCTTCAGCAAATGCTTCCAAAAAAATCAAAGAGGGGGAACACTTGAAATCATTTAATAAGGTCAGTGATGTCCCAATATCAAAGCCAGACAAGAATACTACAAAAATATAAACACTACAGTCCAATAGCTCTCATGAACATAAATACAAAAATCTTTAACTAAATACTAGCAAACTGAATGCAATAGCACATGAAAATAATCATACACCATAATCAAGTGCATTTACTGCTGGGATAAAAGTATGGTTTGCTGCACACGATCTATAAATACACCACATTAGCAGAATGAAGAATAAAAACCATATGCTCATCTAAGTAGATGTAGAAAAATACTTTGACAATAATCAGCATATTTCATAATAGTTTTCAACAAGTTAGATATAGAAGAAATATACCTCAATTTAATAAAGATAATATATAACAAGCCTACAGTGCACATCAAGGGTGAAAAGTTGAAAGTCAACATTTTCTCTATGATTAGGAACTCATAGCACTTATATTAACATAATACTGAAAATTCTAACCAGAGCAATTAGGCAAGAAAAAGAAAGAAAGGCATCTAAATTGGCAAAGCAGGTGATATAATCTTATATGTAGAGAATCCTGAAGAATTCACTTCCCAAAAGTTGTTAGAATATAGTAATTTAGTAAAACTACAGAATGAGACATCAGTGTACAAAAAAGCGATGCCACTTCTACCCACTGAAAACAAGTTCTTCAAGAAAGAAATCAAGGGAACCAGCAGTTAGCGTAATGGCTATGTCGCTGGACTCTCACGTAGTCAACCACGGTTCGCGTCTCGGACCCAGTGGCTTACAACTCACGCCGGGCGTGTGTGTGTGCGTGCCCAAGATCCCGAGAGGAGAATGGAGGAGAAGGGATTGCGGCGTGACCATCCCCCCTGGGGGGTGATTTCTCGCTTTCTGTCTCTGTGTCTCTCTCTGTCTGTCTGGCGAGCGCACGTGCCCTATAGCGAAAAACCTCTCCAAAAAAAAAAAAAAAAAAAAGAAAGAAAGAAATCAAGAAAACAATTCCATTTATAATCACTTCAAAAAGCAAAACAAAAGAAAACTTAGGAACACATTTAACTAAAGAAATAAAAGATTTGTAAAGTGAAAATTGTCAAACACTAATGAAAGAAATAGAAAAAGACACAAATAAATAGATAGCCCATGTTGATGATTTTGAATAGTTAATACTGTTGAAATATTCATAGCCAAAATGATGGCCAGGTTCAATGCAATCCTCATCAAAATTCCAATGCCATTTTCTCTCAGACAAATTAAAAAAAACCTTAAAATTTGTAACCTCAAATAAACAAAATGATTCTTGAGCAAAAAGAGTAAAATCACCATTCTCACATTACCCAATTTTGAAATATACTACAGAGTTTTAGCAACTAAAACAATACGATAGCATAAAAGCAGTATATGGACAATAGAAAGGAACTGAGTGCCCAGAAATAAGTCCACATGTTCATCGTCAATTGATCTCTGATGAAGGCGCCAAGAACACACAACGTGGGGAGTTCAATAAGTCTGTTCAATAAATGGTGTTGAAAAAGTGACTATCCACATACAGAAGAATAAAACTGGATTCCTGTCTCATACTGCATACAAAATCACTTCAAAATACATTCGACTTAAATCTAAAGCTGAAAACTTTAAATCTACTAGAAGAAAACCTGGGGGAAAAGCATCTTTTTTGTGTGCTTAACTTTGTGATAGGGCATGTGTACTCACCAGAGACAGAAAGAGAGAAAGGGGGAGGAGAGAAAGTAAGAAAGCACTCCTCAGGGGGCATGGCCATGCTACAATTCCCTCTACTCCACTCTCCTCTCAGGATTTTGGGCAAGCACGTTTGTGCACCCGGCATGGTTTTCAAGCTGCAAGGTTCAGGGCTCAACCCAAGCATTTGACCCTAGCTGGCCACGAAATAGCTTCTTGACATTAGTTTGTACAATATTTTCAAATATGACCCTAAAAGCATGGACAAGAAAAGAAAAAAGGTACAAATGAAATGGCATCAAACTAAAAGTCCTACACAGCTAAGGAAACAATCAACGGAATAAAGAGACAATCTAAGGAAAGAAGAAAAATACTTGCAAACAATGTAATAGGGAGTTAATATTCAAAATATATAAGGAACTCAAGCAAATCAATAGCAAGATAATAAAATAACTTAATTTAAAAATGTGCAAAAGAACTGAATAAATGTTTCTCAAAAAAGAAATACAAAGGGTCAACAGGTTTTCAAAAAAAAAAAAAAAAAAATGTTCAGTAACCACTGAGTATCAGGGAAATGTGAATTAAGCCCAGAATGAGACAGCCGCTCACACCTTTACCAATGCCTTTATCAAAAAAAAATAAAAGTTGGGACCCGCAGTTGACGTAATGGCTATTTCTGGACTCGCATGCGGTTGATTGCGGTTCGGGGCCTGGACCCGGTGGCTTAAACTCACCCTGGGCACGTGTGCGTGTGTGCCCAGGATTCTGAGAGGAGAATGGAGGAGAAGGGATTGTGGCATGGCCATCCCCCCCGGGTCGGGGGGGTGTGATTTCTCACTTTCTGTCTCTCTGTCTCTCTCTGTCTTTCTAAAGAGCACCAGCACCCTATAGCAAAAAAACTCTCTCAAAAAAAAGATAAAAGTTAACGGGTATCGGCAAAAACATAGAGGAAAGAGAACCTTGTTCATTGTTGGCAGAAATGTAAATTAGCCATCAATAAAAACATTATGGACATTTCTAAAAAAAAAAATTAAAAATGGAACTAGTATTTGCTCCAGCAAATACTAGTATATGGATTAAACATGAAACCAGCATATCAAGATGTCCACTCTCCCACGATGATTGATGCACTATTCCCAATAGCCCAGACACATAAGCAACTCAAATGTCTGATGACAAAAAAATGGGTAAGGAAAGGGAAGGGACAGAATGGAATGCCACTCAGCCTTAACAACAGAAACGCGGGCATTTGTAACATTGTGGATGAACCTGGAGTATATTGTGCTAAGTTAAAGAAGCCAAACACAAAGAAACAAACACTGCATGATATCACATATGTGATATACATTATCACATGAATGTGTTGAACTCATGGAAGCAGAGAGAAGAATGATGCTTACCAGGAGATTGGAGTGGGAAGAAAATGAGGAGGTGGTGGTCAGAGGGTACAACATTGCAGTTAGACCGGAGAAATGCAATGTACATACTGACTGTACTGCATGATAACTACAGTTACTAACACTGCTTGGGAGGCAGAAGGTGGCATACTAGCTAAGGTGCTGGACTCCCACATGGCCAACCATGGTTCGAGTCCCAGAACCAGCAGCCTGAAAATCACTCTGGACACATGCATGTGCATGCCCACAGTCCCAGGAGGAGAATGCAGAAGATGGGATTGCAGCATGGCCACCCTCCAGGGCAGGATTTCTCACTTTCTCTGTCTCTGTGTCTCTCTGTCACTCTCCAGTGAGCACATGTGTCCTATGGCAAAAACCTTGAAAAAAATAGTGTGATGTACTTGATAATAAGAGACTCGAATTTGAATATTCCCAGTGTACAAAAAGGCAACCACAGGAGTTGAGGACTGCATCATTAGCTTGAGTTAATCATTCCACATCACATATATTATAAAATGCATAAATATTTTTATCTGTCAATTAAAAAATGAATAAGTGAATAAATAGCATATCAACCTCTCTAAAGTGGCTGGCTATAGCAAACAGCCCCGCTCAGGGGAGCCATGAGGACAACAGTGAAGAAACTTCTTCCAGGAGCAGAACTCTGAGCCGCGCACGTGGTCATCATTTTCCCTGAAAGGAGGGGGCCTGGGGACGCTCATCTACACTGACCCACTGGTGGTGTTTAGTGGGCAGTCCGGAGGTGAGCTTCCGAAAAATAAAGTTGGAAGTGTTTTTTGTTTAGTTTTCTTGTTTGTAGACAGAGCCTTGCAACGTTGCAGGGCCTCCAGCCTCAGCCTTTGGGTAGCTGGCAGCACAAGTACACGCGGCCATGGCTGGGAATTGTACGCGGGCTTCCCACGTGGCTTCAGCCAATCAGCAGCGTCCGGCACCCGCCACCTGAGCTGGGCCTGGCTACGTTGATATGAACCTCCAAAAACTGATTTCATGTTTTTCTTTAATAACAGGATGTCAGATATTTTATAATGAAAAATTTATCTAACACAATACCTAGCATTTCCTATTATTATAAAAGATATTTACTGTGAGATTATTATAAAAACTTTCCATAAGTTTTCTACAATAAGAAAAAGCATTTCCCCTGAGGTAGATACTCCTATGGCTTGGCTGTTGTGCATAATTCCATTAATTTTCTGTTTATTCAAAAACAAGTGCCTATACTAAAATTAAATCATAGAAATTAAATCATAGAAATAAATTAAATAATAGAAAACAAGAATAAGCACATTTTGAGTTTTGTGCCATTAAAAACATTTATTACATACATATATATATATATATATATATATATATATATTCCTAGCTATGATTTTTTAAATGCAATTTGGTCATAAAACAAAAACAACTTTTTGTTCAATTTAAACCTAAAAAAAAAAAGAAAGAAAAATATCAAGATGATTGTGAGGTATTTTAGATTAATCTCCCTGAATCGGTATAAATTATTAACATAACTATATCTGTTGTAAATATTCACCAAAATATCTTGAGTTCAGAAGTCCATCAAAAGTTACATGACATGAGACCAGCAGATGGTGTAATGGTTACATTACTAGAATCTCGTATAGTCGGTTATGGTTTGAGTCCTGGACCCAGGGGCTTAAAACTCACACCGGGTGCATGTGCATGTGTGCCCAAAATCCCAAGAAGAGAATGGAGGAGAAGGAATTGTGGTGTGGCCATTCCCCCCGATGGTTGATTTCTTATTTCTGTCTGTCTGTCTGTCTCTCAGTGAGCACATGCACCTATAGCAAAAATCTCTAAAAAAAAAAAAAATTACATGGGCAAGACAACTGATTCTGCTGATGGAACTATTTGTCCTTTCTAGAACAGGCACGTTTCAAACTTGCCTTCGGTATCAGGAATTCTTACATCTTGCCATCTGGAGTGTTACAGAATGCTTTATTTGTTCCATAGTATTCCACAGATCAATAGTTATTGCAAGAAAACTCATTTTATAGAAATCCAAAGAGTAGCAATGTGTTCATGCTCACAAACTCACAAGCCCTCCTATGCTGCCTATGGCCCTACCGCAGCTGTCCTGATAGAATGATCCAATGCTTCTCGGAGACTGTCATGGCACTGCTTTAAATCTGGGGCGATCACAGTATTTTGTCAGATGTAGATAAGTGCTCTGAACCAGTCACTGCCGTGTAGTTACTGTCTTAGGTCACAGCAATGGTACGCAAACAAAAGTAGAAAAAGCAGGGAATTGTACACTTCTCCTATTACCTCTAGGAACCTAAAGGAAGAAATAAGAGACCAATGGTCCATTTTTTGTTTTGTTTTCTTTTTTTTTTTTTTTTTTGGAGAGGTTTTTGCTATAGGGCGCGTGCACTCGCCAGACAGACAGAGAGAGACAGAGAGACAGAAAGCGAGAAATCACCCCCCAGGGAGGATGGTCACGCCGCAATCCCTTCTCCATTCTCCTCTCGGGATCTTGGGCATGCACGCACACGCGCCCGGCGTGAGTTTAAGCTACTGGGTCCGGGACTCGAACTGCAGTCAACTATGTGGGAGTCCAGCGGCATAGCCATCATGCTAGCTGCTGATCCCCCCAATGGTCCATTTTACTCAAAGCAAAGCTAGAGCAAAGGAAAAGATTGTTGTCATAACTTGCTTGCCTAAAATCCCAAGAGAAGGGAGAAGAAGGGATTGTGATGTGGCCACTCTTTATCTCTCTGTCCCTCTCCCCTCTGCCAAGCTCATATGCCCTATGACCAAAAAGAAACAGAAAGCATTTATGAGTGCTGTATTGACGAAGGAATGAGCTATGATAAATTATTTGCCTGAACTCAGCATTACTGTTCTTGCCAATATTATCCAGAACTGCCTTCTCTATGTGGGTGTGGGTTACAGTGTGCTTGTGAGAGACACATGCCTGAAATTTGGACACTCTGTGAGGTATAGGCTGCTATTATTCTAAGCTGTTTATGATGGTCAGAGATCACTGTGGTCAGAGGTCACTGTGGTCAGAGGTCACTGTGGTCAAAGGCTGTCATTGACGTGGAAGCTTCTAGAGATACAGACTGTCTCCCGGCACAGGCAGGTCTGTGGCCTCTCCGTCACGTCCTTCGTGCTGGCAGGAGGTGCTTAGATTTCCGCACGCCTGTCTCTCCCTCCACCAGTGTCGAAAACCACGTTCTTCCTGGTCCTTGGCCACAGCCACTCACATCTTACCTCCCCCAATTCCAGAAACATCTATGTCACCCTGAATTCCTACACACAGCTTTTATTTTCAATATCCTTGCAGTGATTCTTAACCGCTTTCTGAATCCAAACATATGTAATAGCTAAGAACTGAATAAATAAATAAAAGTTGGTCGTATGTGAGCCAAGGCGTATGTTATAAACCAATGGTTAGGGATGACGCAGGTGAGAGTCAGCCAAGTCTCCGAGGAGAAAAACAAAACCAAAGCCATAAAAGTGTGAGGATAAGTAACTTTACAGTGATTTTCTTAACCGGGTAAAAAGTATTTATCCAAAGACTATAGGTGACAAAAATCTCCGAGGAAACACATTAGATACAACTTACTAACCCTATCACTATTTCCACTCATTGTTGTAATTCTATATCTCATTGGTATAATAAAGCAAGAAAAAAAAATAGGGAGAATAATCACATCGCTGTAAGTATCCGTGAGTGGTTAGGCTTAGATAATAGGAAGACAGTAATGTAGTTTGCACTTTGTTTTTGAAGCAAATAAGAACTTAATACACAGACGGACTTGGGAGGGAGTGAAAATGCCGTATCTGCATAGAGATATTGAAGAGTTCTCTGGGAAAATGGGAAAGTGAGTAAAATAGCAAACTAGTTAGTTGCTTGTTTATTGATTTATGTTATTATTATTGTTATTATTTGCTATAGGGTGTATGTGTACAGGATAAAAAGAGAAAGACAGAGAGAGAGGGAAAGTCAGAAATCACCTTAGGGGGCGGGCCATGTTGTAATCTCCTCCACTTCGTTCTCTTCTCAGGACGTGAGCACACACACACACGTAAGCATCATTCTCTTATCAGGATGTGAGCACGCACACACACGTGAGCACCTCTCTCTTCTCAGGACGTGGGCACGCACACACACGTAAGCACCGCTCTCTCCTCGGGACGTGAGCACGCACACACATATAAGCACCGCTCTCTTCTCAGGACATAAGCACGCACACACATGGGCCTGGCGTGGTCTGCAGCCACTCAGTCCAGGACTCAGGCTGTGGTGCCCCTCTGGGAGTCCAGCACCTTAGCCAGGTGAGAAATTAAAATTTGTTTATATTATCATAAAGAGATTTTTATAATATGTAATTTATTTCTATTAGTGTTTTTGTCAAGCATTTTTTATTAAAAAAGTGATAACATCTTCGTTCTTGCATTTTACCTTCATAAGTAAAAAACAAAATAAATGAAATTGGTCTGAAGAAAAGTTTGCTGCAAGAGAATTACAGGGCTTGAGTTACTTCCCAATTGTGTGTAAAGAACAAATATAAATTGAAGTTGACCATTTACAAAATTCATGAAAGTAGACATAGCAAATCTTTGGATGTTTTCTTATTTTTATCTCATTTTCTTCAATATGATAGAACTATGAATGGTAGGTATCATCTTTTGTATGACTTAAAACATAAATTGATTTAAAACTTTCAAATTTATCTCCTTAAATCTTTCCTTCCCTTTGTAAAAAAAAAGTATTTATAACATTATGAGATTTATTTGATAGCAATGCCGATATAAATTAGTTTTCCCTTATATTGATATAGAAATAGTCTCAGACCATGAAAACAAAAAAAAAATTATAGAATTTAAATTAACATCATTATGTTTTAGAGAAGTTAGAAATCTTTACTACTAATCTTTTAAACTGGATAGATAACTATGGGACTATAATGCAATAACACTTTTTTTTCAGAACCATTTCCAAATTGAACTGGGAGCAGTCTGTGTGAAGGGAAGAAGCAGGGAGTGTGAACGATCATCTCTGGTCCTCCTGAGGATGAGAATTTTGTTGTAAATAACAACTTAGAAAATTAGTTTTGCAGTCTAGCCACAATAATTCCCAAGATTTTAGCAGCAAACATCTGAAAGTTTTGCTTCGTTTTGTGAATGCCTAAGAACCCACGAATGACTTTATTTGGGTGTACTTCCTTTGTTGGAGTTCTCTCTTTGTCAGAGCTGCTGAACGGCTGTGCCAAACCATCTTCAGAAAATCCTAATGAGGACAATGCTGATAAATCAGACCTGTGGGTTGAAAGAAATTAGACATTGTTTACATCATTGCAGGAAAGAAAGAGACACTTATCAGCCTATTCTTTTTAAATGTGAGTTGAATAGTAATGCTCATCACATCAAACAAATGGTTAGTGTCTTCTGATAAGTAATTTACTCATAAGCACAAACATTTTGCCGGCATAATTGTCACAGGGCTATCTGTTCCATTTGTAAAATGATAATATGAATGAAAATTCGAGACTTAATGAAAGCTGCATTCCCTAATGTTATCTAAATGAGCTTTAACCTTGACTTTCCAAAGTCTGTGAGACTTTATGACAAGGAATCCCTGCAGAGCAAGATGCCATTCCCTATCAGTCTTACATCAGACTTCAAAATACTTAACATCTTAAAAATGGCCTAGAGGGGCCTCTATAAATGGAAGAAGAAATACACAGGTACAACCATAATTACTTTCCTATCTCACAAACTGTCTTCCAAAATCTAATATGATAAAGCCCTAAGGTCTCGGAAAATATGCTGAGTACATGTTCTCAGATTCAAAAGATTTTTGGATTTGATTATTGTTCTTCCTAATCTTTTTTTGAAAATGTTTATGTAACCCTAGGAAATAAATCATATAATATAAAAATGATAGTAAGAGCAGAAGATAAGAAAAGAGAAGGGTGGGCATTCAAGGTCAAGTCAGAACATGATTCTTAAATTATACAAGTGGTAGTGAACAGAAAAAGAGACATTTTGCCTAATTTAGGAAAAAGTTACTTTTCAACTTTAAAATGAGGAATGTCTAACTATCAAATGCTTGCTACGGTTTAGATGTTCCTGTGTGAGGACTCAGTTCTATTCTACAGGTGTTAAGTAAAACCTTAGTCCCTTCTTGGAGGCCCAGGCCCTGGCGTCTGACCTCCAAGACGGAGTTCTGGAAAGTGTAATAAGGAGAGGAATCGAGGCAGCCAAAGGCCCGTGGATACCCACCAGAGTTAGGAGAAACTTACCCAGCTGCTCTGCCCGAGACCCTGCCCTCTACCGTGCAGACGCTCCACGGGAAGTTGGCCCCCAGACCCTGGGCCTCCTGTCTGAGAGCTGAATCAAACTTTATAAATTCACCCTCAGCTATTTCTGTAAGCAATGCACTTATTGTGTCCAGGAGCACTAAGAATGTATGTCCAGTGGGCGAGCTTCGTTTGACTCAGAATTTAGCAGAGAGAATGTCCACTGAAAATGTTGTGACCTCAAACACTTACCTGTATTAACACCCCTTCTGGGCCTCGTGTTGTACAGTGTATGTTTTGTGTAAAAAGATAGAGCCTTTGAGCAGTTCACTCATGGAACTAGGGGGTTCAGTCCCAGACCTGGTGACGCTGGGCTACAGATAGGAGGAGAATTGTATCCCCCCGCTTAACAAAGACCACACTCATAACTAGGGGCAAGTGAGACAGGGCTTAACAAAGACCACGGAGGAACCAGTTTTTGTGCCACCATTGATGGCGTCTAAGCAGTGTCATAGAGAACTTACTCGCAGCTCCCTCAGGGTGGTGCAAGGCCACAGGCAGCCCCTGCTCCTCTCTTCTGGATATCGCGTTCAACAGGTTTACCTTCTCCGCTTTACTGACCGATTTGACATACACCCCTCTCTCTGGTAGCATCAGAGGAAGACTGCTGCTATAGCCAAGAATATATTTAATAAAACACCCAAAAGCCATGGCTCATTAAGTTCAGGGGATGGATCAGCAAAACGTAACTTTCTAAGCTTTAGAGATTAGTGTGGTTGTCTTCCTAAGCATATGCATGGTTGGTAAAATATTCATGTTATGTATATATATACATATTTTTGAGAGGTTTTTGCTATAGGGTACATGCACTCACCAGAAAGACAGAGAGAGACAGAGAGACAGAAAGCGAGAAATCACCCCCCAGGGGGATGGCCACACCGCAATCCCTTCTCCTCCATTCTCCTCTCAAGATCATAGGCATGCATGCACACGTGCCCAGCATGGGTTTAAGCCACCAGGTCCAGGACTTAAACCGCAGTCAGCTACATGGGAGTCCAGTGACGTAGCCATTACACCAACTGCTGGTCCCTCGATGTTATATTTTTAAACAAAGTATTGAATTGAAATCAAGGCTATATAGTAGATTAGTGGAATTCCTCACTGAACCAATTTTCCCTAATACTGTCTTTCCTGAGAAATTAAATAAGAATTTTAAGAATCAGATCAATCAGCAAACAGAAGCAATTAGATTAACCAATTTTTTCTCGTTGTCAGTGGTTTGTCCTTTACAAGAACAATTGTTGACCCAGCCTTTAAAATAAGTCTTGACTTCGTGTCTTATATGTGAGTCAGTTATGAACACAAATGTATTTATGAGTTTTGTTCCTCAGTTTCTCCCTATCTCCCCTGGGTCTTAGAGGATTGCCGGATCAAGCAGGTGAGAAGGATGAGAACCTTCCCCGGGACCATGGACAATGATGACATGCTTCTTCACCACGTCGTAATGCAGTCAGGGTGCACATTGATAAAGGATTAAATCGAAAAAAAATACTGGAGCTATGAGGATTTTTGTTGCTGTCATTATAGATATTTTTTCCATCAAGAAAGTGGAGGAGGAATTGAAGGAGAAGGAGAAGAAGAAGAAGAGGAGGAACAGGAGGAGAAAGAAACAGAAATGACATCATCATTTAACATAGCGTTGAGTCGGGCAATCGTTTTCTCCCCTATTCTTTCCAATAATTGAAAGTAAAAATTGTAAACTGCAGGGAACCAGCAGTTAGCGTAATGGCTATGTCGCTGGACTCCCACGTGGTCGACCACGGTTCGCATCTCGGACCCGGTGGCTTACAACTCACGCCGGGCGCGTGTGCGTGCGTGCCCAAGATCCCGAGAGGAGAATGGAGGAGAAGGGATTGCGGCGTGACCATCCCCCCTGGGGGGTGATTTCTCGCTTTCTGTCTCTATGTCTCTCTCTGTCTGTCTGGCGAGCGCACGCGCCCTATAGCGAAAAACCTCTCCAAAAAAAAAAAAAAAAAAAAATTGTAAACTGCAAAAAAAAGTAAAAAGGACCTTTTACTTGACTAATGTATGGATCCATTTGATTTGTTGAAAAACTTTGAAAAAAATTAAATGTCAGCCCTAGTTTTAATGATTACCATTGTACACACATGTGCTCACAAATACACATACAAACTTGGACACATACAAATTGATATAGACTTACATGCATATGTGCACAAACACACACGCATGCTCTTCCACTTTTTGCTGGTACACCTGACCTTCCTTTCATAGGAAAAGCTTTCAAGTCCTGTGAACTGACTGACACAAAACTTGTTTTAATAAAAATGCAGCAAAAGTACTTTTAGTTTGAGGCACTGAGTAGACTTACAATTTACAGATAAAAACATAAAAAACTCTAAATATTACCCATAGAAACAGATAAACCCGAAGTCCTAGAGTAGGTTGGAGATAAATGAAAAAGAAATAAAAGTGAATCAATATCATGGGTTGCTTAAAGGGCTTGGATCCTAACCTATACCCACTCTCCTCTTGTTTCCTTCATTATGACTTGACTCTGGAAGAGGGTAATGACAGAAACTATGCATTGTTTCTGAAATCCAAGGGCAGAAGGAACCTCCTCCTTCTCTCAGGTACAACTCAGGAAGGAGGCAAGGTCCCATGGTGAGAATGGCTGCCTGGTTTTCACTACCTGCTTTATTCCATCAACAGCATAAAACTGAGACCATGGGAATGGCTCAAACTGTTGGTGAGGTTTCTGGGTTAGTCTCACTGAGGTGCCCTATGGCCCTAGCACAGTGTAGAGAAGGTAGAATATTGTCCATGTGCTCAAGAACAGCTTTAACATGGTAAAGAGTTCTCATAATTCCGGTGACAGGCACAATAGAACAGATTCCAACTACCTGGGAGAACACCAAAAATACCAAAGGGCTACATCATTTGGGTGCATGCAAAATATCTAACAAAAATAAAAACAGAAAGGCATCAGTGGTCAATGCATGCTGTCATCTAATCATTACAAAAAATACTGGCCACAATTTTTAGCTGGAAGAGCTAGAATTTAAGTTAGAACTCTCTAATTTCATATACTCACATCTTAATAATTCTGAAATATAAACACTACCCAGTTTTATGTTTGTTGATTGAATAAATTAATGAATATCATGAATTGTTCTGTAGATCAAAGAGAAAAGACTAAATAGTTTTAACTTATTTCATAAGTGATTTGATAATAATTTGCTTGTTGGTGCAATACAATAGTCTAGTTCTCCAATTTTTACAAAATAGATGCTTTTTTGGCTATGTTAGGAGGTATGCACTTTCTCTGACCCAACGTAAGGATAAATGTCAAGGATTTATGGCCACATTCTGGCACTTATGACTCTATTGTAATTTCTGTTGCATGTTGAAGTTGCTAATGTACATCTCTAATTAGGATTCATTACCCACAAAAAATTGTTTGTAAATGTTTTTTTATACAGTAACCAGGTTCAACTTTGTTTCTGAAAGTCAATTCAATCAAGGTTATATGTCTGTGGTTTTGTAGGAAAAAAAAAAAAAAAAAAACTTGCTTAGACTTCTAGAATGACAGAGGCAGAAAACACTGGATTATTTATAACAAAGCCAGGAACAATTGCCTTCATAAAATGAGAGAACATATTTTTATCTGAGGGACACAGGCTATTTTTCCTCTGATGAAGCACCCTTAATTATATAATAAACCAAGTGCCATTTGGTTAATGATTTAAATGTATTAAAAACTAAGTTAGACCCTACAGCATATGCAATGCAATGCAGTGTGCAACTTAACTCTCTTCATTAAATCCTCTCTCTCTAGCTCATCTCTAGCTCATCAGCACCTGAAAGTTTAGGAGAGGAGCCAACCACCTGAGCAGCCTATAAAACCCTACTTGTACAGGAAGATGTGAACCATCTCCTGGAACACAGCTGGGATAAAGGGCTGATCTTTTCCCCTCTGATAATACAGAATCTACTCCAATAAAGAAGAAGAAGTGAATACTTCATCATGACCAGAAACCAGTGTCAAAACACAAGAAATGTGAACAAAGGGAAATACTTCATCCACAAAGCAGCACAATAACCCCTCTCTGACAATAGACAGCACAGAAGAAATCACAGAAATGTCTGAAAAAAAGTTTTGAGTATTCATTGTGACAAAACTCAGTGAGATGCAACAGAAAACTGACAATAAATCCCAGAAGATCAGAAAATCATTCATGACATAAGGAAGAGATTTCATAATGTGATAAGTACCAAAAACAAAAACAAAAACAAAACAAAAAACTAATCGAACTTCCAGAAATGAAGAGTACAATTTAGGAAATCAAAACTGCCCTCAAAATCATTAATAGCAAATTGCATCATGTAGAAGAAACAATTTCTGACCTTGAAAATAGAGTTTCCAACATAGACAAGATCACCAAAAAGAATGAAAAAATAACCACCCAAAATTAGGATAACATAGAAGATATTCTTAAACACTGTTAAATACCCAAATATACGTATTATGGGTTTTCCAGAAGGCAAAGAAGCTATTAAAGATTAAGGACATAGGGAATCACTTCCACGAACTACTATCTGAAAACTTTCAAATCTAGAGAAACAAGGAGAAATTCAGACACAGGAAATAAGTAGAACTCCAAGTGGAAGCAACCTAAGAAGAGCCACTCTGTGGCATATCATAGCCAGATGAATCAAAATTAAAGATCTTGTCTTTACAAGATTGTAAAAATGTCAGTAGAGAAACATCAATTTATTTACAAAGATTGTCATGTTAGTCTGGTGTCAGACAAGGAAACAATGGAAGACAAGGAAAGGATAGTAAGACATATTCAAAATGCTGAAAGAAAACCAATTTTAACCAAGACTACTATACCCTGGAAGATTATCCTTCAAATAGGAAGGACAAGTGAAATCATTCCCAAATAAACAAAATCTGAAAGAATTTGCCAACATAAGACCAATTCTTCAAGAAGTACTGAAGGAAGTACTACATCAAGAAAATTAAAGGAAGATAAATAGAAATAAGAGAACATAAAATAATCAAGAAGATATCTAACAAAATGGTAGGGATAAATCTGCAAATATCGATAATGATGTTAAATGTTAATGGATTAAATTCTCCAATGAAAATACACAGACTGGCTGAATGGAAAAAAAAAATTAAACAAAGGAGTCTTCATATGCTGCCTATAAGAAATATACCTCATGGATTAAGACATACATACACCCAAAGTGAAGGGCTGGAAAAAAATATTCCATGCACCTGGAAATAAAAAAGAGCTGGAGTTGCATTTCTGATATCGGACAAAATAGACTTTAAGACCAAAACTGTAAGAAGAGACAAAGAAGGACACTCTATATGGGGTTCTTAGAAAAGTCATGACTCATTTTTACATAAAAAAGGCATAGAAAAATACATCATAACTTTTCCTACAAATATATATATTTACACACACACACACACACACACACATATATGGCTAATTCACCACGATGATAAAACACTTATAAATATCTACACAACCAACACTGGAGCACCCAAATACATGAAAGAAAAACTGCTGGATCCAAAGGGAGAGAAAGACTACTCATTGCAGATCTCAGCACCCCACTGTCTCCTTGAACAGATAACTGGGACAAAAAAAATAAGCAAAGAGATACAGGATATAAACTATGCCATAAACCAAAAGGGCTTGAAGATATCCATAGAAATTTCCACCCCAAAACCACAAAATATATATTTTTCTCAACACTACATAGAACAATTTTGAAGACTGATCACATGATAGGACACAATACAAATCTTTACAAATTCAAAGGCATAGGAACTATACCCAGCACCTTCTCTGAACACAAGGAAGTTAAGCTTGAAATTAACTGCAGAACAAACCCTCAAAAATATACAAACACATGGGACCAGCAGTTAACGTAATGGCTATGCCACTGGACTCCCATGTAGTCAACCATGGTTCATGTCCCGGACCCGGTGGCTTAAAAAACTCACACCAGGCACGTGTGTGTGCATGCCCAAGATCCCGAGAGGAGAATGGAGGAGAAGGGATTGCAGCATGGACATTCCCTCTTGGGAGGGGGTGATTTCTCACTTTCTGTCTCTCTGTCTCTCTCTGTCTGTATGGTGAGCGCATGCACCCTATAGCAAAAACCTCTTCATGCCATTAAAGCATTAATGGTACAAAGAGGTGTGGTATTATCTGTTGAAGATATTTTGTAGTTTTATCAACAATACTAGGGAGAAATGTTCACCTGTTGAAATATCCACTTTGTAAGACAAGTAATAATGTGATTGAATGTATGGAAGAAAATGAAATGGAAAAAAAAATAGTTAATACAATATAAATACATAAAATAATAAACATCGGAAGTTTAAATAAAAAAAAAAAAAATCACAGGTAGCCAATGGATTAGACCATGCTGAAATAAGGCAAACACTTGGTTATCACCAATCACGTTATTTCTGTACTTTACTTCCTGCTCTGTCTAAATATCCATCACCTACATTGCAGAGCAGAGTTCTCTGAATATCTTTTGGTTCTGAATGCTGCCTCACTCATGAGTCTTTTTTTTTTTTCTGAAATAAATTCTCTTAAATTTATTTTGCTACAAAAAAAAAATCTCTTCAAAAAATATATATATACAAACACATAAAAACCAAACAACCTACTTCTGAATGACTTTACAATCACTGAAGAAATCAAAACTGAAATCAAAAGATTCATTAAAACCAATGATAATGAGCACATGAGTTTTCATAATCTATGGGATAGTGTAGAAGCTGTCATAAAGAGGGACTTTCATAGCAATTAGTGCTCAAAAGAAAAAAAATGGAAAGGTGGCAAATAGCCTGACAACACACCTCAGAGAACTGAAAGAACAACAGCAAATAAGCCAAAAATATACAAGGAGAAAAGAAATAATAAAGATCAGAACAGAAAGAAATGAAATGAAGAATGAACAAACTATAGAGGGAAAAAAAGCCATTTTTAAAAATAATTATTTATTTAATTTCATTTATTCATTCACTTATTTTAATTTCACTAGAGAAAGACAGACACACAGAGAGAAGGAAAGTGAGAAAGCAAGCCTCCAAGTCCGGGACTCGAACCGTGTCAGCCATGTGTGAGTGTCCAGTGTCTTAACCACAATGCCACCTGCTGGCCCAAAAACTATTTTTTTGAGAAGATAAATAAAACTGACACACCGGTAGCAGAGTAATTAGGAAGAATAGAGAAAGGAACCAGAAAATCAAATAAACTACAAAATAGGCAATATTATAACAAACATAACAGAAATACAAAAGATCATGAGGGAATACTACAAGTGACTATATATGTCGACAAACAATAAAAGCTGGGTGAGATGGATAAATTTCTGGATACATATAATCTACCGAGATTGAATTAGGAAGACATAGAAAACCTGATACCAATAACAAGATAAGAGTCAGTAATAAATCATCCCTCAACAAAGAAAAGCCCAGGTCCCAATGACTTCACTTCTGAATTCTACAAAACTTTTAAAGAAGAGCTAACCCTGATTCTACTCAAATTATATCTAAAAATACAAAAGAAAGAAATCCTCCCAATTTCATTCTATGAAGCATCCAAACAGACAAGGACATAACAAGAAAACTACAGAATATCCCTGATGAATATAGAAGCAAACGTTCTCAGCAAGATATTAGCAAATCACATCCAGGACACATTGAAAAGATTATACGCCATGATCCAAGGTTTTATTCCAGGAATGAAAGGGTGGTTCAACATATGAAAAACAGGAGATACAATACATCACATTAACAGAAAGATAAAGAAAAACATATGATCATATCAATTGACACAGAAAAAGCACTTGATAAAATACAACATCCCTTCATGATTAAGATGTTCAGCAAAATTGGCATAGAAGGGACATTTCTCTACATAATAACAGACATACATGAAAAACTCATAGCTAACATCATGCTGAATGGGGGAAAAGATGACAGCTTTTCCACTGAAAATTGGAACAAGGTAAGTCTGCTTACTTTCTTCATTCCTTTTCAATACAGTACTGCAAGTCCTAGCCAAAGCAATCAGATAAGAGAATAAAATAAAGGATATTCAAAAAGGAAAAGAAGTGAAATTACTTCCATTTGCAGATGATGTGATTATATATATAGATAACCCAAAAGAATAATAGAAAATAAAACCTCCTGAAAGTGAAAATTGAATAAACTAAACTGGCAGGATACAAAATCAACATACAAAGTTGATAGCATTTATATACACCAACAAAGAACAAATTGTGGCGTCATCCAAGAAAGTAATCCCATTAACAATAGTCACACAAAAGATAAGATACCTAGGAATAAACCTAACCAAAAAAGTCAAAGACCTCAACAAGGAAAACCATAAAAACTAAAAGAAAAAAAAAATTGAAAACAATACAGAACAGTGGAGTAACATCTCATTAGAAGATTAATATAATCAAAATGTCAATTTTACACAAATTAATTTACAAACTTAATGCAATCCCTATCAATTTATCGGAGATAGTCTTCACAGAATAAGAAAAAATAATCATAAAATTTGTCTGCCATGGGACCAGCAGATGGCATAATGGTTATGTCCCTGGACTCTCATGTAGCCAACTGCAGTTTGCGTCCCTGACTGGATGGTTTAAAAATCATGACGGTGAGGACCAGCAGTTAGCATAATAGCTATGTTGCTGGAATCCCACGTAGTTGACCGAGGTTCGAGTCCCGGACCCGGTGGCTTAAACTCACACTGGGCGCATGTGCGTGCGTGCCCAAGGTCCTGAGAGGAGAACAGAGGAGAAGAGATTGTGGTGTGGCCCTCCCCCCTGGGGGGGGCATGATTTCTCGCTTTCTGTCTCTCTCTGTCTTTTTCTGGTGAGCACTCATGCCCTATAGCAAAAACCTCTCAAAAAAAAAAAAAAAAAATCATACCAGTGAATGTGCGTGCATGCACAAAATCTCAAGAGGAGAATGGAGGAGAAGGGATTGTGGTGCAGCCATCCCACCAGGGGATGATTTATTGCTGTCTCTCTGTCTCTCTTTCTCTCCAGGGAGGACACATGCCCTATAGCAAAAATCTTCCTAAAGAAAACCAAATTTGTCTGTAGTAATAAAAAGCCCTATATCACCAAAGCAATACTGTACAAAAAGAATAAAGTAGGAGGCATCTCACTCCCTGACTCTGAATATATTACAAAGTTATGGTAATCAAAACATATGGAACTGGCATAAAAACAGATTTGCAGCCCAATGGAATAGACTATAGAACCCAGAAATAAACCCAAAACATATAGCCAACTTATTTTTGACAAAAGATATAAGACAATCCAGTGGGGAAAAGAAAATCTCTTTAGAAAATGGTGCTAGAAAACCTGGATATTCACTTGCAGAAAAATGAAACTGGACCCCTATCTCTCATCACTAACAAAAATCAACTCAAAATAAATCAAAGATACAAACATAAAACCTTAAACTATGAAATGGAGGAAAACACAAGGAAAATTCTTGGAGACATTGGAGTAGGCACAGACTTCTTAAATAAGACTCCCCAAAGCACAGGCAATAATCCTGAAAATAAACAAGTGGCATTACATCTATTTAAAAAGCTTCTGCCTAATAAAAGAAACAATAATTAAAGAGACAACACTCAGAATGGGAGAATACATTTGCAAACTATTCATTAGATAAGGAACTGATAACCAGAATATACAGGGAATTCAAGCAGTTTACATGCAAAAAAATAATCAATCCAAATAAAAGATGAGCAAATGAGCTGACCCAACTCTCCAAGGAAGACGTATGAACAGCCAAAAAGCAAATGAAGAAAATGTTCAACTTCCCTAATCATAAGGAGCAAGCAAATTAAAACCACAATGAGATACCACCTCATCCCAGTCATAATGGCTAAGATTAAAAAAAAATAAAATATGCTAAGTGCTGGCAAAGCTGCAGTGAAAAGCATACCCTCCTACACTGTTGGTGGAAATGTAAATTAGTACAGCCACTGTGGAGAACAATATGGAGATTCCTCAAAAACCTACAAATAGAAATACCATATGATCCAGCATTTCCATTCCTGGGTATCTACCCAAAGGATAGAAAAACACTCAGTCAGGAAAACACTTGCACATTCCATTATTGACAATTGCTAAGAAATGGAATGAACCCAAATATCCAAGTACATATGAATGGATTGAAGGAGTGTGGCACATATACTCTATGCAATACTATTCACCCATAAAAAATGAGACTCCGGCATTTGATAGAAAGTGGATGAATATGGAGGACTTAATGCTAAGTGCAAAAGCCAGACTATAGAAGAGAGGCACTGTATGTCCCCACTTAATATATATTGAATGTCTACACTCTATGGCAGAAACAGAAAAATTGGAAGGTATAAAAGCAGGGAAAGCAACTGTGGATACTATAGACAGCGTGGGAGGAGGGTATATAATTGAGATTGGAAGGGACAGAATAGAGAGGAGAAGAAAGCAAACATGTAACACACACAAAAATGAAAAAATACCTGTTGATGATTATCTGTATGATAATATACTTGACTGGACTAAATAGGCAGTGTATTCATGCTGGGAAAGTTCACTTTGTATGCCATAATGAAGTGTAGTGATTAAATGTAAGAAAAAAAAAGAAAAAAATTAACAGAAAAATGTTAGATACTCTAAGATATATATTTAATATTAATGTTCTGATAATTTGCTGTGAATAGCTGAGATCTAGCGGAAATTCTTATTTTTTAAGCCTAGTTGTGGTGATATGATGGACAAGGGGCTTCTTCACAGATTTGGGGGTCACATGGGAAGCTGAGATTCAATTCCTGGGTCAAAGTACACAGTCTACATGGCAGCATGTGCCTGTGGTCTTAGTGACTGGGAGGCTGGGGCAGAAGGACTGAGGCTTGGTGAGACCCTATCAAAATAAACAAACAAAAATTACATAAATAAAGCCCCTCTCTCTCTTTTTCTCTCTTCATCTTTCTCTCTCACACAAACAAATCTTATCTTTTAAAATCTTTATTACATCTCTGTTTTCAATATGCATTTGCTGTTTTCCACACTCCTTTCTGAAACAATATCTAATCATCAAACAAAATTATTCTTTGTATACCGATGGTGAACCTGAGTCTTTAGAGCTTTTTAAAAAGATAAATATGGGACCAGAAGGTGGTGTGGTAGAAAAGGGTGCTGGACTCCCTCATGGCCAACCATGGTTCGAGTCCTGGACCTGGCAGCTTGCTTTCTCACTTTCTTTCTGTTTCTTGCTCTTTCCCTCTCTGGTCATATTAAAATAAATAAATAAATAAATAAATAAATAAATAAATAAATAAATAAAATAATTCTTTCAAAAAAGATAAATAAATAATAAATTTTACTCATTGATAATCTCTTGCCTCATAAATTAAGTGTTCCCATTTTATTTCAAAATGATTATGTTTACACTAATTCTAGTTTAAAGTATATGTAGTTTAAGATATATGCTAATTAAGTTCATTTCACATACAAACACACACACACACACACATTTGAATCAGCCAAAATGGAAATCTCTTCCTTGCAGTGAACTGCTATAACCCTGGAACGTGTTTCTGTCCTTGAGGCAATACTCTCTCCCACTGTTCACACGTGACCATTTTGGACTATCAGAAGTTCTAGTTTCTCCTGTGTATTTAGGCATGATGCAAGCTTATGGCCAAGAAAGTATGAAGCTATCTGGCTCCTGTTAAAGAATCAGCAGAGGGTCAGAGATGGTGTGGTGGTTAAGGCACTGGGTCACACATGGCCAACTCTGTAGTTCGAGTCTGGTTCGAATCCCTGACCAGCAGCTTGAAAATCAAAATCATGCCAGGTGTGTGTTTGTGTGTGTTTGTGTATACACACACACTCAAAATCCCTAGAGGACGTTGGAGGCCATTTCCCCAGTGGACAATTTTTTTTTTTACTTTCTGTCTCTCCAGCAAGTACATGTACCCTATGGCTACAAAATCTTATAGAAAAAAAAAAAAAAAAAGAAGCAACCGAATGACCACGACCAGGTGAAAACACTGCAGGATAAGTGAGGACACAGAGACACAAAGCAGCATCAGTGACAACCATTTCTCACTTACCTTTGACGCTGTCTTCGATTCGGAGGAAAGGTGTCGTCTGAAGGAAGTCAACAGGACCTCCAGCATGACTGTCATGCAGCCGACGTGGTGGGGCGGAGGGAAGCCCAGCACCAGATGGAAGGGTTAGAGCTCCGTCCCATTAGATTAA
The DNA here is from genome assembly GCA_026018925.1 of Tupaia tana. Classification (NCBI taxonomy): domain Eukaryota; kingdom Metazoa; phylum Chordata; class Mammalia; order Scandentia; family Tupaiidae; genus Tupaia; species Tupaia tana. The sequence goes on from JAKSZU010000012.1 coordinate 67,356,388, forward strand.
GCGAAGAGAGAGATTACGTACACTAAGCACCCTCGTCTATCAAGAAACAAATGAGATTTGTTATTTAGAAAGTTATATTTTAATTTGTCCTGTGTGTATGTCCTGACAATCTCCATTTTATCTTTCAAGAATATCCACTCAATAGGGAGAATTACTAGCTTTATGGGGAGAATAATTTTTTTCTTATAATTCATACTGCATGTGATCTATTAATAGAATCTGTTTTTAGAATTATTTATTAAATTTTATTTATTATTATTATTTTTTAATTTGCTTTAGAGCATATGTACTCACCAAAGAAAGAGAGAGAGAGTGAGAAAACTAGCCACCAGGTCCAGGACTTGAACTGCGGTCAGCCATGTGGGATATTGAGTCTTAATATTGCCATCGACTTTTCTTGATCTCCTTTTCCTTAGACAATTTACTTTAGAAAACTTATAGTAAATTGCTGCTCTGTCCCTTTGATATATATACAAATATTTTTAAATACCTCTTACCAATCTTTGACATGGACATGTCTTTCCCAAGAATCTTGGAATCAACTTTGAAATGTAATAAAGGAAGACGTACCTCTCAGTGTAGTGTCGTAAGAGCCTAGTTTCAATGGGCACTAATTAGAAAATACAGATGCTTAACCACAAAGAAAACATGAGCAAAACCAGAAGTAATTTACAGAGCTCAGCCTGTCCTCGGCCAGCCTCTCCCTAATTTTTTCACTGGCCTAAATCAGTGGTTTACAAGAAGAAGAACGTTGCACCTTTCATTTTAGCAGCGTTGAGCTCAAAATGCTTTCTGGCCTCTTTCCCATTGCAATGTCTTCGACAAGACCTTCCTTGCCTATCCAACTTCATCCAGGACCGTGTTTTCTTGACATATCCATTCACACTTTGCGTCACTTTAGCAAAACAGCTGTTGTTCATTCATCATTCCTTGATTCAGAACACTAACTTATTAAACTCTCACACGTGTTTCTGGCACCCTTTAGTGACAGAGTTTTGTTATGTGTTGGGGCAGAAAGAAGAAATACTCTTATTCCTCTTATTCTAATGGCCAGAAATCTTTAGATTCCATTTATAAAGTACGAATGAGAAGTAAAGATTTCTTAGGGAGAGAGTTATTTTATCCAAACTGGAGATCATGATCTACATAAGAGTTTTTTAATTTTTTAATTTTTCTGTGTTTGTCTTATCTGCCTGTTTTTGTCTCCTCTAGGTGAGAATCATGAAAAGGACCCAAACCTTCTAAAGGAATAAATAAATTTTAAAAACTGGATTCTGTACATTGATTTTGGCACTGCAAGATAAGCATTTTTGTTCTTTTCTTTTTCATAGCCATTTTATTATCTGCTTCTTTTATAATCATTTCAGATATGTACTTATGCACATATGCAAAGCTGAACAAGTTCTTAGCCCATCTGCTCGTCACTTCTTTTTTTAAATATATATTTTATTTTATTCTAATTTCTTTTATACATTCAATCAGATACATCACTTAGCTTGTAAAATGAATGTTCCAATATGAATACAGTTCTCACTACTCTAGGTAGAGATACTACATACATCATCATCAATAGATAATAACTCACTTCTTTGTTCCAAAAATGTCTTGCCTCTCTATTTTTCTCCTTAATGTCTTTCCTCAGACTCTCCTCCTTCTCCCACTCTCTTCCCACACTGCATCCAGTATCTATGACGATTTTTTATGTTTCTATATCCTCTAGTCCTTCAGTTTCAGTCATAGAGTGCGGACACTCGGTATATATTAAGTAGAGACATACAATATCTCTCCTTCATAACCTGATTTGCTTCATTCAGCAGTAAATTGTCCATATTCACCTACTTTCTGCCAAAAGCCAGGGTTTTGTTGTTTTTATGGCTGAGTAGTATTCCATAGAGTATATGTGCCACACTTTTTCAGTCCACTCTTCTGTTCATGGTCTTTTGGATTAGTTCCATGTCTTAGCAATTATAAATAATGCCGTAATAAACATCGATGTGTGAGCACTTTTCCAACTGAGCATTATTCCGCCCTTTGGGTAGATACCCAGGAGTGGGAGAGCTGGATCGCATGGTAGTTCCATTTGTAGGTCTTTGAGGAACCTCCATATCGTTCTCCACAGTGGTTGGTGCTCGTCACTTCTTAGAGACAAAGACCCCGTGTCAGCTGTGAAAGTTGCTGAGGAACCGGCTGAGAGTTAACCTGGAATGAGCAGCACAGCCTGCAGTCCTTCACACCAACTTGGGAAGAGACAAAGTGACAGGTATTTGCATGTGACGCCACTCTAAAATCAGGCCTTACATATCAGACCTTATACCTTGTCTCTGGAGTACATCAGCTTGACCATCACCACGTAACATCATTTGTCGAAACAGCAGCTATACTTCCCTAGGGAAACGAGATTCCTGCAGAGGAAGTGGCGGACATCTGAGAGGACACACTGAGAACGGCATCCGGGTGCAGAGTTCAGAAATGATCTCCCCTGCCGATTCTGACCATGGAGAACTTCTGCCTCTACCATGAGCAAACCGAAGAGTGCATAGAAAAAAAAATAGAGAAATTGCTAGAAGCTAATCATTTTTCCTATAGATTTTAAAAAATATAAATAAGAGAAGCGTGCTAAGAGGATGAAATGAGGGCTCATTGCAGAACTATTTTTAATAGCTAAAAGCTCTAAATTACCTAAATGTTCAATAATAGCAAAATAATTATGTAAATAATGTTTAAGTTATAATAAAGAAGGTTACTAAGCAGATATTCAAAATCATATATAAAATAATGACAGAAAAACTCATGCAATTTAAGGGACAAATGTAATGTATAATAATCATTTATGCTATTAGTATAATTACCTAATTGTGTATACACAAGTAGAGAAATACTGCAATTTGCACCGAAATCAAAACCTTCCTCTGGGTGTGCCGATCACGTGTTTTCTTTCTTTTTCCTTCTTACATACTTTCCTTACTTTTCAAATACCCTGCATTTAGAAAATATGCGGGGCCAGTTCCTGGCCTGCTGGTTATGATAGCTGAGTCTCACATTGCCAACTGCAAGGTCCACATCGCAAACTCAGTAGCTTAAGAAACATGCCAGGTGTGTGTGACTGTGTGCCCAAAACCCAGAAAGAAGGGAGAGGTGGAGGAGAAGGAACTGTATCATGATCATATCTCAGGGGGTGCTTTATCCTCTCCCTCTCTCTCTGGCAAATACACGGACCCTCTGTCAAGAGAAAAAAAAGAAAAATATAAATAACTGCCAGGTGCCAAGTGTAAAATTTCACCCACTTGTAATGCAGCTGCCTGCCTCCGTTCATGTATGCGGCAGAAGACATATTCCCGGGAAAGCGAAGCGAAGTGCTCTGCTGCCGCCCGAAGCAGGCTGCGTGCTCCTACCTTCTCGGGGTCCCATCTCCCAGGCCCCCAGAGGCACGAGGGCTCTGTGCAGGATGCGTTCCCATCACAACCCAGGAACTCTGTGTTCGAGGAAGCTGGAACTTGGGGAAATCTAGCCAATCTGCCTGACCTGTGCCACCATGGATAGACATCCCAAAGGGACTGATTTTATTAAACCCTAATAGAAACAAACTTGCCTCTGACCCCAATGGAGACACTATCTCCTATCTACCAAAGTTGTCTGCTATAATTTTTTTAAATTATGTTTTGGTATAGAGCGCATGTGCTTGCTAGAGAAAGAGAAAAGAAGATAGGGAAAGTGAGAAATCACCCTCTAGGAGGATGGCCATGCTGTAATCCCTTCTTCTCCGTGCTCCTCTGGGGATTCTGAACACATGTTCACAGGTGCTCAGTGTGTTTGTCAAGCTGCCGGGTTTGGGACTCGAACCACAACCACCAAGCCACTGGCTGACACTAACATTATCTTTGAAAACTTGTTTGCAACATGCTGTCAATGTCTTGCTTACATCATGTGCAGAATTGAGAGACCCATAAGAAATATTGTCACCCAACACCAGACAAACTTCTAAACTCTGTCTACCTTTCATTGTACACTTGTGAAGGACACACTGTCTCTGAGACGTTTCTACACTATTAACGCTGCCTTCTCATCCAGAGCCAGCAATTAAGTTCTTCTTAGGACAGTACTGGAATTTGTCTTACAAACCTATGAAGGGGGCCAGCATTTGGAGTGATTGTTAACTGCATTTTGAGTCCTGGACCCAATGGCTTGAAAATCATGCCAGACCTGTGCGTGTTTATGCCCAAAATCCCAGGGGAGCATGGAGGAGAAGGATTGTGGCATGGCCATACCCCTTGGGGTGCGATGTCTCACTTTCTTTCTCTGTTTTACTCCCTTTGGTGAGTGCACACACCCTATGGCAGAAAAAAATCTTAAAAATAAATAAAAATAAACGAAGAAGAGGGGCCAGATGGTGGGACAGTCACAGAGCAATCCTCTGTGAGCCTGACTCACAGGGCAGGGTTCAGCTCACATCTGGCATCTCCCTGCGCACACACGTGCCCAGGTTCCAGGGCTGGCTGAGGCTGCGAGTGCATTGTCAGCTAGGGCTGTCTCTCTCTCTCTCCCTCTCTATCTCTTTCACTCCTTCTCTCTCTGTCTTTCTAAATCATGGAAGAAAGAAACAAAGCAAAACAAACAAAGAAACGGAACCTACCAAGAATCTGCAGCCTTGATTCCAACTTAGGATGCTTCTATTCCACAGCTAAGCAAGCGTTGTCCCGTGCTTTGCTGATCACAGCTGGTTCCTGATTTCCCGAGACGTCTCCCCAAGGGGATCCCTGTGACAAAGGGCAGCTCTAATATTTCACAGAGCGCGTACTATGAGGTGTGATGGGGATGGTTTGCAGTAACCATTTAATTTCAGAAAGTTAACATGCAAAATACTTTTCCAACACCAATAAGATATATTCTGAAAAGAAAGTTCTTGTCCAGAAAAATAAATAAAAATAAGTCCTGACCAAAATGAATGTATCTGATTTGTGGTCACTCATATAAAACACCTCCTTCTCCTACCAATGAGAATCAGTATTGGCGGAAAAGATCCATAGGGGGTTGAGGTCATTACTGGGTCTCAGTTCTCTCTGACAGTTGGGAGGTTGAATGTGCTTCACATTCTTGGATCTGTGGCTTTTTTCCTCCTTTACTCTAGATAGAAATCAAAGCTAAGGAACCAGGACAAATGTCATGCCATTTTCCACAAACCGAACTTTGAAAGCTCACTTAAACTACAGATTTTTGCTTTTTATTTCTACTAACTCTAACTTCACTAGCATTGCATTTGAGAAGAAATCAGATCTACAGAAGTATTTAGGCTCAGGACCAGCGGTTGGCGTAGTGGCTATGTCGCTGGACTCCCATGTGGTCAACCACGGTTCAAGTCTCAGACCTGGAGGCTTAAACCCACACCAGGTACGTGTGCATGTGTGCGTGCCCAAGATCCCGAGAGGAGAATGGAGGAGAAGGGATTGTGGCATGGCCATCCCCCCTGGGGGTGATTTCTCACTTTCTTTCTATCTCTCTCTGTCTTTCTGGTGAGCACATGTGTCCTATAGCAAAAACCTCTCAAAAAAATAAAAATAAAAGAATTGTTTTAAAAAAAAGTATTTAGGCTTACTGGAAAAGTCCATAAATGGAATTAACATACCAAAATCACATAACTTTTTTAAAATGATCATTGAAACTAGTGATTTAATGGGAAAGCAATAATTTCTATTAAATAATTTTCAAGACTTGCAAACAACAATTTACAAGAGGAATTAGTGTAGTCTATGAAAATTATGAAGTTTTTCATATCTCCGTTTGTAGCATTTGTTAAATAAATGGGCTATTCGAATTCAATAATTTTATTTGAACATAAAATTTTTCTTCTCTTTAGTCTATTAACCTGTGATTAAATAAATGAAATAAAATACACCTTCATATCAAGAACAATGCTTGGAACATAGGTGAATTTTTTAAAAGTTACTATTTTATATATATATATATTATATATATATATATATATATATATATTTCTGCCATAGGACACAGGTGTTCACTGGAAAGACAGAGAGAGGGAGAATGAGAAATCACCCCCAGAAAGAATGGCCATGCTGCAATCCCTTCTCTTCCATTCTCCTCTCAGGATTTTGGGCATGCACACACCTGATCTGTTTTTTTGTTTGTTTGTTTGTTTTTTCATTTCATTTTCTTCCATACATTCAATCACATTATTATTTGTCTTACAAAGTGGATATTTCAACAGGTGAACATTTCTTTCTAGTACTGTTGATAAAACTACAAAATATCTTCAACAGATAATACCACACCTCTTTGTGCCATTAGTGCTTTTTCTCCCTGTCCCTCTCCCAAATGTCCTTCCTCAGACCTCCTCTTTCACACACATTATATCTGGTATTTACATCTATATACTGCATTTCTATATCCTTTAGACAATGTGGAAGACTTACTGCTGAGTGAAGCAAGCCATGCTATGAAGGCGAGGCATTGTATGTCCCCACTTAATATATACCGAGTGTCTTCACTCTATGACTGAAACTAATTGTCTAAAGGATCTGTTTTTTGAGCCACCAGGTCTAAGACTTGAACCACAGAGTTGGCCATATAAGACCCAGTTCCTTAACCCCCATACCACCTGCTGGCTCTAGTCCTACGCAGCTTATGTTACTCGTTCCTTCACTCAATCAGTCCACACGTATTAACAGAGCAAATGCTTCCAGTGGAGTGTGTGCTAGAGCATGTGCTCAAATGTATGTGCTTATCATAAGCTGTTCAATTTTAGGCAAACCAATGTCATTATTTATGCTTTGATTTCTGACCTGAAAAAAAATATTAAAACAGTACTTAATAGGGACCAGCAGTTAGTGTAATGGCTATGTCGCTGGACTCCCACGTAGTCGACCGTGGTTTGAGTCCCGGACCCGGCGGCTTAAACTCACGCCGGGCGCGTGTGCGTGCGTGCCCAAGATCCCGAGAGGAGAATGGAGGAGAAGGGATTGCGGCGTGGCCATCCCCCCTGGGGGGTGATTTCCTGCTTTCTGTCTCTCTGTCTCTCTCTGTCTGTCTGGCGAGCGCACGCGCCCTATAGCAAAAACCTCTCCAAAAAAAAAAAAAAAAAAAAAAAAACAGTACTTAATGAATATGGTTGATGTTAGAATAAATTAAGTCAACATATGTTAAAGATCTTAAAGTAGCAATTAGACCATATAAAAATCATGATATTATTGGGCTGTTATTATTTTTATTATTAATTTCTTGCTTAAAGTAGTGTTGTAGCTTACCCAGTAACTAAACATCCTTTAGTTCTCTTTTCCTTTCCCTCTCTCCTTTTTTTAATTCCCTTCTTGTTTTTATCAAAGTAATTTTTTTTTGAAATATTTTTGCTATAATGTGTGTGCGCTCACCAGAGAGACAGAGACAGAAAGCAAGAAATTACTCCCTTGGGGAAATGGCCTTGCTGGAATCCCTTCTCCATTATCCTCTCAGGATTTGGGGCAGACGTGCACATGTGCCTGGCATGAGTTTTAAGCTACTGGGTCCAGGACTCAAACCGTAGTCGACTACGTGGGAGTACAGTGACTAACCATTATACTATCTGCTGGTCCCTTATCATAGTAATTTTTCTAAAGTACAACTCAGATCTTTCCTGCTCAACACCCTTCAATGGCTCGCTTCCAAGTTCCACCTTGCACAAATTAATCCCAGTCTATTCTTTTACCTCTGTTTTACATAACTACACTTCCTACATTTGAGCCATAGGAACCCAACCAGTCTGAATCCTGAACACTACTGGTGCAAGCTTCCCGGGTGTTTCACTTGACATTTCCCTTCCATCCAATAATTGGCTGAAATCTGCCTTCCTTCAAGTCTTCCATTTTTTTTTTAAGCTTATCTATTTATTTAGAGACACAGAGACCCTTGACGGGGTCTCATCATGACACAGTCCTGCCCCCAGCTCCCAGTCAGCCCGGATGGCACGCATCCACAGACAGGCATGCTAAGAATGTTTAGGTCAACCTGGGGTGTGAATCTGGCCTCCAGCACGGCTCGGCTCGTATCACACAGCAGGGTACTCCCACCTGTATCCTAGTGACCAGGCCCAAGCCTTCTAAATGTCACCTCCCGGTGACACGCTTCCTGATTCTCATAGCTACACTTAACCCGTCTCATTTTCAAGCCTCCCATAGTCGTTGACCATACTTCTCCTATGTAATTACATAGATTACATATCCCGTAATCATCGGTGTATGTGCATTATGTAATCTGATATATGATAGGTAATACATGGTAAAATGACTACATGTGATCTATGTTAGTACATGCAGCACAGTATATACATACATAGGTAGATGTGTAGTGATCACTGGTGATTGTCATATGTATGATTATTTTGGAGGTCTATTTTTAACTCCAAAATTTGCCTACCAGCCTTCCTACTGGTCGGCATCCTACAACTGCCAGAGGAATAATTCTCAAAACACCGACGATAACCATGGAACTACTTCATTGATTAGAAAAGGCTTTCAGAAAGTATTTCTCTCTGCATCAAGTCAATCTCTGCAACTCATACTTTAGTGTGACTTAGTTTTTTTCACAAATATTTCTGCCTCTTTATGAAAATGTGATGATATTCATACATTCCGTAAGAACACGTTTACCAGTAACATTACTTGAGTCTTTGAGTGCTTCTAAACAGAACCCATGGAGGTCTTCTGAAGGGTTCAAAGCTCCTGTGCCAGCTCAGAAGCACTCGTAAAGGAGGCAGGGGGACCAGGAGCCAGGTTCACCCAGGAGGATTGAAGAGCTCTAACTCTCCATCACAAAGAACACGACCCCAGGGCATCAGTGCTAAAAGCCCCAAACCCTGTGATACACACACAGATGCAGCCCACATGGTGAGAACGGAAGCTTTCAGAAGTGTGACAACTAGTGATAAAAGAGAGCCCGGCACTGGGGAAAGATCCACTTTCAAACACCCAGTACAAATTACACCTCAGAGGATCTAGAGTTCAAACTCAGTCCTAACCCGAGCTGCCAGTGAGGATACACACAGCAATTTTGGAAGCTATTTTCTTTTTTCACACATGCATTTATTATCCTTAAATTAATAGAAAGGTCATAAAATACCTACTTGAGGAAAAACAGGATTTCTATTATTTCTAATGTCTGCATAGTAAGAAAGTCATCATTCACTCTTTTAGAAGACTTTTTTTTTCAACTTCTCTTTTTTTAAACTTGCTAAAGGGTACATGCACTCATTAGAGAGAGAAACAGAGAAAGAGAGAGAGGGAAAAATGAGAAAGTACCTGCTATGGGGTGGCCATGCTGCAATCCCTTCTCCTCCATTTCTCCTATTGGGATTTTGGGTGCACGTGCACATGTCTTTTTCAATTCTCAAAGACTTGACCCACACATTGGGCCACGTGGGATCCAGCTGCCTTAATCACCACGCCTCCGGCTGGCCCTAGAAAATACTTCTTAAGGTCTCAGGTGTGGTTACAGGCTACACAATAGCTATAAAATGCGACGCTCTATAGGCCTGGCCCACGTAAGAGGGTTCTGGGTTTGTGTCTGGAGACCTCCCCAAGTGTGTCAGGAATGCATGTATCCAGGATCTAGGAATGCGGGTGACTGGATCCCACGTCTGACTGTGCCATTCCAGTTCCAGATCCAATGGCTTGAGGAACACCCCGGGCACATATGCCTGCATGCTCAAATCCCAAGAGAAGAATGGAAGAAAAGGAACTGTGGCATGGCCATCTCCTCTGTGGGGTGCTTTCTCACTTTCCCTTCCTCTGTGTGTCTCTCTGGCGAGCCCATGTGTCCTATAGTAAACAATAATAATAATAATAATAATAATAATAATAAAGGGTCCTGTCAGAGATGCTATCTCCTGTCTCTCTTGCTCTTTTGTCTCTTACTCATGGAAAATAAACAAATTTTTAAAAATATGCTGTTGCAAGTTCAATAGAATTAAATTATATGATTCTTCTAAGCCATTTTTTGTATTTGGCACCAAAAACTAAGAAACTAGAAAGGGACATACGATGCTATCACGGTGCATTGGACAATGGTTTTCATACATTGCCTTTCTTTCCTATGCCCTAACCTTCACATACCTCCCAGCTGGTCAGACCCCTAGCAACACGTCCGTCCCGGAAGTCTAGGGCAGTGTTTGGAACCTCTTTTCTGTAAAGGCCAACAGTAAATATTTTAGGTTCGGCAAGGCACGTTGTCCCCATTGCAACTGCGCACGCCCGCCATCGCCATCGCCATCGCCATCGCCATCGCCATCGTAGTGCTGAAGGAGGCGTAAACAATTCCTAAGTCAGTAGTAGTGTTCCAGAAACTACGGAAACAGCCAGTGGACCAGATTTGGCCAGGCCATACCTCGTCAATCCCTAGTCTACAATATTTTTCTAAGATTCTAGTTACAACTCGAAGGGAGTGGTGAAGATGGGAGACCCTGCTCACCAGCGTTGTATCCTTCTTCCCTCCGGTCACTTGATCCTCTCCCCTGGAGGCTGTAGCCGTTGCTAACCTTGCATCGCCTGCATTGTCTGCAGTGACACTGTTGACCATGGGGCCAGCTCCTTGACCAGGAGGGTAAGGCAGCTGCGAGCCACCCAGCTGACCACGGGGTTAGACGCGCAGCCCGAGGGGCTTAGAAAGCACAGCGCGCCCGTGTGCAGGCAGAGCCCGAATCTGGCCGGGGTGGAGGTGAAGGGAAGGGAGTTGCGTGGCCTCGCCCTGCTCAGTGGGTGCTCTCCTCTGCTCCCTCTCTCTGTCTCCCTCCCCAGTGAGCACATGTGCCCTCCAACAACTTCTTTAAAAATTAAAAATTAAATAAAATGTTGATCATGGCATGGTTTTCTGACTTAACAAATTCCTGCCATTAAATCTCATTCACACTTTGGGCAACCCATTTTTGGGGACTCCTCCCTTCTTGGGAGCTCTGTTTTTCCTTCCTTCTTCTTTAATAAACTCCCCACTTTGCTATAAAAACAAAAAAGAAAGAAGGAAAAAAACCTCATTCATACTTCACAAATCAACTCTAAATTTCCTTTTGTTTCCCTCAGCTGAGGGGAGCAAACGTCCTTTCATTTACTTTTTAAAGCCATGGCTGCTGCAAGTTTCAAACAACACGTGTTATCTGTGCTGCAATGATTTGTCAGCATGCAGTCCAGACTCCTCCCCCTCAAGCTGGCCAGTAGTGATTTGCACAAAATGTTCGGTAAATAGTTATTTGGTAAACAAATGCCTACATAGACACATATTTGGAAAAGAAAAGAAAAAGATTTAAGGTAAATGTCATAGTATCAATTTAACTAGAAAACTCCATGCAAATCATGAGTCATTTAGTCTTTATTTTCGTATTAATTTTACATCAAAGCCTACTTGGTTGAGAGTCTTGGATAATTAATACCATGTTTTTGAATAAGAAATTGTTATAATTTATCCAAATTGATCCATCAGTTTTATAAAATCATTTAATTTCCCCTGTGAATTCAAAGTAAAGTAGTATGTAAATATAAAGAGCTTTTTAAAACAAAGATGGGTGATTGCTTCCCAATGACACCTAAGTTCCTAAATTTATATTAGCATTGCAATATTGTCCTAGAAAATTATATTCTTCTTTGGGAATATGTCACCAGATTGTAGAGAATTTTAAATTATCGAATAAATATTATTTTGCCTTCCCCAATGTCATATGTATATTTACCAACAAACTAATTAGATCTTTCTCTGATTTTTTCCTTCTGATTACTCAGCAGTACAGGCTCAATTTTTTAAAAAAAAAGATAAAATGAAAATCATGAAAGAGAAGTATTTATAGTCCAATGGAAAAAACTAATTCCCACATCTTTCTTTCTTTCAATAACTCTCACTTGTCTTTTTTTTTTATTCATTTATTTCTTTTTCTAAAAATTGTTGTAGATCTCATAGCTCTTTTTTTGATAACTTTGCCTTAACGTGTATCTTTTACATATTATAGGACATATACTAGGCAAAAATTATAAAATGACAAACCAAAAGTTAAATTCATTCATAGTTCTATATAAAGTTCATTCCCAGTTCAATGAGAATGGAAACACAACTCCATTTACATAAAGCGTTCCTGTTTCCACACATTAAGAAAAGAGGTCTCTTTCTCTGCCCTGCACTGTGGTGGGTTCTGAATGGTTATTGGAGAGAGTCACTAAGGTTATCAAAGGCCCAGAAAGGGTCAATTGGGTGTCACAAATGAAAAAACTTAGAACTCTTCATACGAGATCTAAAATCAGGTCTTAAAATACCAGATAAGAACACAGAATTGGGAACCAGCAGTTAGCGTAATGGCTATGTCGCTGGACTCCCACGTAGTCGACCGCGGTTCGCGTCCCGGACCCAGTGGCTTAAAACTCACACTGGGCGCGTGTGCGTGCGTGCCCAAGATCCCAAGAGGAGAATGGAAGAGAAGGGATTGCGGCGTGGCCACCCCCCCGGGGGGGTGATTTCTTGCTTTCTGTCTCTATGTCTCTGTCTGGCGAGCGCACGTGCCCTATAGCAAAAACCTCCCCCCCCACAAAAAAAAAAAAAAAGAACACAGAATTATATCAAGAAGGCAGAATTTTAATACAAGTCTAGATGTCTTAGGTTATGTTAGAGTCTTTCTTTCTTATTTTTGTTTTTAGATTTTTGCTATAGGGCATGTGTGCTCACTGGAGAGAGACAGGGAAAGTGAGAAGTCATCTCCTGAGGGGAAAGCCACACTGCAATACCTTCTCCTCGAGTATCCTCTCAGGATTTTGGATATGTATGCACCACTCCCGGTATGATTTTCAAACCATCATATCCAGGATTTGAACTGCGGTTGGTCACGTGGGAGTCCAGTGCCTTAATCACCTTCCCCCTGCAAGCCCCATATACATATATGTGAGAGTCTTGAGTCACAAAATCAGCCTCAGTATATTCGGAAATAGCAATCTACATTAAATGAGAAACTTTGGCTACAAGTAACTAATACCAACCTGACTAAGTGGAAGCAGAGAAGAGGAATTTATTCTAAGGATACAAAGGCTACCTTCAGTTATCCAACAGTATCATGGAAAGGCGTTAAAATGAAAACTGATGTTTTCAAGACTTTCTTCTCTTGACCTGTCTGTCTATGCAATGCTTCCAACATCACTTCCACAACACGCTCTTCTCCCACCTTCATACGTGCAGCCTGCAAAACAGAGCTAAGCCATCTTTCCTCAAGAAACTATACTAACATAACTTGGAATTTTCTCATCCTAATTCCAAATCTCAAGCACGGGTCAAGTGTCTGTGCCAATCTGAGTCGCCCATATCATCATGCCTGACAGGAGACTATTCAAGGTCAGCAAAGAGACTGTGGGGACACGTTTAAGAGAGAGAATCTGAGGTGTGGGGACATGCGCTGAGCAAACACCACCTGCTCTTCTGGGGTTTGGCAGAACCTTGTAACTTGTCTTTCCTTGACCTTGGCTGCAGACAGAGCAAGGGTGGAAATTGCTAGGGACATTCCAACAGATACATCTGATGGACTTCAAGAAACATCTTGACCCCAATTAGTAAAGTCCAATCCCTGCTCTGCATCTGAAAGGTTCTTTAGTCTTCTCTGGGTGTGGTGGTGCACTCCTGATGGAGAAGTTCTTTAGCTCCTTCCCCACACCTAAGAGCTAGTTCTCTGCATTAGAAAAGAAGATGAGACTTTCTCTTGATGGGATTATCACCAAGGGATACATCTGGCCTGGTGTGACTAAACCCTTATAGATTTGTTAACTGCTTCTTATTGTCTGTAACCTGGCAACCAATCTATGAAGTGTTGTGACACATACATGTGTAATGTCTCCTTGTACTATAAATAAAGACGTCCAGTTCGAGTGGGCGGCACAAGCTTCTTGGGCTACCTAGGCTCGGGCTGCCTGTGTCCATTTCTACTCTATCCCTTTGTCTCATTCTTCCCAATTCCCCAGTCCTGGCAAGATGGAGGGCTTTCTCTTTCTCTTCCTCACCAGCAGCCCCCTGATCATGATTCAGCCAGACCCAAGCCTGGGGCGGACGCCAACAAGAGACGGTGGATTGTTGTTTCCTGGAATGGAGTCTCAGAGTTCAGCTGTGTTTGCACTTCCGTGAGGGGAACATTTTCTAGCAATAAAGAAGGAAAACATCACGTTGAAGACTGGGCAGTAGTGACCATAAGCACACGTTCCTTTGACCGAGACATGACACTTTTAAAAATTCTAAAACAAGAGTATAAGGTATGAAGAAAGAGTTTGTGCAAGGATGTTAGTCGTGATCTCATTTATAAGAGCAGGAAACAAGACGAGCCCAATAACATGTAGAAATTCTAGTGCGCAGTGGGATAAAGTGATTTTGATACGTGAGAGTGGAGAACTGAAGGACTAGCAGAACTTAAGAAGGATGGGGTGAGGGGAGATGAAGGATGTTGATTAATGGAAACGAAATTGCAGATAGAGAAGAGGAAGAATTATACTGTTATTATAAAGTACAATATGGTGAACTTCATTAACAAGTCATTACATATCTTAGAGTAATTAAAACAAAGAGATTTTTTAAAGAGAGATTTTTGCTATAGGGCGCATCCACTCACCAGAGACAGAGAGGCACAGAGAGACAGAAAGCAAGAAATCACCCCCCAGAAGAGATGTCATGCCACAATCCCTTCTCCTCTTGGGATTTTGGAGATGTACACACAGTCACCTGGGGTGAGTTTAAGCCACAAGACCCAGGACTCAAACCACAGTTAACTACGTGGGAGTCCAACAACATAGCCATTAGACCAGCTGCTGGTCCCCAATGATTTTTAACATTCCCAACACAACACAATGATGAATAGTTGAAAGGATGCTCATTACCATGATTTAATTATTACTCTTTGTATTCTGGTACTGAAGAATCACTCTCTAGCAACAAGTATGTACAATTATTATATGTCAATTAAAAATAGCAAAAAATAAAATTCCAAGAATTCAATGAAATGTCAGTATTGCTTAATTTCAATAAGAAAAATAAGATAACTTTGAAAAATATTACATTCTACAATTCTACCCCATGCTGAGGAAAGCTCTCATTTAAATCACCACAAAATCTATCTCCTACAGCTTCTCTTAGAGTTCTTATTTACTCTTCTAAGAATACAAATGTACACATCAGAACTTTTGAAAATTACAGTTCGTATTGCTCATTTACTTGTTGGTGTCTAATTGTTTTAGGAATTAGTGTATTTTTGTCTGTGACACATTCATTCTTAGCCCTCTGAATTTATCTATGGCCGTGTAAACTGGGGCTCTGTTTCAGTTGGTTAGAAAGTGTCAAAGATTTCCAGTTCTACTTATATTATTGCAAAAATATTCAAATAACCATCTTGACTATAGAAGTTACAAATCCAAATTCACTTTAACTACATTTTATCGCATTATATATGAATTCTGTCACCTCCCTGAATAGGTAAAAATTAAACTCATCGATTTCATCCACGTATGTTTACATTATTGATAGCCTGCCCACCCCCCCCACCCCCCGTCCCAAGGTTTATATGATATCAAAGCAAAAAAGAATTCATACAAAGTTAAGGCACCGGAAGAAGAATTGTTTTACTTATTTATTTTATCTTATAATTGGCATTTAAATCAAAAATATGAACAATTCATCAGTCCTTGTTGATTCAAATAAATGATTGAATAAACAGACTAATCCACAATGCAGAATTCAAATAACTTACAGAGAGCCTTGCTTCAAAGGCAGTGAAGCCTAATTCTCAACTCCTTCGGTGTGAATTGTACATAGTGACCTTCATTTAACAATTACAGTATGAGAAGGGAGGCAAAAAATAACTTTACAGTGGAGAAACATGGCAAAGAGTACTTCAAGCCAAGCAATTCAAGTTTGCATAAGCATAAGGGTCCTATTGATAGCATGTACCCCTCCATGTGCTTTTATGTGGGGGACTCAGAGTGTGGCCTCGTTTCTCTTTAGGGAAAAAAAAAAAAAAAACAAAATAAATTTTGAGAAACTTAAAAACAATACAAACATAAAAGTTAATTTCTTTTTCTATAAAGAAAAACTGTGAATTTTAAATGAACTCATATTACCTTTCTAAAAAATGTTAGAATGTATTTTACTCCATAATACATATTTCAGAAGCATAGCCATATATATTCTTACAAAAAGTTTGCTTTGTTGTTGTAGTTACTTAAAAGCACCCATTTTTAGGACCAGAAAGTGGTATGGTAGTTACAACTCTGCTACCCACACAGCAGATTGTGTGGTTTGAGTCTCAGACTCGACAGCTTGAAGACATGATAGACACATGTGCAATGCCTACCCAAAACCCTGGGGGGACAATGGAGAGGGCTTGTGGCATGGTCAGCCCTTCTCCCCCCGGGAGGTGCCTTCTCACTTTTCAATCCTCTCTCTTTCTATCTCTCCCCAGCAAGCACATGTACTCTATAGCAAATAAAAATAAACAAATAAATAAATAAATAAATAAAACCAACTTCAATTCTGGAGGACCATAATTCCAAACTGAAGAAATAATGGTAAATTACTTAGTCTCCAAGATCCTCCTGACTACCTGTTTTTAAAATATTTGATTTTATTCATTTAAACTAAAGTGCAATCTTGTTTTCATTTGTGTTATTTTATAATTTCCTATTTACATTTAATTGTTGTACAACTTGATGGCTACAATATGGTTTTTCAAAGAATTTACGCAGTGTGTGATAATCAAATGAAGGATATTACTATATATATTGCTTCCGATAAGAACCCTACGTTCTTATGTCTGTTAAGCCTTTGCTCCTGAGCCCCTCCCACTCACTCTCAGCACCCATCCTCTTCCCGTTACAGTCTCCTATATCTACATTTATCCTCTCTACCATTGTGCATGCAGATCTTTCCATTTGTGCCACAGAGTGCAGATGTTCAACATAAATTGAACAAGGATAGTGTTTGGCTTTCACAGTCAGACTTACTACACTTAGCATGAGTTCTTCTGTATTCATCTACTTTGTATCAAATGACGGAGCTGCGCTATCTGTTCTGGGTGAGTAGTATTTCATTGCATACGTGTGCCACACTTTTTAAACCCAGTCGTCAGTAGTTGGGCACTTAGGTGGATTCCATGTCTCAACTGTTGTGAATAATGCTGCACAAACAGGGATGAGCAAATGTCTTTCTGACTGTTTTCC
This sequence comes from Tupaia tana, assembly GCA_026018925.1. Taxonomy (NCBI): domain Eukaryota; kingdom Metazoa; phylum Chordata; class Mammalia; order Scandentia; family Tupaiidae; genus Tupaia; species Tupaia tana. Next base: position 67,373,580 of record JAKSZU010000012.1, read on the forward strand.
TATCTTTTGGTAAATAGCAAGGAGTGGGATAACTAGGTCTTATGATAGTTCTATTTGTAAATTTTTGAGGAACCTCCAGATTATTTTCCACAATGGCTGTACTAATTTACATTCTCACCAACAGTGCAAGTAGGTTCCCTCTTCACCACAGCCTCACTAGCCTTCATTGCTCTTCATTTTATGTTCATAATCATTCAGACTGTAGTTAAGTGACACCACATTGTGGGTGTGATTTGCATTTCCTTTATGATAAGAGATGTTGAAAATGTTTTCCTTTGTTTTGTGGCCATTTGTATATCTTCTTTTCAGTTGAGAATCAGCTCAACTGTCCATATTTTTTATTTATTTCTATATTTTTGCCACAGGGTGTGTGTGCTCACCTGCCAAAGAAAGGTGAAGTGAGATATCATACCCTTAGGGTGATGGGCATGCCACAGTCCCTTCTCCTAAATTTTTCTCTGGGGATTTTGGACATGCATGCACATGAACCTGGCATGTTTTTCAAGCTGCTGGGTCTGGGATGCAAGTTGCTGGGTCCAGGATGCAAACTGCATAGTCAGTCATGTAAGGCCAGTGCTTTAACCACCATTCCACCTGCTGGCCCATTGTTTACCCATTACTTTATTTTGACAATTAGTTTTTCTCTGGGTAAGCTATTTGTGTTCCCTATATATTCTGGTTATCAATATATTAGCTGATGTAGTTTGCAAATGTTATCTTCTATTCTGTAGGTTGTCTCTTTATTTCATTTATTGCTTCTTGTCTGGGCAGAAATATTTTAACTTAATGTAATAACATGAGTCTTTTTTGGAAATTGTTGCCTGTGTTTTGATTTTCTTTCTTAAGAAACCAACGCCTATTCCAATGTCTACAAGTATTTCTCCTGTGTTTTCCAAAGTAGTTTTGTAGTCTGAGGCTTATAAATCTTTGATTAATTTTTGGTTGATTTTTGCTAATGGTAAAAGATAGGGGTCCAATTTCATTTTTCTGAAGTCAGACATCCAGTTCTTTCCTCACCATTTGCTGAAAAAGACTTTCTTTTCTCCATAGGATTGGCTTGCCCTTTGTCAAAAATCAGTTGTCTGTGTGTTTTAGAGTTTATTTCTGGATTCTCTATTCTGTTCCTCCGAGTGTTTGTTTTTTTGCCAGTACCACACTGTTTCAATTAGCACAGCTTTGTAATATATTTGGAGGTCAGGTAGTGAGATACCTCTTACTCATTTTTTTGTTCACAGAGTTACCTTGGTGATATGATAACTTGTATAATTTCAGACAAATTTTATGATTATTTTTTTCTATTTCTGTGAAAAGTGTCATGGTAGTTTGTTTAGAATAACATTGAATTTGTAAATTAGTTTGGGTAGAATTGACATGTTAATTATATTGATTCTTTTAATTCACACACTGGATGTCTTTCTATATTTTTTTCTTTTTTTTTTTTTTTTTTTGGAGAGGTTTTTTTCGCTATAGGGCGCGTGCGCTCGCCAGACAGACAGAGAGAGACATAGAGACAGAAAGTGAGAAATCACTCCCCAGGGGGGATGGTCACGCCTCAATCCCTTCTCCTCCATTCTCCTCTCGGGATCTTGGGCACGCACACACACGCGCCCGGCGTGAGTTGTAAGCCACCGGGTCCTAGACGCGAACCGCGGTCGACTACGTGGGAGTCCAGCGACATAGCCATTAGGCTAACTGCTGGTTCCCTTTCTATATTTTTTAATCATATTCAATTTCGTTATTCAGTCTCTCACAGTTTTTTATGTTGCAAAGAGAGATTTTTTTGCTATAGGGTGTGTGTGCCCTCCTGAGAGACAAAAAGAGACAGAGAGACAGAAAGTAAAAAATCCCCCTCCCCCGTGAGAAGATAGCCATGACACAATCTCTTCTCCTCCAGCCTCTTTTTGGGATTTTGGGCATACACACACATGAGCCTAGCATGAGTTTCAAGCTACTTGGTCTGAGACTTGAACCATTGTTGGCCATGTGAGAGTCCAGCAACATAACCATTGCACCATTTGCTAGTCCCAGTTTCTCATAGTTTTTGTTTTAGAGGCCCTCTACCTTTTAGGTGAGGCTTATTCCTAGGCTTGTTTTTACTTTTTTGGCTGTTTGTTTTGTTTTGTCATTTGCAAATATTGTAAACAGGATTGCTTTCTTTAATTCTACCTCAGTTTTTTTCATTGTTGGTGTACAAAAATGCTATAGATTTTTTTTGGGTATTTACTTTGTAGTCTACAATTTTGCTAAATTATATTTATTATTTCTTTTCTTGTGTGGATTCTTTTGGATTTTCTATGTTTATCATTTATAATATGTTATCCAGAGACAGAAAAATTTCACTTCTTTCTTTCCTTTGCAAACTCTTTTTATTTTACTGCTTATCTGACTGCTTTATTTAGGACTTGCAGTACTAGGTTTAAAACAAATGGAGAAAGTGAACAATCAAGTCTTGTTCAATAATCCAGTGTGAAAGTTTCATCTCTTCTCCCACTTAATATGATGTTAGCTATAGGTTGTAATATATGGCTTTTACTATGTTGAGAAATGTCCCTTCTATGCCTATTTGTTTAAGGTATTAAGCATGGAGGGAAGGTGTATTTTATCAAACTCTTTTGATGCTTCAATTGATATGATCACATACTTGGTAATGTACCCTTCTTTTAAAATATTGTTTTGTGTTGAGACCAGCAGTTAGCATAATGGCTGTGTCGCTGGATTCCCACGTAGTCGACCGCGGTTCAAGTCCCGGACCCGGTGGCTTAAACTCACGCCAGGCGCGTGTGCGTGCGTGCCCAAGATCCCGAGAGGAGAATGAAGGAGGAGGGATTGTGGTGTGGCCATCCCCTCTAGGGGGTGATTTCTCACTTTCTGTCTCTATGTCTCTCTCTGTCTGTCTGGCGAGTGCACGTGCCCTATAGCAAAAACCTCTCCAAAAAAAGAAAAAAAAATGGTGTTTTGTGTATGTTGAACCATCCTTGCATCCCTAGGGTAAAGCCAACTTTGTTATCATATATAAAGTTTTTAATGAGCTGTTGGATTTGATTTGCCAGTATTTTGTTAAGAATTTTTGCACCTGTATTCCTCAAGATATTGATGTATAGCTTTTTGTTTGTTTGTTTACTTCTGTTTGTTTTTATTTGACTATTGGTTTGTTTCAGTATATCTTCACCTGCTTTTGGTATAAAGGTGATGGAAGCTTCATTGAATGAGTTTTGGAGGGTTCTTTCCATTCAGATCTCTAAAAATATTAAAACTTGGATTTAAGGAGGATTGGAGTTAATTTTGTTTCACAAGTTTAGTAGAATTTAGGTATGAGAATATCGAGACCTGATGGCTCCTAATTGGCAGACTTTTATTACTGATTCAATCTCATTGCTTGTTATCGGTCTATTCAGGCTTTCTGTTTCTTCTTGGTATATATACAAAATTTATCCATTTAATCTAGATTTTCCCATTTTTGGATGTATAGTTGCTCATAGTATTCTCTCAAGATCCTTTGTATTTCTGTGATATCTGTTGTAATATTGCCTGTTTCATTGCTGATTTCATTTTATCTGGTTCCTTTCTGTTTTTCTTCAGAAAATAGAGTAACTAATAATTTGTAGATTTTGTTGATCCTCTCAAAAAAAAACAACTTTTTATTTCATTGATTTTGTACTGTTGTTTTATTCTCATTTTCATTTATTTCTGCTCTAATCTTTATTACTTTTTTTTCTTCTAGTGCTTTCAGGATTCTTTTTGCTCTTATATTTCCAGTTTCTGGAGATGTGTTGATAGATTATTTATTTTCCATCTTTCTATTTTTTTTTTTTCTGTGAGCAGTAATTGCTATAAACTTCTGTTTAGGACTGCTTTCACTGTGTCACAAAGATTATGAAAAGTTATGTCTTGGCTATCATTTGTTTCAAGAAATTTAAAATTTTCAGTCTTAATTTATTCAGTAGTTTTAAATTCAAGAATAAGTTGCTTAGTTTCCATGTATTCATGTTTTGATGCTTTTACTTTTTTGCTGCAGGGTGTGGGCACTTGCCAGAGACACAGAGACAGAGAGAGAGAGAGAGAGATGGAAAGAGAAAGTTAAAAATGATAAATCACCCTGCAGGGGAGCCATAGCTCAATCACTTCTCTTCCATTCTCCTCTCAGAATTTTGGCCATACATGCACTGGTGCCCAGCATGATTTTATTTTATTTTATTTTATTTTATTTTATTTTATTTTATTTTATTTTTTTTTTTTTCCCAATCTGAAAACAGCCACTGTTTATTTACTGACCAGATTACAAAAACAATCATGGTGGATACCTTGGTTCATCCTTCTAATAAGTCTGTTGATCTGGTCTTCCCTGTTGCCAGCATCTCCACCTTCTACAAAATGGGTGGTCTTTTTCTTCATTCCACCTCGTGGAGAAGATAATTTGAAGGGCCACAGGAAGTTATTTGCTTCTTTGAAGCATTTTCCAACAGTATAGATTTCATGAATCAGATCCTCCATGCAGATGATGCCAAATTTACCAAGAGATTGAGCAAACAAAGAGTTTTCTGTCACAGTAATTCGCTTCTTACTGATTTTGCCATAACCACGTTTGTAGATCAGTTCATTTACTGACTTCAGGTTCCGGTACCCCTATGCAACATACGGTTCCACATTTCTTAGCATGTTAATTGAGGCCTTGTTGAGCTTAACAAGGGTGCCACTAAAAATCAGGTGAAGACGAAGAAGCTGCAACACCTTTCGAACCTTTGGGCTCACTCCATTGATACCTCTGATCCCGATGACAAATGCCAATTTGGGTTCTGCGGGTACATAGAAGTCGCCAGCTTTTCTTGCCACCCTGGCCATGCGAATCTCAGTTCTGTACATGTGTCTATATTCCTTATGACAGTGCTTAGCTTTTTCATAGATAAGCTTCCTCCTTGCCCTTCGAAGCACATTTTGAGCAAACTTCTTTCTCAGGTGCTTGATCTTCAGCTCTGCAAAATTCCTTCACTTTTTCTTAAGGGTTTCTGGCAGAGCGGGAACCTTTTTCTTGGTGGCTTCTGCCGCAGCAGGAGCCTTTTTCTCGGTTTCTGTGGTAGCAGGAACCTTCTTTTTCTTCTCTTGAACGCCCTCCATAGTTCCAGCCAGAAAAGAGCCCCAGCATGACTTTCAATCTACTGTGTTTGGGACTTGAGCTGGTCATGGGGATCTCACCACCTTAATCCCCATACCCATATTCAGGTATATTTTAAGGCAATTTTTGTTGTTGATTTCAAATTTAATTCCACTATAGTCAGAAACAATCCTAGATACAGTTTCTGTACTTTTAAATTTGTAAAGGCTTGTTACGTGCCCTGTTACATGGTCACTCTTTGAAAATGTTCCTAGTGGGCTGAGAAAAAGTGTATTTTCTATTTGTTGCATGAAATGTTCTATTAATGTCTTTCAGGTGCAATTGATTTACAGTATACTGTGTCTTTTTGCTTATTTTCTTTTTAACTGACCTGTCCAGTGGTGAGAGTGGGTTTTGAAGTCCTCAACAATCCCTGTGCTACAGTCTCTTCTCATTAGTTCTAGTAGTTTTCCCTTGATGTACTTAGATGTCCTGGTGTTGGATGTGTAAATACTGATAATTGTTCTAGCTTCTGGGTGAACTGATCCCTTTCATAGTGTGTAATATCCTTCTTCATCTCTTTCTGCAGTTTATTGGAGTCTACTTTGAAGTCTGTTTTGTTTGATACAAGTATTGTGACTCCACCCTTTCCTTGGTTTTTATTTACATGAAATGGCTTTTTCTAGCCCTTCACCTTTAATCTATGTGTGTCTATATGGATGAAGTGTGCTTCTGGTAAGCAACATACAGAAGGCTTCTGGGTTTGTTTGGTTTTGCTTTGTTTCTAATCCGATCAGACCATCTATGTCTTTTCATTGCAGAATTTAATCTATTAACATTCAACATTACTATCTCTACCTGTGGACTTATTCTTGTCATTCTGTTAGTCATTTTCTCAGTTGTGTTGTGTTCTTTTATTTATATTTGTCTCTCTTTAATTTTCCTAATGTAGTACTCCCTTAAGTATATATATATATTTTTTTTGAGAGGATTTTTGTATTTTGGTTTTTGGGTTTTGGTTTTTTTTTGCTATATGGCGTGTGCGCTCACCAGACAGACAGAGAGAGACAGAGAGACAGAAAGCGATAAATTACTCCCCAGGGGGTATGGCCATGCTGCAATCCCTTCTCCTCCATTCTCCTCTCGGGATCTTGGGCACATATGCACATGCGCCCGGTGTGAGTTTAAGCCACCGGGTCTGGGACTCGAACCACGGTCGACTACACGGGAGTCCAGCGACATAGCCATTACCCTAACTGCTGGTCCTATCCCTTAAGTATTTCTTGAAGAGCTGGTCTAGTGTTGATGAATTCTTTCAGTTTTTGTTTATTTGGGAATGACCTTATTTTTGTTCTTCCCATTTGAAGAATAATTTTGCCAGGTGTAGTGTAAATGTCTGGAAGATTTTTTATTTTTTCTTTCAAAATTTTAAATATGTCTTCCCACTGTTTTTTTCCCTGCTTTGTTTCTATTGACAGATCTGAAGCTAATCTGAGGGGTTGACCTTTGTAATTAAATTTATATTTCTCTGTTGCCATTTTTGGAATGTTGTCTTTGTCTGACTTTCAACAATTTGGCTATGATGTACCTTGTAGAGGATCTTCCTATATTGAATATGTTTGATATTCTTCATATTTCCAGATCTGAATGTTTGTATTTCTTTAGATTTGGACATTTTCAAGTAGTATTGAATGAAAGGGACTTTCTATACTTTGACCCATCTCTTTGTCTTCTGGGATATTCATTATGCAACTATTTTGCTGCTTAATGGTGTCTAGAATGTTCCATATGCTGTCCTCATATTTAACAGTTATTTTTTCATTATTTTTGGTGTCCTAGACCAAATCAGAGGTTTTGTCTTTAAACTGTGATATTCTTTCTTCTGCATGATCCAATCTATGTTTAAATTTTGGCAGATATTTTAATTTCTTTTATCATATTCATTTTTAGAAGTTCTCTTTGATTTTTCATGGTGTATATCTCTTTATACTATTCCTCTTTCATATAACAAAATGTTCTCTCATTTCTGGAATTGATGGTCTCTTTTCTTTTGCATCTCATTAAGCTTTATTATGACCAATATTCTGAATTCCTTTTCTGACGTTTCTGTAATTTCTGTATTTTATTCCTGTTCTTCTGTATATGGAGAGTGCTGGAATCCATGGTGGGAGTCTGAGGTTTGGAGGTTCAGAGGAAACATTTTCTCATCTTTTTTCTCTGGAGGGGGAGTGGAGAGGAGCTCTGCCAGAGCTTCACCAGCTTCGATGAGTGATCTTTGCTTTCCAAGTAGAAACTATGTGTTCCTGAAGTTTCCGCTGTCATTTTCTTGCACTTTGTCAGTTTAATCTTACTGTTTTCTGAGCTCTTAGGCATTTGTTAACCTTTCTTCTTGGAGAGATGCTAAGGTGGGTGTCTAGGGTCAGCCATCTTGTCCTTTTCCTGTTTTTATTTGTTTCAAACCTAGTTTTTCTTCCAAATTTAGTTTAAAGTAATTGACATTTGTGCTTACCTGACAATTTTGTGTTTTAAAACTTAATTTCACATCATCAATGGCATAAAGCAATTTTGTTTAATAAGATAAAATTTTCAAAGACTATTTGGTGGCCTTTTGGTGTTTTTTCCATGAGAGTTCTCTCACTTAATGTTGTGCCACAAATCTCTGTAGAACTTCTGAGTCTGAGGGCCCAAGTGGAACCACAGTGTAGATGCCATGCTCTGTGCTGCACTCCTGCAAGAGAGGATCCTCGCTAAGTCCAGCTTTCCTGAATATTCTGGGCAGGCATGTGCCCATGACCCAAGACTGGCGGAAGTCGGGGTGGACCATGGCATCATAACCCTGTTGGGTATGCGCCGTCTCTCTCTCTATGTCTCTTGTTCATGGAAGGAATAGATAAACTTAAAAAATACTGTGTTTAGTAAGGATAAATAAAATGAATTAAAATAATATAAAATTCATTGTATAAATTTATGTTTGCATTTTAATTGATCTTAAGTTTTGTTATTGTTTCAATTCACTTTACTCTCTTTTTTAAGTTTATAAAGTCAAAGATAGTACCAAAGAGTGTGTTTATAGCTTTTGCGTGCCATTATTACTTTTTGGACTTCAAGGAGTCTACAGAGCTTCTAGAATATTTTAGATAGAAGATAATTAGATTAAAAAGCACTACTTAATCTTTAAAATCTCTTGACTACATAATTTCTAAATCATAATTAAAGCAGGAAGAATTTTCTGAGGGTGAATGAATATAAGTATCTCTGTGAGAAAATTCTATGCTAAAATTCTATGCTAAAATGCTAAACCCTAGGTTAGGGGTAACATTGACTCAATGATTGTAGAGCAATGAAAGCAGATAAAAATAAAGCCATGATTTGAAATATTTTGAAAAAATATCATTTTAATAGGTATATAATCAATTTGAAGAATAAATTAACCCATTAGGAGAATGAAAGGAGCTTGTGATAGAGTTATATTTCAAGAATAAGGGAAAAGAGACTACAGACGGACTACCGGTTATGCCGCTAGACTCCCACATAGTCAACCACGGTCAGTCCTGGACCCAGTGACTTAAAACTCACACTGGGTGTGTGTGCATGAGTGTCCAGAATCCCAAGAGGTGACTGGAGGAGAAGAGATTGTGGCATGGCCATCCCTCTGGCAGGGAGGGAGGTGATTTCTCACTTTCTGACTCTCTGGTGAGCGCACGCACAATACAGGAAAAAAAAAAAAAACCCTCAGAAAAGAAGAGGAAGAAGTAAAAGGGAAGAATAGTAAATTATCCAGGCTGGTCATATTGGGAAAATTGGCCATGGCGTGTAGTTTAGTATTAGAAATAACAACCACAGGACTCTCATCTTAATAGCTTTTAAAATATTTGGAGACAGCCCAGGGCCTAGTGATCAAGGGAGACAGATGCCACATGACTGACAGAGGTTCATGTTCTGGCCCAGTGCCTTAAAAAGCATGCCTGCTGCATGTGGAGGCGTGCCCCAGATGCCGGCAAGATGGAAAATGGAGGAAAAGGAGTAGTGGTGTGACTGCTCCCCACTCGGCGATGCTTCCCCCGGCTGCCCCCCGCCCCCGCCCCCGCTCCTCTAACAAGCACATGTGCTCTCTGGTGAATTGTTTTAAAGATATTTAAATTTATTAATCTAAATTAAAGTAGAATTTTGTTTTAATTTGTTTTATACAGAAAAATAATACTCTGTTCATCCAATTTAATTTCTGTAGAAAACTTGAAAGCCCTAGAGTAGACAACTAAGGAATATCTTCCTAGTAGCCGCTCTTATCTCTCTTCTTCTATGAGATTCCTCTTTATTCTTCTATCTTATTATCTTAGACACTGCCCTGTTGGTGGGATCTGGGCTGATGTAGTTAAAAATAACCAGAATTTTTTTAAAGAGTTTTTTGCCTTAAGGTACATGCACTCACCTGAGCTAGAGAGACAGAGACAGTGAGAGGGAAAGTGAGAAATCACCCCTGGGGGTGTCCACACCGCAATCTCCCTCTTCCACTCTTCTCCCAGGAACTTGAGCACACACACATGCACCTGACATGATTTTCCAGCGGCTGTGTCTGGGACTCGAGCTGTAGTCATTCATGTGGGAGCCCAACAGCATAACTGCTATGCCATCTGCTGGCCTCAAGGGAAACCAGAATCTTACCAAAATTTTCAAATTAGAAAATAGAAAAAAAGCGGGGATAGAATTCTCTTCTCTGTGGTGATTCTTGGATGGAAAAATAAAATCAGAGATATAGATTGTCTGAGAAGAAAAATAGGAACTAGTCTTTACCAAGAATAATTTCATGCAAAAATGAAAAGAGCTAGATATATGAAAACATAGTAGAATATGCTGGTAATAGTGAAATTTGCATTCCTAGATAGTATCAAAATCTTACCATTTCCCTACTCTCCCAACAGTGTTACTTTATTTTATATTGTTTGAGTATTTTTCCTACACAAATGTATCACTAATTTTCTCCCTTTCTTTTTTACCATTGTTATGTAATGCATCTGAAGTATTATATTGTTGGATAAATTCAAACAGAATATTTTTACAGATCGTACATTTAACTGGGAGAGAGAATACCATTCACTGGGAAATGGATGGGACACACGGCAGGCGACCTCAGGAGAGTGGTACAGCACCCTCACACCAGCGCCCCTTGACTCGTATGCCTGAATAGTAACCATTGTGTTGGGACCAGCAGTTGGAGTAATGGCTATGTTGCTGGACTCCCATATAGTCGACCGCGATTCGAGTCCCGGACCCAGTGGCTTAAACTCACGCTGGGCGCGTGTGCGTGCATGCCCAAGATCCTGAGAGGAGAGTGGAGGAGAAGGTATTGTGGTGTGACCATCTCCCTTGGGGGTGATTTCTCATTTTCTATCTCTCTATCTCTGTCTTTCTGGAAAGCACACGTGCCCTACAGCAAAAACCTCTCCAAAAATAATAATAATAATAATAGTTACAGTAGTGTTTATGAGGCAATTGACCAGGTACATGCTTCTAAAATCAACATGCTCTATACTTCTTTCTTTGTATTTTAGAGGTTTTTTTTTTTTTGCCACAGGGTGCATATACTTGCCAGAGAGAGAGAGACAGAGAAAGTGAGAGAGAAAATGAGAAAACAGCCCCAGGGGATGGCCACACTGCAATCCCTTCTCCTCCATTCTTCTGTTTAGATCTTGGACATGCACGCACACACACCTGACATAACATTTCAAGCCACCAGGTCTGGGACTTGAACCATGGTCAGCCATGTGAGAGTCCAGCAACACAACCACTATACCATCTGCTGGCCCAACACGCTATCTTGTTTCTTCTCTGCCTCCCTTCATCTTTTCCTCCTCCCTTTCCTCCATCTTTTCTTCCTTCTTAAAAAGGTCAGTTTAAAAGGCATGGTCAGCTCTGTGACTACTGGCTGAGAGACTCAGACCCCTCATGGGCAACTTCATGGTTTGAGTCCTAGACACAGAGGCTTGAAAAACACACCATATGCATCGGTGCCCGTAGTCCAGATGCAGCACGTATCAGCCACACAATGTGGAAACTTGAACACAGCCCGCTACTACTCGGTGACAATGTGCCAGCATCAATTTTCTGACTCTGATGTTTCATTATGGTTATGTAAGAGCATACACTTGCTTGTAGGAATTACACACCAGTTTTCAGAAATGGTAGAGCATGACATAATAATTCCAAATTTTAAAAAAGTACTATTCTTACAACTGATCTAAGTTTTAAGCCCTTTTTAAATGAAAGGAAATAAAAATAATCCAAGAAAAATTAGTTTCCTTCTGCCAATCAATGGATAGTAACGGGGCCAGATTAATCACCTGATTAAAATAACCGTTAAACCAGAGAACATGTGCGCAGGAATGACACCCAAGACGTTTGACATTGTCAATGAAAGATGATCCCTGAGAGTGGAGCATGGGAGGTGGAAACATGAGGTAAACCTTCTGACGGCTGAGCTTATGTGTTAAGAAAGTTTCCCAGTTACTGTGAAGAGTGGACAACCCCTGAAGAGGTTAAATTTAGGAAGATGGGGCTTTCCTGAAATTATGAAAAGAAGAATGCGAGAGGATTAGAGAAGCCATAATGAGGCCTCTAAAGTTAGGAATAATGCCTGTTTCCAATAAAGGAAGGAAACCCCATAATTCAGGGGCATTAGACAACAAAAACAGACCTAGACTCTACAGTAGAGGACAAATAACCCTAGACAAAACTAAAGAGCCCAAAGGGTCAAAGTCTTTCTGATGAGTTTCACTTCCCTCCACAACAAAATTCAAAATAATTACAGCAATATGAAAATATCTTGCACGTGAAAGATTCAATTTTCAATGTCTAGCATCCAACAAAAAACTATAGCATACACGAAATAACAGAAGAAAATCTCATAATGACAAAAAACAAAAAATATCTGATCAAAACTGTCCAAGGTATGACAATAATGATGGGTTTAAAACACAAGGACCCTAAAATACAAGAGAACTTCAAAAGTTCATAGGAAAGTAAAATCAAAGTATGAGTTTATTTTGGTGCCAAAAAATTGAAATCCATGCATAATTCTTTCAAAATACCCATTTTCCATGAACATTTTAAAGACCACCCCCTTGTAATTACCAGGTATGCACTCTATTACTTGATGATAACAGAAAGTACTGAAGTGGTTACATCATCATTGAAGACCAGAAAAATTATTCAGGTGACTTTCTAATAATGAAAACAACAATGTCTGAGAGCAAAACGATACATTTATAGCAGGTATAGAATTGTACATAGGCTAAAAGATTAACCTTACATTGTTATTCATTTTTTATCACCCTCTTATTTTTCTTTTCTCCTCCTTATCCACTAGTTACTGAGAATGGTGTGATAAATAGTTCAACCTCTTTCAAAATGCTTAATTCATCTGTTTTTCGCTAGACCTCTGTCAGGTGGTGATTTCTAAACTCAGTGGTTCGTCTTACACAGCAGTGTTCACGATGGGTCGATGTACTTGTTCAGTGGTTCCTCTCACTACTTTCCACTTTGTTCTTTCACCCAGTCTTTTTATTTCTTATATGTGTGAAAGATCATCACATGTAACAATTTGAAATTCAGACCTTTTATTCCAGATTGGCCATATGTATCCTATTTTCTATGATTTCAGTTTTTTTCAAATTTTCTTCTTCTTTTTTAACATTTATTTATCTATTTATTTGTTATGATTTTCACACCACCAATCCAGCACTAGAATCTTTGACAGGCATGTGGCAGGCCAGTGTCTTAACCACCACACAACCTCTGACCCTCAAATTTTACTCTATAAATTTATGTTTTCATTTCTTGACAATGGATTGTTAAATACCTCTAAAGTAATCTAAGATACTTGTCTTTCACTTCACACATTTGTTTCTTCTGCAAGCCCTCATATTTAAATCAGATTGGTTATAAAATGATTGGTTAAAAAGTTTTGCATCCGTGTGTTAAGCAGAGTAGCATATATATGTTAGTGTAAATCCACTCTGAGATGTTACAGAGAAGTCTACCCCTTGGTCACATTATGGTCAGAAGCAGGGCAGGCTGTCCTCCCAAGCAACTGTCTCACCCCACGACTCGGATGGAGGGTCTAGGAGGCAGGAAACTCGTCTAGGGAGCGCTCCGTGGGTCTAGGAGAGCGGCACACACTGCTCAGCTGTATTCGCTGTGTGGATTCGATAGTGAGTACAAAGTACAGGTGGCCTCGATGGCGTGGTGGTGCGACTGGGTGTTTCCTGGGACTCATCCCGGGTGGGGCTCCGGGACCTCTCAGAGCAGACACGCCAGTGATTGGAGCTGGCTGAGCTCGGGGTGGGTCTCAGGTCAAAAACCTATTGAGGGTGCTCCTTTCTCCCTCTACTTCTCTCTCAAGGTAAATAAGTAAACTTAAAAAGAATTTACCAGCCTACCCGCTGGTTCTAAAGAAAGGGAAAGTGTGGGTAGGAAACTGAAAAAGTTTGCAGGTTTGTGAGCACTAGTGAGGGGGTTCATATTTATAAAGTAGTATGCAGTGTGTTTAACGTATGAACATATGCCGAAAGGATTGCTGTAGGACTTTCTCCTCATTTAGAACACAATTAGTTGACTTCTTTGATTGAGTGTGAAAAGATGCCTAGACACATAAATATGGGAATGTTTTTCTTAAAACTGTGAGAAAACTTCCTAAAATAGCGGTTGAGTCGTAGATGAGAAAAGCTGGGGAAGTAGAGCAGATGAGGAACCTCTGAATTCTCACGTTTTCTGTCCCTGCCTTTCTGCTCCACTTGTTCTTCTGATTTTCTTCTTATAGCTTCCCACTTAACACATCTTCAATAGAATTAGAGGATAATATTTACTTTGAGGTTAACTCCCAAATGAGGTGTTGTTTTTCAGTCATTTTTTTATTGTTGGATCAGGCCTTGTCACATTAATTTTCCTATTAATTAAACTATAATTATTAAAAAATACCAAGTTATAAAATAGATACCCATGTAAATACATTTGTTTGGCTAAGGAAATTTCTTCTCTAAGAAGAAATCACAGCTTTATCATTAGACTTCTTATTTTCTATTCATAGGTATAAAGTAAGCTCAAAAGATGAAGTAAAGAGACAAAGAATATAGTCGTATTTTCAAAGAACTTCCTACGAAAGATTTCTATCATATCCTATTAATAAGTCAACACCCTATTGATAAGTCATTGCCCACGGAATCATTGGCATGCCCTACAGAGGCGACTTTCCTTTCTTATACTTCTGACCCTAGTCCCCAAATGGCTGCCCTTTAGCAAGGTGAATTTTGTGACATTTCAGATGACATTAGTTATTTTTCCATTTTGCTTAATCTTACCACCCTCGGAAAGTTGTCAGATCCTTTGAACTCAGACACATGTGGTCGCATGCTAAATGGACTGAAACACATCAGAAATCTAATTTTTCTTGACAACTACATTATGTTACCACTTGGATTGGTATATTTCACATTTCCGTGTTTTCTCCTGATTTGATTGACATGCAGCACACTAAATTGCCTTAGCTCCTGAATATATTTTCTTGATTATAGCCTCTAGAATTTCACCTCTTGATAATGAGTATGCTCTGATTTTCAGAATCAAAGATTCTTATAATTAAAGAAACCCTCTGTTAGCCTTATTTGCAAAATTAAAGAATAGCTTCTTGTGTAAGATTGGAGTTTGGAACTGTATTGGCTTATAAATGCTATCATTCAGTTTGGGATGGGAAGCATCAAAATTTCCCTGTTCTACAGTATTGTACTTTGTTTATCCAAAATCCTATATTATTTAGTAATTGTCTATTCTGGAAGAATGAGTGACTGCAATCTTATGTTTAAATGTTCTTAGAAATAACCCTAATTGGGAACCAGCAGTTAGCGTAATGGCTATGTCACTGGACTCCCACGTAGTTGACCGCGGTTCACGTCCTGGACCTGGTGGCTTAAAACTCATGCCGGGCGAGTGTGTGTGCGTGCCCAAGATCCCGAGAGGAGAATGGAGGAGAAGGGATTGCGGTGTGACCATCCCCCCTGGGGGTTGATTTCTCGCTTTCTGTCTCTATGTCTCTCTCTGTCTGGCTGGCGAGCGCACGCGCCCTATAGCGAAAACCTCTCAAAAAAAAAAGAAAGAAAGAAATAACCGTAATTAATATACTGAATTCACAGAGCTATGTGCCATGTTTATCCCATACATCATGTTCCTAAAAATTCCAAAGTGGTTAGAAGACTAAATTAAAAGTAAGAGTTTGGCAATTTCTTTACAGATGTGAAAGCATGACTTGTCCCCCTTGAGACACAGATGGTATGTAAACACAGGTAGTTATTCAAAGGAGTTTACCAAATGGAATTATTATCTTCATATCCATGCTTATTTCCTAAGACTGCCATTATAAGGTGTCAGAAAGTAGCACATTAACTCTCTCCCAGGTGTGAGGTCTAGAGCTCTGAAGTGACATTGTCTGTGGGGAAGGCTCAGGAAGGCCCTTTCCTTGCCCCTCTCTGGCTTCTGGGGAGCCCAGGCATCTTCTATTCCATGGCCGGCAGCTGCATTAAACCTTCTTCTCAAAATATGCCTCTGCTTTCTGTTAGCCTTTGAACGGAGGACCCACCCGAATCCAGGATGATCTCTTGTTTAGTACAGAGTTTGGTGGTTTTTTTTTTTTTTTTTTTTTTTTTTTTTTTTTTTTTTTTTTTTTTTTTGCTATAGGGCACATGCACTCACTAGAAAGACAGAAAGTGAGAAATCACCCCCCAGAGGGGATGGCCACACTGCAATCAATTCTCCTCCATTCTCCTCTCGAGATCTTGGGCACACACGCATGTGCACCCGGCGTGAGTTTAAGCCACTGGGTCCGGGACTCGAACCATGGTCGGCTACATGGGAGTCCAGCGACATAGCCATTACGCTAACTGTTCAGTACAGTTTTAAAGAACATATTACTTCCAGATAAAGGCACACGTTAAGGTTCTGGGTAAACGTGAGTTTGGGATGGGAATGCTACTCAAAGCATTACAGTCTGAGTGTTATAAAGCAGAAAGTAAATATATAAGAAAGCACTTCAAGCAAGCAAAGAATGCAATAGACACATTGTTTTCCAAGCTAATTGTCAACAATTGCTGGTGTGCACCTGTGCCACCAAATGCGCCCACACCATCTAAAGGGGAAAAGGGTTAAAGGGAGCCTTCGGGACTGGAAAGGGCCCACCGAGTGTCCCTGTGGCTCCTGGCCCTGGGCGGTGCAGAGTGACCCCGAGGCTTACAGGAGGCTCATTAGCTCCCCAGAGCTCCTGAGTTCTGGCCCCTCATCCTCCCTTCTTCCCAGGGAGCTGGCCCCGTGAGCTCACAACAATGGCTGCTTTTGTTTTTCTAAGTCTCTGCCTGCAGATACGGAGATACAGACCCTCTCTGGGTGACTCTGGAACAGCGACACACATCCGAATATGTGGCGGGTCGGAGAGGTCAGATATGACAACCAGAAACAGGGACAGAATAGGCCAGAGCCTGTGAAAGACCGACGGGCATCCTGCCCCAGAATGGCCCTAATCCACCACCATAATCCCTGGCCTTCCTTCAGTCCCAGTTAAAGCCCCCGACCCCTACCCCTCAGGATCGATGCCACTCTCCACATCCGGGCCTTTTCCACCTTTGGAAAGTGAATAAATTCTTTTCTATTATTTTTCTCTGGGTCTGTGAATCCTTTCACAGCTTACCACCAAGGCCACTCTAACGTACTACAGAGCTCACCCTTACACAAGGGACACCCCAAATCTCTGTGTGTTTTTTGCCAAGACCACCCAGTTCCTACTGTTGGGGCTGTAAGAGTAATCACTGCCAACTAGCCAGTCCAGGACTCACAGAAAGGAAGCTCTAGAACAGGCCTACAGGACCCCTCCCTAAGGTAATATCAGTACAGTCCCCCTGAATTTCATACCCGTTTAGCTCACTCACTTGTAAGCAGGGTGGTCTCATCATTTGTCTTCCGGGTCAGGAAGTGCAGGGAAAGTGCAAAGAGCACTTGGGAATTACACCGAAGCAGCCCACATCAAAGGAGGTGGCCGCCTCTCTTCTCAACCCGCGGCGTCCCACACCAACCAGGCCTCTGCCCCAGTTCTCCTGGTAGACACTGAACCACCGTGTGTGGAACTCCACTCCTTCCTTTTCTCAGAGTCTTGGCTTCTAGAGCTTCCACAGGTGACCACTGACAACATGCACATCTCCCACGCCTACATGTTCTTTTCACCGTTTTTGTTATCTAAAACAAAATTCCTTTTGGTGGAAATCATTTCAATGTGTGACTGAGGAGCCTGAGGCTGAGAGGGGTGTCTCTCTTCACTGTTGCTCAACAACAAATCTTTGCTCAAAAATACCTTCATGAAAGACACAGTTCTACAAGATACCACTGAGGCATCTTATGCTTTTACGGTTATCTGTAACCTACAAGTCATTCCCCTTCCTTTCTTAAAAGTTCCATTAGCCAGCTCACTGCTTTTCTGCCCAGAGTCACTTCTATGGTGATGTTAGTGACCAAGGAATTCGACTCTATTATCTACACCCTGGTCAGTCAGTTTCTTGAGCTGGTAACATTTACCTTCACCTCTGGTCAGCCACATTCTGAGAAATGCCACAGTCGAGACATCACTGTTAGACAGGAAAATCTCCCCCTTTTTTGGTTTTTGTGATTTTTGGTTTTTGCCATAGGGCATGTGTGCTCGCTGGAGAGAGACAGAGAAAGATAGTGAGAAACCACCCCCAGCAGGAGCGGCCATGACATGACTTCCTGTTTCCACGCTTCTCTCAGGATTTGGGGCGCACACGCCCGGGATGATCGGCATGATCCCCAAGCACCACATTCCAGGCTCGAACCGTGGTCAGCCGTGTAGGAGTCCAGTGCCTCAACGGCCGTGACATCTGCTGGTGCCCTGAAGATCTAACTTTTAAGAATTTACCCTCTGGGGCCAGTAGTGGTGTGTTGGTTAAGGCGCTGGACTTCCACATGGCTGATCGTGGTTTGAGTCCGAGACCTCAGGCTTACTTTCTCACTTTCCTTCTCTCTCTCTCTCTCTCACTCTCTTCGTCTCTCTAAAGAACATGCATGCCCAGTAATAAATTCAAAACAATAATAATAAATTGAATACTTTTTGTAAACAACTTACCCTCAAATTATCACCACCTATCTCTTCAATTTCTAATTAAGCAACTTCCCCTTTTTCAAGCATCATCAACGTTTTCATTTGTGCTGGATTATTCTCATGAGTATCCAAATATGCTATCATATTTCTCCTCTTAAAGGAGAAAAATGCACTTAATTCCCACGTGCATCGGCAGCTCCTGTACCCTTACCTAGTTCATATTCTAATGTAATTCAGAGTGGGGTCTACAACCCCTGATCAACTGCCCTCTGTAGTCAGCCATACTATACTTTCATCACAAACTCCATGGAGTGTGGGCAAGGGAAAAAAAATGATCTCTTGCATTGTAGCCAGGAGCTTTCTTTGTGAACCTCTCTGTAGTATTGATACACAATCAATTTTTCCTCCTTGAAATACTCACTTTGCTCAGCATCCTGGACACCGCACTCTCCCGCTGGGCCTCCTACTTCACTGTCAACCCCTGCTCAGTATCCCTTGGTGAGTGAATACTGAGTCTGGCCACATTATGCCATACCCGGACTCAGAAATGTCCCCCTCTCTCTTCTCCATGCTCACTCCTGGAGTCATCTCCCCATGGCAAGCGGTCGATGGGTCTTACATACACTGCTGATTCCCACTGTCCCTGTGGACTCCAGCCAGAGCTCAGACTCAGGCATCCGACTATAAACCCCCCGTACTTGGAGTCTACTACCCACATCAACTCCACCACGGCCAGCACAGAGGTCTGGATGCCACCACTAAACTTTTCTCCTTTTACAGTCTAGTGTTAATCAATAATATCACCCTCACTCACCTTCTAAGACTACACACTTGATCACTATTGGATCTCTTTTCTTTTCAAACCGTATCCAATTTATTAGCAAACTGAGCCCTTCTTTCAAAATGTGCTATCAGACCACTTCTTATCGTCCGTTACCCCCCCAGTCCAAGTCACAGTCGTAGTTCTTACAAGCTACAAAGAGAGTCTGCTTACAGGTTTTGTGTGTTTTGTTTGTTTGTTTTTTGTTTTTGTTTTGTTTGTTTGTTTTCTCACTGTTTTTTTTTTTTTTTTTTTTTTTTTTTGGAGAGGTATTTTTGCTATAGGGCGTGTGCACTCGCCAGACAGACAGAGAGAGACAGAGAGACAGAAAGCAGGAAATCACCCCCCAGGGGGGATGGTCACGCCGCAATCCCTTTTCCTCCATTCTCCTCTTGGGATCTTGGGCACGCGCACACACGCGCCCAGCGTGAGTTTAAGCCACCGGGTCCGGGACTCGAACCACGGTCGACTACGTGGGAGTCCAGCGACATAGCCATTACGCTAACTGCTGGTCCCTTTTCTCACTGTTTTAACCTGAAATCTATGTTCAGTACAGGGTCATCTGTGGTCTTCTTTCAAAGGCAAGCAGAAGCCAATCCCTCCCCTGTATCATCTTCTGTATTATACTTAGAATGAAAGTGCCAATTCTTCGTTTTGACGTACATTAGCTAATTTGGCTGACCTGTTATTTACTCCTCTAAAGTATCAATTTTTTATGGCTTTCATCTTTTCAACCTCTTTCTTGGAGCTTCCTGAAACATATAGAGCTGTTTCCCCCCCACAGAGTTTTTGTCTTTTCAGATTTTTCGTCCTCTGCCTTAGATGCTCTTTCCTAAGATGGTCATACAGTTCACGCCCCACTCCCTTCACGTCTTCTCAAAGAAGGCGTCTCATCCGTGGCTCCTTCCCTTTATCCTTTTTTAAAAAGGGTGAAGCAAGACTTTCATACAAACATAAGTACAAAGTAAAAATCTCAAATATTTAGCTTAGTACATTAGCGTGGAAGGAATGGAATGTTAGAAGTAGTTCAAAAGAGAATTCAAAAACCAATACATAGACAGGCAAGAAAAAATTCTGCAATGAACTTAAATAGGTACACAACTGATCTACCCACAGGGCAATGATCGATGGCGTTCCACCACATGTAACTCATTTCTACTCATGTAGCTGTTCCTTAGACACATCTTTAATACCTGTGTCATTTCAAACCACTTTACTGAGGTATGATGAGCGCAGAAAAAGCTGCACATATTCCGTTTTCATGACCTGCTGAGTCTGTAGGTAAACAGACACGCCATCACCACAATCTATGGCATCATCTCCAAAAGTTCCTTCACATTTTCCTTTTTTTTATGAAAACAATTAACATAAGATCTACTCTTTGAGCGAAATTTGAGTATACGGTACAAGATGACTAGTTAGTATAACACTCTCTGTGCAGGAGACCTCCAGGACTTATTTACCTAAGGCGCTGGGACTTTCCTCTCCTGACTGGAGCCCTCTGTCTGCTCCCTTCCCTCGCCCCTGGAAACCCCTGCTCTGCTCACCACTTTGACGAGTGTAACTGTTCTCATTTCCTCATATAAATGATATGTCGTTGCTGTCTTTCTGTGTCTGGATGATTTCACTTAGTATGCCTTCCAGGTTCATCCGTTTTCTTCTTTTAAAAAGCAGGATAATATTCTATTGTATGTACACACAATGTTTTCTTTATCTGTCCATGGGTGGACTTGAAAAAAATGTATTTTAATTTCTAGAGGATGTGTGCTTGTCAGAGAGAGAGAATAGAGAGAGAGAGAGAGAGAAAATAACCACAACCCTTCTTCTCCATGTATCCATCCCATCAGGATTTGGGGCTGTAGCTGTTCCTTATGGATTTTGAATCTTAGCCCTGTATCGGATTTATGGTTTGCAAAAGTACTTTTCATGGAGCACTTCATGTTGTCACTTGTTTCCTTCGATCTTCAGATACTTCAGCTGGTGTAACCCTACACTCTGTTTCTGTGTTGTCGCCTCTCCTTGTACTGTCATATTTAAGAACACGTGAAGAACATAGAAAAAAACCTTGAAGCTGTTTTTCAAGGTTTTCTTAAAAAGTATCTGAAATAAGGACTTTTTTTTAACAAAGTTTTTTATAACTGTCTTTAAATACTCTAAATAGCTGTTAATGCCATATATATATATTGGAGAGATTTTTGCCCTAGGGCACATGTGCTCACCAGAAAGACAGACAGAGAGACAGAAAGCAAGAAATCACCCCCCAAGGGGGATGCCAACGCTGCAATCCCTTCCCCTTCAATCTCCTCTCAGGATCTTGGGCACGCACGCACATGCACCTGGCGTGAGTTTAAGCCACTGGGTCCAGGACTCGAACCATGGTTGACTATATGGGAGTCCAGCAACATAGCCATTATGCCAACTACGGTCCCTGTTTATAATGTACATACATACGAAGTCCTCTCCAGTAAACCATTCTTCAACTAGGCTATTTGTATTCTCTCAGCAACAATGACATTGCTGAGGTTAAAACACTTGGTGAAAACAGTCTTCTCCTTACTAGAGTCCACAAAGAAAAGAATTAAAATGTTTGAGCTGTGCAAAGCCATCTCTTTATTCATTTGATTTTTACCACAGGGTATGTGTTCACTGAAGAGAGACAGAGAAAGAGAGAGACTGAGAAAGTGAGAAATTCATCCCCAAGGGGACTGGCCACCCCACAATTTCTTCTCCTTTATTCTCCCCCTGGGATTTGGGGCATGCACACAAGCATGTCTGCTACGATTTTCAAGCCACCTGATCCGGGACTAGAATTGCAGTTGGTCATGTAGGAGTCCTGCACCTTAGCCACCTTGCCACCTGCTGGCTCTGAGACCACCTCTTTTATAATCCCCTCAAACATATCCCAATTGTCAACAGTAGCTCAGAACATTATGAATAACATACTTTGCACTCGGCATAATATAGTTTACACTAGCATATTTTATAGGTACTGGTCAGTGACACAATTCACACGTAGATCATAAGGTATCTTACAGAAAGCACTTTCACCATTGTGATCTAAATAGATCCTGAACATCTTACCTTTTCTGGGTCAGGAGAATTTGTACAATTTCTAGGAATCTTTATCTATTTTCTTAGCTTCCTAACCACTTCTTAAATCATCCACAAGATAAAATCTACAGATTTCCCTTGGCCTTGGATCTGTTTACAATTGATTTTAATCAACAAATCGATGTAAAGCTAAACTAAAAAGATAACATGCAATATGAATAAATTATCCACACTGACAGAAGTAGGGTAGGTCAAGGGGGGTCAGACACCTTGGCAGGTGAGTGTCATCTCTGTACCTCGTGACAGAGCTCATACACGGCAGGGCGAGGAATGACATGTGCCTGGGTTTCCCTCTTTGTGTACGTGTGTGTGTGTGCACGCATGTGTGTATCTTTTACACTCATGACATTTGACTATTATCGCTTTTTCTTAAGAGAGATTTTTGCTATAGGGTGCGTGCGCTCACCAAAGAGACAGAGAGACAGAAAGTGAGAAATCACCCCTCAGAGAGGGTAGCCACACCGCAGTCCCTTCTCCTCCATTCTCCTCTCAGGATTTTGTACACACATGCATATACTCCGAGCATGAGTTTTAAACTGCCAAGTCTGGGACTCAAACCATGGTTAACTACGTGGGAATCCAGTGATGTAACCAATATGGCATATGCTGGTCCCTACTCTTATCACTTTTATTTTTTACTTTTATTTTTTTCAACATTCTACTGAGGTATTAATATAATTGACAGACAAAAACCTGCACATGTGTAATTTGTACAGTTTGTTGAATTTGGACACACGCAAGCACCATGCATAATACCATCACCACATTCATGGTAATGGACGGGCCCAGCAACTCCACACGGTCCTCGCACCCCTTGCTTTACCTTGTTCTACTTACTTTATGGTAAGAATGTGTCACGAGAGGTCTACCCTCCCTGCGGATTTCCAAGTGCACAGTGCAATGTCGCTCACTAGAGGCCCTGTGTGGCACATTGGGCCTCCAGAATTATTCACCGAGGCTAATGGCAGCTTCATACCTATTGAGCAAGAGCTCCCCACACTCCTCCCCTCCTCCATGTCTGAAAATCCCCACTGCGTGGTCAGCTTCTCTGAGTGAGACAGCTGTAGATACTCTGCAGGAGACAGGCGGTTGTGTCCTGGATGTCTTGACGTGAGTGGCTTACGTCTCTTATTACAATGTCCTCTAGACCCATCTATGTGGTTACAAATGGCAGGTTCCCTTCTTTTCTCAGGCTGAATAATATTATGTTGTATGTATAAACCATATATTTTTTCCCATTCATCTGTCATTGGATATTGGTGTTATTTTCATTAAAAAATATAAACCAGTACCAATACATCTACTTAAATACGTGCCGTTGAGTTTTCAGTTCTCTAGTTAGCAATGCTTTCCATACGTATGTGTGTGTGTCTATACGTGTGTGTGTAAATGTAGATACATATCTATTGCGGATATAATGGTTTGATCAGAGTTTCTGAAAAGTGTTTTTTTGACAATTAATCTTAAACCTTTATAGGTCCCCTGAAGGGTGTTTAAATAATCCAGGACGTACATATATCAAAGACCACGTGACGTAATGATGCTGTCAGGATTCTAGTTGTTCTTATTTTACTACGAGCTTTCTTTTGTTCTTCACAATGTAAGTATGAATGGTAACAAGCATTAAAAAGGCTTTAATTGAATACATAAAAGATGGGGTGTAACTAAAAGGCCACGATGATGAAGCGTCAGGCCCTCTAGGAAGCCCAGACTGGCATGCCCGCGGAAGCCTCCTCACACTCTTTACGTAGGAGAGCCTGCCTCAGGCCTGTGACCTTCAGGAGAGAGCTCTTGGGAGCGCAGGGACTGGGCTTTGACATTTATTTCCCTGGGTTCCAGCACACTGCCTGCATCAGCCGAAGTGTTAAGTCTGTGTTCTTGGAATGACAGAGGGAAAAGGGGCCATGTGAAGAACAGCTAAAAATAATTTGCTCAGCGGGTAGCCACGCAGTCCAGACGAGTTTAGGACAGCTGTTTGGTGGATCTCCATTAAAATATCCAACCTCAGGGCCAGCACATAGTGTGGTGGTTATGGCGCTGGACTCCCACGTGGCTGACTGCAGTTCAAGGTCTGGACCCAGCAGCTTGAAAATCACACTGGGTATGTGTGTGTGTTGTGTGTGTGTGTGTGTGTGTGCCCCAAATCCTCAGAGGAGAATGGAGAAGGGACTGTGGTGAGGCCGTCTCCCCAGGGGATGACTTCTCACTTTCCCTCTCTGGGTCTCTGTCTCTCTCCAGCAAATACATGGGCCCTATGAAAAAAATCTTAAAAAATCAAAAATTCTGCCTCACAGTCATTTCAACAATGGTAGGTAAAACACCAGTTTTTAAAAATGAAAAGACCCATGTTCTATACAGGAGCAAGGGTTGAAGGTATTTTCCTAATTCAAATTAAATGTGACATAGTTCAGACTAACTTCATGTTGATAATATCTAGTATCTAGTCTATTAAAAGGCACATGTTGTTTGAAGTGGAGCCTTGGTAACTATTTTTTAAATAATTATTTATTTTATTTTATTTATCATTATTATTATTATTTCTTTAATTGGCTACAAGATACATGCACTCACCAGAGAAAGCGAGAGAGGAAAAGGGAGAAAGGAAGCTGCCAGGTCCAGGACTCGAATCGTAGTCAATCACGTGGAAGTCCAGTGCCTTAACCACCATGCTACCTGTTGGCCCAGCTGGTAAGAATTAGAGTCAAAGGAAAGAAAATAAAGATGTCATAAAACAGGAACACACACGTGAAGTGTAAAATAATCAGTGGGCTGTGCTAAAGGTTTTTCTTCCATATATTTGAATACATGTTCTTTTTTTTAATTACTTTTTTTAAGTTTTTGCCTTAGGGCAAATGCAATTACCTGAGAGCAAAAGAGACAGAGACCGTGAGAAGGAAAGTGAGAAATCACCCCCTAGAGGAGATGGCCCTGCCACCATCCCTTCTCCTCCCTCCTCGTCCCTGGATCTTGGGCACACATGCACACATACCTGGTTGGTTTTCAAGCCTCCAGGTCTAGAACTCGAACCTCTGTTGGCCATTTGGGAATCCAGTGACGTAACTGCTAGTGCCATCTGCCGGCCCCATGGATATATATTCTTCTGGAATGTTTTTCCCATTTCTAGTAGAAACTAGAAGAAAACGCTTATTTTTCAAGGACACACAGGCAAAAATGTCTACTTTCTAACAGGAATGGAGCAACAGGACAATCTACTCCAACAGCTACACAATTCTCCACTCCCCGGCATGATTCCATAAAACATCCTGCCTATTTGCAAGGGAGACAGTTCACTTTCAAATTGAAATCCCAAACAGCTTTCATAAAATGGTGGTGCTTCACGCTTGAATATTTACGTGTTTAGTTATTTGGCTAGCCTGTTCGTTATTAATCATAGTCATGGTGTCATTTTTTACTGCATCCTCGGAGTGGGTGATTCCCCCCCCCCCCCGCCACTATCCAAGGATTTTTAAAAAATCACAACAGGGGAGTAGAATAAAGTAAAATTGTGATTTACTGGTTTCATTTCTATTTAGAGAAGCATTTTGTCATTTTCTTTCTAAACACCTACACAACATTTACATCTTCAATGACACCCAAGGTCATGTGCATCTCTGCAGGCTCCTTCTGAAGGAACTTTATTCACCAGGTCTGGCAGCAGAGAACACAGCTCTGAAGCTCACACCTCGCTGATGTAATCTGGAGTGTTAATTGGAAAGGACCAAGCTGCCCTACGATTTCCACCCTCCAAGAACTGGTGGCGAGATCTCCCATCTTTTGTTCTGAAGTCTACTAGACAGAAAAGGTGAGGACTGTAGGAGATCTCTCTGGGGAGAAAAGAGACTGACAATATGGAAGACAGGAGAAGGGCAATGTAATGGAAAAGTCTTGGTTGCTTGGTGAAAGTAAACGAAAACCAACTGCATCACTCCTAAAGTTAAAGCAAATGGTCTACCCATCACAGGGGTTAATCCAGCACCGAGTCACGATGTCTCGAATATGAAATCAGGAAGGAAACCTCAAAAGTCTCATGGCAGAATAAGTCTAACTAAACAAAAAGAAGGTAACGTGGAAGTTGTTTCAGTAAGAAGTTTATGAGACTAAAATAAACACCTAATCTCTGGGACCAGCAGTTAGCGTAATGGCTATGTCACTGGACTCCCATGTAGTCAACCACGGTTCGAGTCCCAGACCCGGTGGCTTAAACTCATGCCGGGTGCATGTGCGTGCCCAAGATCCTGAGAGGAGAATGGAGGAGAAGGGATTGAAGCATGGCCATTCCCCCGGGGGGTGATTTCTTGCTTTCTGTCTCCCTGTCTCTATCTGTCTTTCTGGTGAGTACACATGCTCTATAGCAAAAACCTCTCAAATAAATAAATAAATAAATCACCTAATTTCTAATTAGAAAATACTACTCTCTGTTTAGAAAATAATCATTAACACTTATTAAGTGAATATGAAATTTTAGTTACCATTCTAAGCACTTTGCAAATATTAACAATTGAAATCTCTCCAAACCGTATCAAACAGATTACTATTATCATCCCCATATTTCCAGGAAAAGGAAAAAAAAATCATATACAGAGCAAGGAAACACAATACCCACTGTCCCGCGGCTAGGAGGGGCGAAGACAGCAACCAACCACAGGCAACTTGGCTGGAGAAGTGCTGCATCTGCTTCCTGCAGGGCCACGAGCAGACGTCGAAAAGTTCATGGGAAAAAATGGAATTCAGGCACAAGTTTATTTTGGTGCAAAAATTTTCGACTTCATGTATGCCAAAAAATATATGTAAAGTAAGTCTCTTAATACACGATTTAAAAATGCATTACACTAAAATAAACTTGTATTTAACTTCAGTTTTCCACCAACTTTTAGAATTACCATTGTACTTTTCAGTTTTCTAAAATAAGAACAGAAAAGCTGTTTATGAGACTGTATATTATATATATATATATATATATATATATATATATATATATATATATATCTTAATTTCCAGAAGGTCCGTGTGCTCCTGCAGGGGAGAAAGTGCCTCCCCATGGGCCTTGGTCACCCACGGCTCCGCCACGTCTCGGTCCCATCGGGATGTGGGAATCCACGCACAGGGGCCCAGCGTGGTTCCGAGCTGCGGGGTTCCACCAGCCAGCCCTGTGGGCTCTGGCTCCCAGACGCAGGACTTAGCTCATGCACTCCGGGGCTGGCCCCGAATATTTATTTTTAATGACCTTTCCTTTGGTAAACTGACATGGAATTGGAATAGACTCATTTTTTTTTGGAGAGGTTTTTTCGCTATAGGGTGCGTGTGCTCGCCAGACAGACAGAGAGAGACAGAGAGACAGAAAGTGAGAAATCACCCCCCAGGGGAGATGGTCACGCCACAATCCCTTCTCCTCCATTCTCCTCTCGGGATCTTGGGCACGCACGCACACACGCCCTGCGTGAGTTTTTTTAAGCCACCAGGTCCGGGACGCGAACCGTGGTCGACTACGTGGGAGTCCAGTGACATAGCCATTATGCTAACTACTGGTTCCCTGGAATAGACTCCTTTTAAAATATGGTTATTGGCTAACCTTCTGTGAAGGCAGACACACGTGAGGGAACATGAAATGAGAGAGGATGAGAGTTTGCCTGGAGGCTGAAAGGACACTGCAGCCCACGGCAGACCCGAGGACCAGGGTCCAGCGTCCCTGCAAATCGCACACGCGGTCCGTGGGCACTCCCCCAGCTTACTCACGGTGGCCGTTGCAAAATTAAGGTCTCTGTGCTTGATGTCTGAATCCTCATGACAGAAACTCCCCTTGAATGATTATCTAGCCCAGCCAGAACATCTTACTGAGAGTATCTTTGTGAGCAATACCACACATTTTTGAAAACCTTTGTTTCAAGTTCTTCATTAGATTGTGCTGAAGAACATTCCCTGTAGCACTTAAACGAGACCCTGTCCTGCTTCAGGTGAGTGATCCTCTTAAGTGGATCAACATAGTTACCTTGTCACTGTAATGAAATACTGGATTTTCTTTATTAAAAAATATTACTAGTGGGGCCAGCAGATGGCATAATGGCTATGTCAATGGACTCCCATGTAGTCAACAGCAGTTTGAGTCCCAGACCCGGTGCCTTATAGCAAAAACCTCTCAATAAATCAATCAATAAATAAGGAACAAATGCCTTTGTTTTCCCCTGGGGGTGTTTTCCAAATGACTCCTCATTTGGGAGGTTGTCTTTTTCTTCTATCTTGAAAATTTAGGTATACAGCTGGTTATCATCCAGATTGGAAAAGTATGAGAAATTTAATTCAAATCCTATAAAATATTTTTTTGAGGGGGTTAGATATAAACAGAAATTTCTGGGCCCCAGAGGAAGGTCTTCTAAGCAAAGCAAGCAGGAATGAGGGTGCTGGCCTCAGTTCTGGGGTGTGGTGAGGATGCAGGTGGGGGGAGCAGAAGTCTTGAGTGGGGAGCAAAGGAACCCCAAGGAAAGAGGCACTTTGACATTTACGCCCCAAGCAAGCACTTTTCTAACTTATAGAAAGTACCCTTTTTAAGGAACAAACATTTATTCTGTTAAAAATCATGACATACGCCAGCAGAAATATACTTGTTTAGCTCACATACGATGCAAAATGAAATAAGAAATTGACAACGTTTTTCTTGTGAGAATCCTATCCCTACTGACTACTGAGTAGATTGAGAAAATTATTCCTGCTCCTGGTCTTAAATTGTTATAGCTGTTCCTAAAATGTTCATTTAGCTCACCTCTGGTAGCAGATTGTACAGAATGATTTATGAACAGGGCCGATTTCCATATCACTGATGGGTGCTTTATTCATTTAATGATCACTGGCAAGTGGCAGGTACCATAAAACTCCAAGTGTCACTAATAGGACTTTTTAGCTCTTGCACTGTAAAATAAAATGTGTGAGTTTTTTTTAAAGACATAAAAGCTTTGAAAAATGCAGCAACAACAAAAACTAAGTAAACAAGAAAAAAAAGTCTTTATGTTTTCCAGATACGAAGCATTTGAAACATCAGACGATTTGTCCGAATACTTGACTACTGTGTTTTCAGGCAGTGTGAGTACAAGCCGGGGTGGGTAATGTAGTGAGGACGGCTAATATTCTCATTTACATACAGTTGCAAAACACACACTGTCACAAAAACAATAAGAAACATCTTCGGTTTCAAAATTGTCTTCAAAATGGATATGTTATCCAAGTAACAGATGCTCCATCACCATCATCATAAAATGAAGCTTGCATTAACTGTATGTCATTTCCATGCGTTATTTTACTTTAAAGTTACGAAATTTTAAGAATTTTGGAGTTAGAAATTGTTTGAAAATATCCCCTTAAAATATGTTGCTGTTTTTGTACAGAAGGTATTAAAGTCTGTGCAGCTTTAAAGGTGGGAGGGGCCAGGTAGCTCCGCCTCTCTAGTTCAGTCATCCAGAGGCTGTTACTGACTTCACTTCTGCACCAATGATTAGGACAGCCGTGGTGACAGAGGGCGGTGTGTGACATCATTTCTCAATTTGAGAGAACTAGACGGCACCAGATAGGCTGTGGGCCTGGGCGCCTCTGTATTCTCATCTGGGTGTGGAAGGTGGGACGTCTAAGGACGCTCACGTCCCCTCGGAACACAATCCCATCCACTGATGCGTGGTTGACCCATAACTGAGAATGCCATGCACTACAAACTGAAAGCAGATAAAGTGTGCAGTGTACAGTGAAGTGACATCTCCCTCAAAAATACCTAACTGCAACCAGTTTACTTATTTTTTTATTTAATATTTTTGCTATATGGTGCAATGTGTTTGCTGAAGAGGAGGGAGACATAGAGACGGTGAGAGGAAAAGTGAGAAATCACCCCCCAGAGGGATGGCCACACCACAGTCCCTTTTCCATTCTCCTCCTGGGATTTTGGGCACACGTGCACTAGCACTGGGTGTGAGTTTCAAGCTACCAGGTCCGGGACTCGAACCGTAGTCAGCCGTGTAGGAGTGCAGTGCAGTAACTACTACGCCTCACGCTGGCCTCTACTAGCACCACTCTAAAATCACGATCACAGGCCAGCTCCACAGCCTGGTGGCGAGGGCAGGCAGAGCTCATGCAGCTGACGACGTGGTTCAGATCCCAGCCACAGCGCTGGAGACACACAGCTGACGACGTGGTTCAAATCCCAGCCACAGCGCTGGAGACACACAGCTGACGACGTGGTTCAGATCCCAGCCACAGCGCTGGAGACACACAGCTGACGACGTGGTTCAGATCCCAGCCACAGCGCTGGAGACACACAGCTGACGACGTGGTTCAGATCCCAGCCACAGCGCTGGAGACACACAGCTGACGACGTGGTTCAAATCCCAGCCACAGCGCTGGAGACACACAGCTGACGACGTGGTTCAGATCCCAGCCACTGCGCTGGAGACACACAGCTGACGACGTGGTTCAGATCCCAGCCACAGCGCTGGAGACACACAGCTGGCACATGTGCGTGTGTCAGAACCTGAAGGAAGAGAGAGGGAGGAGAAGGGACTGCAGTGAGTTACGCCCCAGGGGGCTTTCTCCTCCCGCTGCCACAGGCTCTCTGGAAAGTGCATGCACACTCTAGGGAAAAAAAGTTTTTTAGAGACTTGGTATAAAACCTGGAAACGTCATTTTTCAAAGCACAAGGCCGACGGCACTTCCTGTTCCCAGGGCGCGTCTTCACAGTGGAGTTGAGGAACGGCTGCGGAGCAACACCTGCTAGCCACCGAAAGGTCCCTAATCCGGAGGTCAGGCCCTGGTCACCAGGCGGTGCGGGGGCAGCAGGCCGCCCAGCGATGCCGAGTGCCGGGAAAGCCGCCCGCGGTGCGCATGCCCGGCCTGTGTGCCCACGGGCCAGGCTGGCGGGAGGGGAGGACGCTGCCCCAGGAGATGCCGTCGAGGGTGCTTGTCTTTCTCGCTGTACGATGAGAG
Source organism: Tupaia tana (assembly GCA_026018925.1). Classification (NCBI taxonomy): domain Eukaryota; kingdom Metazoa; phylum Chordata; class Mammalia; order Scandentia; family Tupaiidae; genus Tupaia; species Tupaia tana. Next base: position 67,404,699 of record JAKSZU010000012.1, read on the forward strand.
AAATACAGTTCACAAGTCAATTTCTTCATCCAAGTGCCCATTTTCAAGAATGAAAAACTCTCCCAATCCTTTCCTCACTCTCTTACCCTTCTCCAGAGGACCTGTCCTTTCAATAGAATTTGCCCATTTATTACTGACACTGTTCAGTGTCTCCTGTGGTACAATATAAACCCTTTGGAAAACAGAACATACATTTTTTTCTCTTTGTGTTCATTTATTTACCCATACTCTATGAAGCAAATGGATAACAGTAGTTGATATAAATATATATACTTTAATAAAGAAATGCAATTAGTCCTCCAGCTAGTTTTCTTTGGGCATATGTATCAGAGTATCAATTTACTCTTTTTTTTTTAGAATTATTTGGTGATCGGAAAAGTCATGAGTATTTTTCTATGTTTTTCTATGCAAAAGGTGTCATGACTTTTCCAATGACCCAGTATTTATTTAACTTTATTGATTATTATTATTATTATTATTTAATTTTCTATAGGGAACGTGCGCTCACCAGAGGGAGAGAGGGAAAGTGGCTGGGGCTGTGGTCAGCCTGTGGGAGGCCAGGCCTTAGTCACCACACCACCTGCTGTTCCCACCAAGGTATTCTTAAAAGTTCACTGCATAGAATTGTTAGGGAGCAGAGGACAGCATGGCGGGACAGACCTGCCCCACCCCAGAGGAGAGTCTCCCCTTGAAGGCCCCACCCTGATCAGCCGGGCTGGCCTGTAGTCAGCAGGGGGGCCTCAAGGCTGAACCCCTGCTGTCCTGAGACAAAACCTGTGCACTGGGCTGGTGGCGTGTCCCTGTGCCCCCGAGCTCACTCAGCCTGCATCAGCAAGTGGACACGCCCCCAAGATGGGCTTTCCTGCTGCATTCTGGGAAAATGCGTGTGCATAAGTGGGTAGTTAGGCCAGGCCTTGGCTGTCAACCAAAGAGGACCCTTTGATGAAAGCGCGGCAGCTGCTCAGGGAAAGGGACCAAGAGGGAACTGAAGCCGTCATTAAAGCAGCCTAGTGACACCTCCGGGGACCGGCTGGTCCGACTTCAGCCAGCCGTGATTACAGACCGAGCTGCAAATACTGACAGCATTCCTGCAGATACATTCTGGATGCATTCTGGTTAATGCTAATAGTACTTTGTAGTTTATTCTTATCCACAATAATCTATGTTCATAATAGATTCTAATCTACCTGCACTATAACATTTTAATGCTTTTTCTCATAATCTCTCTGGAAACTACCAGAAAGTGTGTGTGTGCGTGTGCGTGCGTGTGTGTGTGCGTGCGCATGTGTGCATGTGTGTGCACATGTGTGCATGTGTGTGCATATGTGTGTTTCCAACTTTCTACCCAAATAATTACATGAATGAGAAAACAGATTTGTGAAAGGTGCAGGGGTGTAGTAAAATAAGCCATATTGAAACAAACGCGCATTAGTGGGGCCATCGATGTCTGTCCTTCCTTGTATGCTTGCTTAGCATAATGTCTCCAAGGCTCATCCGTATGGTAGCTGCGTCAGAACTCTCTTCCTTTGTAAAGCTGAATAGTATTCTATTGCATATGTTTATCACCTTTGCCCATTCATTTATTGCTGGACATTTAAATTGTTTGCACTTTTTGTCTGTTGTAGGATAGGACATCAGAATGCTTAGTTGGAAATGTGATAGTTACTCTGAAATTGTTGAAGCAATCCAGACAGATCAGCATGCTGTGATATTTAAGAAGTGAAAGATTATATGAAAGCATATCTCGTCTGAGTTTTCTAAATAGATTTTCATGGACTCATATTAAGAAAGACAGCACATGAAAGGGGCAGAAGGTACATCTAGAAGGTAGCCATCAAAACACACACCAACCTCCTTCCCAGTCAACTCAGAAGACACTTTCACCTGTCCACTTTGCCGGGAGACTTTCCTGAATCCCAATGCCCATCATTTAAATGTGTGAGCGTGCTTCTGGTGTTTATTATTATTATTTCAGTTTCCTTAATACTTCAATCAATTTCTGTCTTATTTTTAGCTAGCTTACTATTCACTTGCTTGGTCCCTTTTGGTTTTCAGTATAAGTGTTGTCTGTTATTTATCATTAAAACTTCAATGAAAATTCAGACACAGGAGGTACTCAATAAATATTTCTGTTGAATTTTTTAATTTTATTTTATTTTACTTAAGATTTTTCCCATAGGACACACACACTCACCCAGAGAGACAGTGAGAAAGAAAGTGAGCAATCAGCCCCTCCTTGGAGATGCCCACACCGCGATCCCTTCTCTCCCTTCTCCTCCTGGGGCTTTGTGCATGCACACACATGGGCCCGGTGTGATTTTCCAGCTGCCTGGTACAGGACTCAAACAGTGACTGGCCGTGAGAATCCAGTGCCTTAACCACTATGTCACCTGCTGGTCCTCTGTTGACTTACTGAATTGAAAAGCTCGGGTGACTTTCCATCCTAGTTTGTCCGGGGCTGTTCTATTATCAGTTATGCTGATTCCAACCATAAGCTTTTTCTTTGTTTGTTTGTTCATTTTATGTTTATTTTGTTTTGTTTTGTTTTGTTTTTAAGAGAGATTTTTGCCATAGGGTATGTGCACTTGCTGGAGAGACAGAGAGACAGAAAGCAAGAAATCACCCCCTCAGGGGGGATGGCCACGCCACATTCCCTTCTCCTCCATTCTCCTCTCAGGATTTTGGGCACACACGCCCATGTGCCTGGTGTGAGTTTCAAGCCTCTGGGTCCAGGACTCGAACAGAGATTGGCTGTGTGGGAGTCCAGTGATGTAACTATTACACCATCTGCTGGTCCCAACCATATTGTCGAGACTATCCTGACAACTGCTCCTCCATTTTCTCTGCATTGGCGGCCATCTTAATGTCAATGTCAGCCTAGGCAACCAGCCCTGAGAGTCAAACAGAAACAAGAATGTGGACCGTCTCCTAGGCACAAGCTATTCTTCTGAGGTCTATGCACGTAGGGCCCTGCCATTGCGGTTGAGTGCCTAGCAACCCCTCTGTCAGGTGTGCCTTATGTAACTTCTTTACTTGCCTGGATAAAAACCCTCTGCCCTGCTGAGGGGCACCAGAACCTGGTCACTGTGATGGGGTTTCACCTCTTAATAAATTTCTTCCCTATTTCTTTCAATGTTTGGCTTCACGTTCCTTGGCCTGTTCCAGATATAACACATATGATTTTTAATAGAGCAGCTTTCTATTTCCAACAATGCTTTATTTGGACTGATGGCACTATGAACGTCTTTGCTGTCACCCTCACTAGCGTGAGGCCTCCAAAGGTCCCTCTGCCCGGTGCGACCTGGGCCCATCCGGCGGGCCGCACGCACTCGGGCACGGAGGCGCTCGCTTCCAGCGTATGGCTGCTCAGCGCCCGCATCGGCCTCCTCTGTTCCACTCTCACTTCAATCCCACCGTCGGGTAACTGGGGATCTCGCCCCTCTAGGCTCACTTTTTAGTAGGTAGCCTCCATTTGAATGTCATCCTCACTCTCGTGGAATTTAGTTGAATTCTGACTTTCTCTGTATTTTCCGTGTGCAAAGGATAGAGTTCTTGCCAAGAAGTCACTGGCCAATACATGACGTTGTCTGTCCAAGTTACACTTTAAGGTCACGAATTACTCATGCTAATTTCTAAATAACGAAGGATAAAGGAAATTTAATGCAATGGCCTTGGGTATATTGTTTCATGGCCGTAAAACTAGAATTCGAAGCAGGCAGGATGACGCGATGGGGATGCGGGGTCATGGTATTAACGCCGGGGCACAGTCACGGGCGCCCTCCCCCTCCCGCTGCTCCCATCTGGGCCAGTGCTGGAGCGCGCTCTGCCCCAGGCCCGGGAGTCTGCCTTCTCTACCCACCTGCTGCATACAGCCTCCAGCTGGCCTTTTGCTTTCTCCTCACTTCACTTTATTATAATTTAAGTTTGGGGGCACCAGCAGGCGGTGTAATGGTTACAACTACATCGCAGGATTCTGACATAGTCCAGTGTTTCGAGTCCCGGACCCGCAACTTAAACATCCGGGCACACACGTGCCCAAAATCCCGCCAGGAGAATGGAGCAGAAAGGATTGCAGCGTGGTCATCCCCCGGGGGGGAGATTTCTCACTTTCTCTGTCTCTGTCTCTCCAGCGAGCACATGTGCCCTATAGCAAAAATCTTCCTATCTAAAAAAAATAAAAATAAAAACTAATAATAAATAAATAACATTGAGGAGGAAAGTCTCACTTGACACACTTGGAGAACGAGACGCCCCTGTGGATGCTCACAGGAGGGACCTGCCCCCACGCGCGGTTCCTCCGGTGGCTGGAGGAGTTCCTCTACCGTGTCAGAACCAGGAGAGCAGCGGGCAGTGAAGAGCAAGCTTTCGGTCTCCAGATGGCCTCCAACACCAACATCCTCCTTGCCACATTTGCCTAACAATGTCCTTTCTGCAGTCTGACTCTGTGAACACCCAAAACCTCACTCAGACGCCTCCCCGGGGGGTAGCTTGAGGCACACCACCTGCTGGCTGCGGCTTCCAGCCCAGGTTTCAGAGCGCCGCTCCGACTTCATCACTGTTCCCGCTGCGCCTCCACATGATGTGAAGTACAAAGCACACGTCCAATCCCAGTACATACACACGTACATCTGTACATGACATACTTAGACAAAAGAGTACTGGGACCAGCAGATGGCATAGTGGGTATGTCGTTGGACTCCCATGTAGCCACCCGTGGTTCAAGTCCCAGACCCGGCAACTTGAAACGCATGCTGTGCATGTGTGCATGCATGACCAAAATCCCAGGAGGAGAGTGGAGGAGAAGGGACTGTGGCATTGGCATCCCCTCTGGGAGGGGGGTGATTTCTCGCTTTCCATCTCTCTGTATCTCTCTGTCTCTCCTGTGAGTTCATGCTCCCTATAACTAAAATCTCTCTAAAACAAAAAAGGAATGTGAGGGAAAAAAATAAAACAAAAGTTAAAAGTATGCATGCACACACATATATGTAGAACTTAATGAATGGGGGAAGGTGATGGTACAGTCTCTGTTTCTATTTATCTTATTTATCCGGACATAGAAGGAGCAGCGCCCCCAGCAGGTTCTTCCGGTTGCCCTCCACCCCAGTCTGAGCCGCCAGAGCGTGGTATGAACCCAGAGCCTTTCCCTTCCCCTGCACCACCACCTGCCCGGTCTTCAGATCTGCACTGGCCGCGAGACTTCTGTGGTTCCTGGGATGCAGAACTTTCTCCCCGTGGTCTACTCCACCAGCGACAGACTTTCAAGACCCTTGCTGGGTAGATTCCCGAGGGAAATATGCTCTCGGTCGTTCTCCTGGGTTGGTGAGTATCTTCCGTGAGCTTCTCCATCAGATAATCTGTTTCTTTCCGTATCTCCCCGTACCTCCACTGGTGTCACAACAATCTGTCTTGCTTTAGTTCCCAGGACAAGCAAACCAATACTGAAACCCTCGTTTTGGCCTTTTCAGTGGAATGGAGACCAGGGTAACTATTAGCAGGTCAAGCTATCCAATCCTTGTCGGGTGATTGTCACCCCACCTGGAAATGCCTCTCAACATCACGGAAGTACGGGGCTCAGGGCGGCTGGACCATGGCGTGAACACATCTCAAGCAGACCAAGAAGTCTAATGTCCGAAGATGGCATCGCACTTTCTCCGATTTGCTATTGGAACCATGCATTAGGGATATGGCGCCTTATCGGGGACCCCTCCATCCTCTCCCCCAAAAGATACCTACATCCTAATCCTAGAAGTAGGTGGACAAGTCCCTTTAAATGGAAAACGAGACTCTGCAGCTGCAATTAAGATTAAGGGTGTGGAGATGAGAATGGTATACTGTATTATCCAGGGGCCGCATTAAATTGCATGCATTTTTAAATACAGAGAGCTTTACTCAGCCACAGAGAACAGAGACAGATGCCCTGGAAGTAATTGCCTTGCCTCTCCCATTCATCGCTAGCTTTGAAAATGGAGGAAGGGAGTTGCAAGCCAAGGAATTCAACTGGAGAACAAAGAGACGGATTCTTCCCTTGAGGCTCCAGAAAGAAATGCAGACACTCTGACTTTCGCCCAGTGAGAAGCCCATTGGACTTCTGTCAAACAGAACTGTAAGATAATAAATGTGTGTTGTTTCTGTTCATTAAGTTCGTAGCAATTTGTTTTAGCATCTGTAGAAATCTAACACACTGGCTATAGAAAAGAGTGTGTTCGACAGTTACTAAATAACATCATCAAAGGGGGAGTTCACAGGCTTGATTGTACATTAAATCACCTGGGGCCAGCAGTTGGCGTAATGGCTATGTCTCTGGACTCCCATGTAGTCGACTGCGGTTCAAGTCCTGGGCCCGGTGGCGTGTGTGTGTGTGCGCGCGTGCGCATGTGTGCATGCCCAGAATCCCAAGAGGAGAATGGAGGAAAAAGGATTGCGGTGTGACCATCCCCCAGGGGGATGATTTCTCGCTTTCTGTCTCTCTGTTTCTCTGTCTTTCTGGCGAGCTCATGCGCCCTATAGCAAAAACCTCTCAAAACAAAACAAAACAACTGTCCTCCTAGCCCCACATTGAGCCTGGCGCTGGGTCCAGAGGACAGCACCCTTGGAGTTCTCCCGTTAACCCCATGTGCACCCACATCCTGAGTCCTGAGAGTCACTCCCACCTGGGGTCCTGGAGAACATGTCTGCCATTGGATCTGCAGGTCCCAGAAAACTTATTTACTCTTGATGAAAGTGCTGAGAAAATTGAAAATAGAGGGGAACTCCCTTAGCTTGACTTAAAAAAATAAATCTACAAAATACTTGTAGCTAACATTTTACTGAATAATAAAAAAAGAATGCTTTTTTCTTAAAATCAAGATCAAAACAAGAATGTCTTCTTAATCATTTTAAGTTTTTTTTAGAGAGGTATTTTTTGTTTGCTTTGTTTTGTTTTGTTTTGTTTGTTTTTGCCATAAGGTATATGTGCTGGCCAGAGAGACAGAGAGATAGAGAGATAAAAAAACAAGAAATAACCCCCAAGAGGGGATGGCCGTGTTGTACTCCCTTCTCCTCCATCCTCCTCTTGGGATTTTGGGCATGCATGCACATGCACCCGGTATGAGTTTTAAGCCGCTGGGTCCAGGACTTGAATTGTGCTTGACTAAGTGGACGCCAAGCAACATAACCATTATGCCATCTGCTGGTCCTGTTCATCATTCTTATTCTGGAAATAGTTATTCTAGAATTTCTAGCTAGTGCAGTAAAGCAAGATATACAGATTGTGAAGTAACAAATTCTATTTGTTTACAGATGGTATATATCTTGTGCAGAATCAATAACAAAATCTTGTGCTTAATACATTATTAAAACATGGTCACAGTTCATTAATACGTAAATGTCAATTACTTCCATATATACTGACAACTAGAAAATGGAATTTGAAATTAACGGGACAGTGTCTTCTTTAATAGCATTAAAAATAAAACACTTATACATAAATCTAACAAAATATGTACAGAATCCATATATGGAAAACTATAAAACTCTAATAGAGTAATTTTTTAAAATTACCTAAATAAATGGAAAGATATTCTGAGTTCATGAATTGCAAAAGTACATATCATTAAGATGTCAATCCTTATGAATGTGATCTACAGATTTAATGCTATTTTTGGATTGACAAACATATTCTAAAGGTTTATCAAAAAGAAAAAGACCCAGCACGGCTAACAAAGTACAAAGAAGAAATTTGGAATCCTCACAGCTCCCTATGTGAAGATTGAGTGTGACGGGGGACCAGCAGGTGGAGTGGGCGTGGGGCACTGGCCTTGCACGTGGCCGGCCGCAGTTCGGACCTGGTGGCTTGCTTTCTCACCCCCCTCACCCCACTCTGCATCCCCCTCTGATGGGTTCCTGTATCAAATTGAAAATAATAATAATGATGATAAATAAAATTAAATAAATAATTCCGTGAAAAGCCCTTAGGGTGACCATCCAGTAATAAAGAGATCATGATGCTGAGAGAATACCATGGACACCACAGGAACAGCCTGGGAGGACTCGCAGATGAAGTGACCCCATCTTCAACCAGGGAACAAAGGAATCCATAGGCAGAGGAGTCTTCAACAAGTCATGCTGGGACGATCCCGTGTGGACCCGAAACTCACCAGGCACCTGAGTGCCCGCGGTCCTGCTGGTCTGCACCTTAACCATCACACCCCCTGCTGGCCCCTAGTTGCGACTGTCTTAAAACACGTGTACTTGATCCTGCCAGCGTCTTTCAGGGAGGGAGTAGACACCCAGGCCCACTTACTGTGTTACAAGGTACATGGTAACAGCAACAAACCCCTCACTGTGTAGGGACCTAATGGACAACGGAACTTTAGCAAAGACCTGCGTGTTCTGAGGAGTAATGGAGCCAGGAAAGGAATGCGTAGGTGTGTACCATTCGTCCACATCCCGGCCCCATCTCAGCTCCTTCTTTTGCTTGAAAGAGAGTTACAAATGATTCTGAATTTAAAATTTGCTGTCTGATGATTACCATTTAGCTTTCTCTCTCTTTTTTTTTTTTTTTTTTTGGAGAGGTTTTTGCTATAGGGCGCATGCGCTCGCCAGACAGACAGAGAGAGACAGAGAGACAGAAAGCGAGAAATCACCCCCTGGGGGGATGGCCACGCCGCAATCCCTTCTCCTCCATTCTCCTCTCGGGATCTTGGGCACGCACGCACACGTGCCCAGCGTGAGTTTAAGCCACCGGGTCCGGGACGTGAACCGCGGTCGACTACATGGGAGTCCAGTGACATAGCCATTATGCTAACTGCTGGTTCCCGCTTTCTCTCTTTTTTTATCTTTTTAAAATTTTTGCCATAAGGTGCATGCACTCACTGGAGAGAGACAGAGAAAGAAAGACAAAGAGAGAAGGAAAGTGGGAAATCACCCCATGGGGGAATAGCCACGTCCTAATTCCTTCTCCTTATCTCCTCTCAGGGTTTTGGGCATGCACACGCACATGCTCGGCCTGTTTTTCAAACCAGTAGGTCTAGGACTTGAACCTCAGCGTCATCCACGTGGGATCCAGCTTCTTAACCACCATGCCGCTCGCCAGCCCACCATTTATTTTTTAAAATATCCATAATACAGCTTCAGACATTATACTTTAAACATCTTTAAAATATATTGAATTTATCAGCTCTTTATGATTAGAAAAATACATGTGCAAGGAAAGATTCGGTATAAACACGGTGCTAGCTGGCTAGAAAGAGACCGAGAGTCTCCACTGGGAGGACAGCAAACGCCCTGCACACCACGGGTCCGGATCATACCCACAGCCGGCCTCTGTCTGCGGTTCCCAGCTGGGGGTTCAACCCATCGCAGATCGAAAATATGGAAAAAACGAAATAAGCAGATAATAGCAGTATGACAGTAAATAATATAAAAGTACGGAGTGGCACCTCTGCACCTAGCATTGACGTGGTCTTGAATACCACACGCAGTCTAGGGCAGATCTGAAGAACACGGGGCCGCGCACAGGCACACGGAGTGAGCCCTTCCGGAACCACCTGCTGCGGCTCTGGGATCGACTCCCGCGTGGACTCGGAGATCACCGTGTTCAGTTTCCCGGACTCTCGGCCAGTCCTGCAAGGAGCATGCCTGCACTCCCACCTCTCAGGAGCCGAGGGCGGAGGCGGAGGCGAACCTGGACAGGACGAAGACCTCGTCTGTCATAAGCAGGACAGATGTGACACCCGTGTGAGGAGGTCTGCAGAGCAGCAGAACATGCAGGAGGCACTTCGTCAGCTTTAAAAGACATCCCCACTGAGAGCAGTAAAACTGAGACTCATTTCCAGCAGTTACATGTATATCGCTGTGAAAAGAGGAGAGCTGGGGTTTTTCTTTAGAGGGAGACTTTTGCTATAGGGCACACGCCTACAGCAGAGATCTTGGGCATGCACACACACACACACACCCGCCCTGAGTTTTAAGCTGCCAGGTCCAGGACGCGAACCGTGGCCGGCCGAGTGAGAATCCAGTGATGTAACCGCTACACCATCTGTTGGTCTCCACACACACAATTTAAGTAAATACACTTGAGTAGGTAATACCATCGCACTTAGGCTCATGAAGTTAAAGAATAAAAAATAAAAATAAGGGACCAGGAGATGGTGTAACAGTTATGCTACTGGACTCCTACATAGCCAACAGCGGTCCGAGTCTCAGACTCAGTAGCTCAAAATGCACGCTGGTCGCGTGCATGAGCATGCCCAAAATCCCAAGAGGAGACTAGAGGAGAAGGGACTGCAGCATAGCCATGACCCCAGGGGGAAGATTTCTCGCTTTCTGTCTCTCTGTCTCTCTCTGTTCCTCCAGCAAGTGCACACGCCCTATGACAAATATCTCTCCAAAAAAGAATTGTGTGTGTGCGCACACACATGTACATGCACATATGTGAAATATAGCCTAATGTTTCACTGGTAGAAAAGGAACTATTAACTGTAAAAGTTAACTAGGATGGTCCAGCAGGTGGCATGGTTGTTAAGGCACTGGACTCCCACATGACAGACTATGGTTTGAATCCAGGACCTGGTGGCTTGCTTTCTCACTTTCTCTCTCTCTCTCTCTCTCTCTCTTTCTCTCTCTTGTCTCCCTGGTGAACACATGTGCCCTATAGCAAATTAAATAGTAATAATAAAATAATAACTAAAATTAAATATATAATTCTTTAAAAAATGAACAAGCATAAATCTTAAGTTTTACTCTTTTATACCAAAGGCTAAAATATTGCATAATGATTATGGCATTTAACAAATACTCATTTGAAGATATATAATACTACAATTCCTCACTTTCTTCCACTTATCTCTTGGGATTTTTTTTCTAATTCTCTTATGGCTAGAAATACCAAGAGAATAACTTCGTTTTGACACACAAAAGAGATTTGTAGGAATCAATGTGCTTAGAGACACTCACTGATTTCTGGTAGAGATGATAAACAGTTTGTGCATTTGGCCAATAATTTCATCTTTTCTCTTCTTGTTGAAAGAATTGATATTCACTAATCCCCAAAATAATTTCAACTTGTATACTGCTTCAAACATTTTGACAAAAAAATGTAAATACCACACAGCAGTCTGTTTACTTAATTAAAATATTGCATTTGTATATTGAGTATTGCCTAGAGAAAATCCATGAGTCATTTCAAGTAAGCAAAAAAAAAAAAGAAGGCAAGAAGAATCCAGGCAAGTACCACCCACCAGAGCAGAGACGTTCTCTTACCCAAATAGCAGAGAGACTATAACACTTTGCTGTGTATAGAACTTACCAGGCAGGGGATCCGCAGTTAGCATAACGGCTGTGTAGCTGGACACCCATGTAGTCGATCAGGTTCGAGTCCCAGACCTGGTGACTTAAACTCACGCCGGGCACATGTGCGTGCGTGCCCAAGATCCCGAGAGGAGAATGGAGGAGAAGGGATTGTGGCGTGGCCATCCCCCTGGGGGGTGATTTCTCTCTTTCTGTCTCTCCGGTGAGTGCATGCGCCCTATAGCAAAAATCTCTCAAAAAAAAATAAAAAGAATTCACCAGGAGTAGCTCATGTAACTCAGTACTCCTTTCCAGACACAGAGACACAGGCGCCGAGCCCTCTGCGAGTCTGCTTGGCGATGGTCGCCGTTATCAAGCCCAGAGTCCTGTCGGGCCGCACTAGGGGTCTCTGATAAATCCCAGTTTCTGAAGGGAATTGCAGAGGCCTAGAAAAGAAAGGCAGGAAATTTAAAGGCCTCTTAGAAAGTTTATTGTAGCATTATTCACAATTGCCAAGACATGGAACCAACCTAAATGTCCACAAACTGATGAATGGATTGGAAAAGTGTGGTATATATACTCCATGGAATACTACTCAGCCATAAAAAATAACAAGACCCTGGCATAAGAGTTTATAGATGTTAGGGTCTTACAGAAAATTTAATAGGTGTCCTCTCTGGGAATATGAAAATGGACCACCCATCTCAGGCCCTATAATGCATTTTCTGAAAGAGTTGATAACTCACTTGATATTTGATCATTTAGTAGAAGCTGAGGAAGTGAAAAAGTTAGTAAAGATATTGTGGGAAGATGGAATAACATACCAAGGCAATGAAACTTACAAGAGAGTGTCATCCATTCAAAGAAGTCATATTTGGGATGGGATAATATTTTTGTTTGTTTGTTTAGAGAGAGATTTTTGCTATAGGATGCATGTGGTTGCCAGAGACACAGAGAGAGACAAAGAAAGAGAAAGCAATAAATCATCCCCCGGGGGGAGGTGACCATGCGTCAGTCCCTTCTCCATTCTTCTCTCAGGATTTTGGGCATTCACGCACATGCACCCAGTGTGAGTTTCAAGCCTCTGGGTCCAGGACTCAAACCAGAGTTGGCCATGTGGGAGTCCAACACCTTAACCAAGTGCGCCACCTGCTGGCCCCAGGATAATATTTCAGCAGAACTCAGGGAGTAAGAGCCATCAAGGGCAAGAGACGAGGTAAGAAAAGCAATCAGGATGATGCCGTAAAGGGCCGTCTATGTCTGGGTTTCTAGTTTTGGCGACGAAAATCTACCAGTGTGATGTAGAAGACTATTGGAGATGGGACATGGAATGGAAGACCGTATCTTTCATATTTGCATCCTTGGGGTCAGAGACCTCTCAAAGCTCATAGTAGGTGTTCGACTCTAAAACGGGAGGCAATTATTAGCTGAGGTGCAAAGTCACTGAAATGCCCTGGTGATGTTAAATGCTGTTTTTCAAGCAGGATGTAAGTGGTACAGGTTTGTTTATTGCTCCCCGTGGAATCCCTGCTTGTCTGTTCACTTCCCTCCTTCCCAGTGGGCTGAAAAAGGCACTGCCTCACCGCTCTCTGAATCTTCAATAAAATTGTGCATTCAGAGCAGGCTTGGAGGAAAAGGAAATTCCTCTATAATATTCATAACCTCTTGCTCATTTATGTGCCTTGGGACTGATAAAGTCAATTCATATAATCAATTGCACTCTCAAAAGGAGAGTCTGTGAGTGAGAACCACCCAGGGGCTTACCTCCGCACTGCACGGCTTGCCACTGTGCCGACGCCGCCATGATTAATTCATGGAAGGGCTGCACTGAGCATCAGCTACTTTTCACCCGGAAACGTGTTTTGATATAACTCAAACTTTCTCAGCAAACATAATAGAAATCTCAAATGTTCTGGGCCAGCTCCATGACCTGATGGTTAAAACAACTGGATCCCACATGGCCAGGTCATGGTTCCAGTCCCAGTCCCAGACGTGGTGGTTTGAGAAACATATCGGTGCATGTGCGTGAGTGCTCAAAATCCCCAGAGAAGGGAGAGATGAAGAAGGGACGGTGGCGTGACCATTCAAGGTTCTTTTTGATGATTCAGTTTAATAAACAGGAGGATTTAAATTAGATTTATCAGAGCTTTATGAAAGTAGAGTTAGTAGGGGGTCATGGAACTATGGAACTAGAAACTCCAGAGATTTCTTATGTCAATGCTATCATTTATTTTTATATAAAAAATAATTATTTAATTACATTTATTGTTGTGATTCATTTTTTTTTAGCTTGACCAGAAAATGAGAGAGAGAAAGAAAGAGAAAGTAAGAAAGCAAGTCACCAGGTCGAGGACTCAAACCACAGCCTACAATGTGGGAGTCCAACACGCTAATCACCATGCCAACTGCTGGCCCACTGCGATTGCTTCTAAGGTAAAAAATTTAGCCCAGGAATATCCGTTCTCTTGCTTAGTCCAGTGATTGTTAACGTGGACAATAAAATATTTGTTCCTTACCTTCTAATTCAAAACCCATTCAATATACTATGCTACGTAAAACAAAAACTTGGAAACTATTGTTCATGAAAATGTGGAAGGAGGAGAACATTAAAGGCAGTAATGAGGAAACCTGTTTCGATGTATTGATTCTGAGAACGTCAGGTCAATTTATTATCTTGCCTTGTAGTAGCATGCCTTTTGCTCCAAGGGTCTCAATAAAATTACTTAATATTTACAAAAAAAAATGTAAAAAGATGAAACATCATGCCTGTCTAGACAGATGGTTCTTCTCTCCTTATATTGTTATCCTCTCTGATCCGCATGAGTATGAAGAAGTTGTTGGAGAGGGACCAGCAGTTAGCGTAATGGCTATGTTGCTGGACTCCCATGTAGTTGACCATGGTTTAAGTCCCGGACCCGGTGGCTTAAAACTCACGCCAGGCACGTGTGCGTGTGTGCTCAAGAGCCCAAGAGGAGAATGGAGGAGAAGGGATTGCGGCGTGGCCATCCCCCCTGGGGGGTGATTTCTCGCTTTCTGTCTCTCTGTCTCTCTCTGTCTGTCTGGTGACTGCACACGCCCTATAGCAAAAACCTCCCCTCTCCCCCCAAAAAAGAAGTTATTGGAGAAGGAAACATAGAAGCTCCCTTTAAATGGATCGAGAGTACAGGTGGCCTCTGCTTGGTCATCACATAAGCAGACAAAAGAAGAGCTGTTTACATTCCCTGGATTATGACATGAGGTTCCGTGTCCCCAAACCCATGGTCAGTAAAGTGATGAGGAAGATGGCGCCTCACTCCACCAGCCTGCGTCTGTCATTCTTATCACAAGTCCGTTTCCTAGGTGCTCAGGTAGCCTAGACCTCTTCACATGTTCCTAGGTTAAAATTCCCCTTTTGGGGAGCTTGTCCAGCAGAAAACACTCTGAAAGAAACTCCATGTGCCAAAAACATATTTCCAAAACACAAAATCAAGTCGACAGGAGATTAGAAAGTAGTGTACATTAGTGCTTCTCGGTCTGAAGTGTGGAAAAGCTCACCCTGGGACTCCCACCGAAATGAATGTCCTAGCTCAGTGTGCCTGCAGTGGGCTCAGAAATTTTGCATCCATGACAAACTCTCAGATGGTACTACTAAGACTTATTTGCAAACCATGATTTAAGTAACACGATGGCTGGTTAGTAAATGGCTTTGTAGGCATTGCATTGAAGCTTCATCCAAATCAGACATTTCACTTCCTCATTTCCTTCCAAAATACACCTCAAAATATATTCCTGAACTTGGGAGATACCCTTCCAAACCATTTCTTTTTATTGGGAAAGAATGTGACAGAGAAAAGAATTATTTTAAAAAAACTACTAAACTTTCTTAAAAGATAACATATGATTTTATGTTATAGTTTATCAATCATGTACAATTGGATAATGAAACCAGTGAAATATCAAATAATGTTTTAGCTTACACTTGGAGAGAGAACTACGTATTTATTTATTTATTTATTAAGTATTAACTACGTATTTATTAAGCAACTCCTACCCCAGACCTACGCTAGGAGGAGCAGCAGCAGACACGAATAGGTGAAACGAGATTCTAATGGAGTTTATAGAAGGACACACGGACACACACATGTGCATTGTCAGATTCATTCAATAAACACGCATTAGACGACTTTTTGCCAGCACAGCATGAGGACAGCATTACTCTGTCTTCACGGAGATTTAAGGTTTCTGACCTGCAACCTGGACGTTTCAAACCCGTCGTGCAGTGTGTGAAGACAGATAATTGGTGGGTGAAGGTAAGATCAAATTAACCTTTGTCTTTTACAGCTGAGTTGATTAAAACATCTATTTCAACAAAAAACATAGAGACTATCAAACTCTCCCTTAAATACCCTTATTTATGGTTTCTTGAGACTGACCATATGCAAACTTCATTCTCGGAATTAAGCAAACAAGAGACTCTCAGATTACATATTATGGCTTTCTTTTTTTTCCTAGTGAGCACATTACGCTAGAAAACAGATGATTTGTCAGAAACTGAGTACTGTACTGACTTGGCTGAGCAGGGATTAGAGGATTAGCATTATTCTCCTGACCTACAATAAGACATCGACTGTGTAGAGAGGCTTCCTTACTGCTAGCAAAGATTCTTAGCCACATAAGACCCGTGAGGCTACACGAAGTATCTGTTGCCATCCCTCCCATCAGTAAGGAATATGTTTTTATGCCGGTGTAGTTGCATGTATTATAACATAATTCGTATTATAGAAACCAAGGGCATCTTAAAATATATGTTCTGAAAAAGTGTAAAGCCTTGCTTGTCATAGCTTGAGTTTTTCTAAAAGAATTTAGTTTCGTGCATTAGAATCTCCAAAAAAATTAAACCACTCATGCCTGGACCTCAGCCTTGTAGATTCTGGCTTAACTGTTTTGGGGAGATGCCTAAGAAGCTTTTTAAAAGCAATTCTAATGTGCAACCTGGATCCATAACCACTCCATTACCTGTTATTAGGAGAACAGCTCCCCTAGTATTAAATTTAGTGTGATGTAACCCTGCTAGTTACAAGCTGTGGAACCTTGGGAGCCTCATTTAAACTCTGAGTTCTAGTTTCCACACCTGTGAAATGTGACCGTAATACCTAACTGCAGTGTGGTTGGAGATCTCTGCTGATTCTTGTGAAGTGCCTAGGTGACACAAGCTGTTCTTGCAGTTGTTATTTTTTTTAAGAATTATTTTATTTCACTTTATTTATTTTTAATTTGACCAGAGAGGGACAGAATGAGTGAGAGAAATTGAGACAGCAAGCCGCTAAATCTGGGACCCGAACCACAGTCGTCCAGGTGGGAGACCAGTGCCCTTAACGACCACGCCACCTGCTGGTTGCAGTTGTTAATTTTATCTGTGGAGCTGGAGGCTGTAGGTGGTGTAGAACTGGCCGTTGTGGTAAAATAAGTGGTAAGGTCTATTAGGAGAGTGGGCTGAAAACACAGAGAGCTTTACAAAGGTCATGGTATAAAGCCCAAACACCACTACAGTCAAGCAGTCGTGGGCACAAAAAATCAATTAAACTATTTCACTGTTTAAGAAAATAAACGACAGGCACTTGTGGATCAATGAAACTGATTTCTTGACATTTGCATTAGAATAGTCAATAAGATCTGAAACTCAGCATGTCTAAATCTGAAATCTTAATTTGTTTTTTAACATTGAGACGTAATCCACATACCACATAATTTACCCTTTAGAAGCATACCATTTTGTACTTTTTAGTATAGTTGCAGGCTGCGCATCCTTAACCGCTACCAGATTCTAGAATACTTCAGTCAGCTTGGACAGAAAGTGCACAATGATAGCTGTCCTCCCTGTTCCTCCCTCCACCCGGCTCCTGGCAATCGCTATGTGCTTTCTGTCCCTACCTGCTTGGCTGTGGGACATTGCACGTGAGTGGAGACGTACGATGTGTGTCTTTTGAGTTTAGCTGCTTTCATTGAATATAATATTTTCCAGGTTCATTCACGTAATAGCTTATATTGTTTCTTCATTCCTTTTTATAGCTACATAATAGTTCATTGTATGAATATACTCCATTTTATTCACCGTGTATTAGGTGTTGGACTTGGGAGTTCATTGCACTTTTTGGCTATTATGAATAATGTTTCTATAGACATTTTTGTTCAGGTTTTTGTGTGAACCTATTTTCTTTTGAAGTGTTTTTGCCATAGGGTATGTATGCAAACCAGAGAGAGACAGAGACAGAGGAAGAAGAGAGAAATCACCCCCCAAAAGGGAGGGATGGCTGCACTGTAATCTCTTCTCCTCTATTCTCCTATTGGGATTCTGGGTGCGCGTGTGCGCGCGCACACACACACACACACACACACACACGTGCCCAGAGCATCAGGTCCAGGACTGGAACAGTAAAGTCAGTTATGGTACCCAGCACCCAACCACCATTCCACCTGCTGGCCCCTGAGGCTATGCTTTTAAGTACCTGAAAATGCGTGTATGTGTTTATGCATGTTTAATTTTTATATCTGCATGAACGTCTATCAAATACATTATATAAAGGGGCTGTGTGTACCTTGACTATAACTGCAATCAGACAGTACCTCTAAGTTGAGCTTCTTAAGCAACCGCCAAACTTTGGGTTACATTATTTTATCGGCGATATGTAAATGTTTCAGTTTTTCATATTCTTCTTGATGCTTATTAGTGTCCCTTTCTGAACATAGTCACACTAGTTGGTGTAAAGTTATATATTATTATTGTTTTGATTTGGATTTTCATAATTGCTCATAATGCTGAATATTATTTTCACTGCCACAGTATGTATACCATCAAATATAATTCATGAAGCATCTTTATAAGTACAGATAATGGAGAAAAATCTTTAAAACATATTGTTAAATGAAAAAATAGGAAGTTCTAGAATAATATTTGTAGGATACAACCTATAGGGGAAAAAGAATACACACACACACACACACACACACACACACACGACACACGCACCTAGTAGTCCTGTGAAATAACCACTTGGGGATTGGACCCCATAAGCACACTTACTCTAGATTTGGCCCTACTTTAGGCACTTTCTGAGATATAGAGATAAACTGTTAAAATTTAATAAAAGAATTATGAAGTTGAATAAAACAATTGTTAGCTTATGAGTATTTGTGTGGATTTGCAAGATAGTTTTAAACTGTTTTTTTCAAAAATCATATAATACAAAATCTAACTCTGTCACGTCAGCATAACATCCAAGAAGCATATAGAAGAATATTGATTTAAATATCTTATGTGATACAGAAGAAATGGAAATAATATAAAAGTTTAAGGAAGGAAAAATGAACTGTATATCCCTGTCCTAGAGCGCCAGATGCAAATGCAAAATAATAGGGCAATCCTGAGCATAGTGAGATGAGATACTTTTCAAAGCCAATATTGTTAATAAAGTTAAAAAAACGTACATTTTAATAGAAATTAAGTTAGAAAACCAAAGGAAAAATAGAAGCAGTTATATGAGGGAAGGAGAAAAACAAAGAGATAAAAAAAGAAGAAAAAAAAATCTGAAAAGACCCATTAAACATACAACTGTAAATATGAAGAGTACAATTCTCAGAGTTTAGGAGTACGAAAAGACATTTCTTACATAACCTACACACATATGTACTGTGTTACTTAGGTATGATTTAAAAATGAAGGTCTGGGGACAGCAGGTGGTGTGGTGGTTAAGGTGCTGGACTTCCACATGGCCAACTGTGGTTTGAGTCCCATACCTGGCAACTTGAAAATCACGCTGGGAGCTTGTGTGTGTATGCCCAAAACCCAGGAGGAGAAAGCAGAAGAAGGGATTTTGGTATGGCCACCCCTCCTGGGGAGTGTTTTTGTCCTTTTCCTCTCACTGTCCCTGCCTCTCTCCAGAAAGCACACACATCCTGTGACAAAAACCTAAATGATAATAATAATAATAATAATAATAATAATAAAAATAAGAGTCAAGAGCATGCCTGTTATTACCAAATTCGACTGCTGCTCACATACCCTCTATGGATATGCATCAGCTCTACAACCTCAGGTACTTAGACCCACAGGAACATTTTGATTTTTAGTGCCACAGCCAACATCCTACATCTCTTTATGTGTATTTCTTTTTTTTTTTTCTTTTTTTTTTGGGAGAGGTTTTTGCCATAGGGCACGTGCGCTTGCCAGACAGAGAGAGACAGAGAGACAGAAAGCGAGAAATCACCCCCCAGGGGGGATGGCCACGCCGCAATCCCTTCTCCTCCATTCTCCTCTCGGGATCTTTGGCACGCACGCAAACGCGCCCGGCGTGAGTTTTAAGCCACCGGGTCCGGGACACGAACCGTGGTCGACTACGTGGGAGTCCAGCGACACAGCCATTACGCTAACTGCTGGTCCCTTTATGTGTATTTCTTTAAACAAGCCAAAGATAACACTCATCCTCTAATCCACTATGTACTGTTTTATTTCTTTGTCATTATAAGTTGCCGATTCGGCTGCCTGGGATCCCCCGAGAAGTAAACCACTCCTCTGTGGTCTCGCGTGGCCACTGCAAGAGCCGTCCTCAGGAGGCTCCATGTCCAAGACAAGTGTGGTCACATGGAGGTCGCGCTCTGAGACCCAGATGAGCATGGTGACAAGGAGGTCATGCTCCCTGTCCCAGATGAGCGTGGTCACTCGGAGGTCCCACTCCACGTCCCAGACGAACGTGGTCACACGGAGGTCGCTCCTCGTGTCCCAGATGACTGTGGTCACACGGAGGTCGCGCTCCGTGTCCCAGACAGGCATGGTCACATGGAGGTCGTGCTCCGTGTCCCAGGCGAGCATGGTCACACGGAGGTCGCGCTTCACCCTGCCGTGATGTAGGTGGGACATAAACAGGCCCTGACTGTCAGGTACATGATTTGACTTTGAGTTTACATCCGTTTAATGACTATGCAAAATAATTGAGGAAGACGATACAATAGAAATGTGATCCTATATATTTCTATTTCTCCATTTCATGCCTTCTATAGCCTTGAGATGCTTTCTGGTGGTAAAAATGTGGGCCATATGAGATTTGGGGTTCATAAGCTGAACAGAGTAATTTAATTTATATATGATATTCTTCTGGACTCGTAGGGATAAACACTCAAATCTCTAATAGATATACGGAAATCTGTGTCCCACCTAATTGGCTTTTATTGTTATCAAAAGGATTTTATCATATGCAGAAAGAAGGATGAAGGCTGTAGATGACAGTTCAATTATATTATGTTATATGTTTCTTCAAAAGAATCATTTTATACAAAAAGGAAAGAGGGGTTTATATAAGTCAACTTTTTTCTTTTAATCTATTGACAAAGGACAGTTGTCAAAGTGTGCCTTAAGTAATTTCATTCCACAGTCCCCGCTGATTGATTAAAGAGTGATCAAAGGCGTAGCATCTTGTAATGCACTGTAAGTAATTTATTAGAACGGCACACACCACCGCATCTGCTTCGCAAAGATGTTCTCTAGTAATTATTTTTGGCCTTCTATTATAAGCACAACATGAATATTCTAAAAAACTATGTAGTTTTATTTATAAATTCATCTGATGTTTGTGCATTCATCAGGAGCCTTTGATACACTAAAAAGCTCACTATAATGGTGAACAAATTGATTAATCAGGTTTTTTGCTTTATCTTAACGCTGAATCTTAAAGTCTGATTAATGTCTTGATAAGTTGCTTTTGATAGGGCTGTGTTTGTAGACTACACGTGTTTGTAACGTTCTTTTTCCCACAGCGTAAGCTTCTGATCTTTCCGTTCATTCACTTTGGCTGACGGGACATTGTTATCCTTGATGATGAGCAAACCAAGCAGCCACTACCGCTAATACCCTCTTCCTCCGAGCAAACCAAGCAGCCACTACCGCTAATACCCTCTTCCTTTCACAGCAGATTCGCAAGCATGTCTTCCTTCCCTGAGTGACATGATGTGAGGACCCCCTTTCTGTTCACGGGAGACTTTGCACTCAGCCTCCAAAGCACAAGCAGTGTTTCTGGGTTGGCTGGGTCGGTAGACTGTGCACCCCTTTAGCAGGGCTCATACTCGCTGCACACCCCCTGTACTTGACAAGTGGGCTGTTTTAGGTCAAAATGAACATCACGCCACATCCGTTCTCAGGGCTGTGTATTTATTTGCACTAACTGCGCTGTCTGAAATTGTTTGGTTTCATGCATGATTTGTTCAGCCAAAGGAATATACTTCACATTTCAAGTGATTTTTTTCCACCTTTTTTTTTTAATCTAAATACAATGTGACTGTTGGAGTCCTCCAGGAAGCATGGAACAAGACGGAGTTAAAGGCCAGGGTATGTGTCAGGCCAGGGCCCCGGAAAGGTAAAGAAGGGAGCTCGGGAGGGGGGCACATTCCCCAGACCACGCAGCCAGCTGAGACCTGCGAGGCCGGGAAGGAGAAAGCGTTAGAACAGGACCAAGCCAGATCCATGCAACTCCATTGCCATGATTGCCTGAGGGGGTAAAAATGACTCAGGGCTGAGGCCAGCAGGAGGCGTGGACGTTAAGACAGCTGTGTCCCACAAGGCTAGCTATGCGATTCGAACCCTGGACCCCTCCCCTTGAAAATCACATGAGGCACGTGAGCTTGTGTGCCTGAATTCCTGAGGAAAATGGAGGAGGAGGGGTTGTGCATGACCATCCCCCTTGAGGGGGATTTCTCACAGTCTCTCTCTGTCTCTTTCTTCTCTGTCTCTCTCAGGCTAGCGCATGAGTGCCTGAAATCCCCAGAGGAGAGTGGAGGAGGAGGGGTTGTGCATGACCTTCCCCCTTGGGGGGGATTTCTCACATTCTCTCTCTCTCTCTTCTCTGTCTCTCTCAGGCTAGCCTATGCTAACCCCTGGACCTGGCTGTGTCGGAAGGACACGCATCAGCTCAAACAGCTGATGCCACAGGCCCTGTACGTGGGAGCTGCTGCTCACAGTTCTTCCTGTGCCACGTCCTGTGGTGAAGGGGACTCTGGGTGACACTTCCATGGCTCTTCCTCCATCTCCGCCCGTAAGCTCCACACTGGAAATGCGCTCTCCTGAATTTGGAGCGTGGCACTTATAATCTGCCTTCAAACTCGTTGTCAAAGTCCCCTCCACGCGTGCCGCTTCCCTGACTTCACCAGCATGGTATGCCTTCGAGACTTCCCACCCCACATTTGTCCTTGCCGTCCCGTTCTTACTGAGCTCGTGTTTCAGAGCACGGTACCAAGGCCGAACACCACCGGCTGCAGAGGATGGGACTGTGACAAGGAAACCACTTAGACACGTGTCACGGATGTCCAAGCAGGAGATGAACGGGTGCCGAATGACAACATGAATCAGAAACGTCAGGAGAAACATGACGATTTCGACCGCAGTGAGGAGCAAAGGCCGCATCCTGCTGATCTTGTTCCAGGAGCTGAGCGTTTCCAGCGAGCGCACACCTACTCAGTCTTAGATGGTTACCTGGGAGTCGCTACTTACAGATCTACTATGGCTGTCTTCATTCGGGCTCAAAGAAGAGCATTTTAAGGAACCAGCAGTTAGCGTAATGGCTATGTCGCTGGACTCCCACATAGTCAATTGCGGTTCGTGTCCCGGACCCGGTGGCTTAAAACTCACGCAGGGCGCGTGTGCGTGCGTGCCCAAGATCCCGAGAGGAGAATGGAGGAGAAGGGCTTGCAGCATGGCCATCTCCCCTGGAGGGTAATTTCTCGTTTTCTGCCTCTATGTCTCTCTCTGTCTGGCGAGTGCATGCACCCTATAGCAAAAACCTCTCCAAAAAAAAAAAAAAAAAAAAAAAAAAAAAAAGAAGAGCATTTTAAGAAACTGTTCATATGACCCTTTGAATTTTTCAGAGTCTGGAACCGGGTTGTTTTGATCTTTGTTTTTCCTATAGTTAAGAAACCAGCTATTGGGAACCAGCAGTAAGCGTAATGGCTATGTCGCTGGACTCCCACGTAGTCAACCGTGGTTTGCATCCTGGACCCGGTGGCTTAAAACTCATGCCGGGCGCGTGTGCGTGCGTGCCCAAGATCCCAAGAGGAGAATGGAGGAGAAGGGATTGCGGCGTGGCCATCCCCCCTGGGGGGTGATTTCTCGCTTTCTGTCTCTATGTCTCTCTCTGTCTGTCTGGCGAGCGCACGCGCCCTATAGCAAAAACCTCTCAAAAAATAAATAAATAAAATTAAAAAAAAGAAACAACTTGGCATGACAAATAACAAAATATGATAAAAATAATGTTGAGAATTATGTATGATATATAAAATGCAGCAGGATATATTGAAAATAACATCGGAATTCATACTACAAAACCTGATTTTGTATCTGGTCCCAAACAGGGATATTTAAAGTTATTTAATCTCTCTGAGTATCAGCTTTCTTATCTATGAAACAAAATAATTATAACGCAGCATTAAATTTCTAACCCACTTAGTATAGATCTGAAATGAGATATGATGCAAGCATTTTATTATTAGACGAGGTCAGAAAATGATTTAATCTCTGAGATAAGGCAGTACCGTGGCAGTGCAAGCTCAACTCACTGATTATTATTATTAGAAATCATTAATATAATTTTTCTGCAATGATGTAAATAATTTCAGTTTAGTTGAACAGATAATCCTTTTATTTCTTTTTGGAAAGGTTTTTCCTATAGGGCATGTGCACTTGCCAGAAAGACAGAGAGAAACAGAGACAGAAAGCGAAAAATCACCCCACAGGGGAGATGGCCACGCCGCAATCCCTTCTCCTCCATTCTCCTCTTGGGATCTTGGGCATGCATGCACACGTGCCCAGCGTGAGTTTAAGCCACCCGGTCCAGGACTCGAACTGTGATCAACTACGTGGGAGTCTAGCGATGTAGCCATTACGCTAACTGCTGGTCCCAAGTTGAACAGATAATCCTAAAGGTTTATGGCTCATTGGCCATCAATCAATTTTATACTGAAACCAATGATCTACTCTAACATTGTGTCTGTGTGTGTACGAGCACGCGTGTATGTGAAGACTTTCAAACTGCTCTTTGAACAAATCATGGTACCTCATTGATTCCCTCACTAACTAGTGAGTGAGATGTGCTCCTTCTGTGTTCGCACGTGAGTGGTGGATTTTAGCCTTTTTCGAAATGTAAACTAAATATAACACTAGATTGGAGTCGGGCAGCTTGAATTCCTATTCTATCATTTCATAGCTGGCCGGGTCAGGGTAAATTATTTCAGCTTTGGTAGATCACTTTTCGTATATGGACGTGGACTGGAAACGGCATTGCTTCACTCCTACGGCTGTTTGGAGGACTAATCAGCACCATGCTATAAAGGTCGGATAGCAGCACCCGGGAAATGAACTACCAATAAATGCTTCTCTTTTTTTAATATCGTCTTCTTCATTTTATACAGCTGATCTAAAACAATTTGAAAATTGTTCATTTGACTTTATTGTTTTTTGTCAGTATGCTTTTCTGTAGAGTTTAGAGACAATCCACTGATACTGTTATTTATTGCCTCTCCCTTTGCTCCAAGAGTATTCGTTATTCATCTCCTGGTACGTAGGAGGGCAGGACTGATCGGTAGCCGTTCCCTGGCCTGTGCACTGTGTCGTGGGCCTCATGGCGTGTGACTGTTCCGCCCAGCGAGTGCCCTCTCTGACCTCCTGACGCAGCCCACACAGGCGCACTTACCTCTCAGGCCCGACTCGCAGGGGCCATCACGCATGTCTTTATTTTCACCACAGCGTGCTTCCGGCTCTCTCACCCATGCCATGGCATACTGACTGCAAGTTCAGGGCTATTTAAAATACTTTTCTTCCTTACTCCGAACCAGGAATGCAGTCATGCAGTCCGGAAGGCCCTCTTAAGACTTCCCCCCTCCGGAGCGCAGCCTTGCTGTGGTGTGAATGTCTCCTCAGAATTCCTGTGCCCAGGCTTGTTTCTGCAAAGATTTAGGAGGGTGAAAACAGACAGGACTGACTTGTGGGGGGGTCCTGAGGAGAGGGAACAGGCCCAGAGCACAGACACAGGGACACCGGGCCTGCGCTCCTGTCCCCATCATGCTGTGATGCAGCTGGAAGGCCCTCGCCCGGTGTAGCCCTGGGCCTCGGCCTCCAGACCACAAGCTAAACACCCCCTGTCTGTAAGTACCCACACCTGAGTATTTTCTATCAATAGCAAAAAAAAGAAAAAACTAAAAATTAATACTTCTAACTTAAGAGAATATGGTACTTCACATCTCACTAGGTCTTGTTGCCAGTTCTGTGTGTTACTGTGTCTCCGTTTTATAGACGTGGAGCTGAGAACAGGAGCGCTGTCCCACACTGCCACCGCTCTCCCAGGGACAAGGAGCGCAGCCAGGACTGAGCAGTCGAGCCTTCGACCCCAACCCTGGTGCTCTTCTGTTGGGTCCTTGGAAACGTCAGGATGCAGTTTTGCATAGAAAACATGAAAAAAAGTCATGACTTTTCCAGTGACCCAATAGTATTATATTTTGCTACCACTTCTTTCATGGACAAAATTCAGGATAAACAGATCTCAGGAAAAGGTGTTACCAGATGGTAATGATTAGCGGCCATTTCAAGCTTGCTATAGCAATAAATTAAAAAAATCATATTTTTTTTTAAATCTGGAAACCATCTAAAATAATTTATATGTTTCTTAGTTAACTAGTGTGAAATATATCATTGTTCCAACAGCTAGTCTGAAGACTAGTATAATTTGGAAATAAGAATTTTCTTTCATGTATATGTGTGTGTATGTGTGTGTGTGTGTATGTATGTGTGTATACACATATATATGTAAAATACATATATATATAATTTATTTATTTAATCTTATTTGTTACTATTACATATCTTTTATTTTGACTAGACAGAGAGAGAAAGTGAGAAAGAAAGCCTCCTGGTATGGGACTCAAACCACCATCAGCCATGTAGGAAGTCCAGCACCTTAACCACAACACCACCTGCCAGCCCCTTAATTTTGACATTTTTAACACATTATCTGTTATTAAAGAAACCAATATGTAAATCTTTCACCACCTGATCGAACACCCAGGTTATCCCAGCATAATCTCCCTTGAATTTATTTTCCCCATTGTCTAATTCTTACAGGTAAGAACATCCAGTAATGCCTGTGAGTATCTAAGATATGGGCTCTGGAAAGGATTTGCAAGTTATAAACAACTCCAGATAACAGTCTTACAAGCTGAGAGTGCTCTAAGCCTTTGTTTTCTATCACAGCATCAATGTTATCTCTAAGAAAAGCATGCTTTTACTGAGCATTGGTGAGCATCATAGCCAGAGGGATAAACAGGCTAGACAAAGTGTGCGGGGAACAGGCCGGCTGGATTTTAAAGGGGTAAGTGCATTATAATAAGTACCTTGTAAGAATTACCAGAGGTCATAGAAATGAATGTCGAAATATTTCCAATCTGAAGGTTATCAGCACTCAAAATGGAGTTATTTTTCCTGAGTAGTAGTCAGGACTCTGATAAAAACAAAACACAATACGACTGGCAAGATTACTTTTGTTTTGTTTTGTATCAATATTAATGTGGAAAAAAAACTGCCCTGTGTCAAGTTTCTATTTGTAGAAAAAAACTTCTCTCAAAACTTCACATTACAGAGAATATCTTTTCCTTATAATCAGTATGACATTGACACTTTCCAGTGGATTAGTTGAAGAGAAGTGTGTTTATTATTACTATTTTTATTATTATTATTATTTTTAGTTTTGCACTGGCTGGAGAAATATTGAGAGAAAGAGAAATCACTCCCCAGGTTGGATGGTCACACCGCAATCCCTTCTCCACTCTCTTCCTGGGGTTTTAGTCACACACACACACACACACACACACACACAGTCCAATGTGTTTTCTAAGCCACCAAGTATGGTACTTGAACAACACATGCGGGGTCCAGTTGCACTAACATCCATGCCACCTACTGGCTGGAGAGGTGGTGTTTTTTTGTTTTGTTTTTAAAAAAAAAAAAAAGAAAACACTTTCTTTTAAGCAGCATTACCATATTTTTTAAGGCAACTATCTATGAACTGAATGTCATATTGATAGTAAGTAATATTCTGAATTTTCTTCTGCATGTAATATGAATTTTAGTCATTTCCTTCACAAAAAGTAATTTTATTGAAATTTCTTCTGCCTAATAAAATTGTGATTTTCATTAATTAATTGCTTCAGAAAGCAATCTTTTTTTATTTTTTATTTAACTTTCTATCTTTCTTTCTTTCTTTTAATTTGACAAGAGAGGGAGAGAGAGAAGGTGAAAAAGCAAGCTGCCAGGTCCGGGACTTGAACCATGGTTGACCATGTGGGAGTCCAATGCCCTTAACCACATGCCACCTGCCAGTCCCTCAGAAAGCAATCTTATGGTATAAGTAAAGACAGTACTTTTTTTACAGTTCACTTATGTATCATAAATATATATATATATAGTTGTCAAACCAACAAATAGAAGATCTCATAATAACCTTTCACTTCAACACCCAACTAAACTCAGAACTCTTTTTACAAAGGGACTCCATGCAGACCAAGCCACATTTGTTGAGTGTGTTGGGACGCGTTTATCCTCCTGTTTGTAAATCTCACAGTCAGTGAAACTGGAAGGTGGAGAGTCGACTGCTGTTGCCACTAGCCGGTCTTCAGAATTACAGCTCTCTGTGTGTAGTCTACCTTGCTGGTCCTTTCCATTCGGTTTTTGGAAATTTAAAGATTATTAATTAAAAAATTCTGTCCTCAGTATAATTAGAATCTGTGCAGTTTGGTAAGATGGACTAAAACATATCTAATGGTTTCAAAAAATAAATTATACTCCCAGCCCAGTGCTCACACTGGCAATGAGAAATTTTTGTATTAAATATGTGAACATGCCACATTGAGTATGTTATGAAAATAAAGCAGGTTTATGCTTTGATCTTATGTGGTATCGCTTTCCTGGTGACAAATGACATCAATGGAATTTGAAGTCACTGTGCTAAGTAATTATGACAAGAGGCATGTGTCCATGTCTCTGTGTGAAACAGTGCAAGCCTGTATAATTTCTTGTATTTACATTAAACAATTCCAAAAACAGTAATTTAGCTACTTCCTCAAGGAAACACTTGTTTCTGGAATTTAGAACTCTGAACCAACTGAACACGTTTACTTGCCAAGTCCAACAGTGCTAACACCTACCATGAAGACTGGCTTTAACCCCGTGCCTCCTTGTTGGGACCAGCAGATGGTGCAATAGTTACATCGCTGGACTCCTACATAGTCAACTGCAGTTCGATTCCCAGACCTGGAAGCTTGAAACTCACTCCAGGTGCGTGTGCTTGTGTGCCCAAAATCCCAAGAGGAGAATGGAGGAGAAGAGATTACAGTGGCCTCTCACTCCTGGGGGTGACTTCTCACTCTCTGTCTCTGTCTCTCTGGTGAGCAGCACATGCCCTGCAGCAAAATCTCTTCTAATAAAGTAAAAGATAACAAAATAGACCCACGCCTCATTGCAGCCACTCAGTCAAGCCTACTATGTCATGAACTTTGCCTGGAATCTATCGGTTTCCACCTTGAAGGACTCACTTTAAAATACCTCGCACGTGGTCAGTCACGTGCCACGGAGGGGCGGTGACCTCCATGGTGCTACAGCCACACGGAAGGTCCGGGGTTTGTGCCCAAAGGTCTCTGTGCACACTGCACAGACAGGACCCTGCTAGAGATTTGTGCTGGCCCGGCTGGTGAGGGGTCGAGGCGGGAAGATGCGCTGCAGTTTTCTCTCTCTCTGTCACTCTCTTTCATGGAAGAGATAAATAGGTAAGAAGAGAAATTACCCAGCACACAAGTAGATCTCCACAAATATTCCCTTCTCACTCCCCGCTCCAAAATAGCGCCAAGACACAAGGCGATGCCCTCCACCACCAGATAGGGTTAATCGGTGCAACTTCCTTAGATCCAAAGATTTTTCAGATGACTTTTTGGAAGAAGAGTTGACAATTGACTAGTTATTTGCCACACACTGAAAGTCCGTTCTTTAGTAAGAATACAGAGTAAGAGAACATCTTTTTATCGGGTGGCGTGTCTCGGCAATTTGCAAAAGCAGCCCGTGCTTAGCAGATCCTTGAGTCACCAACTCTGCTTTCCTTCGATGATCAAATCCTTAAAATGTCCTGCACACCACGGTGGGGCCATTTGAAAATGAGAATAAACGGAATCCGCCCCTCTCTCCTGAAACACATAGACAACGTGTATTTAATTCTGCGACCTGTTGTTTCCTCGCTGTGAGATTTCCGAGCATGCCGCTATCTCTGTCAGCTTTATTTCCCTCATTTACAAAGAAGGATTAATAATAATTATTTACACGATGGTTGCAGGACAAAGGTGTTGAGTTATGCCAATAATTTACAACACAGTCGGAGACACAGGGCGGATACAGAGCCAAGGGGATGTTCTGTTTACTTCAGCGGCCGCGCACCTGCCAGCCAGCAGGGCCGTTCTGCGCAGGCTCAGACAGCGCCAGGCGGCTGGGGCAGAGAGGCGGAGGACGACGCTGCCGGTCTGCTCCGCCCTGAGCAGGACTTGAGCATGGCCCTGGACCAGAGCGCGCGGAGTGCTCACCACGGCATGGTGCCGGCTCCTCTGAGTCTGGCTCTGCGGGAAGCAAGATGCAGGGAGCTGTGTCTGTTACTGGGTGGACGTAATCGCTTTTACGTTCTTTATTAAGAAGCCAGATTCATGTGCGATGGACGAGTCTACGTGGGTCACGCTGCTGAGACTAAATTCCCACTTTTAAAATACTAACAACCAGGGACCAGCAACAGGCGTAGTGGCTATTTCGCTGGACTCATGTAGTTGACACAGTTCGAGTCCCGGACTCGGTAGCTTAAACTCACGCCGGGCACGTGTGCGTGCGTGCCCAAGATCCTGAGAGGAGAATGGAGGAGAAGGGATTGCGGCGTGGCCATCCCCCCTGGGGGGTGATTTCTCGCTTTCTGTCTCTCTGTCTCTCTCTGTCTTTCTGGCCCAGCACAGGCACCCTATATCAAAAAACAAGAGCAAAAATAAAACTCTCAAAAAAAAAAAATGCTAACCAGAAATCTGTCCTGTAAGGTGAAGAACAAATGCTACATAGACTTTGTTTCGTTTTAATTTGTGTGGCTGAAGGTGTGCGCCTGTATGCACTTCCGGGAGACGTGGCTATAGCAGTCTCGGGGCAAATCTGTGTGACAGTTCAAGCGAATGCTCGGTGTTTCCGTACCTGTTTTTAAATGGCTTATCTAACTATATTTAGTACTTGTTCAAGTGTTTATATTTTGTTCAATAAAAATCTCTGGACTAGGGGAACCAGCAGTTAGCGTAATGGCTATGTCGCTGGACTCCCACATAGTCGACCGCGGTTCACGTCCTGGACCCGGTGGCTTAAACTCACGCGGGGTGCGTGTGCGTGTGTGCCGACGATCCCGAGAGGAGAATGGAGGAGAAGGGATTGAGGTGTGGCCATCCCCCCTGGGGAGTGATTTCTCGCTTTCTGTCTCTATGTCTCTCTCTGTCTGTCTGGATAGTGCACGCGCCCTACAGCAAAAACCTCTCAAAAAAAAAAAAAAAAAAAAAGAAATGTAAAAATCTCTGGACTATAATGTGTCAATAAAATACTTACTAATATTAGGACATTATTCCTATATATGCATCTCGAGCAGAATCTCTGATGCCACAGAAGCCTGACTCCATAATTATTGCCACCACCATACAGATCAGAAAGACTTTATAAAAATTGAGATTGCTTTCCCAATTAAAATAGTAGAACACTGTCGAAGAGTCTTTTGAGGGGCCAGCAGGTGGCGTGGTCATTAAGGCACAGGACCAGGGTTTGAGCTCCTAACCCAGTGGCTTGAAAGTCATGCCAGGCACGCCCAACATCCTGAGAGGAGTACAGAGGAGAGGAGACTGGGGCATGGCCGTCCCCACTGGGGGTGAGTTCTCACTTTCCGTCTCTCTCTCTCTCTGGCAAGTGCACACACTCTATAGCAAAAAACAAAAAAGAAAAAAAAAATCTCTTTTGGAATAACTTACCTCTTACTCCCTAAACTTTCAGTTAGGTTTGCATTTGCCTACAGAGCTGTACAATTACAGTAGTATCATTTACTCCATCCGGAGTACTTCTCCCTCTTCACTAATGGATCGCATTCTAGGCTAGCGGCTAGATGACTTACTCAGAAGTTGTACACATCTCCCGTACGGACGAATCAGGAAAGTCTAGCATATCCAAGCCAAAAAAGTGAGATGAAAATTCTTTAGCTCCCAAATTACAGGATGATGGGGTCTATGCTACATCTTTATCTGTGAGTGAAAAGTCATATATATTGGAGGAAATGAGTTTACTAAAACTGTAGCTCCCATTAAGCATATTAGGACGAGATTATAAATTCAAAATATGTACGTGTGGGGTGTGTGTCTGTGCATGTGTAAGTGTATGCACACATTGATATTTATTTTATGTATGCACATATACGTAAATATGTATATTCCTGGCTTGACCATAAATACCGATTCTTCACTACAGAAAGCTCTCTGAGGGAGCTGGTGTCTCTAATGTAATAAATTGTAAAGCAGATCTCTGGTTCCTTTTACGTCTTGTCTTCTTCCTCACAGTGGACACTCTCTCTACAGAGGTGATATTTTACAGGGGGCAATTACATCTCGTGCCAAGGACAGTTCCACAGCAATTACTGTGAGTATCAGGGAAACAAAGCTGGACTCTCTAGCGCTGCGCTTTTAACATCCTTCTTCCTCACTGAAGACACTGTCACTCACTCTGCCCCCCCTCTCCCTCTCTCCCTTTCACGATGTACACCCACACTCTTAATTCCTTTTATTTTCAATAAAGAAATAACATAGGGAAGGTTATTGCAGTTGTAAACTACTATAAAATTCTAACACTCCAAAGTTTCAACAGTGTAATATAAAGAAAACATTCAAGGCCCATGTCTCTCTCTCCCTCTCTCCTTTCTCTTTCTCTTTTGAAGAGAGATTTTTGCCATAGGGTGCATGCACTTGCCAGAGAGAGAGAGACAGCAAGAAAGAAAGCGAGAAATCACCTCCCAGGGAGGATGGCCACGCCGTAATTCCTTCTCTGTTCTCCTCCTGGGATTTTGGGCACACACCCATGTTCCCAGCGTGAGTTTCAGTCTGCGGGTCTGGGACTCGAATTGCAGTCCACACAGGATGTAACCATTACACCATCTACTCATCCCGCTTTTTCGAAATGTACACTGAGCTGCTCTTACTGTGGTTACCCTACTGGGCTGTAATACTCAGCGCAGTGACCCCCCCAACCTTTGTGGCATCAGGGATAGGTTTTATGGAAGACGATTTTCCTTCAGGCTGGAGGCGGTGATTTCAGGGCGATTTCAGAACATTACATTCATTGTGCACTTTGCTTCTATTATTGTTACATTGCGACATATAGTGAAATAATTCTCTAACTCACCACAGGGCAGGATCATGGGAGCCCTGAGCCTGTTTTCCTGACCTACCTGGTCCCAGCTGGGGCTCCTCCGAGAATCTGGCGCAGCTGCGGTCTGACGGGTGGGGCTCAGGCGGTGCTGCCTTCAGTGGGGAGCAGCTGAAACTCAGATGCAGCCTCGCTCGCTTGCCCGCCCCTCACCTGCTGTGCTGCCCAGTTCCTACCAGCCCATCAACTGGCACCAGTCCGTGGTCTGGGGTCGGGAACCCCGAGTCTAGAACTCAGTCCTGCCTCATGACCTGGTAGTTGGGACGGCTGGCGCTCACACGGCCAACTACTGTTCGCATCCCAGCCTTGGCACCTTAGAAACAGGATGAGTGTGGGTGTGCGTGTCCAAGGTCCTAACGAGATGGAGGAATGGAGACGGGATTGTGGTGTGACCGTGCCCAGTTAGAGATGTGCTTTCTCCATCTCCCTCCGTCTTTCTCTCTCTCAGGTGAGCACACACACCCTCCAGCAATTGAAAAAATTAGAATGCGTTGTATTTACCTAGCTGCAATTCAGGATCTGTTAATGAAGTTATCTTGGTTCTACTCCTCTCTCTCCCCTGGAGCTCAAGTCTCATCCATTTCAGACTCTGCTTTTCTGCACTCTGGCTTATTGTAGAAGTATTCATCGTAGCCATGACATGGGACCAAGCTAAGTTTCTGCCGATGGATAAATAGATTTAAAAAATGTGTGTAATATACATAATATATATATATATATATATATATATATATGTGTGTGTGTGTGTGTGTGTGTGTGTGTGTGTGTATATGCAGAGGAATATTATCCACCCAGGAAAAAGACAGAATGCTGTTATTTAAAGCCGCCCGGGTGAGCCTGGAGGAGGCCATGCTAATGAACTCTGTCAGGCACTGAGAGCAAGCACCGCCCGTTCTCATTCACTTGTGGGAGCTGGGAGGTGTGGCTGCATCCGAGAGGAGAGTGGAATGATGCTGGCTACTGGCTTGTTTTCCTAACAGCGCGCTCTCATGGAAGCCAGCCGGAAGACGAGGACAACCGTGATCTATGTATTCATGAGTGATCCGCCCCGAGCCCCAAGGCCTCTGTAGATCCCCCTCACTACTGCCCACTCACATAGACCCAGACTCGACCATAGCTCACCTCCTGACAGCTTAGCCTAGTCGGTAGTTTCAGCACTTGGAAGTACATATTTTACTCACCTTAAACGTGTAAATGGTTTTGTTAAATAATGCGTAATCTCAGGGTGGCAGAGTGGTTAAGATGCTGGGCTCCCACATGGCTGACTACAGTTCGAGTCCTGGACCTGGCAGCTTGCTTTCTCACTCTCCATCTTTGTCTCTCTCTCTGTCTCTCTCTGGTCAAAACAAAGAAGAAGAAGAATCAGTAAAATTAAATAAATAATTCTTAATTTAAAAAAATAAGGAGGTAAAAGTTTATAATCTCAGAGCTAGTGGGTGGCATGGTGGTCAGGCTCCCACATGGCTGATGCAGCCTGAACCCTGGACCCAGCAGCTTGATTTCTCACTGCCCGTTTCTTCTCTCTCTGGCTCTCTCTGGTCAAACTGAAGAAGGAGAAAGATCTATCATCTCAGAGCCAGCAGATGACATAGTGATAAGGCACCGGAATTCTAGTTCGAGTCCCTGACCCAGCAGCTTGAAAATCATACCAAGCACGTGTGCGTGCGTGCCCCAAATCCCCAGAGGACAATGGAGGAGAAAGGACTGTGGAGTGGCCATTCCACCTCGGAGGTGACTTCTCATTTTCTTCTCATCGTCTCTCTCTAGCTGTCTCTGGCAAGCACAACTACCCTATGGCGAAGACCTTAAAGGAGAAATGTAGGTTTTATCCTAAGCTATTAATTCTACTTTCTGAAGAAATGTTATTTCTTTTTTTTCTTTCTTTTTTTTTTTTTTTTGAGAGGTTTTCGCTATAGGGCGCGTGCGCTCGCCAGACAGACAGAGACATAGAGACAGAAAGCGAGAAATCACCCCCCAGGGGGGATGACCCCGCCACAATCCCTTCTCCTCCATTCTCCTCCCGGGATCTTGGGCACGTACGCACACGCGCCCGGCGTGAGTTTTAAGCCACCGGGTCCGGGACGCGAACTGCGGTCGACTATGTGGGAATCCAGCGACATAGCCATTACGCTAACTGCTGGTTCCTAATGTTATTTCTTTTTTAAGGTTGGTGAGTTTCTCTCATGGTCTTGGATTTCAAACAATTTTGACTCATTCGTATCGATGGCTAGAACATATTTATTTAGTCTAACAATTAACTGGTGACATCTTTGCTGTGGTTCTGGGTAGAAAGGCCTGGCCCCAGAGGTGGTGAAGGGATCCGGGGTGAAGAAGAGACAGACGGAAACAGGACCTTCTCCAGTGTGGCTTCTTCCACCCTAGTGACAGCTTCCTCTCAGCTACTCGGAGCGGGGCTCAACTGACTTGTGTAATTCTGTTCTCCGTGTCTACTCTGAATCTTCCGCATCCTAAAAATCCACATTTGGTTTGGACAGCCACGTCGCTTGATTGCCGTTGCTAATTGGGCAGAAGCTTCTACCTTCTCTGCTTTCGAGAACATTTCAGGAGCCCATTCCTGTCTGCCTCCCAGTCAGAAATTGCCGGCAACTTTCTCAAGACCAGCAGGCGCTGAGATGCTGCACGTTTGGTTCTTCTGCAGACACAGGGCCCAGGGGAGCAGAGGGGAGGGTGCCTGCTTCCCTGAGAGCTCCTGGGAATCGCTCTCAGCGTGTGACAGACCAGGATCCGGTAGTTTCTGAGATCCTTGAGAGCTGTCCTGGAGTCCAGGAAGCTTCTGAAGAGGGATTCAAGGGGATTCGAGGGGAAATCTTCAACTGGGCTCTTAGGGAACAACCTCTCTGATCTTCTTGACTCCCAGGTACCCATGTAAGGGCCTCCTCTGTTTTACAGCCTTTCTCACACAGTGTATGGAGTAAGTTTTATTTTTCTAACTGACCACTCATAAATTCAACAGCGTCTTTAGTGCCTTTTAAGGGCTCTTATTATTATTGCTACTCACGACGGCGTGCACGTGCGCACACGGGGCGGGCGGGGAGGCCAGGGCAACACCAGCAGGGCCGGCCGGGCTGCGGTCTTCTTCCTCCAGTCCTCCGGCCCGTCGGCGCCAGGGTTCGGGGTGACCGTTGGGTGATTCGAAGCAAGGTCACCGTGTGGGATCCGATCCGTGCCTTAAGTAGTGCATCACAGCTACACCACAGACTGGCTTAGCATCTTCAGCTTGAAGGAAAGGAACATTAAGCTTAGTTCTATTTTAGTTACTTCATTTTATTTTACTTAGTTTAGAAATAGGAGAGTAGACTTTTACTTACTGCGCGAATCACTACCCAGTATCCGTCCTGCGCCCTGCCCACATGTGACTCCACTGTCCTGGGTATCTACTTGGAAAACATATGGAATTTTAGTTTGTTTGCTTTTTTTGTAATATTCCACTCTCTCACCTCCACAGATGTCTGCTCTCTAGTCCATTTGGTAACCTCCTTTAATTTAACCATGACATGTATTACATCATCTAAATTTCTCCCTGTTCTGTTTGATAGATGTGATCTCCGAAGGCGGTCAGGGCCGTGTTTAATCTCCGGCATGTTGCACTCGGTAGACTGTAGCCATGGGACACAGGAGGGAGAAGTCACAAATGTGTGTGGTCCTTCCGTCATCCTGAGCTCAGACCCAAGCGCAGAAGCTCAGGTTCCTTACCGCAGTCTATTCGGAATATCAAAACTCAAAACTAAGTCAGGTAAGATTACTACATGCTCCATGCTTCCTTTTCTTTTAAAGTTTGGGATATACATTGCTATTTATAAACTATGAGAAGTTTTACAACAGCAAAAATAAAACTATAGAACTGTGTTTAATGCAAAAGTTTTCCAGACTCACTTGCCATCTCACCTACCAGAAATGTGGTTTTCTGCAATAGAGCTCATTTCAAAACATGTATTTTTAAAGTTAATATAATCGAAATTTATTTAGGTATTATTTGGTTATGTAAGAAGCTTATATATAATGGTGTTGACAGATTTTTCTCCCTTAGTAATTTTTAATAACCTTTAAAAAGACTATTGTGTAATAATCCATAATACAGCTGATTTGTATTCATCTCTATTCCATTAGCACCTAGCTGCCTTACCACATCTTGTATTTTCATTCTCATTTCCTAAAGTAACTGACATCCTGGTTACTAGTGAGGGAAAACGTAAGTAGGGAAAGACACAAAGGAATCCTAAAAAATAGAATATTAGTAAAGCCTATTACCACATTCTTTGATTCTAGTAATTATACTTTTATTGTCCTGATTGTTTTTAATTGCATCTTTAGATTCAATAACCCCAGGGCACCAATGCAGTTAAATATCAACTAAATTATTTAGGACAGACAAACAGCTGCAACAATTAATAAAACATCAGAAGAGAACAACATGAAAACCGCACTCATGTCTCACTATTTTTAAAAGGTGGTATTGAGAGACGGTTTATCTGGAACCAGCAGTTGGCCTAATGACTGTGTCCCTGAACTCCCACGTAGTCGACTGCAGTTCGAGTCCCCGACCCAGTGCCTTAGACTCACACCGGGTGCATGTGCGTACGTGCCCAAGATCCCCAGAAGAGAATGGAGGAGAAGGGATTGTGGCGTGGCCATTTCCCCTGGGGGGGGCGAGGGGGGGTGATTTCTCGCTTTCTGTCTCTGTCTCTGTCTGTCTGTTGGCTAGCACAGGTGCCCTGTAGGAAAAACCTCTCTGAAAAAAGAAAAAGAGAGTCTCAATGCGACGCGATATCATGCTCGTTCCCGCGTCCACGCGGGTAACACACACTCCCGCCTGCGCTGTGTCCATGGATGTCCTACAACTGCCCCCCTACACGTCACACTCAAACTACACGTGTGCACTCGCCAAGTGACACCTCGGCCTCCTTCTGTCCCGTGGCACCTTCTGGACGT
Organism: Tupaia tana; assembly: GCA_026018925.1. Taxonomy (NCBI): domain Eukaryota; kingdom Metazoa; phylum Chordata; class Mammalia; order Scandentia; family Tupaiidae; genus Tupaia; species Tupaia tana. The sequence continues at coordinate 67,442,437 of JAKSZU010000012.1, forward strand.
GTAAGAGCCAGGAAATGCCCCCTCTCGTCCGCTTCCGTGCAGATACTGTGAGCGCATTTTCCTAGCCCCTGCGCTTCCCATAGCGCGCAACCGCTACCGACTACACAGCCGTCTTCTGTTCCTCTGTCTGTGGCAAGGGCATTCCTACCATCTCTCAGAATTCTGTCCGAAACCTGGGCCGTTTCCATCTTGCCCACCCTGCCTGGTTGGAGGTGAGCACAGCGCCTTTGCCATGCTCCTCCTGGGCCCTCGCTCCCTGACGAGGGTGCTCTGGCCGGCTCTGGGCCCGTCAGCGCGTACCAGGGTGTAGCCTAAAGCCATGCCGGCTGCTGCTGCACCCCGGCCTGCCGCGGGAGACACCCTTAGCAGGTGCTATGCGTGGTTGCACCCCGACCTGCCCGCGGGAGACACTCTGAGCGGGTGCTGTGCGCGGCTGCACCCCGACCTGCCCGCGGGAGACACGCTGAGCGGGTGCTGCTCCCCGGCTGCACCCTGACCTGCCCGCGGGAGACACGCTGAGCGGGTGCTGCGCCTGGCTCCAGCTCCTGGAAGGGCAGAGGCCTGGGGAAGGGTTCGCTCCCCCTTGCTCCCACTTCCTCCTGTGCATGCTCATGCGCTCCATAGTGGACTACAAAACGTTGGGCCTGCAGGTAGTATAGTGGTTAAGGCGCTAGATTCCCACAGGCTGACTGGAGTTTGGGTCCCAGACCTGGCAGCTTGAAACACACCGGGCGCATGTGTGTGCTTACCCAAATCCTGAGAGAAGAACCGAGCAAAAGGGATCGCAGCATGGCCATGCCCCTAGAGGGCCATTTCTCACTTTCTCTGTTTCCCTCCAGGGAGCACACATGCCCTATAGCACAAAACAAACAAAAAAAATGTTTTTTTTTAAAATTCAAATATACAAATAAGCACTGCTGGCAGTATTTTCCTTTTTCTCCACTGAGAAAACTTCATAAAATTACTATCGGACCAAAAAATATTTTCTTGATGACATTTACTTACAGGCTAAGTTTCAAAATTCTTTTGCAAGGTTTATTAGTTGCCACAAAGAATGAAACATATTTATTTCCTTATTCTTTTAAAAAATATTTTGCGTTCTGGGTCTGGCCCATCGGCTGGTACCAGCGGTGGGACTGAGCCATTGGGTGCACAGTAGTCTTTTCATGGGTCAACCCGGAGAGGCTCTAGTGTGTCTTCAGGCAAACTCGAGCACAGCTGGGAATAGGAATCTGTTTTAGATCTGCTTAGACCACACCCTTAGCACAGCCAGCCAGTTCAATTTAAGGGACGGGGATTGTCATAGGTAAACTGGGCAGGTCTGAGCAATCGAAAGGCTCCAATAGCAGAGGGGATGCTCTCCTTATTAAGAACGCTGCCGGGGGACCAGCAGTTAGCGTAACGGCTATGTCGCTGGATTCCCATGTAGTCGACCGTGGTTCGAGTCCCGGACCCGGTGGCTGAAACTCATGCCGGGCACGTGTGCGTGCGTGCCCAAGATCCTGAAAGGAGAATGGAGGAGAAGGGATTGAGGTGTGACCATCCCCCCTGGTGGGTGATTTCTCGCTTTCCGTCTCTGTCTCTCTCTGTCTTTCTGGCAAGTGCACGCACCGTATAGCAAAAAAAAAAAAAAAAAAAACCTCTAAAAAAAAAGAGCTGAGGAGATTCGAGCTGCGTCCTGCCGTTGCTGAGAGCTCACCTACCAGCAGGATGTGGACTGGCCTACCAGCCCCAGTTCTCTCAGTCAGGTCTTTGCAGTCCTACTGGTTATGTTATTGTCATTGAAATTTCATGGACGGGGCAAAAAATACTTGAATAAACAAGTAATAAAATAGACAACATAATTTTTACTGTGCTCGGTGCTACATGAGAATGAAATGCAGCCATAGGAAGGGACTGACTGTGTTCGCTGCTCTTATTCCATTTATATTTTAATGGATAATGTATCTGATGATGACGATATTTTAGCATAACTTTTGCTAAACAACTTTAGCTCTGATAATCTACACAAAATGTCCTTCCACTATAACAATAATATCAATAATGAAAACAATGCTGTTGGGACAGCAGGTGGCATGGTAGTTAAGGTGCCGATCACACATGGTTGACTCTGCAGTTCAAGTCCTAGACCCAACCGCCTGAAAACATTCTGGGCACAACCCTCACACCCGAGGGGCGATTTCCCACTTTCCTTCTCTCTCTGTCTCTTTCTTTTTCCAGTGAGTACACATGCCCTAAGGCAAAAATAAAAAAAAAAAGAAAACAAAACAAAGCTAGTAATTTGAGCAGATGTTTCTTGAGTGTTTAAGACACATCAGACACTATAATAATCATTTCATGAATACTATTTCCTTAAATAATCCTCCCAATAGTATATGAGGTAGGTGTTGCTAGTTTTTGTGTTTCCCCCCCCCCCCAGGCAAAAATCTGAAGATTGAGGAGTTTAATAACTTATCCCAAATTCCCAAGTAATGGATGGTGCAGAAAGTATTTGAACCTGACTCTTAGCCAGTATGAGATTCAGCCCACTCCTCTGTTTAACTTGGTAGTTCTAGTTCAATCTGATGCAAGTGCTATTTTCCACTGGAATTAGGGTAACACATAAGCATTTGTGAAATATCTTACTATAGAAAACATAGCAAGATGCAATGCAAAAGCAGGTCTTCTGGATGCCTTTATCGACCCATCAGTCAGACTCAGTTTATTCTCTGACTCTCCACAGAACTCACTCTTTCAGCTTGGCATACAATGCTCTGAAATGACAACTGTATACATATTTCTTTCAATTAGGGTGTTTGCCCACTAAGGGAAGCTACCTTTGGATAAATAGCCACTCGTGCCTAGACTAATGCTTTAAATTGAATAAGTGATCAATTAGTATAAATTTCATAAAATCAATTTAAAAGTAGAAACTCTTCTTTTTACCCACTTCTATGAACTATGATATTAGAAAAAAAGAAAGAAGAGGGACCAGCAGATGGAACAATGGCTACATCACTAGACTCCCACATAGTTGACTGAGGTTTGAGTTTCAGCCCTGGAGGCTTAAAATTCACGCCAGGTGTGTGTGCGTGCATGCCCAAAATCCTGAGAGGGGACTGGAAGAGAAGGGACTGCAGCATGGCTATCTCCCCTGGGGGTGATTTCTCGCTTTCTGTCTCTGTCTCTCTGGTGAGCACACATGCCCTATAGCAAAACCTCTCAAAAAAAAAAAAAAAAAAAAAGAAAAGAAAAGGAAAAAGAAAGGAAAAAAAGAGAAAAAAGAAGAAAATCAAGCAGGGATTGCTTTCTTTTTAAAAGCAGTCCCTGGTGGTTTGTAGCCATGGCATAATCCCTTCTCCCTAAATTTAAGCTATTTCTCCCTATCTCTTCCATATTAATGGCCATAAACTGTGGCAGGGAAGGCAGTCCTTGATGCGTTTCCTTACATCACATAAAATACTCAGTATGTGATATTCTTTTTTTTTTTTTTTTTTTTGAGCAGGTAGCTGGCGGCGATATTCTCCATATGTGGCTGTACAAGTATATCTTCGGGAACCAGTAGGTGGCATGGACGTTAAGGTGACTGGATCCCACATGGCCAGTTGTATGGTTTGAGTCCTGGACTTGGTGACGGACTTGAAAATCACACTGGACCTGTGTGCATGCATGCTCAAAATCCCAAGAGAAGAGTGGAGGATAAGGGATTGCAGTGTGGCCATCCCTCCTGGGGGACTGATTTCTCACTTTCTCACTCACTCTCCAGTGGGCACATGTACCCTATAGCAAAACACTAAAAAAAAAGCAATAGACGTATATTCTGACCCACATGCTCCTTTCTAGAGTGACATTGGCATTCTTCAGTGGTGAGGTGGAGTCCATGGTTAGTCCACTTGAATCAGGGGGACCTTTGTAAGTGCCTCTACTAAGAGAACGGAAGGCCCGCTGTGTGACTTTGTGGCTTCTCAGGATAAGCATCACAAACAGTGCTGCTTCAGGCCCTCTTCCTATTGCAGGAGTTGTCCCGAGACTCTAGCCAGCAGCTCTGAAGGGAACTCTGGTCACATGGAGAGTATGACCGGGTGATCAGGCTGATGGCCCAAGCCAGACTGTCAGTATATCCCGGCAGCCAGCCGGGCAGCCAGCCACCCGGGAGAGTGAACGAGCCCTGAGGCAACAGCAGACTTCAACCTCCATGCCTTCTTCCCGCTGAGACCGCAGGTATCCTGGAACTGAGATTAGTTATGTTCCACCTGAATTCCTGACCACAGTAATTGTAAGAGATAAAAAATGATTACTGTTGTTTAAGTCACTAAATTCAAATGAGTTTTTAGACAGAGACCCAGAACACACACACACACACACACACACACACACACACACAGAAAGCAAACTGTCATGACACAAGATTTAACTCCCACTGTGAATAATGATCACTCTAATACTGTTCTCTATATTGTATATATTATTGTATATCTATTGTATTTTAATTTATTGTTATTATTTTATATATGTAATCTATTTAATACTGAGATTTCATGATACAATTTTGGGTTACAACCTGCAGCTTAAGAGACATGGTTGTGTGGGACCAGCAGCTGGCATAATGGTTACATTGTTGGACTCCCATGTAGTGAACCATAGTTCAAGTCCTGGACCCAGCAGCTTAAAACTCACTTTGGATTCATGTGTGCGTGTGTGTCCAAAATCCCAACGGGAGACTGGAGGAGACTGGACTGCGGAGTGGCCATCCCCTCTGGGGGTGTGATTTCTTGCTTTCTGTCTCTCTCTGTCTCTCTGTCTCTCTCTGTCCCTCTAGTAAGTGCACATACCCTATAGCAAAAATCTCTCTTAAAAAAAATAAAAAGAAATACTGTCTCAATGAAAAAAAGAGATAAGTTTCAAGGAAAATTATAAATTAAGCAGTTTCATAAAATTGGAAAACTGAACGTTGTTGCTATACTGCTTTTTTCTTAGAAGAAAAACATATGTATACTAAAACCATGATCAAAATATTTTCCCCAGAATATCAGAGTAGCCAGCTCTAGATTTGTGAACATCTGAAATGTAAAAACAAGCTTGGGCAAACTGGCATTGACCTTCAGATTGTACTATCCAGCTTTGAATAAATGTATTTTAACCTTGAAATAACTGCCTTTTCTAAATCATTTTGAAGTGCAAATATGGTGCAAAATGATGAATGACTTATAAGGACTGTAAAAAAGCCTAAGACCTTTGCACTCTTTGACTTTTGTTATTAGTCAGGAAAATCATACCCAAAACATCATGCAATAGAGTCTGAAAATATTTTTTTATTTTAACTTTAGGGCTGTTTAGGCCATTTATATAAGTAAGGAAGTGAAAGTAATTGAATTTTTAATATAAGGCTTTATTATACTATTGAATAAAATGACTTGAAAAAACAGAAGTGAGAATTAAAAGAAAGAAAGTTCTTTCTGTTTTGAAAAGTGTTTGAAAGTTTTAAAATGTTGGGAAAAAATTTACTTAAGTCACGGGAGGTCTTCTTATTTTGCTTTGAAAAAGTGTTATTCCAGTATTCCTCCTGTCTTTAAATTGGTGGAGTTTGGCCAAAATGAAGGCCAGAGCCAATGGACAGTAACCGTGTTCTCTGCTGGGCGCTGTGGAAAGGGGAGAGGTATTTGCATTGCAAATGAATGACTAATAATCTCATTTCCGGCCAGTGTCCTGTTTTCATTTCAATGTTTTTCTTTAGGTCTTATAGATTTCTAAACATTTTTAATAAACTAAAGTCTTATCTTCAAGATGGTAATCATATACTCTTCAAGCTATTTTTAGATGTGCTAACGAGGAGGCTTGAGATAAGTAAAACAGCCAGAATCATTTAAAATGAGATTTATTTGGCAATATCCACAGTGTTTGTGTAGGTTTTTCATTTCATTAGTTTGGAAAATATTTTTCCAATGCTAATCAGTTTGCTTTGAAGATATCCGTACTGTCTTCCTGCAGTAACATGCAAATATACTCCTATTCCTCCCAGCTTAGTGCCACAGTAGCTGACATTCTAGGCTTTGGTGTGAATAAAAAAGAAGTTATAAATAAGTAAGACCTTGGTGATAGAACCACCCAGCTGAATGCCACAGAAGACTTGATTCTTGTCATCTCGGGACTCAGGCCACCAGTGAAAGGTAGGCTATGGAGACCAGACCTTCCGGGAGCGTCTCCGGGAAAGAACTGCCCACGTGACAGGTTGTTTCCATACATGACGTAAGTCGAGGGAAAGGGTGAGCTTGTGTCACAGAAGCATGTAGGATTAACGGAATGCAAGGACAGGAACTGAGAGGCAGACGAGGCCTAACTGTCTTCTGGTCCTGAACACCAGGGACCATTTCCATGGTTCCTTGTTTTAAATTTCTGTTTACTTTTGTTTCTGTTTTGTTTTCTTTCTGTCTGTTCTTCTTTTTTCTCTCTGAATGCCAGATTCAGAGTAAACTTTTTATTTATTTAGTTAGTTATTTAGTTAGCTTTATTTATTTATTTTTGCTATAGTGCACATGCACTTGCCAGAAAGACTGAGAGAGAGACAGAAAGCGAGAAATCCCCTCCCAGGGGCCTGGCCACACAGTAATCCCTTCTCCTCCATTCTCCTCTCAGAAGTATGAGCATGCATACACATGCTATCCATGTGAGTTTTAAGTTGCTGGGTCTGGGACTCAAACTGCGGTCGGTTACATGGGAGTCCAGTGATATAGCCATTATGCCATCTGCTGGTTCCAGAGAAAATTGTTTTTACTTAGCATTTCCCTCATCTGTAACTTAGCTGTGCACATTATTTTGAATTTCTGTTCTTGAAACGAAAACAATTGAATCTCTTAGTTCAATATGGTGCAGAGGTAGTGGGAGGAATGGAGAGGGAGAGATTGAGTTTTCCACTGATTAGGAGCCAACCCTCCCATTCGTTAATGCTGCAAGACGCTTCTGGGGGGAAAGGGACCCCACACTACTAATGTAACTGGCTAGGTCACCTCTTCAGCACAAACCTCAATGTAGTGCACAAATAATACATGTGCACTACTTTATCATGGTCAAGGGTAATTTTAGGGTATTTTGCATTTTCTTATCTGAATCCCAACAAGACAGAAAATATCAGCCTCATGTTTTGTATGTGAAGAAATTAAAGTTTAACAAAATTAAATAACTTATCAATAGCTTCACAACAAACAGGTTATGAAGGGCCACAATTTTCTTTGTTTTTCCCCATCTTTACGTGAGAGTAAGTTTATATTTTTCCTAATTTATAATTTACATTTAATTGTTGTACATCTCTATGGCATACCATATTTTTTTTAATTTTTCTTTTCTATTCTTATTTTTTTGTTTTTGTTTTTAAGTTTTTGCCATAAGGTGCATGTGCTCACCAGAGAGAGGCAAGAGAGAGAAAGTGAGAAATCTTTTCCTCTGTTCTTCTCTTGAGATTTTGGACATGCGTGCCCACATGCCTGGCAGGGGTTTCAAGACACCAGGGGTAGGACTCAAACCATGGTGGGCCATACGGGAACCCAGCTTAACCATCCCTCTACCTGCTGTCTCACAGTATGGTTTGTCAAAGCATGTGTGCAACATGTGATAATCAAATCAAGGATCTTACCATACACCTTATTTTAAATAAAACATGTTACATTCTCAGATCTGTTAAATGCTTTATCCTGACCCATCCCACCCCTTTTCATTATTCTCTCTCTTGGATAAAGTCTTTGATAGCTATACTCGCCCTCTCTATTATGTCTTCAAATTTTCCATCTCTGCCATAGAGTACAGATGTCAGTATATATTAAATGAGAATATAAAATGTTTCCCTTTCATAGTCTGCCTTACTTCACTTAGTATTAAATTTTCTATATCCATCCCCTCTGAATTGAATGATAGTCATGGTGTTTTATTATGGCTGAATAGTATTCCATCATGTATATGTGCCACATTTTAACAATTTAGTCATCATGTTTTGGGTACTTAGGTTGATTCCATGTCTTAGCAACTGGTAATAATTCTGTAATAATCATGGATATGCAAGTGTCTTTCTAACTGAGTGTTTTCTTATCTTTTGGGTAGATACCAGAGTGGGATTACTGGGTTATATGGTAGTTCTATTTGGAGGTTTTTAAGGAACTTCCATATTGTTTTCTACAATGGCTGTAGTAATTTACATTTTCACCAATAGTGCAGGAAGTTTCCCTTTTGATCACAGCATTGCCAGCACTTTTCATCCTTCTTCTTTTTTAACATAGCCATTCTCACTAGGGTTAATTAATATCTCATTTTTATTTTCATTTCCTTTATGACAAGAGACATTGCCCATTTGACCATCTTTAAATTGGATTATTAATTTTTAGGGGGATGAACAGCTTGAGTTCTCTACATATTCTGGTTACCAATCCCTTACCTGAAGTATAGTTTGCAAAAGTTTTCTCTCATTCTATGGATTGTTCTTAAATCTAATTCTATTTTTACTAATTATATCTTTTTCCTTGCTATGCAGGTTTTTGGCTTGATGTAATAGCCCTTGTCTATTTTTGGAATTTGTGTTCCTTGAAGAGCTGTCTATTCAGCTCATTTGCCCATTTTTAACTAGGATTTTTGTTATTTTTGTTTTCCAGGTAAGAAGCTTGAGTTCTTTGTATATTCTGGTCATCGATCCCTTATCAGAAGCATAGCTTGCAAATATGCAAATATTTCCTCCCATTCTGAGGGCTGTCTCTTCAGTCTAGTTATCATTCACTTTGTTTTGTGGAAGTTTTTTGGCCTGATGTAATCCCACTTGTCTATTTTTAGGATTTTTGTCTATACTTCGGGGATCTTATTTAAGAAATCTTTGCCTACTCCAATTTCTTTAAATGTTTTCCCTGTGTTTTCTCTTATAGTTTGAGGCTTTACATTCTGATCCATTTTGAGTTGATTTTTTTAACTGTAAGAAATGGGAGTCCAGTTTCATTCTTCTACATGTTGATATTCAGTTCTTTTGGCACCATTATCCGAAAAGACATTCTTTCCTTCACTGGGTTGTCAAAACTCATTTAGCTGTATGTTTTGGACTTTATTTCTGGATTTTTTTATTCTGTTGCATTGGTATATGTGTCTGTTTTTTGTGCCAGTATTATGCTGTTTGGATGATCACAGCTTTATAATATATTTGGAGGTCAGGTAGTGAGATGCCTCCTACTTTATTCTTTTTGCACAGTATTGCCTTCGTGATATAAGATCTTTTATGATTCTAGACAAATGTCATGATTGTTTATTCTATTTCTATGAAGAATGCACCCTGTAATTTGATCAGAATCACACTGAATTTGAACAGTGCTAATGCTTAGAAGGAAAGTGAATAGGAACTTCAGTATGTTCTAGCATCCTTAGAGTGGGATTTTCCCCATCTGTTAGGTACTGTGGGCTGAAAGAAATTTTGATTCACAATCATCACAAAGTGGGCAAACATTTAAGAAATCACATGGGGGGGCAGCAGGTAGCATGGTGTTTAAGACATTAAACTCCCACTTGGTCAACTGCATGATTTGAGTCCTGGTCTCAGCGACTTAAAAATCACTCCAGGCATGTGTGCGTGCATGCCCATAGTCCTAAGAGGACACAGGAGGAGATGGACTGTGGTGAGGCCATTACCCCTGGGTGGCGATTTTTTACTTTCTCTCTTTGGCAAGTGCACATGCCCTATGGCAAAAACCCAAAATCACCAAACAAACAAAATAAGAAATCATACAGGGTACTAGGACACTGTGGCGTAGGATGGCAGCAATTAAAAAGCAAACACCACCTTTACCTTGCATTAGAAAAGGGTTTGTGTCTGCTTTATACTGAATTAAGCAGGTTCATGGATAATTCTAGAGGCCAGCCACTTTCAACTGAGCATTATAGCATTTATGTTAATATGTAAGCCAAATATTTTGAAAACTGAAAGATTTCTATTTTATTTACTTTTTACTCTGAGTTTGCAAAACAGTTTACATAGAAGACATTTATTTTCTTTATTCCTGAGTGGTTTTGTTACTGTGTTTTGTAGCAGTCAGACACCACAGATTTATTAGTTTAAAAATCTCCACTCTAAAGTACGATTTTTTGTTTAGTTTATATTATTCTTGATATATGATTGGCACTTAAATTCTTCTTATTACTTCTATAAATAACTTGATAAAACAAATCTAATATTTAATTACTTTCAGTATTTTTTTCCTCTAATACAATGACTAATTAATGAACTTTATATTGCTCACACATCTTTACCCAATATGTAGCTATTCTAATTTACATTATTTGCATTATTTTTTACACATTTAGATATGAAAATATGCTAATTATTTTATTATTTATTTATTTTCAAAAGGAGTGTTCTTTTTCCATATTTTGTACTCCTCATTGATTCTTTCTTCTTCTTCTTCTTTTTTTTTTTTTTGGAGAGGTTTTCGCTATAGGGCACGTGCGCTCGCCAGACAGACAGAGAGAGACAGAGAGACAGAGAGACAGAAAGCGAGAAATCACCTCCCAGGGGGAATGGCCACGCCACAATCCCTTCTCCTCCATTCTCCTCTCGGGATCTTGGGCACGCACGCACATGCACCTGGCGTGAGTTTAAGCCACCGGGTCCGGGACGCGAACCACGGTCAACTACGTGGGAGTCCAGCGACATAGCCATTACGCTAACTGCTGGTCCCAGTATGCTAATTATTTTATGTTTGCTTTACCTAGTCTCAATTGATCCAGACCTAGTAAATGAAGAAAACAGGATATTTTGTTCTTCATTCTACCTTAGTACTCTGAAGACGTCTTGGTTAGGACTTGTCGAATGTTGCATGTATAGTATTCACATCCTTTTTATCCCTGTGTTATCAGACAAGGGTGGGGTCCGTTGTCTGATGTGCGTGAACCAATCTCTATGCCACCAGACATTGAACCAAGAGAGAGTTTTACTGTCTGGCCAGCCAGCAAGGAGACAGGAGTGCCACTGCGCAAATGTTAAGCTCAAATCCCAAATCAGCTTCTTAAAATGTCAAAAGACTGAGTCTTTTATAGAGGAGTCATTTCTGCCCAAATTCTCAACTACTTTCTTTTACACAAGGAAGCGCTGAACTTGCCCAGCCCTGATGGGTTAATTCAAACCACAGCCTCATTGGCCTGTTAAACTTCTGCGCAAAGGGTGTGACTGCCTTTCTGAGGCTCATTCAGCTGCAGGAAGGGCTTTCACTCCCTCCCTATGGCTAGAGTTGGTGTTAGATCACTGGATTTTTCAGCACAAGATTCCTGCAAGCAAACATACAGAACAACAGTTAGCACTAGGTTTTTCTTTTTCTTTCTTTTTTTTTTTTTTTTTTTTTTGGAGAGGTTTTTGCTATAGGGCGCGTGCGCTCGCCAGACAGACAGAGAGAGACAGAGAGACAGAAACCAAGAAATCACCCCCCAGGGGGGATGGCCACGCTGCAATCCCATCTCCTCCATTCTCCTTTCGGGATCTTGGTCACACACGCACATGCACCCGGCATGAGTTTTAAACCACCAGGTCTAAGACGCAAACCACGGTCGACTACGTGGGAGTCCAGCGACATAGCCATTACGCTAACTGCTGGTTCCAGCACTAAGTTTTTCTTATTTGGAATAGTTACGGCTAGTTACCACTTAACTCTCATATTTGTTTTAACATTTTTCCTAAGATCAAATACTTTAATTACAACAGGCAAAACATTTTGGTTTTATTTTATTTTATGTATCTTGTTTGGTCAAATTTGGTAAGTTCTAATGTGAACAATTTTCTCTGAGTCTTTTAATGTCAATTTTTTTGTTGTGTTAAATACCCTCTTTGTTCCCCTGAAAATGTGCTAGGGCTTGCTCTACAGTGTTATACATTGCGAGGGAATTGAAATAAGTCTTAGGGCAGCCTGTTTTGTTTTCCCTGTTTAACTGTTTTGAAACTCAGCAAACTATCTTGTATAGATCCTTCTGGATCGATATTTTGTCAAACTATACCTTTCAATTTATGTACTAAAGTCCAATTTTGTTTCATTTTCTTTTTTTATGTGATATTTTTAAAAACATTTTTCTGGGGCCACCAGGTGGCATGGAAGTTAAGGCACTGGACTCCCACATGGCTGACCTCGGTTCGAGTCCTGGACCTGGCGACTTTCTTTCTCACTTTCCTTCTTTCTCTGTCTCTCTCTGATGACCATACCAAGTTAAAAAATAATACTAATAATAAATAAAATAAAATAAATAATTCTTTAAAAAAGCATTTTTCTCTCGTAAGAAATGTAAACTATCTGAGACACCACCTGTGCTTAGCTTCTATTTATTCTGTCTGCGTTGGTTTTGATTTCAGCCTTATCTCTCTACCGACTTTATTTTTTTCTTCAAAGTATTTCTCGAGCTTTAAGAGCCCCTGTTTCAGCTCTTGATATTGGCTTGCCTTTTCTGGAGTTTATTTATGCCCTTTGTCCTCATCCGCTTTCTGCAGTTAAATTATTATGTATTTCTTTCTTTGTTCATTGAATGGACATCCCAGCTATTGGGTCACAGTTTCTATCTGTTTAATTGAAATATCTTTTGTATTCATATTCTTTAATGTCCTGTTTTTCTTTCTTTGACTCCTATCACAACTAATAAATAATTTTTATTGCTCACACCTGAAGTGTTTTCAGCTATATGCTTATTTTTAAAACTGATAATGATATGTTATTCTTACCTGTGGCCTATCACTTGCATTGTAGTTCTCTCTCTCTTCTTTGTGTATAGTTCTACGAGTTCTGACAAGTACACAATGTCATGTATCTTCTACAATTTCCTACAGAACAGTTTCACTGCTCTAAAACCCCCCGTGCCCTGGTATTCATCTCTCACCCCCATCCCCTGGCCACCGGCGATTCTCCTACTGTCTTCACAGAATGCCTTTTCCAGAATGCCAGGTAGGAGAGTTATACGGTAGACAGTCTTCTCTAAATGGCTTATTTCTCTTAGCAAATGGCCATTTAAGGGTCCTCCATGTCTTTTCTTTTTCTTTTTTCTTTTTCTTTTTTTTTTTTTTTTTTGGAGAGGTTTTCGCTATAGGGCGCGTGCGCTTGCCAGACAGACAGAGACATAGAGACAGAAAGCGAGAAATCACCCCCCAGGGGGGATGGCCACACCGCAATCCCTTCTCCTCCATTCTCCTCTCGGGATCTTGGGCACGCACGCACACGCGCCCGGCATGAGTTTTAAGCCACCGGGTCCAGGACGTGAACCACGGTCGACTACGTGGGAGTCCAGCGACATAGCCATTACGCTAACTGCTGGTTCCCCTCTCCATGTCTTTTCATGACCAATAGCTCATTTCTTTTCTCAGCAGCTCATTTTCTATTCAATGGACTAATTGAACATTATTCATTGTATGAGTCTATGTGAGTTCAAGAATCTGAGGCCTACCTAACCTATTTTCCCATATTTACCTGCTTTTGAAAATGTTCACACTGCTTTTTCACTTATCTGCTAAAGAACAACTTGGTAGTTTTCAGTGTTCTCAACTGTAAATAAAGTTGCTATAATATTAATATATGACGATAAGATATCCATTTGTAAGTGTTCAATTAATTTGTATAACTAGGAGTGTGTAAGTGTTCAGTTAATACGAGTGCTCAATTAATGGGTAGAAGTGTTAAATTAATTTGGTTATGGGTTAATTAATTTGTATAAATGCCTAGGAGTATGATTGCTGAATTATATGGAAAGACTGTGGTTAGCTTAGTATGCAAACGCCACACTGGCCACCTGGACTGGATTGGCAACATGACACTCCGTGCCCCGGCCACGTGGGAGGGCGGGATGCATGCCAAGGTCTCTGTGCAGCCAGGTGTGCACACGGCTGCCGGAGATGCTGACCAAGGCTGCAGCGAGGAGGGTGGCTTTAAGACTAGTGGGGATACCTGTCTCCTTTCTCTATTTTCCTTTTCATAAAAAAATAAACAAACTTAAAACAAAATATCAAACTGTCTTCCAAAATGGCTATGTACTAATTTTTGCATTTTCTAATGTTTTGGTTGGGGGTTATATTTATTTTACAGACTTTGGAAAGATTATTTAAAAGAAGGGCTCTGCACACGGGGAAAGAAGAAATAGAATCCAAACACGGGCAAGGCTGGAGGAAACCACCTGCTCCTTTCTGTGAGCTGCTACGGCTGGCAGCTTTCCTTCAGGGTGTCCTGGCATGTGAGGCCTCCCGTAATTTCATAAACTGGGGAAAACACAATGCTCAATAGCAGAAAAAGGATGACAATGAAGAAGGAAAAAACCCAAACAGAAAAAAAATGCAACAGAAACTATGAAAGACATGTATAAGCAACCACTAAAATTAAAAAGACTGCTACATGAATGGCAAGCTCAACAACTTAAGAAATGCCAAAAAAAATGAAACCAAAGAGCATTGATATGTTCATGAGATCTTGTCCTCGCATGTCAAATTGTTGGTGATGAAAACAAAAGCAATTAGGAAACCAGCAGTTGGCGTAATGGCTATGTCTCTGGACTCCCATATAGTAGACCATGGTTTGAGTCCCGGACCCGGTGGCTTAAACTCACGCCGGGCGCGTGTGCGTTCGTGCCCAAGATCCCGACAGGAGAATGGAGGAGAAGGGATTGCGGCGTGACCGTCCACCCTGGAGGATGATTTCTCGCTTCCTGTCTCTCTGGCTCTCTCTCTGGCAAGCGCACGAGCTCTATGGCAAGAACCTCTCAAAAATAAAAACAAAAGCAATTAGAAAATCCAGCACGCTGATATTTACAAGTATCACGAAGCTGGAAAACAAAACAAAACCGCAGCCGCTGGAAGGTCACAGCAGTGTGCTGTGAGTCAGCATCATGCGTGCGAGCCAGCATCATGCGTGCGAGCCAGCATCATGTGTGCGAGCCAGCATCATGTATGTGAGCCAGCATCATGTATGCGAGTCAGCATCATGTATGCGAGTCAGCATCATGTATGTGAGTCAGCATCATGTATGTGAGCCAGCATCATGTATGCGAGCCCGGGACACAGACAGGACTCAGCCACGGCCACTGCGGACCACACTTGGCTCTCCAGCGCGCGCTTCGTCCGCAGCCACGTCCCCCACACCCGAGGGCTGCGAGAAAGTCGCTCCGTCGAAATTGACGAAGACAGAAACCAAAGAGGAGACTCCATCGTCTCCCAGAGAGACTGCCGGCCAGGAGACGCGAGCAGGCCGGCGGCAAAGTGCATGCGCCGCCCTTAAGCACTGCACACGTCTCATGAGCACCGCTCCTTGGACGTCTTGCGCTGCTCAGCGTTGTACGGTGCAACGAGGTGGGATCGGGTTTTAAGCCTGTGGCACCCCTTTCACAGCAGAGTGGACTCCTGACCACGAGGCACACCTGTCCCTCCCGCGTGACGCCGGGCTGGCAGAGGAAAAGAACTTGCACGTTGGTAAGGGACAGGGCTGGTGGAGTATGGGCAGACCTGGACTGAAAACCGCCTGGCCGAGGTGGCCTGCAGGCTGTAAATGCAGACTAATCAGAATGCCATTTCTTTTTTTGCTTTTGGTTCTAATGATTTTTAATTATTGAACGCATAATTTGAAATATGCAGATCAAGTTTGGAGGCATGAGAAACAATGCCAATGCACACACAGATGCAATATATACCTGATGGCAGGAACAGGACACGCTTAGCACTGGTCATAAAACTCTGTAGACGTTTTGGGGGAGATGAGAGAGCAAGGAGAATCTCCAACCGGCTGGTAACATACCCTGACCCTCCACAGCCTTCTAACCACCGGGACCACCGGGCGCCCTGCACTTGAGAGTTCAGGTCAACCTGGGATTTGAACTCGCATGGCTCCAATGGCCAAAGCAGAGCCCCTTGGCTTGTAGGCAGCGTGCCACTGAGCACCACTGTGCCCCAACATCCTCCAGACCAATTTTCTCACCTCCAGGTCTCGAGATCTCATTGTCTCAATGAGTTCGGCCAAGCTACAGCTGTTTAAACCTCGGCCTCCTCTGTCCGGCCGCTGACTCTTTACGCTGTGTGTTTAAATTAGTGTTGGGCTGACATGGAATAGTCGGACACGTTTACGGGGCACTCCACCTTCTCAGTCCTTGAATACAGTGTGTGATGAGGGACTCGCGCAGTGAACACCCCACCGTCCGGAACGTCCGGGACCGCGTGGTGTGCACAGGCTGGCTTCTCTCTTCTAGCGCCTTTGCAATACACATTGTCACCCACATTCCTTATTTTACTGTGCTGAGCACTCTAGAATTCATTCTACTTAAATACTTAGAATATTATATCTTTTTAAAAAAAATTTGCTACAGGGAGTATGGAGTTGCTGGGGTGGTGAGGTGGGGGAGGGCCGGAGGAGAGAGAGTGAGAAACCACCCCACAGGAATGGTCACACTGCAGTCCCTTTGCCTCCATCCTCCCTTGTTTCAAGATTTTAGTCACTCACATGTGTGTGCTTCAGAACACACACACACACACACACACGAGAGAGACTTGTCTCTCAAGTCTCCTGGTCCAGGACTCCAACCACACAGTCAGCTTGTTGGACCACCCTCCTTAACCACCATGCCACCTGCTGGCCCACAAGTTTGTGTCTGTAACCAAATAGATTATCCATAGACCATCCCTAGTCTCCTGACCAGGCTGCCCCTCCATATTTATAAAGGTATATATACATAAATATCTTTTCTCTATGGTTTCCATAAAGAGCATTCATCATCATTTTACTATACTCAGTAACTGGATTCTTTATTTTAAAAATGATTTAGGGCCTGTTCTCTCTCCGGTTGTCGAGAAAGTCATGATGTTTCCCGACAACCCAGTACTTCTCAAAACCAAAGTCCATCAAAGCAAGGATTTTCATCTTCTCTTGAGTAATATTGACATGTTTCTGATTTTTGTTTCACTGATGAAATCCAGCCATTTACAAAAGTTCCTGGCAGATAGTATTTACTAAAAACAAACTGGTCAAATTCATTAAAGTTGTTATTTTCAAGTTAATTGAATAACAGGTTTGCCAAAGGAAGAAACTTCAAAAACTTCATAGAAAAGTGAAATTAAAACGTGTTTTTATTTTGGTGCCCCCCCAATTGAAATTTATGCATAATTTCTTCTTACTGAAATTTCCTTGAAGTCTTTGACCTCTCCTATACTACATGAAAATATCAAACTGGCTGTTAACTCCTGGTGCAGATGATGTGTGTGTGCGTAGGAACAAACACACTTGTCTCTACAGGCGCATAGACAACAGCTAGAAGGGAACATTTATAATATTGTTTCTTCTTCTAATCGTTAAATTTATGGGCAGCTTTTACTTTCTTATTTATTTAATTTCTTTAGAGAGATTTTTTGTTATATGTATACTTGCTAGAGAGACAGAGACAGACAGAAAGTGAGAAACCCCCTCCCAGGGAGATGGTCACTTCACAGTCCCTTCTCCTCCATTCCCCTCTTGGGATTTTGGGCACGCATGTTCATGTATCTGGAACGAGTTTTAAGCCTCCAGGTCCAGGACTCGAACTGCAGTCGACGACATGGGAGTCCAGTGACTTAACCATTACACCATCTGCTGGTCCCTCTTTTTATTTTTCACATTTTGTGTTATCTACAGTCAGTTTTAATTTAAGAGTTATAGGGGAAAAAGCAACAACACATCCTCTTGAGTAATACCGTGGAGTTATTTCCCATACATGTCTACAACGTCTTGAGGGTAGGCTCCACACATCAGCCCTCCCCCACCTCCCCTCTTCCCCTTATCTCCCTGACACTTGGTGGCTGGTCCAGCTAGTCTTCCTGAACATCTGTGGCCGTGACCTTGACCTCATGGACTAGCCCATGGTCAGGTCAGGGTCATGCCTGAGGGGCGTGCACCCCTCCCACACTGACATCACAAGGTTGGGGCCCTTAATCCGAATCATGCTCTGCCCATTCTGTTCATCGATACTTCTTGCTGCAACCTTCAAGCAGTGAATGTACAACCAGACCTCTCCTCATGACGAGCGTCGCGTTGACCCTCACTGGGCGTGTGAACGCTTCCTTCTGCACGAACATCACCCGAATCTGTGCTCAGTGACTGCCTGGACTGTCCCCTGCTCGGCTTCAGAGGAACACACCCCTCCGGGTGTGCGCTCTGGAATCAGTGCACCCTACAGGGAAGTCCTCTGGGATTCAGGGCTCCCCAGAATACGTCTCCGCTCTAGTGTTCACAGAATCTGAGGCTCTGATGTGTACCCGTGACTATCAGGAATCACCGAGGGGCAGTGCGAGGAAACGTAGACCACTTCCTCCCAAACCTGACAGGTCTCCTTATCAACCCCCAGCCCTTCACCGTCCTGTCTCGGATACCGCGGGCGAGGCAGGGTACTTCCAGACAGTGTCTTTGCGTTGCATGGGGCTGGGATTCTCTTTTCTCATTTACTAGTTGTTTTCACAAGCTATTTTTCATTGCTCCTTTCCCTAGAGACTACATATGGCACAGTCACGAACTGACGATGAAAAAAACCTGATGATTTGATCATGGTGACACTAAGGACTAAAGACAGGTGATCTTAGCTAGGACTGTGAAGTGCAGGTGCATAAATGGTAATAATGCACATGGGCCCTGGGACGCAGAGACGCCAGGCAAGGCTGGGCGGGGGGTGGGGGGTCCCGTTGGCCACTCCAACATTGCTGTATGGTCAAAGTCACTTCCCAGGAAGCCTGGAGATGGAAAGAAAGCACAGAATCTCCATGCTCATGCTGAATGGTGCACCGGGGAGTCTGATCGGGCATTAGAGTACACTCAGTCGTGTGTTCTAGACTTGACTTGATGTTCAGTTTTTCCTTTTGTTTTAGCTACTAGCTAGCAAGCTATCCTACTCGCTTCGTATGCAAAGATTGTGTTAGATTCCTTTTCCAAACACATTGTTTAAAGTTTCGCTTACTTTACATGGAGAAAATATACAGTAGTTTATTTATTTATTTTTTGGTATCAAATTATGCAGCCATCGTAAAGTGAGAGGGTACAATCACCCGTAGTGCACTGCAGTGAAGTCAACCCCAGTCCCGCGGAGCAGCCCATCATTCAGGGCTCATTTCTATCCCTCACACTCCTGCTCCTACTGCGTTTAAACGTCATTTGTACAGTAGGCTCTTCTCTTTTGTCTAAAACTTGGACTCTATTAAGCATTTAATAGAAGTTCTTTCAGATAAAACGGAAAGGAATTAGACCTTTATTGAGGTCAAACCAAACTGGACAGGAATCACATATAAATTCATCTCTGCTTATGTTTTCCACACAATACCTGCATTTAAAATTTAGTGAGCTCAAATGATAACTTTCCAGATGTCTGTAATTGAATTAACTCCTCCTCACTCTCAGCTTCTGTATCTTTTTGTCTGCAACTCCTTAGTAACAGCGCCCCTTTGTCGCTCTGTGAAGACAGGGATGGCCCGTGGGTTGGGCTTTTATACAAATCGCTGTGCTGGTTTGTTTGCACCGGAGAGATCTCCCTTTTCTCATCGAATTCTAGTATTTACACTCTGGGAGTGGTGCTAAATCATACTTACCTACGTCACCCTAAACCTCAGAGGAGCTGGATGCGTTGTCCCCAATCACACTTTAATACATGGCAGGGCAAGCACTCGAGCCCGGCCTCTCGACACCCCACATCCTCCTCCCCGAGTCTCCAATGCTCTTGCCAGGTTTATCAACTAGATCGTGAGACACTTTTGAGCCCCTCAAACTCAGCAGTACTGACATCTTGCTGAACACTACATTTTCTTAGCAAGTCCTGTATTCTAATATAACATTGACTCTTTTAATATGTGTATTCATGATACAGAAGTTTAGAGGATATTCCACTTTTGTAATTAAAAAAAAATTATGTTGATCTGCAAAGTGATTTCATAGAAGTAGAAAGTCATTCCACTGTTAGTGTTAATCCGTGTGGCAAAGAATGAACAAATTAAATAAATAATAACATCACCAACATGTAAATTAAAACCACTCCCAATTACTTAAAGCATGAAACTGATCCATAGCAAATGACATTGCTTTTTGGTCTATGGTCTATTTCCAAAAAATAAATAGCAATATTGATTGGTGGAAAATCAACCAAAACAAATCAAGGAGATTTTTATTTAATATTTTCTATTGACATATATAAAATAAAAATTAAAACTTCAAAACACGTTCTGAAAAAAGTTACTTATTGAAACAAAGGACTTTGAGGTCAATCAATATACTAGAAGTTCACTTCCCGGCCAGCAGGTGGCGAAGAGGTTACGGTGATGGGTCTCACATGGCAGGCAGCACAGCTCCAGCCCTGGACCAGTGACCTGAAGTCACACCAGGGAGGCTAGCAGGTGGGTGGTTAAGGCTCTGGCCTCCCACGTGACCAGACACGGTTGGAGTCCCGAACCTGGTGATTTACTTTCTTGCTTTCCTGCTCTCTCTCTGTCTTTCTCTGGTGAGCACACATTCCCTTTAGCAAATTGAAAAATAATAAAAATAGCAGTAAATAAAATCAAATAAATAATTCTAAAAGAAAAATGGGAAATCATATAGGGCACATGTACATGCCCAAAATCTCAAGAGGAAACTAGAGGAGAGGGGATTGCAGTGTAGCCATCCCCCATTAGGGGAAAGGCTGTGATTTCTTACTTTCCCTCTCTGTGGACCCTATATGGACCCTATAACAAAAACTAAAAATAAATAAATAAATATAAAAACCAATAAAAAATATATAAATAAAAGGTCATTCCTGTAAGTAACACTATGAGAAGATTCATAGTGTAATGCTTGCATCTTTTTGTTAAAATCATGAAAATATCCTTTCTTTACCACACTTATATGAAAAAATGATTTTGATGGTCAAAATAAAACTTTAGATCATTGCAGTTTCTTTCTCCTTAACTCTGTTGAAAACTATTTTTAAAGATAGATGCATTTTACCTAACTTTTTTATCAGAAAAACTCACGGGACAGTCGTTCTGTTTCTAATTCTACTAATATATTCTCTTGCAAATTAAGAAACACAACTTCTAATTTCCAGATTCTCATTTAGAATTGCTCATTGGGAACCAGCAGTTAGCGTAATGGCTATGTCGCTGGACTCCCACGTAGTCGACCACGGTTCGCGTCCCGGACCCGGTGGCTTAAAACTCACTACGGGCGCGTGTGCGTGCGTGCCCAAGATCCCGAGAGGAGAATGGAGGAGAAGGAATTGCGGCATGGCCATACCCCCTGGGGGGTGATTTCTCGCTTTCTGTCTCTCTGTCTGTCTCTTTCTCTGTCTGGCGAGTGCGCGCGCCTATAGCGAAAACCTCTCCAAAGGAAAAAAAAAAAAAAAAGAATTCCTCATTGATGCTGTGTATTTTATATGGGCACCCACCATTGATAAAAGAAGAAATGAGCCTCAAATCAGCAGTTTAAATGTAAGCTATCCCTGCTTCAGCCTCACTGTAAACTTGTGAATAAAAGTGAAACCAGCTCCAGTTGATACCAATTTAATAACCTCACGACAATAAAGGAAAAAATGGGCATGGATTTGATTTGGACTGAGATCAATTTGAAAGTAAAGTTTTTCCTCTCTACTTAGCTTTGTAGTTACCCTCAGGGCGGTAATCTATTGAAAGGGACAAGAGATGATCTTTCAGGGGCAACGTGTCATAAATCTTTTGATAAAGTATTTGTAATCCTCAAAAACAGACGGCTATTTTATAAAGACTGTCAGCTGGGAAGGTTTGCTGACAGAACCATGAAACAACGGAAACTGGGTCTGCACTGCTCAATCACAGGACTGCGTCCATCCGCCAATCACAGCTGGCCGACTTCGACAGCTGGGCCTTGCGAGACCTCGCTTTCACCCTCCGCTCTGTTCCTCACAGTAAAGCCCGCACCCAGCACACGAGGCTCTCGCGGGGCTCCTGCTCCGTCCGGAGCGTAATGATAGATTAACGTGAAGAGAGGGGAGACGAAGGACGTCAAGTCATCCTGCAAACACGGGAAATGGAAATGTCATAGGGAACTGCGGCAGAGGCGCCTCCCAGGAATTTGGTACGGTAGGGAAAGGAGCACCTGTGTCAATAGCAATAAAGCGATAAGAATGTTCATTTCTCCTGCTGGCCTTCTGTGTGGCAAGTGACATTCTATTTCCTAACTGATTCTTGGGCCTAGCTTTTATTTTTTCAATCGTTGTTGTATTTGGATAATATTTTTGGAGGCTCCAGACCTACATTACTAAAATTCATACTTGTGGGGCCAGCAGGTGGTGTGGTGGTTAAGGGTGCTGGACTCCCACGTGGCTGACCTGTGGTTCAAGTCCTGGACCTGGAAGCTTGCTTTCTCACTCTCTCTCTCTCTCTCTTTCCCCCCTCCTCTGTGGTCAAATCTAAATAAATAAATAAATAAAGTTAAATAAAATAATTTTTAAAAAAAGTCCAAGAATTAATATTTATAAAAAATTTAAAAAGTAAAACTCATACTTATGTTCTTATAGTTTTAGTACAACATTATTACAGTATTTATTATTTGTCACTTTTTATAATTGGGAAGATGAAAAAGGCATCATTTCTTCAAAAGTATATTTTAAGTAATATACAATAAGTTTGCATGTTTATTGGGGCACAATATAATTTTCCACACAAGATTACAATTTGCAATGACTAAATTAGGGTAATGAGCATACCCATCATCTTAACCAATTGGCACTATTTGTGTTGGGAACATTTAAAATCTTCCCTTTTAGTTACTTTGAGATGCACGGCAAGTTTTCGCCATCGCTATTGTCCCTGCTGTATTTCAGAACAGTACGAGTGGTTCCTCCCGCCTGCCTGCCAGTGTTTCCACTAGTCAGCACTCCTCTGTTCCCCTCTCCTTTCCAGTCCTGCAGTCACCCTCCATTCAGCGCTCTTACTACTGCGAATCTATGCACGAGAAAGGAAACCAGGAGGTCACAACATATCTGCACCCCAGCGCACACCTCAGGGCTAGTCCCAACAGCCCGGTGTGCGATCTGCTCGGGGGCCCCTTAGCAGGTGAGTGAGTAACAAAATGGTGTCTGTTCAGAGTGGAATGCGGTACCCGAAGGTGGAAACAACTGTGTGAAATGTCTTCCCCTGTCAGAGACCTTCTGGTTTCCAGACCAGCACGCACGCAGCATTTACGCATTCGTCCTACGGTATCTACACAAGGAAAACTATGTAGATGCGATGAAGATGGAAGACGTAAGGTGAAAAGAACTAGTTTCTCTTTTTCTTTCTTTCTCTTTTTCTTTCTTCTTTCTTTCTCTTTCTCTCGTTTTGCTACAGATTTTTGCTATAGGGTGCATGTGCTCACCAGAGAAAAACAGAGAAGAGTGAGAAATCTTCCCTGAGTGGATGGCCGTGCTGCAGTCCCCTTTTCTCCATTCTCCTGGGATTTGGGGCACACGTGCACATGTGCCTGGTTTATTTTGCAAAGCCTTAGACTCAAACCACTGAGTCAACTATGTGCGATCAGTGCCTTAGCCACCATGCCACTTGCTGACCCCAGATATTATGTCTAGAAGTAAAAATGTTACTGAAAATTGTTTAAGTCTTTTTGCAACAGTTTAAAGTATAAATCTTAATGTCTTCCATAAATTTTGGGAAATTGAATTAAAAACATTTTGATCTGTCACAGTGCTTTACAAATAATTATTCAAAATGTTTAATTAATAATTAACTAATGAGTACATAACCAAGATGCCTAAATTATTTATTATCTATTGAGATTACGAATTATATATGAGGAGTTCTTCAAAAATTTATGGATAGTACGTATTGTGAAAAACAAACTAGAATGGATTTAAAAATAACTTCGTACCAAAATGAACGTTTACTTGAATTCTATTTTCCATAAACTTTTCAAAGTTCTTTCATATAAAGAACCTTTTAATAAAGTAATCTTCCTGTTCAGTGTAGCTCGTGCTTAACACTGATCCCATCCTGAAGCTGAAGATAACTTTCAGGAAGTGTAAATTTAGAATCTATCATGAACCAGCATCATACACATATGGAAAAAATAATAAAATAATAGGACCAGCAGGTAGCGTGGTGGTTAAAGCGCTGGACACTCCCACATGGCCGACCAGGGTTCGAGTCCTGAATCTGGTGGCTTGCTTTCTCACTTCCTTTCTCTCTCACGCTCACCCTCTGTCTCTCTTTGGTCAAATTAAGAAATAAATGAATAAATAAATAATTATTAAAAAATATTAATGTAAGCTTTCTTCCATCCTCGAGGGGCTTATACACTAATGAAGTCGGCATAAATATAAAGCGGTAAGAATACAGAAATGTGGTAAGGGCCTCGATTCCATCCAGAGATCACAATTGCTATCTCTATAAAGTGTCTTGGGAGTCTAGATTTACGACTTGAGTTCTTTCCTTCATGTTATATTTGTATGTACTGTCACCTACCACATACCTTTATTCAAATTTACCAAACATATGTCAAGAAAGCTTGGGCAAAGCCCTTGTCATTATCACTCTAAGTGTCATATATCGTATGCTTCCCGTCTCTATTAACCGTACAGTGACCCGCCCAGTTGCCCAAGTTTTCATCCCTGCCCTACAATTAATCCCCGAGACTCACCTGAATTTCCTCTATTCCCTTTCTTGAATCCACTAACTTCTGTCCATCGCCATCACTGCTGTAGGTGAGGCCATGCCCATCTCTCACCAGGATTACAACTAGAGTCTTCTTAACTTTGTCTGGCTTCATTTTCTTTCATTTTTTTCTCTTTTTTTGGAGAGGTTTTTGCTATAGAGCATGTGCGCTCGCCAGACAGACAGAGAGAGACAGAGAGACAGAAAGTGAGAAATAAACCCCCAGCGGGGATGGCCACACCGCAATCCCTTCTCCTCCATTCTCTTCCTAGGATTTTGGGCATGCATGCACATGTGCCTGGCATGAGTTTAAACCACTGGGTATGGCACTCAAACCAAGGTCGACTACATGGGGGTCCAGCGACATAGCCATTAAGCCAACTGCTGGTCCCTCTTGCTTCATTTTCTACAGGACAATTCAGAGAATGAGTAAAATCATTTAGCAGTAAGGATGAACTTCTGAGGCCACCAGGTGGTGTGGAGGTTAAAGGGGTGCAATTCCACATGCCTGTCTATGCAGTTTGAATCTCAGACCACTTGAAAATCACACCAGGTATGTGTGCTTGTGTTTCCAAAATCCTGAGAAGAGAATGGAGGAGAAAAGAGCACTCCATGGCCTTCTCCCCTGGGAGGCGTGATTTCTCACATTCCCTCTCTCTGTCTCTCTCTGTCTCTGGAGAGTGCATGCTCCCTATAGTAAACCAAAACACAAAACCAAAAAAGGAATCAATTTCCCTCTCAGAGAACCGCAATAGGATAAATATGAATACTGTTTGGAGTGGTTGTCAAGATGTGCAAATAACTCAAAAAAACTAGATTAGGATTAGTTACAAAGGTACTAAGCACTTGATTATTTCATTGTGAAAACAAGCCGACTTCGAACACCACTGAGGAAGAGCACAGGGTCAGCCTGCAGCCGGAGGTGAAGGCAGCTGCGTCCTGCGTGGCTGCCTCTGCTTTGGGGTCTTGGGCCAGACCTTACAAATCATAAGGGCACGCACGTGAGTACCGCCCAAGACCCCAAGGAGAGGACAGAGAAAGAGGATTGCAGTTGTGGCCATCCCCCAGGGGACGACTTCTTTCTCTCTCCTTCTCTTTCTGGTGAACACATGCACCCTACAGCAAAATGTAAATAAACAAAGAACACACACACACAAAAAGGAGAAGAAGAAGAAGAAGAAGAAGAAGAAGAAGAAGAAGAAGCAGCAGCAGCAGCAGCAGAGGCAGAAGAAGAAGAAAAGAAGCAAGTGCATTTTGGAGTTAAATTTGTCATTGATCTTGTTCTTAATCTCACCCAAACTGACCTTTTGTCACTCAACATTTATTTCATTTCTTTTTTTTTAGGATTATTTAATTTTATTTATTCATTTATTTTCATTTGACAAAAGAGAGACAGAGAGAGCAAGAGAAAGTGAAAAAGCAAGCCACCTTGTCCGGGACTCAAACCATGGTTGGCCATGTGAGAGTGTCCAGTGCCTTAACCACCACTCCACCTGCTGGTCTCCATTTGTTTCATTTCTAATGAGCATTTGTTTATTCCATCTGCAGTGTCTTAATTGGCTTGAGCTTTTGTATTTATTTATTTGTAGAAGGACTTACTATGTTTTAATTACTTTTGTTCACAATAGAGTCCTTGAGGGCATAAGGCAGAGAGAGAGAGGACCTCCGACCGCAGCGTCTGCTCGTGCCGCCATCCTGCTCCTCCTCCGGCCGCCAGCTCGCGGGTTCCGCATTCACGTGTGTGCCTGGCATGCTTCAGGACTGGGCTCTGCCAGGACCGCTCTGGCTTCTCTCCAGCCCCGCGGTGCTGCTGTGGCATGACGCTGGCCCCAACACGGATTCTTCGTCCAGCAAGACTGCAGCCCCTTAAGACCAGGAGCTACTTTGTCTTTGTTTGTTTGTTTCCTATTTCTTCCCCCAGAAGACCAGGAAAGGGCTGATCACCTTCCCCTGAAATCCCTAGATAACCCCTGCTGACTGAGTACTGCCAGAGAGAGTCAGCTTTTCTTTTTCCTTTTCATGTGCCCATTGTAATTTTAAATTAACTTGTCACTTAACATGTAATCATACAGTTCTTCCTGAGGCAGCAAGGCTAAATAGGAACATGCTATCGGCATGACAAATTCCCCAGCCCAGTACCCCCGCCGAGCTGCTGCTGACGGGCCTGCGTTTAGAAGCCCGGCGAGGCTGCTGAAGCGGCTCTCCCGAGCAGCCTGGCCATGTCTCTGGTCACGTGGAAGCAACTTTAGGTCATTTCGATATTCTGCCTTTGTGACTTTGGTTCATGAGAAACTTTGAGATTTTCCTAAAGCCCTCGTTTCTGAAAGCCCGTTACAGTTCATTAAGAACACTTTATGGGACCAGCAGTTAGCGTAATGGCTATGTCGCTGGACTCCCACATAGTCGACTGTGGTTTGCGTCCTGGACCCGGTGGCTTACAACTCACGCTGGGCACATGTGCGTGTGTGCCCAAGATCCCGAGAGGAGAATGGAGGAGAAGGGATTGCGGCGTGGCCATCCCCCCTGGGGGGTGATTTCTCACTTTCTGTCTCTCTGTCTTTCTGTTGAGCGCATGCGCCCTTATAGCGAAAACCTCTCAAAACAAAACAAAACCAAACAAACAAAAATAACGCTTTAGAGTAGATCTGATTATCTTTCCGTTCTTGTATCCATCTTCCTATAAAGAATAACTTCATACTAATCCGAGTGTTGGTCTCTTTTGAGGTTTCAAAGTTTAGGATTGTTGATCCTCAGAAGCTCTCTAGGCTGTCCTGTCCAACTACACTTTTTCAAACATTAACACATTTCTGCTTTTATTTTTTCTCTGAAAACACTGAGGATTGCCCCCCAGGGTTTTTTGGAGCAGTGTTAATGCACTAAGCAGGTAAGCAGATGAGCTTATGAGAAAACGTGGCCTCAAGTTCTTATGTCTCTATCGAATGACCATTGGTGGGACAGCAGGTGGTGTGGAGGCTAAGGCGCTGGATCGCACATGGCTGACTTGGAGATCCGAGTCTGGGACTGGCAGCTTGAAAATCACCCCGGCGTGTGTGTGTGTGTGTGTGTGTGTGTGTGTGTGTGCATGCCCCAAATCTCGAAAGGCGAGGGATTGCAGCACGACCAACCCTTCTAGGGGGTGATTTCTCACTTCCCCCTCTCTCTGTCTCTCTCTGCTAAGCGCATGCACCCTATGACAAAAATCTAAAAAAAGAAATTTACTGTTGATAGGAGTTAATGTCCCTTCAGTTTTGAGTGGGTAAATTGAAGTAAATAACATTATAAAGAGTTTTTTTTTTTTTTTTTTTTTTTTTTTTTTTTTTTTTTTTTTTTTTGGAGAGGTTTTTCGCTATAGGGCGCGTGCGCTCGCCAGACAGACAGAGAGAGACATAGAGACAGAAAGCAAGAAATCACCCCCCAGGGGGGATGGTCACGCCGCAATCCCTTCTCCTCCATTCTCCTCTCGGGATCTTGGGCACGCACGCACACGCGCCCGGCGTGAGTTGTAAGCCACCAGGTCCGAGACGCGAACCGTGGTCGACTACGTGGGAGTCCAGCGACATAGCCATTACGCTAACTGCTGGTTCCCAAGAGTTTTTATCCACGTGTAATTTGGAATGCATATCATCATAACAGATACAAGTATTAAGGCTAAAACAAACAACATCAACATTTGAGAGTTTTTTTTAACAATAATTCTGATGTATCATTGTGAATAATATATAATAAATACAACATACTCTAGATATTTTTCAAGTCACACCATTAGTTCTTTAATTTTGTACATGCAGTCACCAAAAAGAGTGACACCGAGAGAGAGAGGAAGGGAACATGCCCCCGTCGGACATGGTCACACTGCAGTGCCCTCTCCTGCTGGGGTTTTGGGCATGCCTGCACATGTGCCTGGGTCGTTCTCATGCTACTGGCCCAGGATTCAAACCATCCAGATTTCCATGTGGGACTCGGCTCCCTGAGCTACTAGGACAGGAGACTGACCCTTGTCACAGTATTTTTTTAAACTTGGGAAAATAACTTAGACTAAGGCTAGTACCTATAAGTTCTATTCAAGTGTATCAGGTAGATTTAGCTCATGTAAGGCCAAAAATAATTGATTCTTTTTGGGCAAAAAATATAAATAAATAAGGAGATTAGAATTACATATGGGCAATGAATTATTTCATTTTATGATACCACTTCAAAAGCTAAATAACAGAAAAACAATCTAAAGTTTCTCAGATGGTTTGAATTTCAAATTCCATGCCTAATTGCTGTGAAACTTTGGCTAGAAAATAAAAAAACACCCATCACATAGAAACTGGAATATGGATTTTTCTTTGTGTGCATGAAAGATTTCTTATCACATCAAAGTAAAAATGTTTAAAGTCAAAAGATTAAATATAGCAACCTCTGCATCTGCACGTATGTTTCGGTAATTAAACTTCGAATGTTATTGACAAGGTTAGTGAGAGTTAAGGTGAGAAGGATTCTTGTGTGTGATATTACCAAGGAGCTACATATTGCTTACATTAAGAAAGTTACTCTCCTGTTAGAGAAAGGGCATTTGAAATTACTTGTCATTTCTTCCATCAATCACTGCTTTATAACTCTGGTATCCAATCTTCCCCACAGGTACGTGACAACAATCCCATCTGCCCCTGTATTAAATACGTATGTTACCACCAGAACGTTTGGCTCATCCCCTGATGTTTTTATTCAATTTTGGTCTTTAGGTCTCCGTATAATTAATCAGTGACTTTAGATGATTCCTGCAGAGACGCCCTGGGGTGCAATAATTACACAGAATGATTAGCTTTCAACCTTGTGGCCTGTTGCTGGAGATGTGAAGACTACAACGTGACCTACAGTACAGTGCTGTTCTACTGGATCGTTGTGGACGAATGTCCCCAATGGACGTAGTTCTGCTACAGAACAAGACATAGAATCAGTTTTGCTATGTATAAAGCGTAAAAAAAAAAAAGTCATAGGACATATACACATGGAAACCAACTATTTGAACTTTCCAAAAATCCCATGTGATATGACAGCAGGAGACCTGTGTTTCAGGCCTGGGCCTCTACTCAGCAGCTATGGGAACTCATGGAAGCAGTCGGTGGTATATGAGTGTATCAGTCACTGAGGACCATTCTTTATCTGTAAATTTCATGTGTGTGACAAACACTGACAGAAGCTTGGCGTGGCTTACTCTTTCCGACTGTGTGTGTAACCCAAGTACTCCGTTCATGCAAGCTTGGCTCCTTGCAGCGGAGAGACAGAGAGCCTCAGATGCATGTTGGACTTCATTGGCCATTTGTCCACGCGCTGCTGCTCCGTGGTCTTGCTGCTGACTTGGGATGACCTCCACATGGTGTGATATTTACCGGTTTCTCTATCTTTCACAGTTTGTGTCATTTGGATCGTAAACCAATTTTGCACAAATGAAAACTCTGAGGAGCCCCAGAAGGTGCCTAGAGATTGCTGAGTTGGATGTATCTAATGTAATATCTTTATCTCTACTTGACTCTACATATGTGCCTCACCTGTCTCTAGTATCTATTTACATATAGATAATATAAATAAATATTAGCTATATAAATATATCCACAGCTACACCTTTGTCACCTATGTTTCTGAATGCACCATTTACACCTGAGTTGATGGTGAGAAGTAATGTTTTATTCTAGAAAAAGGATGAAAGGATTAGACCATCCTTAAACTAATGTAGTATTTGCAACCAAACGCATTTATAGAGAGACACTCTTAATTTTGCATTACCACTGAAAGCTCGTGAGTGCCCGTGTCACTACATCCTCACTAGCAATGAGTCTTTGCTTTCATTAAAATCCTTCTCATTTTCGAGTCAGCAAGTGGCATGGAGGTTAAGACAGCTGGATCCCACATAGCTGACTGGACCAGTCTGGACTCTGATTTAAAAATCATGCCTGCCTCATGGACATGCAATGCCCCGCATCCCACGAGGAGAATGGAGGAGAAGGGATTACAGCCTGTCTACCCCTCAGGCAGTGATTCAGTATTTCTCACATGGCCGACTGGGCAGTCCTAGCCCAGGACCCAGTGGCTTAGAAGGAGTACTGGGCACGTCTGCAGGTGTGTCCAATACCCTGAGAGGAGAAAGGAGAAGAGACTGTGGTGTGGCCATCCCCCACGGGGCGTGATTTCTCGCTTTTCCTCTCTACCTCTCTCTGTGAGTGCAAGGTCCCTAGAGCAAACATCTTAGAAAAAAAAAAAAGTTAAGAATCCTGATCTAGGGACCAGCAGTTAGCGTAATGGCTATGTTGCTGGACTCCCATGTAGCCAACTGCAGTTCGCGTCCCGGACCCGGTGGGTTAAACTCACACCGGCTGTGTGTGCGTGTGTGCCCAAGATTCCGAGAGGAGAATGGAGGAGAAGGGATTGCGGCATGGCCATCCCCCCTGGGGAGTGATTTCTCGCTTTCTATCTCTCAGTCTTTCTGGTGAGCGCACACGCCCTATAGTAAAAACCTCTACAAAAAAAGAAAAAGAAAAAGAAAGAATCCTGATCTATAAACCAGAAAGCTGATTTATACACGGAAATAAAACAATATAAATACCGAGAGCAACAAGCAGCATACTCCACCCAAGTGACTCAACTGATGGGAGAGAACTGCGGTTGGATGTGAATTACATTGTATAGATCAAGAACAATTCCAGACAGAAGATCCTAGTGTGGGGTGTTAGGCATGTCACTCAAAAAGTTAAAATAAGCTGTCAACTTCTTCTCATAATCCTGATTGAATATTTCCTTATGTGGACTTAAAGACCCATAGGCCCCTCCCTGTGTGTGCAGACAGGCATAAAGTTTGTCTCTGTGACTACATATTTTTGGCTGAAAAAGAAATTCCTATTAATTTGTAATTATAAGAGAGCTTCTGTCCAAACTGTACTCAATATTTTTCATCTTTGGAATGGCTTTTACTTTTTGATTAATTTATTATTATTATTTAAACATTTGCTATAGGGCATGTGTGCTCATCAGAGAGTGGGGAGGGTGAGAAAGCAAGCCCTCCAGCCCGGGCCTCGAACCGCAGTCAGCCAGGTGGGAGTTCAGCAAGTTCACCACCATGCCACCTGCTGGCCCCAACTTCCGCCTTTCCTGTGAAGGTGGTTTGTACCTTGCCGTTCTGCTTTGTTCCGCATTTATGTTCATTTTCAGATGGTGGCATCATTTCTAAGCTACCCAAGGGAAAGTCTCTCAATGCACTCTCAGAGTCTGGGAGCACGCTCTATTTGAGAAGGTCCAGGGTTAACAAAAGCGGGGCGTGAAACCGCTTTCCAAAGCCCTGCCTCCTGTGACCTCAGCAGCACTCTCCCTCGCCCCTTTGTTTTCTTCATCTGAAAGCCAGATAAAAGAAAAATGACCTTACTGAGTTTTGCTCAGAATAAATGAAACACTATTTCAATGGTTCGCAAACCTGGGACATTTTAGTCATCTGAGCATCAGTATTTTTATAACACCTTCAGTTATTTACTATTCCCACTGAATGACAAGTCGTAGATGTTCGGAAAACTTCTCACTGCACAGCACGCCTGTGGCCGCCTTAGCCGTAACGAACTTTGGCATCTTATCACAAACACATACCTTTGGGTGCTCAATTATTTATTTTGGTGGTGATTTGCATTCTAGTATCTTAATCAAAGCATTTTTAACTCATGGCAAGATAGGATCTAATCATTGCTGTTTGGCACAAAATATGGACCTCCACTCCTGGGGAGGGTGAATGGTTTTCATCTTCTGGCAGGCTTGGTACGCATTCGCACCACTGCACCTGACGGCATTGCTCTCCACCTTGACCCAAAATCAGCACTGGAACAGAGTAGAGAGAAGCTTGGCACATCTGGTTTGAACAGGCTACGCCACAGAGGTGGATGATTTGTCAAGGAAATGCTACCTGAGTTTCGCTGAGTGCCTAATATATACCACACAGAGCTGCAGAGCCTGCGGTCTCAGACGGAGAAGTGAGTATCTTATCTACACATACGGCGGGCTTTCTAGCTCTAACTGGTTCGTTATCCAGGCACATGCTATCCTGTGCTGAGTAGTAAGCATTAGGCCACGTTTAAGGACACAATCACACGTCAGTGTCTGAACCACGTTAGCACCCATTAACATTTGTGAGAAGAGTGATCCGGACAATGAACTTAGGGCTGGGTACATGATAAACTGAACAACCTTTTATTGTATCTTAAAGATAAACAAAATCCAGCAGATGGCATAGTGGCTGTGTCATGGACTCCCACATAGTCAACTGCAGTTCAAGTCCCAGACTCAGCAGTGCGTGCCCAAAATCCCAAGAGGAGAATGGAGGAGAAGACAATGCCGCATGGCCGTCCCCCAGAGGGGTGATTTCTCGCTTTC
Organism: Tupaia tana; assembly: GCA_026018925.1. Taxonomy (NCBI): domain Eukaryota; kingdom Metazoa; phylum Chordata; class Mammalia; order Scandentia; family Tupaiidae; genus Tupaia; species Tupaia tana. Next base: position 67,475,426 of record JAKSZU010000012.1, read on the forward strand.
TGTCTCTCTGTTTCTCTCTGTCTTTCTGCTCAGTGCATGTGCCCTATAGCAAAAACCTCTAAAAAGAAAAATTAAAAAATAAACAAAATCAACAAAATTCAGTCTTCATAATACCTAATTACTGCGATGAATAGAACCCACTGCTTGTAATAAATTCCTCCCAGTCTATACTGACTTGCAAATTCTATCTAATTTAAATAGAAGTGATTTAGCAATCAGTGTTGCAAACATCAGTTCTCATGATAATGTAAACTATAGGCCAATCTGCTCTTAGAGAGAGGGTACCCTATGGTGTGAACAACTGATTATAACCCAACATCTGGGCCAATCAAATTGGATTGGAATTTGAGTGTGATGATTTGAACGACCATGAGCAAAGTTCTGTGACGGAAGGCCGGTCCCAGAGTGCAGTAGCTAAGTGAGTGCACTGGGACCTGGACCCCACGTGGCTGAACACGGTTCCAATTCTGGCCCCCTACCTTGGAAAACACGACAGACATTTGACTGTGTGACCCCGTATCCTGGTCAGATGGAGAAATGGAGGAAAAAAGACTGCAATGTGTCCATGTTCTGTCGGAGAGTTTTCTCATTCTCTCTCTCTCTCTCTCTCTCTCTCTCTCTCTCCCCCTCAGAAAGCACACACACACTCTGTCAGTTAAAAAAAAATGAAAAAGTCTCTCACAAACTAACGGCTATTGTAAGTCCCCCTGCAAGAAAAACAGGAGACTTGTGTGCAGAAATTTGTGATTTGTGAGCGGTTATACACAACAGCAGCAGACAGCAGGAACCCTGTTGTAATGTATTGTCACTTAGAGGACCAATGTATTTATTGACTTACTTTTAATGTGTTAGAGAACAGGTGCTTTCACTGGAGATAATCAGAGAGAGAAAGGGAAAGTGAGAAAGCGCCCCCAATGAGAGACGGCCCCGACAACCCCTTCTACACTACTCCCTTCAGGTGTTTTTCAGGTCACTGGTCCAGGACCCAAACAGCACAGTCAGCCACGTGGAGTTCAGCAATCTCTAAGTGCACAGGAACCTCAGGAAATGAGGCTCACTAAGGTCAGCCATTCTCCAGAGACAGCTCAGTGTGAAGGGAAACAGAGCATGTAGTTTTCGAGGAAATACTACATTTCCACCACACAGGTTTTTTCCGAAAAGTTTTCCAAGTCTTTTTCCGTTCAGATATTTTATATATGCTACATGAGTTACCAAGGCCATCGCTGCTGTGAAATTCCTCCAATATCTTCGTTACAAATTTTGGGAGATTGGCCGGTTTTTTCCACACAGTTAATTCCTTCACTATGAAGAGTATGGACTTCTCTTTCTACTGTCGTGTGATGTTTTCTGACCGATGGCGTGTACGTGAACTTATGCCCTACGTCTGCAGAGCTCTAAGAGGAGTCAACAGTTCTTATCAAGTACCTGTTGCTTTTTCTGATTTTCCCTTACTGCATAAATGGTACCTTTCCAAGAGGAGCTGCTGCTTTAGGGTGAGTCCTGGGAGGTAAGACATTTGTAATAACGTCACGTAGCCACCAACATGTGACAGAAGCAAGAAATACATGTTTATTGTAAGTTAATGAAATGTTTTGGCCTGGCTGTTTCTGTGACCAATAGATTATCACATGACCCACAATGATTTCCTGATGTCTACACTTGTATAATTCTCCACTTTGGGAACAGGCTAGATCTTGCTTTTAATGAGTTGAATTAGACTATGGCAAAGCTGATGGGTTGTCAGTCTCATAACTGTATTTTGTACAGATCTTCCTTCGTGGACAGGGTAAAACGTTTCCGATAAGCAGACATGATGGAGAACCCGCACACAGCAAAGACCTGTAGGTGGCCTCCGCGATCCGAGGACATCCGCCGGCCAGCACCCAGCTGAAACGTGGGCCCTCAGGCATACAACCACAGGGAAATGAATGCTGGCCACAGCTAAATGAGCTTGGAGTGGGGTCCCTCCCCAGTTGAGTCTCCACATGAGAACACAGTCCGCTAACATCTTCAGTGTACGAATGCGAAAGACTGAGCAGAAGGCCCAGACAAGCCTTCCCCAAATGCTTCACCCGTATCATTGGTGAGATAAAGAGAAAAAAATGTATGTTGCTTTAAGTCACTGATTGGAATCATTTATTATCATGATAGAAAACAGAACAGTTATCATAGAAAAGCTGACTGAGGGACAGTTACTACAAATATCACAGAATTCTATTTCAGCCAGCCATCCAGAAATAATTCTTGCCAGTCTTCACTAGTATTTTGTACCATGATACAGCTATTAGCATTTTTTTATCTAGACAGATGTTAATTTTACATACTATTTTTCTCTTTTGTGTTTCTGACAACTGAGACAGTATTTTTTATTTACCCAGTCTTAATATATAATTTTAAAATAAAGTGTGTACAGTGAAATAATTTAGTCAATTTCAAATAAATAAATTAATATTTTGAAAATTATCACTTGGCCTCATCAGTAATATTGAATAAATATATTTTAAAGAGAACAATAAATCTTTTTGAAAAGATAATACATAATTCCTTTTTAGGCTGATCTTCCTTTAGGCCAAATTTTTAGTGTTTTCTTATAAATAAACAAGACTACTTAGTTTAAGTTCTTACTGCAGTTGAGCAAATGATTAATTGTGTAGTTTCTCTGGGGTGATTATGTATCGATCCTTGAGACGCGTTCTCTTGGCTACAAGTTCTCATTATTCTCACAAGTCGCTGCTACGGGGCTGCTTTCACGCTGTCCAGACCATTATCGGGTATACCCCTCCACCGTGGAATGGTAGGCCAGCCAGGAGCAGCGTGGGAGGGGATGATGGGGCCTATCCGCATGTCCCAGCACAGTAACTGATTACCAGAATTAGGGTTCCTGTGATGACTTGAGAGTAGAGATTTACCAAGGCACAGAGCCTTTAGAGAGAGCACCAACAGATGCCAGGGTTTAGGGCTGGTATCCATGAAGAAAAAAATATATGCAAGAATGCACTAGAAGCAGAGAAGTTTGTTTGTGTGAAGTTCAGAGAGCATGGTAGATCTGATATATTCAATATATTTACCATTTATTTATCCTCATTAGAAAGCAAGGCTCACGGAGGTAGGAGATTTCATCTCATCCCTTCACTGATGCATAACACCAGGACTTAGAATAGCATCTCAGGGACCAACAGATGATTAAATGGCTTCGTCGCTGGACTCCCATGTAGTTGACCACGGTTTGAGTTCCAAACCTGGAGGGGTAAACTCATGCTGGGTGCGTGTGCGTGCGTGCCCAAGATCCTGAGAGGACAATGGAGGAGAAGGGATTGTGTTGTGGCCATCCCCCCGGGGGATGATTTCTTGCTTTCTATCTCTGTCTCTCTGTCTTTCTGGTGAGCCCAAGCACCCTATAGCAAAAACCTCTCCAAAATAAAATGATTAAAAAAAAAGAATAGCACCTCAGACTTAGTGCTTACTAAATGCCAGCGACTAAATGACTGTTACATTATCCTGGTGGTAGGGGACCAAAACCTTACATTAAGGTGAATTGTAATGTAATGGACGTGTTTTTTGACCTGATTGTTCTTGGCTCAGCGAACGTGCAGAACGCATGCCCGCGGCAGCCCCGATCGGTGCAATCTGTGTGGACAAACGCAGGTGTCTACCGTTTGCTAAAACGCACCATCGCTGCCACCGGAGGGACTCTGTGGTTAAAGGGGTGACTGAGAAACAGCCTCAGGCACCCAGGGCCTGGAGTCAGGGGTGCCCGAAACCCCGAACAAGATGATCAACGTTTATGAGTCCTCTTTCCCACGGCCTCGTAACCCCGGGACAGTCCTGTCACCCTCTAAGTGGCATTAGCACCCCCCACGATGGCCAGCACCGGGCAGGAGGTCGACCTCGCCATCCACGCTGCTCCAGCAGGAACCCTTGGACAGGGCCGTTCCAGCTGGGTCACAGAGACTGCACGGACGAAGCCACCGCGCAGAGTGCGAGCAGGGCTGGGCTCAGACAGCCGCAGGTTCCGCATTTAGCCGCGACGTCTACACCCCAAGGTGGTAGAGCTGCGTCTTCCCTAGACGTACATGCTTTGAGCTTGCGCCAACGCCCCATGACCATCGAGGGAAACGCCTCGGCCTGTTGCACTTATGCGCAACCTTGCCCCAGAGGTCTGGAATTTCCCGCTGTGTTCCTGGGGGTGCCTTTGGTGTTCCCAGGGGCTGTTCCCCACCGAAGGTGGCTTCGTTGACGCTGAAATTCCTCTGCCTCCCCTCTAGAGCTCATGGCCATGGTTTAACAATGGCGTCGTGTTTTGTTGTATACATTCATTTGCACACGTTTACATCTTCAAATGTTGCTCGGTCCTCTTGGTTTTATGGTGTTTTGTTTTGTTTTGTTTTGTTTTTGCATGACAGGGAAACTGAAGACTGGACTCTTGTTTCTCTAAGTACAAGTTAGACCCTCCCCCTTTTTTAAAAAGTATTTACTTTTATGATTTATTTTTTATATTTGCCATAGGGCACATGGGCTCACCAGAGAGAGGTGGGAGGAGTGAGAAGGCAGCCACCAGGTCTGGGTCCACCTGCTGGGAGCCCAGCGCCCTAACCACCCGGCCACCTGCTGCCCGCCTCTTTCTCACCTGTCGCTCTGTGCCAGGTCTGAGGAAGGCACTTCCTCCGTGTGGGACTTGTGAGGAGGGGATCTCCCGCCATCGCAGACCTCGCGGGACCTCGGCGGGAATGAGAGCCGGCCTTTCGGGTTACGGGAGGTCTCCCAAAGTCTCCTGCTGCATCCGTCCCTGAAGACGAGGACTTTGCCGTGGAAACCATGCAGTTCACGGCCCGAGTGTGTTTAATATCCACTCGCGAAGTCATCACGGTTGAAGGAGCTAAATGCCAGGAGTTTTGACTTATAATCAATAAATGTTATTGCAGTCCTTGACGTGTTTAATAATGATAAAGAGATTGTATTTTTCCATAGTTTTGCAATTATCAGCAAGGTAGGCAGTTGCTGGGTAGCCAGAAAATGTTATTTTCCTTTCATAAATAAATGACTATTTGACTGATGAGCCCAGGAGAATAAGTGATGACCATTAGTTTTTGCTTTCATATCTTGTAAATTCTTCCTAAAGAAAAAAGACTAGCTACAGCTATTGAAAGTAATCACAATTGATGTCTGAGTTAACTGCAGCAGTTGCAAAAGAAGGTAATCCAGTTTTCTTCTGAGCAACAAAGCCAAAACTGTCAGAAAAATGGAAACACATACGAATCATCAAATAAAACAGTGAAAATAACAAAAAAACAAATACTGGGAAAATTTATTGTTGAATTTAGAGGAAGTCATCATCAAAAATATTTATGTTGGACAAGCAGATGGCATGGCGGTTAAGGTGCTGGATTTCCACATTGTCCACCACAGTTTGAGTCCTGGACCCGGCAGCTAGAAAAATCACTCTGGGCACCTGTGCATGCATGCCCACAATCCTGAGAGGAGAATGGAGGAGAAGAGATTGTAGTGTAGCCATCTCCCCTGGGGAGTAATTTCTCACTTTCTCTCTCCAGTGAGTGCACATGTCCTATGACAAAATCTAAAAAAAAAAAAAAAAAAAAAAAAGTCAGCATGGCTCCCTTTTCTTATTGTAGCAAAGAAAATGTTTAAAAATTAAAATTCTTTTTTATTGTAGGAATTTTGAGCAGCTCTAGCCTAGGACACCCCATTTCAATTTTATTGGTGCAAAATGAATGAGTGTTATAAAACACGTGTAAACTTCATGTGACACACATGTAAATATTATTGATTGAGCCATATCCTCCTCCCACCTCTTTCCCCACCATGGGACAGATGGGAAACGAGGCGAGGCGTTGACCTACCAAAGTTACAGAGCTCATCACGTCAGCAGTGAGACTGCGTAACAGGCTCCCAGAACCTCCTTTCAATGTTCATTCTGTAATGCTATGTGGTGTACATGAGCATATATGAATGCTAAAAGTTTAGATTTTTAAAATCCAGAGTTTTACATTGTTTTACTACGATATCTGTTTTCCCCTCATTCATAAAATATTTTGCTATTTGAGACTCTCATTCTGTACTTTAACCAATGTAAAACTTTTAAAAAGATTGAATATACACATTATGGCTAATAGAGCCATTGATAAACTGGTGAGAAAGAGAATAGTGCAAATGAGTAGGGAGATGCTCTCTGTCACTTCCTACAGATGCAGACAGAGCCAGCCGATGGCACAGCAGTTATGTCACTGGGTTCCCACATGGCTGACTGTCCCACACCCAGTGGCTTGAAATTCGTGCTGGGCACATGGGCAGGCATGCACAAGATCCTGGGAACAGAATGGAGAAGAAGGGATTATGGTGTGGCCTTCCCCCTGGGGGTGATTTCTCGCTTTCTCTCTCTCTCTCTCTCTCTCTCTCTCTCTCTCTCTCTCTCTCTCTTCAGCAAGCACACTCATTCTAAGGCAAAAACCTCTCCCCCCAAAAAGATGCATGTATGTATGCCTGCATATACACATGTATGTACGTATACATGGGTACACACATATCTGTGAGTGTGTGTGTGTGTGTGTGGAGAGAGCCGTGGGTAGGGCTAGTTCAGAGTCTGTTGTCCACCCAAGTCCGACAGTGCTTGATACTGGCTCAGGCTAGCAAGCACGGCAGACGGTGCCATGTCACAGACGTCCACATGGTATTTCCCTCCCAAAACCAGCTCACGAATTCTGGATTTCTTAGTTACTCAAATTTGACTAATTCCATTATGAAATTTTTATTTATTATTATTTTCAAGTTTGCTTTAGGGCACATGAGTTCATCAGAGAGAGACAGAGAGAGAAGGAAAGTGGGAAAGCAAGCCACCAGGTCCAGGACTCAAACTGTGGTCAGCTAGGTGGGTCCAGGGCTTTAACTACCACACTGTCTGCTAGCCCCCATTACTAAATTTTTGAGTTTCTTATACATATAAATATGTCTAAATAATCAGTTACCCTCTCTTTCTCAACGAGAATGGCTACTTTGCTTATAATTGCCCCACAGTAAATGTTTACTACAAAAAGCAAATATGTCAGTATTTCAGTGTAAGGATCTAGAAAACGAAAGACAGAGAGAGAGAAAGGTCAGTCAAAAGAGAGAAGGCCAAAATATTATGATTACAAAACAAAATTCTAAAGAAGCCATACAAAATCCCAAACTCGGTTACATTGTTTTCCTATTATTGCATTTAGTTCTTCTGAGAGAAACACTTATGAATGTAATTTATCTTCTCCATGTCCTTATTCAATCACCGTTTTCCTAAGGAGGAAACCAACGTAAACTTCCTGGAAACAGCACCAAACATATATATTTACTAGAAGATTCTTCAAGTCTAATGGGAGTTGGCCTTATTTCTGTGTTTATAACACCGATTGGATAGCTCCTTAGTGGGATGACAATAAGACATAAATCATCATAATCAGGACGCCCACTAATTCCACTGGTGTCTCCATGTTTTCCCTCTGTGTTGCACCTAAGTGACTGTCACAGCATCTTACTGACAAAAAGTTTATGCTAAAAATAAGGAAAACTTCACATGTGCCTTGTGTAAGAGTGAGTCAGGACTATAATTACACCTACTATTATAATGAAAATATATTTCTGGTCCACCAGTTTTCATATTTTCAAAGAAAATGATTACTGCTAGACTTTACTGTTTAGAGCAGGTTTAGGTTCACAGAGTAACTGAGCAGAAAGAGTAGACAGCCCTCATACGCCCTCTCCCCAGCCCCACTCCCACCTGTTCACACACTCGACCTCTCTCACTGTGGACAAAGGGCACCCAAGGGTGCATTCTTTGCTACCCATGAACCTACATTAGCACACCGTTCCCACTCAAGGCTCGCAGATTACATTGCAGTTACCTCTTGGGTTGTGACAATTGTGTAGTAACATTTACACATTGCCGCAGTGTAACACAAAACAGTTCCACTGCCATAAAAATTCTCTACTTCCTCTTTTCTCTGTCTCGACTCATCCTTGGCAAGCACTAGCATGTTACTGTCTCCACAGCTTTGCCTTTTCCAGAATGTCATAGCATTGGGATTTCAGTATGTAGCTTTTCGGATTGGCTTCTTCCACTTAACAATATGTTTTTAAGTTTCCTCCATGCCTTTCCATGACTGGACAGCTCTTTTTTTAAGTGCTGAATAATATTCCATTGTATGACTATCCCACAGTGTATTTATTTATTCACCTACTGAAGAACATCTTGATTGCTTTTAGGTTTGGGTAATGTTTAATGAAGCTACTATAAACCTTGGTGTGCAATTTTGTGTGGGCAGAAACGGCCCACTCATTTAGATTAACACCAAGGAGCAAAACCGCTGGAAGATGAATGCCTTCTAGTGAGCAGAGATTATGCATGCTTAATTTATTTCATATTTCCTAGGTCCATTCATTTATCAAACCAGTATTTGGAGAGTTTACTCAAAGTGCAAGCTACTGAGAAGACAAACATGAAAAGATTTATTTTACTGGAGTGCAATCGAATAAGTCATTAAAATTCGATGTGATAGAGATTTTCCCAAAATAGAGAAGGGTAATATTTGCTACGGAAGCTTAGAGAGAAGAATCCCCAAAGTATGCTGGAGGCCAGTGTGGAGAATAAAGGGAAAAATTCAGAAAAATATAAGTATCAAAATAAGTTCTTTTAAAAAAGAGTTACCTGTACAAATGGAACAGACTTCAGAGAGGGGACTGTATAAGGTATGAAAACATAAAGTTCTTTTATTTAGAAATAAGTTAACCATTTCATAGAGTTAAAATAAATCAAATGGGGGACCAGCAGTTGGCGTAATGGCTATGTTGTTGGACTCCCATGTAGTCAACCGCGGTTCGAGTCTAAGACCCGGTGGCTTAAACTCATGCTGGGCATGTGTGTGTGTGCCCAAGATCCCGAGAGGAGAATGGAGGTGAAGGGATTGTAGCGTGGCCATCCCCCTGGGGGGGTGATTTCTCACTTTCAATCTATCTCTCTTTCTGGTGAGCACACGTGCCCTATAGCAATAACCTCTCCAGAAAAAAAGAAACTAAATGTGTGTGTGTGTGTGTGTGTGTGTGTGAGTGAGTATGTGTGGATGTGGCGGGAGAAAAAGTTAAGCAGTACCTCCAGAAAAGCCATGTGGTGACATCTTCCAGTGCATACCAAAACATCAACTGTGCACCCTAAAAGATGTGTATGTACACATAGATATATCCAGTTACACATCAGTGATGATAAAAAAGAAATTAAGAAAGGGCCATATCAAGAATTTCTAGTCTGGTCTTTCTGAATTTGACCCTTAATTCTGGAATCAATGAAGAATCTGTGAAAGGCAAGTAAAAGAAAAAAGAAATAAGCACTCAAGTTCGTGTGTGTGTGTGAAGAGACAGACTTTGAACATCATATTTAGCCAGGTTTAAGAAATGTCCACTTACTGTACGAGCAATAACTAAATGCAAATGAGCCATAGCTTCCCATTGGTATTAATGATCACCATGGAGGGCTTTTGATACCAGGAAATGAGTAACTTTCAAGTGCAACTTTGAGTCTGCCTTGCTACATAAACCCAGTCAATGTGTCTACGCAATCCCGCTGGCCTCGCACTTCCTGCTCACGGATGGGGTTCGCCTGTTTAACACGTATTCACTGAATCTATTAATTTAAAGAGCATATGTTTTCCCCTATACAGTGTATTCATGCTGGGAAATCTTGTTTTGCAACCTGTAATGCTATACAGTGATTGAATGTATAAAGTAAAATTGAATTAAGTTATAAAAAAAGACAAAAGTCATCATTCCGATCACTTCTTAAAAATCTCCTTTAGTCTCTTCATAGTGCATCAGCTTAAATTCTAATAGTCTTTGCTACTTTTTATATCTTGGATTATATTAAGTTGAGTTCATTAATAAATCATAATTGGCTATCTGGTAATTTTGAATTAAGGTAGAAATCATAAAACACTGGAACATGAAAAATGGTAATCCATATATTAGAATGTGTCTTCACTTAACAGGTTGAAAAGGAAGTGCCTAAATTTGCATACATTTGATTTGAATTACTGTGAGTGTTTCTTTTTGAAGAAATGCAAGAGGTTATATATCATGGTGGTAGATCACTAATAAGTCAGTGGACATGCTGTATTGCTGTTGTTTACCAAGAGAAGAAAGAAAATCATCTAGAAATGCAAAATGATCTAGCATTAGAGTATAAACAAATGCAATAAAATATACATTTTAGGATATCCCAAAAAAGTCCATATCTGAAAGAATTTTTTTAATTATTATTATTGCTTCAGGAGGCCATATGGGATCCACTCCTTAACCATAGGCCATGGGGCGGGTGTTATTTTTCAGGGAAAAAACCACCTTGGAACTTAGCCAAAATTTCAAGGTATAACTCTTAGTTCTGTCTCCCCAAATGTCTTGAGAATTCTGTTTGTTCACTGCCTTAGAGAGAGAAAGGAAATGGGAGCAGGTACGCTGGTGGGCGCCATCCTGCTGCAATTCCCCCCCGACCCCCACCCCCGCTGGTCCCGCAGCCCGCCAGGACCCGGAGTGTACCGAGGGCACGCCTGGCTTGTCCAAGGAGATCAGGACACAAGCCCGGTCCTTCCGCGTGGACTCCAGTATCGCAGCTGCACCCCTGCTGCCTGCGCCCTCCCGGGTCAACAGCATGGAAGATAGCGCTACTCACCACTAGACCATCGAGACACACCTTTGGGAGTTTTCTTCAGGCCTGGGTCCCAGTGGAAGGCAATTTTATTTCAGACTTTGCTAATATCTGAAAATGTGTCATGACTTTTGGAAGTATCTGAGTCTTACTAGAAAGGTGTTGTGTTTCCATCATGAACACACTCATGACACAAAGTTTGCAACTTTGTAATGAAACAATTGTTCTGTAAACGTTTATTCCCTTCCCACCTTCCTTCCCTCTTTATTTTGACTAGAAAATCTTCTCTCTCTCTCTTTTTTTTTTCTGGAGAGGTTTTGGCTACAGGGTACGTGTGCTCGCCAGACAGACAGAGAGACAGAAAGCAAGAAATCATCCCCCAGGGGAGATGGCCATGCCGCAATCCCTTCTCCTCCATTCTCCTCTCGGGATCATGGGCACGTACGCACACACACCCGGCATGAGTTTTTAAGCCACCGGGTCTGAGGCTCAAACTGCGGTCGACTACATGGGAGTCCAGTGATATAGTGACTACGCTAACTGCTGGTCTCGACTAGAAAATCTTCTTGAGGATGACTTTTTTTTATTTTTGAGGTTTTTGCATTAAGGCATGTGTATTCTGAGAGAGAGGAGAGAGAGAGAGAGACAGTGAGAGTTAAAGTGAGAAATCACCCTACTAAGGGGGATGACCACACCACAATCCTCCTCTTCCATTCTCTTCCCAGGATCTTTTTTTTTTTTTTTTTTGGAGAGGTTTTTTGCTATAGGGCGCGTGCACTCGCCAGACAGACAGAGAGAGACATAGAGACAGAAAGCGAGAAATCACCCCCCAGGGGGGATGGTCACGCCGCAATCCCTTCTCCTCCATTCTCCTCTCGGGATCTTGGGCACGCACGCACACGCGCCCGGCGTGAGTTGTAAGCCACCGGGTCCGAGACGCGAACCGCAGTCGACTACGTGGGAGTCCAGCGACATAGCCATTACGCTAACTGCTGGTTCCCTCTTCCCAGGATCTTGAGCACACACATACACGCACCCAGTGTGATTTTTAAGTCACTGGGTCTGGGCCTTGAACCACAGCCAGCCATGTGGGAGTCCAGAGACATAATTGCTATGCAAATCGCTTTGCACAAGTATATTTCTTCTTCGCTGAATACTTTTCCCTTTGAGTCTTGCTTTCATAATCATTGCTAGGTATTATTTACTATTATCCTGTGATGTGTTAGCCACTGGGCTAAAGGCTTTGGGAATATTGCTTTCTAAAATCTTTGCTATTATATGAAGATTTAAAAAATAAGACACTAAGATTTTAATAATTTTCTCAATGTCACGATCAGTGATGACTAAGTCTGTCTGTCACAATTCATGCCCCTCATTAGACAAGCAATAAGAATCACTGAGCTCTGTAATAACTTAACAAAGACCCATTAATTTTCTAATCATTTAAAATATCTATTTATTCTTGAAGTTAAAGGAAAAAATATCCATGACATATATTAATATGGAGTATAAGTTATAAATCATAAAAATGCCAATATTCTACAGAAAATGACATTATTGATTGCCTTTCTATAAATCAAAAATAAAAATTTTTAAATGTTATACAAAGGGTTTTACTAAGTTCCTTTACTTTGCTAACTATGAATTTCCCTACATTCAAAAATAATCCGTCCTCAGTATTAAGACATTTTAATTTGATAAGTTGGACTTTTAATTAATACCGTGCTGGAAATATACCACTTATTAGGTATGGTAAGACCTTTGCTAAGATAAAGGCCACCCTTCACATGGACTCATAATTATAATAATATATTTCTAGCTCATAAAAGTAAAGTATACTCCTTGAACACAGATTATGGTCTCTAAATAGCATTTCCCATTAAGAGTTGAAGGGCTCCTTGAAGAAATAGCTCATTTTGGCCGTGGGACATGAGCTAGAAATGCCGTGTCACACCAGACAGCAAGCACACCCACCACGGGAAGGAGGGTCGAGTCAAGAGGACTCGGGAGACGAGGTGGCCAGCACAGGAGAGCTTTCTACGGGAGGGACACTGGGACACTTCTGGTTCTTTCTGTGTGTACGGCTCCACATCAGAGCAGTCGTGGGGCCTTACGTATTTCATCCTTTTCTTGAAGAGTCCTCATGGCTAACAGCTGTGCCCGCGTGTCTTGTTTATAAGTGGAGCATTTTTGTTGGTTTCCTTTGTTTTAGTGGCCCTGGTGTCTCTTGGGGATCAATGCTCTCATTTGAGTCTGGGGCAACAGAGGGTATACGTCAAAATCTCTCGTTTTTCTTTTCTCTTTCAAAATAAATATAGCCGTTTGGGACCAGCAGTTAGCGTAATGGCTATGTTGCTGAACTCCCACGTAGCCAACCACGGTTTGAGTCCCGGACCCAGTGGCTTAAACTCACGCCAGGCGCGTGTGCGTGTGTGCCCAAGATCCCGAAAGGAGAAATGGAGGAGAAGGGATTGCAGCATGGCCATCTTCCCTGGGGGGTGATTTCTCGCCATCTCTCTGTCTCTCTCTGTCTTTCTGGCAAGCACAAGCGACCTATAGTAAAAAACCTCTTAAAAATAAATAAGTAAATAAATAAATATAGCAGTTTTAATCATTGAAGGATTCTGAGGTAAATAGAATAAAATAATGAAACCTTAGTAGACTTTTTTATTTGACATCACCAATATAGAAGGAAAATATTCACGATTACAGTGAGAAATAATTACTTTAGAAAATACTGTATATTTCTCCCTGGATACTGAGCGCGAGTGTGCCTTTAAGTGTTCTATGATTACTTGAATTTTATCTACCATCTACTCTCATGACATACTTAAAAAAATAAAACTCTTCAAAAAGGAAATAAAATTATACTACAGCATTGCTAGAGAAAAGGCTTTTAGCAGTTCTGAAATGTACCCACATTTGAATACAACTTAACAAAACCTAAAAGAAGATATGTCAAAGAGAACATACATCTGAGAGAAAATTTTATCAAAATCTCCAACTGTCTTCTTCACGTACCATTTGTCACTAGATCTGGATTGCTGAAAAATAGCCACGAAGTTAAAATTAGTTAAAATGGAGATGTCCTTGCCACTCTGTGTGTGACTAGTAATTGCTGTCATCTGCTGAGTGCATTTTTATTTCCCTTCAGAAAATCAGTAATCTTGCTTTTGTAAGTTAATAAATTAGTTTCATTTTAATTATGAATTATTATTATTTATTTATTTATGAGTAAGAGAGAGAGAGAGACACAGAGAGCCAGGTACCCTCGGCAGGGCCTTCAGCCGAGGTCCACCCCCTGACTTGACCAGCCCACCACGGGCCTGGGCCACCAGCACGCTCAGGGCAGTGGCCAGAGAGGAACCCAGAACCTTCCATGGATCAGCCTTGCAGACAGTTGCAAGACCGCTGTCCACCGTTGGCCTCTTAACCCTGTTTTTGCTAATACTTCCTGAATTTTCTCTACAAAAGGAAACCTTTGTGCACGTGTTCTGGTGAAACCAAGTTTGCCGTGGGGATAGAGAAGTGTGGGGGCGAACGGTCTAGGCTGAGGCCGAGCGGAGGCCGGCAGCCCGTGTGCTGCAGGGCGCACTCAGACCAGCGCTTCCCCCAGTCACAACAGCCAGTACCCGGGAACCGGTCCTCCGCCTTCGTTTAAGCACGTTCCCGCAGGCTTCCTTCAGGGACGACCCAGAAAAAACAGGCACTTGAATCGTGGCCATTAAAATGTGTAAGAGTCACCAAAAACCCTAAGTTCTGCGACCAGATGTGGAATAAAGGAAGAGAACCAACTCAGAGGGAAACAAACAAGCAAATCCCCGAACTCAGATTCCGACAGTTTGGGTCCCAGTCAAGCGGCCCTAGAAGCCAGAAGGCCCTATCACTACAGACTTCTTGCCCATCCCGTGTGATCTCGTTTTTCTCTAGTCGTCGGGCTGTGTGGGCAGTGAGGGTGTCATGGGGTTGACTTACACCCCCGCGCGCATGCTGGAGTCCTGCACCGCGAACATCAGCTGGGCGTCGAGATAGAGCCCTTACAGAGGCAATTAAGTGTCCAGAGGGCCGTTAGGGTGGGCTCTAGTGCAATATAACTCTTGTCCTCATGAAAAACAAAGTTTTGACGTAGACGAGACGTGGGGGCGGGGGGCGGGGGACATATGAGAGACACGAAGAAAAGATGGCTGTCAATGAGCCAGGTGGAAAGGCCTAGAACAGGTCTTCTTACTGCCCTGGAAAGGAATCAACCCTGCTGACACTTTGATTTCTGACTGCGAGTCTCTGATACTTTGAGACAACAAAGTTTTGTCTTTCAGGCCCCTTAGTCTGTGTACTTCACTGTGATATTTCTAGCAAATTAATACAAAGGGTAAATGTAAAAAATCTGTTATCTATAAGTGTCACTCACCCTCTGATGAAGCCCCTCATGTTTCTACGGTGACAAATTTACGACAAACAGATTAATAGAAGAATACATGTCTACATCACTAATTGAGAGCTAACATATTGTAGATTTTTGCCATAGGGTGCTTGCATTCCCTGGAGAGAAAGAGAATGGGAACGTGAGGAATTAAACCCCATGGGTAATGGCCACACCACATCCATCTTGTCCAGTCTCCTCTCAGGATTTTGGGCACACACACACACACACACACACACACGGCATGATTTCCAAGACACCAGGTCCAGGACTCGAACTGCAGAGTTGACCACATGGGATCTAGCCGCTTTAACCTCCAAGTCACCCACCGGCGTGATTTATTTATAGTTTTAACAATGATAAAATAACTTAAGGAAAACAAGACATCCAATGTGTTGGATCTGTGGCTATGTCCTGCCGAATGGAAGAACATTTAAGAATTTTATTTACTTATACCATTTTGAGACTGAACTTTCTGTCTAATACCAGGCAATGCTGTGCTTAGGACCCACCAGTTCTGGACCCAGCACTCTTGAAATCACTGTTTCCTCAATTGTCTCGATTTTCCTCAGGGCACTATAAAATAAATCACTTCATATCGCAGGGTTTAAGCAGAGGTACATCATGGCAGTACAAAAATAGCTTTTTTCTCTCTCAATAATTTCAGGAGAAACCCAAAGCAATTAAAGATACACGCAGCACGGACAGTAAGGGGTTTGATTTCACGTGGTTGCCGGGCTTTGCTCTTAATAAGTCGATTTGTCCAAACCCCTCGATAGTCAGACGTGGTAGTTTCCTTACCTAGAACTTCTATGGACTGTTGCACAGTTGAGAATTTCAGCCCTCTGGCTCCTTTTCTCTCAACCCTTTCCTTAAATCCATGACAAAGCAAAACCACCCCTGACTCGTGATAAATCACCGTACCACAACCACCAGGGCCTGTAATTTGCTACTAAAATCAATTGAGACTTGCTGATGCCAAAAAGTAATGTATTGCTAGGGCGCCGGCCGCCTGGCTTGGCGCGCTTTCTGTCCAGAGGATATGTGACCCCCAGTCAACCACAAGAGTCGGTTCTTGATGCAAAACGCAAGAGGTTTTATTTTTCCAGCCGGCTGGGGTCCAAGCAAACACCTGACGCAGCAGGCCTGAGCGAGGACCCCGTTTTTAGGGTTATAGGTCTTTTTATAAGCAGGAGAAGGTATGCGGAAGTTTAACGGGTAGTTCATTTCTAGGGGGAAGAGTGGCAGTCTTGTGACACACGTGCATGGGTTGTCTTTCTAGTTCCATGTCCACATTCCTTTTGCTCCATTCCTGGAGGTTTGCATAATTAAGTCTGTTGGGGCAGTTTATCACAGGGGCAGTTTATCACAAGGGCGTCCGGCAAAAGCAAAGGTTAAATTTTATCTCTACAGAGCAGAAAGACATAATTTAAAATTATTCTTACATTCCCCCATTTTGCGTTTTTTGGGAGAAGTTTTAATCATAAAACTTACGGACCCACAAGAGCATCAGAATAATTTTCTGACTGTTGGAGAGTCTGATATTGTTGTCGGAGCATGAGTACTTGAACTACGCTTACCCGCTCACGGACGAAAGTGACTAGGCGGTTTAAAATGCAGGGTCCGAAGGTTAAGATGAGGAGTATAATTAGGGGACCGAGCAAACTAGAGACCTTTGCAAGCGTCCCAGGTGTTAGGTCCTCACCAGGGCCCTCTAGTAACAGTTATCAGAGGGTCTGGGTGTGGCGGAGTCCAAGAAATGTAGCCCGTGGACACACAGTCCCAATCATAACAGAAGAAATGTGCAGGGCCCCCACATTTGTAAGAGTTGCTACCAGGGCAGACATAAAAGTAATGATCGTAGGTGCCTGATTTAGTACCCGGACCCGCGCATCCATACAGCAACCTGAAGGGATCGTGGATGGACTTAGTCCACAAGTCACCCACGAGGTCACAGAGATCAAATTCTAAGGTGGGAAACCAAGTCCCCAATGGGGCCGTGCGGATGGTGATGTTAACAACATGGTTATCGCCCACACAGGAGATTACCCAAGAAAGGGACAGGGGCTTATGGGGGTTGGCACTACTTATCGCAGGCAGAGGCATCAGGAGGAGCAAGACTGCTGCGGTGAACGCGGAACTTGAGTGGGTGATCCAGTTTTTCCACCTTCTAAGTGGGGTCTGGCAGAGGCGCTGGTTTAGCATGGGAGGTGTGGATCCAAGAAGCGATGCCATTAACCTTTATCGCCGTTGGAGTGGTCAGCAGTACCAGGTACGGTCCATTTTACCGAGGTTTGAGGGTGGCCACTCTGTGTTGTTGGATGAACACTGAATCTCCAACCTGGAACTGGTGAGGCACCTGGGAGTCTCCTGGCTTGTAGGCCTCTGCAAGTTGAGCCCAAGTTTCTTTTTGGACAAATTCAAGGGCTTTTAGTCTAGCATAAAGAGATTGAGAAGCTTGGGAGCGGGAACAAGAGAGGCATACGTTAGTCAAAGGCCGGGGTGCCCCATATAGAATCTCGAAAGGGGTTAAGGCGAAGGGGCCGGGTGTATTTCGCGCGCGAAACAGGGCGAAGGGAAGGAGGACTGTCCAATCTTTTATGCCAGTCTCTAAAGCCAATTTTGTCATGGCCTCTTTTAGGGTTCTATTTATTCTCTCAACCTGTCCTGAGCTTTGGGGCCTATAAGCACAATGCAATTTCCAGTCAGACCCCAGGACCCTGGCCAGTCCCTGACTAATCTGGGCAACAAAAGCGGGGCCATTGTCAGACCCAATAACCAGTGGCACCCCGAATCTCGGGAAGATTTCTTCTAGGATTATCTTGGCAACTGTCTGAGAAGTCTCTTTTTTAGTGAGGAAAGCTTCGACCCACCCTGAGAATGTATTAACCAGCACTAGCAGATACTTGTAGCCATATTTGCCTGGTTTTATTTCAGTGAAGTCTACTTCCCAGTAACTTCCCGGACGATGTCCACGAAGCCGCTTTCCTTGTGGTGTCTTGTCTGGGTAGGCGTTAACTAATTGGCAGGGTCTGCATCAGTTTACTATTGTTTCGGCGAGTCTGCGCATGGAACGAGGACTGCCGGACTGAGGTAACTAGATGTTTTGAGCCTAGGTGTGTCAACTTATGAAGCTGATAGATAGAACAATTGCTTGTTCTTGAGGGAGGATAGTCTTTCCCTCGACAGTCTTACATACCCCCTCTGGGGTCACGGAGTGAGGTCCCATTCTATTTATTTCCAGTAGGTCTTGTTCGGAATATGAAAGAGTCTCATCCGAGGGACCTGAGTCGATCGCCTCATGTGGTGGTAGTATATCAAGCCCCTGGGCCGCCCGCTTAGCCGCCTGATCTGCTCGCAGGTTTCCCTCTGCTATCCGGGATTTTTGCCTTTTGATGCCCGGGGCAGTGGATAATAGCGACCTTCTTAGGGAGGTGTATAGCCTCCAGCAATTCCAAGATCTGTTCTTTATGTTTGATATCTTTACCAGCTGAGGTCAGTAAGCCTCGTTGTCTATAGATAGCCCCATGGACGTGGGCGGTAGCGAAGGCATATGGGCTATCAGTGTAAATATTTATGACCTTTCCCTCTGCCAGACACAGGGCGTGAGTCAAGGCTATGAGCTCAGTTATTTGGGCTGAGGTTGCCTCGGGCAAGCTACTCACCCAGACTGTCTGGTCCCTTCTACTACAGCCGTCCCTGCCACCCTTTTACCTTCTATGATGTAGCTGCTTCTGTCAGTGAACCAGGTCAGCTGGGCATTTGGTAGCGGCTGATCTTGGAGATCCCGTCGGGTTCCGGTTTCTTCTGCCAGGACTTCTTGGCAGGTATGGAAGACAGCCCCCTCAGCGGAGGTCTCGGGCAGCAGCGTGGCAGGGTTGAGATTGACCGGGGGTCCAAACTGGACCCTGTCCTTGTCTAATAAGAGACTCTGGTAATGAGTCATACGAGCATTGGACAGCCATCGGTCGGGGGGCTGCCGGATGATGCTCTCTAAAGCATGGGGGGCAATGACTAGTAATTTTTGTCCCATAGTCAATTTGTCAGAACCTTTTACCAGTGTCACCACAGCCGCTATCGATCTCAGGCAAGCCGGCCATCACCCAGCCACTGGGTCCAGTTTTTTTTTGAGAGATAGGCCACCGATCTTTTCCAAGGCCCTAAGGGTTGCATGAGTACCCCTCGGGCCACCCCCTTTTTTTTTTTTTTTCATCTACATATAGAGTGAAAGGTTTTGTCACATCAGGCTGGGTCAAAGCCGGGGCTGATAGTAAGTCATCAAAAGCCTGTTGTTGGTCAATGCCCCACTCAAAGGGGGCTCCCTCTTTAGTCAGTGGGTAAAGAGGAGCAGCCATAGCGGCGAACCCCGGTATCCATAGGCGGCAGAATCCCGCTGTCCCCAAGAATTCTCGCACTTGCCGGGGCGTGCGAGGAACGGGGATCTGGGTTACAGTCCGTTTTCTGGCTTAGGTGAGCCACCTCTTTCCACCCCTTAAAGTATAGCCCAAGTATGTTACCTCTTGTTGACAGATTTGGGCCTTTTTAGCAGAGGCGCGATACCCCAGGCGGGCCAGTTCTTCTAGCAGCAGTCCAGTGCCCTGCCGACATGTTTCTTCGGTGGTCCTGCGAGCAACAAGTCGTCTACATACTGTAGTAGGGTCACCTCAGGGTGGCTGGCACAGAAGTGTGCGAGGTCCTGATGGAGGGCTTCATCAAAAATAGTAGGCGAGTGTCGGAAACCCTGAGAAAGCCGGGTTTGACTTAATTGTCCCGTGATCCCAGTGTCTGGGTCCCTCCATTCAAAGGCAAATGTATTCTGGCTGGAGGGGTGCAGTCGCAGGCAGAAGAAAGTATCCTTTAAGTCTAAGACAGTATACCAGTCCCATTCTGGAGGTAGAGAACTTAGCAGGTTATATGGATTAGGTACTGTGGGATGGATGTCCTGTACCCGCTTATTGACCTCCCGCAAGTCTTGCACAGGGCGATAGTCACTTGAGCAGGGTTTTTTTACAGGCAGCAAGGGGGTATTCCAAGGTGAGGAGGCGTCTCGGGCTTCTTTAGTCATAGGGTATTGGCGTAGTGCCACAGGGGTAGCTGTAGCTTTTAGTTCTATTAGTATTGGGGGCCTGTTGGTGGCTAATCCCATTCCAGCTGTCTCAGCCCAGGCTTTAGGATATTTTTGCAGCCAAGCATGAAGGGGGCCAGTGTTACTATCTTGACTTTCAAAAAGCCGGTGTTCATCTTGTATTGCTGGTGCCCGGTTGCCCCTATGACCCAAGATTTTTTTCTTGGAAAGTGGCCCCGATGGTGCCAGTAACACTGAGTGTTGGGCCCCAGTGTCGACTAAAAAATTAATTGGCTTCCCCTCCACTTTTAGAGTTACCCTAGGCTCGGGGAGGGGCTCCGAGCCCCGTCCCCCCTAGTCTGAGTCCTTGTGCAGTGCAAGTACTTCGGCCGGAGGGGGCAGCTGCACTTTGTTTTTCTTGGCCCTTTTAGGACAGTCTTTTGCCCAATGTCCTTTTTCTTTACAATAAGCACACTGGTCTTTGTCTAGTGGGATACGACTAGGCTTTGGTCCCTTGTTGGGGCCCCGTTCTTGTCCCCTTTCCTGCACTACAGTGGCCAGGATCCGAGCTAGGTTTTTTTCTTGTCTTTTTTCCTTTTAACTCTCTCTTTCCTCCCTTTCTTTTTCCCTCCTCTGTTGTCTTTCTTCTTCTGCTTCTTTAACTAAGTCCTGTAAAGAGAGAGATCCTGCAACCCATCGAGTCTCTGGAGTTTTTTCTTAATATGTAATGCTGATTATCCAATGAAGGCCATAGCTACGGAGGCTCTCTGTCCCTCAGAAGCAGGGTCAAAAGGGGTAAACCGCCTGAATGCCTCCATGAGACGCTCAAGAAACACTGACGGGGGTTCTGTAGCCCCCTGCGTAACCTCTCTTACCTTAGCCAAATTAGTGGGGTGCCTGGCAGCCCCACGGAGGCCAGCCACTAGAGCCTGGCGATAGACTGTCAGTCGCTCCCTACCTTCTGCCGAATTGTAGTCCCAGTTGGGTTGAGAGAGAGGAAAAGCAGCCTCGATAAGGTTAGGAAGCTGAGTGGGACGTCCGTCAGCCCCCGGGATATTTTTTCTTGCTTCGAGTAAGATCCTCTCTCTCTCTTCGGTGGTGAAGAGAGTCTGCAGGAGCTGCTGGCAATCGTCCCATGTTGACTGATGAGAGAGCATTACGGACTCTACCAGGCTGGTTAGGCGCTGGGGGTCCTCGGAGAAAGGGGGGTGGTTAGTTTTCCAGTTGTAAAGGTCAGAGGAAGAAAAGGGCCAATATTGGAGAGGCTGTAGGGGAGGTAGCCCCTCGTCGGTATGCGGAGGTGGGGGCCCATAGGCCCGTAAGGGCAGTGCCACAGTGGTATCGGGAGACGGGAGTGCGCGACGTTGACTCCTAGTGCCCTTAGCAGGCCCTAGAAGGGCACCCTCAGAGGGGGCGGAAGGACCAAGTCTAACGTTAGGTGACACTCTGGGGTCTCTGCGCCTTTTTTCATCTAGCGGAAGGTACGGGGGGTATGGGGGAGGGGTGTCTAGGAGAAGGAGGTCTTGGGTCTCTGGATAGATTCACTTAGGACGTTTGGTAAGGTCTGTACCCTCTGGAGGGTTGGGGGACTGGGCCACCAGGACCTGAGGGGGGTTTGGACGGGGCCTGGGCAACCATGGTTGAACCCACGAAGGTGGGTTTTGGATCAGATCTTGCCAAACGATGATGTACGGTTGCTGGTCCGGATGACTTCCTGGTCCCTTCTGAAAGACAATGTCTTTGACCGAAAGGATAGCGTTAAGGTCAAACGTGCCTTCGGGTGGCCACCCGACACCAAAGGTGGGCCACTCAGAGGCACAAAACGTCTGCCAGAGTCCCTTTTTAATTTCTACAGACAGGTCGCGACCTCTTCCCTTCACTTCAGTCCAGTGTCTGAGAGTCAAATTTAAAGGAGTCACCACAGTCTGTCCCATCGTCAATGGTTAGGTTAAGAGTACAAACAACAGAACAAAGAACAGGACAAGACAAACAGAAAGTAACTACCGATTTTTGTTTTCCACAATCTTAGGACAGATTCAGACGGGCGCAGGCCAAAATATGTACCCGATCTGCGCCCTTACCATAGGAGACGATCAGGCGTCCCTAATCCTCCTCCGCCCTTAGGGCGTCCCCCAGGGCTGCAGCCTGTGGTTCTCCGGGCACGTCTACCAACCACAGTTCGGCTATTTTACAATAGGCCGAACGGCTGCGAAACCTGAAACAGACTATTGGGTACCACACCGAAACAAACAAGAAAGTCGACAAACAAACAGGGGTTTTTTAGACTTACCTCCAAGGCCGACGTTGTAGATGATGGGTAGCCACGACATCCCGGACGAGCCCCCAAAATGCTAGGGCACCGGCCGCCTGGCTTGGCGCGCTTTCTGTCCAGAGGATATGTGACCCCCAGTCAACCACAAGAGTCGGTTCTTGATGCAAAACGCAAGAGGTTTTATTTTTCCAGCCGGCTGGGGTCCAAGCAAACACCTGACGCAGCAGGCCTGAGCGAGGACCCCGTTTTTAGGGTTATAGGTCTTTTTATAAGCAGGAGAAGGTATGCGGAAGTTTAACGGGTAGTTCATTTCTAGGGGGAAGAGTGGCAGTCTTGTGACACACGTGCATGGGTTGTCTTTCTAGTTCCATGTCCACATTCCTTTTGCTCCATTCCTGGAGGTTTGCATAATTAAGTCTGTTGGGGCAGTTTATCACAGGGGCAGTTTATCACAAGGGCGTCCGGCAAAAGCAAAGGTTAAATTTTATCTCTACAGAGCAGAAAGACATAATTTAAAATTATTCTTACAGTATTTTTAGTTAAAAAAACAAACAAACAAAAAACTGGATATTACACTTCAGTGCAAGACGGACTGTCAGTCACCTGGATGACCAAGCAACAATTTATGGTTTGTAAAAATCAGACAGACGGATTGTCCGAAAAATGCAGCTTGACTTTACAACCAGCATGTGTAAAGGTTGGCTGAAGTAACAACAAAACATCCAATGGCTTTGCAGAGAACAATCCCATGGCTTTGCAGAAAAATGGACAGATCTATGGTGATGTCAAGCTCTTCACACAAGGTGCTGTGCTTGTCGGGGGTGATCGAGGGCGGTCGAGGGCTGTCGTTCTTTGATAGAAAGGTACTAACTCTGACTCACCTCTCCCCTCAGCAGTTACTGACGCGTCAGGGAGGGAAGATGCCTTTACTGCTCCCAAAGGCTGTACATGATGAGTGCATCAGTTCCCGCCACCCGCAGAGCCTGTGGTCACTGATAAACTGCTGGAACCATAACTGTGTTCTGATTAGATATTTGTCCTAAGGGAAAGTTCTAGGACTTAGAGCCTAATAATCATCTTCTACTAAAAGTAAAACCAGGGTCAGATAGTGACATGGTGGTGAAAGGAGACACTCTGTGAGCCTGATTCCCTGGGGCGGTGCTGGGTTTGTGTCCAGAGACCTCCCTGAGGGTGCTGTGTGGGGACAGGTTTAAGAGAGAGGATCTGAGGTGTGGGGACATGCTCTGAGCAAACACCACCTGCTCTTTTGGGGTTTGGCAGAGCCTTGCAACTTGTCTTTCCTTGACCTTGGCTGCAGACAGAGCAAGGGTGGAAATTGCTAGGGGCGTGCCAACAGACACATCTGATGGACTTCAAGAAACATCTTGACCCCAATTAGTAAAGTCCAATCCCTGCTCTGCATCAGAAAGGTTCTTTAGCCTTCTCTGGGTGTGGTGGTGCACTCCCTATGGAGAAGTTCTTTAGCTCCTTCCCCACACCTAACAGCTAGATTTCTCTGCATTAGAAAAGAAGATGAGACTTTCTCTTGATGGGATTATCACCAAGGGATACACCTGGCCTGATGTGACTAAACCCTTATAGATTTGTTAACTGCTTCTTATTGTCTGTAACCTGGCAACCAATCTATGAAGTGTCGTGAAACATACATGTGTAATGTCTCCTTGCACTATAAATAAAGAGGCCCAGTTTGTCTGGGGGGCTCAAGCGACTCAAGCAGCTCAAGCAGTGGCTCGGCTGCGGCACAAGCTTCTTGGGCTACCTAGACTCAGGCTGCCTGTGTCCATTTCTTCTCTATGTCTTTGTCTCATTCTTTCCAGTTCCCCAGTCCTGGCAAGATGGAGGGCTTTCTCTTTCTCGTCCTCTTTCTCTTCCTCACCAGCAGCCCTCTGATCACGATTCAGCCAGACCCAAGTCCTGGGGCGGATGCCGACAGTGCTGGGTGTGTGTCCCCATGACCTGGGTCTGTTTGGAGCGAGGATGGATCATGGAACCAGTGCTTTATTGGAGGGACTGTCTTTCCCTCTTGCTCTGTCTCTCTCTTCCTCTCTTGCTCATGGAAGAAATAAATGAATTCTTAAAAATAAAAAAAAAGAAAAAGATCAGAAATAGTACAATGATATAAAGAAAGATGGATTGGGGTTGATCCCAGGGCCTAGTGGATAAAGGAACCTGATCTCACATGGCAATTTAAATCATGAACCTGGTGGTTTCTAGAACGTGCTGGGTGCACGTGTGTGTGTGTCCAAGATCCCCCAGGTTGGAGAGATGGAGAAGGGACCGCAGCATGCCTGTGTTCCACTGGAAGATGCTTTCTGCCTTGTCTCTCTCTTCTCTCTCTCTCTCTCCTTTTTCTCTCTCTCTCTTCTCTCTCTCTCCTTTTTCTCTCTCTCTCTTCTCTCTCTCCCTCTCTCTCTCTCTCTCTCTCTCTCTCTCTCTCTCTCTTTCCACAAATGTCCCCTGGGAATTGAAAAAATAAAAATAAAAAGGTGGATTTACATCACCCATAATAACGAGGTATAGCATTTGAACACATATGACATGGTTGACATTGTGCAAGGCAAAATCCATTTCTGTGTCTCATTCTCTTCACTCTATAAGAGGGATATTATTAAGAACAGTTTATTATTGAAAAAAAATAGAGACATAAGAATTTGTCTAAAACCTTCGAACCTAGTTTACTCCTAAATTCTGCTCTTAACTTCTCAGGTTTAAGAGAGAGCAGAGAGGGACCTGCAGATGGCATAGTGGTTACATCTCTGGACTCCCAGGTGGTTGCGGCTCCATTCCTGGACCCAGTGGCTTAAGACTCATGCCAGGCATATGTGTGTATGTGCCCAAGATCCCGGGGGGGGAATAGAGGAAAAGGAACTGTGATGTGGCCATCAGCCCAGGGAATAATTTGTCATGTTCCCTCTCACTGTCTCTGTCTCTGTCTCTCTCTCCAACAAATGCCCATGCCCTAACAAAAACCTCTACAAAAAACAGAGAGTGGAGAAAATGGTGGAATTGATGATGATTACCGATAGACAATGCTCAGCCAATGAAGTACACTCACAACAGTGGGACTGCCACCAACATGACAACGTGTTTCTAAAGTGCTGATGTTTCAACTTGGAACTTTTTTTGTAGCTAAACAAATGAAGAATGGTATTTATTATGTTCATGACTTTGCACAAGGTACTTAAGGCCTTTGAGCTTATTGATGATTTATTCTGAAAATATAAACAAAAATATTACAGCAGTCAAGATTCAGGTCTCCGGGTACCAGAAAGGTAATGCACTAGCGGAGTGTAAGAGGGGCAATAACCAAACTGAAATTATAATTTCAGATCGTATAAGTGATTACGAAGTTATTATTGCTGTTAACTTTTATGTAACCCGGTACTGAATGAATAGGAAAAGAATGAGGTCATTTTAGGCAGGGTGATGAGGAAAAGCATTGCAGAAACGGTGATATTTGAGATCTAAATAATGAGAGAGAAACCCCCAGGTGGTATTTTGAGGAAGTGGGTCTTCCAAAAAGTTCATGAAAATGTGTATGATAAATAAAAATAAGCTATGCATGGAATTTTTAAAAATGCACCAAAATACATATATAATTTCATTCCATTTTCCCACCAACTCATTGAAGTCCCCTCGTGTTGAAAGAAGAACAAAGTCGTATATAGGAAGAATTTTGGCACATGAAGAATGATTTCAAAGCCAATGTTACTTGGAGAGTGTGAAGGTGAGATTACATCAGAAAGGACATTTGAGACCAAATCACATAGTCTTTACAGTTAAGGGACGTGAAAGTTCCTGTAAGTGCTCTGAGAAAGCATAAAAATGTCTTAAGATCGTGATAATGAGGTCTAATTTCTTTCTTGTACTAGCATCCCCTTCTCGGCTGTGTGAATAGATTGACCTCAGGAGAGCGTCAAAGCGAGGAAAGGCGTGGAAGTGTTCTCACCATAAACATGACAGTGACGTGAGGGAACGCCAGGTGAGGTAGCTGCAATGAGTCATTCCACAATGCCTGCTACTTTAAAATCATGCTGTATGCAGTAAGTACGTACGATTGCACCTGTTGATTGAAAACATACAATTTTGGAAAAAGTAAGGACAGCAATTTAGTAGGTGGCTATACTAGTCTTCATAAGCCATGTTGGTGCCCTGATTCTAGGGGGTAAGAGGTAAGGATTGTGACAGCAGGGTTCCGGATGTGTCCAGAGTGGCGCCAGCCAGAATTTAGGTACATGTGGGCTGTGAATGTGGGCTGTGAGGAGAAAAAGAGCTACAGACGGTTTCTAGAGTGCTTTTGGCCACAATAGCTGTGTGTCTAGTGGAGCCATTAGCCAGAATGAGCCAGGCTGGGTGACGAAGACCTTTCTGATAGACAGGTCATAGCGGTGAAGGGAATGAGCCAGACTGGGTGACGAAGACCTTTCTGATAGACAGGTCACAGGGGTGAAGGGAATGAGCCAGACCGGGTGACGAAGACCTTTCTGATAGACAGGTCACAGGGGTGAAGGGAATGAGCCAGACCGGGTGACGAAGACCTTTCTGATAGACAGGTCATAGGGGTGAAGGGAATGAGCCAGACTGGGTGACGAAGACCTTTCTGATAGGTCACAGGGGTGAAGGGAATGAGCCAGACCGGGTGACGAAGACCTTTCTGATAGGTCATAGGGGTGAAGGGAATGAGCCAGACTGGGTGACGAAGACCTTTCTGATAGACAGGTCGCAGGGGTGAAGGTAATGAGCCAGACCGGGTGACGAAGACCTTTCTGATAGACAGGTCACAGGGGTGAAGGGAATGAGCCAGACCGGGTGACGAAGACCTTTCTGATGGACAGGTCACAGGGGTGAAGGTAGGAGAATGATGGTCAGCACTTGTATTTTGACCAAACTGTATTTGAAAACTCTCTGAGCTGTTCAAGCAAAGATGTGAGACAGCATGTCGATACACGGGTGCAGAGCTGTGGGGAGGAATAAACGTGTGAAATGGAGGCATAAATAGGAAACATCACCACATTTAAAGTAAAGGCTGGATAACATAGCCAAGAAAATAATGACGGCAGAGAAAAGATATTGAAGCGCTGGGCCTGCCGACCTCAGAGAAGCAGCAGGCTAGGAAAGCAGGAGCTGCAGGAGTGCCCGTGGCTGATTGCTCTCAGGGGACAAGGAGCCACTGCCAATACTGCTGAGATGCCAGGGAGGGAGGCGGAGACTGACCGTGTCAAAAAAGACTTTGCTGAGACCCACACATTGGGGGTGGTAGCGATCTAAGAGACTCGAGTTCAGAGTAAATGAGTTGAAGGATTGAAAATGATTACTTTGTTCAACTAATGCTGTGTAACAAATTACCCCTGCGATTAGTGACATGGAACAATGGTTCGTTGTGCTCATGGGGTCTGTGGGTCCGTGGATCAGAAATCTGGAACTAAAGAGCAGCTGAGAAATTCTTCCTTGGGGTCCCTTTTGTATTTCAGTCAGAATTTTCTGAGTTGGGCCAACAGGTAGCATGGTGGTTAAGAGCAGGTAGCGTGGTGGTTAAGGGTGTTGGACTTCCACATAGCTGGCTGTGGTTCGAGTCCCGGACCTGGTGGCTTACTTTCTCACTTTCTCTCACTCTCTCTCTGTACCTCTCTGGTCCAATTAAAATAAATTAATTTTTTTTTCTGAGTTTATAATCATCTAAAAATCTGGCACGGTGAGAACCACTTCCAAGATCCCAGATGACTGAGCAACAATTTATGGTTTGTAAAAAGCAAACAGGCAAATTGTAAGGAAAATGCAATTTGACTTTCACATCAAAGTGTAGGATTTGGCTGGAGTAAGAAATTTCCAAGTGGCTTTGCAGGAAAATGGACAGATATGCAGTGATGTCAGGCTTTACACGGGGGCGTGCATGTCAGGGGTTGCATGGGAGCTGTGGGAAAGTTAGGGGTGCACTTCCTTGACTGAAGCTCACTCATCAGCAAACAATGTTCTACTAAATATTGCCAAATCACAGGTTATTAACTGACCCATCTATTCACGCATCAGCTATTGGCACACGTCACACCAGCAGGAGGATTTTCCTATTTCCAAAGGTTGCACTTTAGTACATGACAAACTGCATCGATTCCTGCCACTCTCAGAGCCTGCGGTCACCAACAAACTGCTGGAACCATAGCTGTCTTCGGCTTAGAGAGAGATTTGCCCAAGGGATGAGGGAAATTTCTAGTACTCAGCTCTACCAGGATTTATAGCCGAAGCATTTGTTTTTCTATCAAAAGTGTGACCAGGAGGCAGACAGTGACATGGTGGTAAGACAAGGTACTCTGTGGGGGCTGACTGACATAGACAGGTCTCAGGTTTGTGTCCAGAGACCTCCCTGAGTGTACTGGGTGTGTGTTCCCATGACTCGTGTCTGACTGAAGTGAGGGAAGGATTATAGAACCAATACCCTTAAATATGGCAGGCTGGTGTGGCTACCGGTCAATGGCTACTGCTCCTGTCCACAGGAGACAATCTCTGGGGCTGCTTAAGTGTGTCTATACCGTGGCTACTAGCTTTATGTTGAGCAAGTGATGTGAGAGACCAAAGAGGAAGAACAAGCTTCGGAGGTCAAACATCATTGCTACTGCCACCCTGCACTGGTTGTAAACGCCAGGCCCAGCTTCTATTAGCTTAGTCTTAATCTATTCACAAAGGTGAGGGTTACTCGGGACTCATCTTGGTGGTTGGCTACCACAGTAATATATGCTTTCACATTTTTGAGTTCGTTACTTGGGGGATATAGTAGACTTCCAATAAATGGTGGTGACTGGAGTTACTCAAACCCAAAGTAAAGCCTTGGTTCTCCAGGCTGCCATGTCTGCTTGAGACCTCCAGAACAAGCCACAGCTGGATATCTCCAGGGCCGCTCTTACTGGCTACAAATATGGGCATTCATATAGGTACACATCTGGGGGTTCCTATAGTTCCTATCCTTTGATAACTTTCTAGAATGACTCAATAACTGAAGTGTTGTATTTATCATTGCAGTTTTGTTATAGCAAGTAAGTATAACTCAGAAAAGAGGGAAGGGTTCTAAGTCTGGTTTCTGTGTCCTTGGAATGCACTATCTTCCTGGGGTCAACAAATGGAAATGTGAAGAATACTGTCAATCTCGAAGCTTTCCTGTGCTTTGTAGTCCACATTTTTTATTGAAAATCCATTGGGTAGGCCTGCTTGATTCAGGTATGGCCTACATGGTGTAGCCCAGTCTCCATGTCTCACCGCCTAGCACTAGAGGCCAGGCTGTTTCACAGGGCCTCGCGCCCCAGCTCTCTAATCACAAGGTTGGTCTTTGTGGCAAGGTCAGTCCAGCAACTTGGGTCATCTCTGTGAGCATAAACAGTTGTTTGTGCTTCAAGAGGCCCACCATGAATAACAAAGACAGCCCTTCTCCTGGGAAAACTCTGAGGATTTCCACTTACCTTCTAGAACATGGTAAACGCCATGTGTGAGTAAACTTGTCACTATAATTGCTATTACTGCCAAATACAAAAATAGCAGTATTGGAGAAAAAGACGTAAGATTTCGGATTCCCTGAGAGAGGAATGTAAATTCGATATTTGCTCTTTTGGGTTTCTTATGCTAATTTCTACTTGTTTACTGTCTCTGATTTTGCCCTATTAATTAAACACCACCGAGAGCCAGTGGTTTCCCTAATGAGGAAGCCGGGGAGTAAACAATGCCCGACGAGCTTTCCTCGCAGCCTGTGCTTCCCCGAGTTCCTGTCAGCCTGTGTTCAGTGACGTGCACGGAAGTCACCAGAGCAAACACAGAAGTTACCCACGCAAGCATGCAGCGTGAGGACGGGAGGTGACAGACGGACGCTGACGCCCTATTTTCTCTTCTGACCTTAAGACCCACTGTTCCCAGCGCATGGCTGCTCTCTGCCCTCTGTCCTGTGTGGTACAGTCCCCTCTTCAAGGTTTCTCTCTGGTAGATTTATACTGTAGGATGCCACATTTACTTCTGTTATGATGCTGTATAACCAGGCCAGGGTCTTCTTTGCAGAAAACTTTCATCTAATTTTATACCTAGATAGAATGTTGTACTTCAGGAAATCCCTCATACGTATTTTTGGAAGAATCGCAGAGGAGCCCAAGTCACCGTTTACAGCCTCTCGTGCTAATCACCGGGGAGGGGTGTAGATAAAGCAAGGAGCACAAGGCGAGAAGCGCGCAGACGTCTGGGCTCGAAGCGCCGTCGAGGTTCTCCGTCTCAGCTGCCTTACGGAGTTAACTTGCCCATGGCCTGTCTCATCTTTCAAACATCCTAGAATTTCCCAGCTCAGTCCCGTTAGTCTCCGAGACTTTCATTCAGCACAGCCTATATGTGTACAAAACAACAAACCTTACACAGAGGAAGGTGTGCAGGCATGCTGGGCCGAGAGGGGTCTTGCGGTCTAAGTGGTGCATCTTTCTTTCGCTAGGATTTTCTCTCATTTCTTGTCCCTTTGTTTTTATGCTCATCTTTGGACTGTGAAACATCCTTACTCCCTGTTCTTTCTTCTTTTAAGTGTATCCATTTCTTTCACGAGAGAGAGGCAGAGAGGAGGAGGCGAAACAGAGATGGGCACCCAGCAGGCCCTCACGGCACATCTGCCCCAGTCTCGGTGGGCCCAGAGCGGAGCACACGTCACAGCAGGTTTGCCCAGGGCCGTTGCCAGGCCTGAACCCAGGACCTTTCCCACGTGAGCCCATTTGCCTTACCACTGCACCACCACTGACCCATGCGTTTGCCGTTGTAGTCAACGCGGACATGCTGAGTTACTAAAAGCTTAACGGATTCTGTCTCTGGAATACAGAAGAATGCAAAGTCCAGGTATTTGAGAAAGATCGTTTTAAGTAGGCCCGTCCCTCGGTAGTTGTCAAGTCCCAGTATGTAGGTGGTTACAGAAGTGTGAGGACAAAGTGACTGACTGAGTCATACAGGCCGGAAGTCAACTCAGAACACGCCTGGCTCATGGCAACGAGGGCCTTCACCCGTCAGCAGCTGTTGTACTTTAGTGAGTCTGTGGCTATGAGCTGAGAGAGGAGTTCCGAACCCTGACAGTGAGCAAGAAGACGCTTTAGCCCAAATTTAGAAGAGAAACAAATGCAATCTCATCTTGGCATATCTCGATCTTGTGAATTTGGCCCAGCCCTTAAGCTGCCAAAGTAAGAGCTATTCCATAGCAATTCCATCGACATATTCATGGATATCTTAAGAAGCCACTCTAGTGAATAAGGTTAGAGATATCTCCATACAAATTTCTAGACATTATTTAACAAAGTGCTAGTATTTAAAAGTTGAATGTCTGAGCTAACCTTCTAATTACAAAAAATACAATATATATCTCATTAATTATTTACTTTACCTCTTTATCATCTTTTTTTTTTAATTTGCACAATAAGTAAGTAAATGTTTAATTGTAGGAAGAAAATGGACTTCTAGTCACAAAAATAACTACACCTAAAATACATTTTTTTCAAATTATATTAAACTAGATTTTTCACATTAGCCAAACCTAAAATCATCGTATTCTTTTGTTCATTTGCTTTTCTGAACACATAAAATGCAAAAATAAATGTAATGTCAACAGTAAAATGTGTATGCCATTATTTTATAATAGTCTTGAACACTTTTTGAATCTTAATGGAAGAAATAAAAACTGGAAGAAAAAGTCTTGGTAACGGTAACTATGTGGGAGTGGAGCTGCTTTATTATACTTCTTCGCATTCAGGTGTAATTCTTACCCAGAATACATATTTGCATATACACTTTATTATTTTCTGCCATCGAAGATACTTTACATACTAAATATTTGTTTCATTTCTTTCTTTGTGAGATTTTTGTGTTTGTGACAAATAATAGATGCACTTGTCTTGAATTATGGTTTCATTTTTTATCTTCACTCTAATCTGAAAAACATTTTTGGTTTTCTGGGCAATCATTCTCCCCTACACAGAATACATCATTACTAAATCCATATCTGCATGACAGCTCTTACAGTATTCTATTTTCATTTTTCATGCGTGTACTATCTGGACTATTAGCAGCTCATGATGGCATAAAGAGGAGTGAGTGAGTGTAAATGAAAGGAAGATTTTGAAGTCAGAACACTTAGATACATTCTGCTTCTGACACTACAGGACTTAGGATAAGGGACAATTGTTTTCTTTTTCTATAGGACAATGGTCTTCGATTGTTTTGACCCTAAGGACCAGTTTCATGGAAGACAATTTTTTCCATGAACCCTGGGTGGTGGATAGTTTTGGGATCACCCAAGTGCATTGCATTTATTGTACACTTTATTTCTATTATTATTAATGGTAATATATAATGAGATAATTATACAGCTCACCATAATGCAGTATTTATAGCCATTCCCCAGTGCTAGTATCACTGCCTCAGCTCCACCTCAGGTCATCAGGCATTAGATTCTCCTAAGGAATGCACAGTCTAGATCCCTCACATGCACAATTCATAAGAGGGTTCTCACTCCTCTGAGAATTTAATGCCACTGCCGATCTGACAGGAGACGGAGGAGCTCAGGCACTAATGAGAGCGATGGGGAGCAGCTGTAGATACAGAAACAGCTTCACCCTCTTGCCAGCTACTCACCTTCTGCTGTGTGGCCCAGTTCCTTACAGGCTGGATTGGTCCGAGGCCCAGAGGTTGAGGACCCCTGCTTTAAAGCAAGTGCACTTATTAGAGGTAGATGAAGGGGGAATGGAGGTGAAAAGGCACCTCCCAGTGGGGATAGTCATGCCCCAATTCTCTCTCTTCCATTCTCCTCTTGAGATTTTGAACATGCATTCATGCCCAATGAGTTTTTCAAACAGCCAGAGTTGAGACTTGAACCATACATCTCAAAAAAAAAAAAAAAAAAAAAAAAAAAAAGAAAAATGGACCAGCAGTTAGCGTAATGGCTATGTTGCTGGACTCCCACATAGGCGACCGTGGTTCGAGTCTCAGACCCGGTGGCTTAAACTCACGCTGGGCGCGTGTGCGTGAGTGCCCAAGATCCCAAGAGGAGAATGGAGGAGAAGGGATTGCGGCATGGCCATCGCCTCTGGGGGGTGATTTCTCACTTTCTATCTCTCTGTCTCTCTCTGTCTGTCTGGCGAGTGCACACGCCCTATAGCAAAAACCTCTAAAAAAAAAGAGACTTGAACCACACAGTCAGTCATGTGAAATCCAGCCACCTTCAACACAGTGCCACTGGCTGACCCAGGATAAGGTTTTTAACATTACCCTTGCTCAAAAATGCAGCTATCAAATTGAGACTGCTAAGAGATATGTTCTCATAAAATCTTATTTCTTAATGATAAGCATAATATTTGTAAAACATCTATTAATTTGTATTTTTATTCAAATAGTAGCTTCTATTATTATTAATAAAATGATCATGACCTTCTTGGCATTCTTATTTTGCTTAATGATCTAGTAGAGAAAGTGACATATACCAAGTATTCATCAGGCCCTTACACAGAATTACGTTGTCCTCGTGTTCGAAGGTTTACAAGTCAAGTGCAACGGACACCATCCTGTCACTGTCAGCACAGGTCTTCTACAGATAACAACTCTGAGTCTTCAGTCCCAAGCAGTGGTCGTCCGACCCCCGACGCTGTCCTCGCAGTGGCCCAGTGACCAGCTCTGAGGTGGGTTCATGAGGCGCACAAGTTCATGGCTTTAGCGTGTACGCACAGCCCTGCAGACGGAGGAGTGGGGTGGGGCAGGACTCTTCTCTCGCGTTGCTGAACGTGGTGTACGTAAGCTTAAGGTT
This sequence comes from Tupaia tana, assembly GCA_026018925.1. Classification (NCBI taxonomy): domain Eukaryota; kingdom Metazoa; phylum Chordata; class Mammalia; order Scandentia; family Tupaiidae; genus Tupaia; species Tupaia tana. The sequence continues at coordinate 67,509,670 of JAKSZU010000012.1, forward strand.
CCCTTTAGCTCAGAGAACTTGTGCTTATAGAGCGAGGAAATATGGGCAAAATACATGGAGATTTTTCAGAAGGTGAAAAGTGGTTACGGTTGTGCACTTGTGTGTTTTAAGAATATAGGAAGTACGTGAATTAGGGGAGGGGCAAGAAGGATTAAAAATAAGAGATTGTATGTATAGACATTGTTACTTAAAGATTCCTGAAGGATAGCTGTAGAAAACACCTTCAAACTTAGGAAAGCTGACTTCTCACTTGATGTTTAAAATCTTTTTTTTTTTTTTTTTTTTTTTTTGAGAGGTTTTTGCTATAGGGCACGTGCGCTCGCCAGACAGACAGAGAGAGACAGAGAGACAGAAAGCGAGAAATCACCCCCCAGGGGAGATGGCCACACCACAATCCGTTCTCCTTCATTCTCCTCTTGGGATCTTGGGCATGCACGCACACATGCCCAGCCTGAGTTTAAGCCACCGGGTCCGGGACTAGAACTGCGGTCAGCTACATGGGAGCCCAGCGACATAGCCATTACACTAACTGCTGGTCCCTGTTTAAAATCTTGAATACAGATGAAGAGGAGAATTTCCAGTGTTGTCTTTGACAATAGAGCTATGAATTTCCTGGAATATCTGGGAATACAATAGATAAAATATAGCTCATAGTGCATTTCACATATTAATGCATAATTTTCCAACAATTTATTTTGCAACACTCATAGCATTAAATATGCACGAAGACCTTGATGCTCATTAGCTGCCTAGTAAGCTTTCGCATTGAAGTAGGCAGGATTTCATGAGACACTGACACAAAAATGTGACTCAAAGCACAATACCACATCGGCCACTACTTTTATTTAAATTATACTTATTTAGGAACAGTGAAAGGAAGAACTATACCACGTGACTTTTCCTGTTTTATATCACGTGAGATTTCAAGTTATATCAATTGTTTTGCTAATATTTTATGAAGTATTTGACAGCCAGTTTATTTTTCAGTAACTCTTTAATCTTGCTTACTCCAGCACTGATCTAGGCATCTTAAAAAATTCAGCATCTGGAAAAATAAAACTTTAGCAACCATAAAAGGATACTTTCTCCCTTATACACAGACACAACACCCCACACGCCTATGTATATGTATTTCTGTGCACTTATTTAAGACCCTCACCCATATGAAGAGACCAGTGCAGTGGACTCTTGAGATTTGCGGGTGCACATTCAGATACACCTGTGAATGTCCACATCCTAAATACCAAGATGACACTGGAGGCTGACAGCGTGCGGCGGCGATGCACTGGGATCGGGGCTGGTGGAGGCCGGGGTAGATGGTGTGTGAAGACCCTGTTAGGGTGTTCATCCTCTCTGTCTTTCTCTCTTTCTGTCTCTCTCACTCATAGGGAAAAAAACAAACGCGTAAAAAATCCTGAAACTAGTAAGAATATACAATAAGTTTTTCTTTCTTATCTGAGGCCTCTCTTGTCCTTTCATTCCCCCACTGCATACACTTTCAGTACTTTTTTTTTCATTTAAATGTATTTATTCACCTCTCCTATCAGGAGGAGAGACAGAGAGAGAGAGGGACAGACGCGCTGCCCCCAGGAGGGTCCCCATGTGCAGCCTGTCCTGGCCTCAGCCAGCCCTAGATTACAGGAGCTCACTGCGTGGAGAACACGGGGAGGTCTCCTGACGGGACCAGGACCTTCCTGGGGGGTCAGCCCTGCGGTGTCCTGCTGTACCACTGTGCCACCCCCTGGCTCCCAGTTTCCGCATTTTATTATATCACTCTTGTGGGTGACATTTGGTTACTACTCAAAAAAATTTGTTTTTTCTAACTAACAGTAGCAGCAGCAGCAACAGTACTAGCAAACACTGCCTTAAGACGTACCGTGTTTACACACCGACCCCAGCGTACCTTACTGGCCCAGCCTGGTGGCACTGGCCGCAGGTGCTGAGGTGCCGTGCTGGAACCACGTGGTCTGCTGTGAGTTCAGGCCTCCTCAATGCTCTCAGGTACCCTCATGAGCTAGACAGAGTAAGCACGATCTCAAACACAACACGGAAGCCCCAGGGGACCAGGGACCAGACGTTGCGTCATGCAGTTGGGCCACAGCATACCTGGAACATGCGAATAGACTGAGAGCAGGAGAGGCAGCGATGCAGACGGAGAGCAATCCAGTGCACTCCTGAGCTCCGACGTCCGCCTCAGCTGTTCTGTGCAGTCCGTCTCCACAGTGACCTCGACGGCAAAATCAGTCAGTGAATCAGTCTATTGCACACAGACCTAATCGTGATAAGGCAAAGTGGAGTTTTTTTTTTTTCTTTTTTTTTCAGAGAGATTTTTCCTGTAGGGCATGTGTGCTTGCTAGAGAGACAGAGGTAAGAAATCACCCCCAAGGGAATGACCATGCCTAAATCCCTCCCCTCCACTCTCCTCTCGGATCTTGGGCAGGCAAGGACATGAGCCTGACATGAGTGTTAAGCCACGGGGTCGAGTACTCAGAGGGCTGTCGGCTATGTGGGAGTCCAGCGACGAAGCATTACCCACCTGCTGATCCCCAATTTAACCCAGCTACAGTAATGCATTTTCTGTTGTTTTCCAGCTTGCCTTTCATCTGTACAATAAACAAGTGAACAAGTAATGTATAATAATTAATTATAGATTCGTTCTCAAGGATCCATTGAGGCCGCATCAGAGACAGTTGTGTTTCCTACCACACTCATATTGTCAGAGAACTCCCACAAACGCCAGGCGGGGTGGCCTCGGAACCCAGCGGGTACAGAAGCCAGGTCCTACGGGGCTGACTGCAGTTCCAGGCCTGGCCCCGGCAGCTCGAGGGACAGGCTGGGCATGTGTGTGCACATGTCCTAAATCTGGTAAGATGGAACAAAGAAGAGAAAACGGTTGTGGCATGATTGTTCCCCGTTGGGGGAGGGGTGCTTTTCCTTCTCTCTGTCTCTCTGTCTCTCCCTCTCTCTGTCTCTCTCTCTCTCTCCTTCTCTCGGTCTCTCCCTCTCTCTAGGGGGCACATGCAGCCTCTGGTGATGACAGAGGGGAACAAATGTACCAGATATCCTGAAGGGGCCAAATACAGTCTTGTGAGAATTCAGAATAAAATTCCATACTGCAAATACTTTACTGTCAGTAGCTATCAAACTTCAGCATAAGGCATAATAAATGAGGATCTAGGGGCTGGTGGGTGGCATGGTGGTTAAGGTCACTGGACTCCTACATGGCCGAGAACAGTTCGAGTCCTGGACCTGGTGGCTTGCTTTCTCACTTTTCCTTTCTCTCTCTGTCTGTTCTTCTCTGGTAAAATTAAAATAAATAAATAAAGTTGAATAAAATAATTCAAAAAAAAGGAAATAAAATTAAAAAAAAAAAAAAAAAAAAAAAAAAAAAACGAGGATCTATTAAAACACCGATCGCCAGATCCAAACCTCAGAGGTCAGGGGCCTGGGGTGGAGACCAGAAGGTCACATTTCTAACAGTTCCCCGGTGGTGCTCAGCTGGAGGCACGGGGACTGCACTCTGGGAACTGCCGTCTGCGGGCCCCGGCATGGTTAGGTCCTGCTCTTCCTGCATTTTTTCGGAGCTTTGAATTCTGCAACCACTAATTGCTTTTAAATCTAAGGGTGTGAATTTTACATCAGAGATTTTGCTTTGTTTAGTTGGAATAAATATATTTAGAACTGTGTTTCTGTATCAGTATGAAGAACTAATCTGGGGACCGGCGGATGGAATAGTGGTCAAGTCGCTGAAATCCAGACCCAGTGGCTTGGAACACATGCCCGGTGTGTGTGTGTGTGTGCCCAAAATCCAGAGAGGAGAAGGGAGAAGGGATTGCAGCGTGGCCATGCTCCCTGGGGTGATGGCTCACTTTCTGTCTCTCTGTCTCTCTGGCAAGCACATGAGCCCTATAGCAAAAATTTCTCTCTTAAAAAAAAGACCGAAACTAATCCGAGCACTCCCCTGAGTAGAGTAGAGCGTGGTCTTGGGCTGCTCTCCTGATTTGCTCCCCAAGATCTGAGTCATTTAGAAATTGACAGCTAGTTGATTGGAGGTTTAATTATTTTGTTTTACTGAATGTCTCTGTGACTTATTTGGGCTTTTTTTTCCCTTTCAGCAGCTGCTTGGCATTTCACAGCTACATTGTTGTTGCTTTTCCAGTAGAAGCTCTCTTAATCCACTTCCTTCTAACCCCCTTGGTCTTCATTCTCTCTGTAATACATGTAATACAATGTTTCCATGTTTACAGTGAACAGAAGCCCGTGCCCAGGGCAGAGCTGGGTCAGCACGTGGGCAGTTTAATGCACAGGGGTTTCCAGACCTGTGCTGGCCCCACCTGCTGCGGTGCAGGCCCAGAAGCTGAGTCACCACACTGGAGCCACTTGAAATGCCACAGCTGACGTGTGGATACTATGTCTGAGGACGGAAAGGCAGACACTAGATGCTGTTAGTTTATATTTCCGAGTAATTAAATGACAAGCTGACAAGCCATATACCTATTCCTGCAACAGCACCCAGAGTAATCACAGGGCCTGTTTTCTCTCCAAATCTCCAAGTCCAAATGCCCACCGCCCTTGGAAAAGAACCACGTCAATTCTTCATTTCTCAATTTTATCTCCTATAAATAAAATGATTATTCTTTTAGAATGTTATAATGGCCTAGACTTCGTCCTGTTTATTGTTATAAGAAGATGTGTGTGCTACCAAACAAGGCTTGATGCATCTATTCATTCATTTATACATTCATTCCTTCACCCGTGACTGTTCTTAAACTGAGATGCAGTCCCTGGACCGTTGTTACAACTCCCTTTGTCCATTAGTTTATTTTAATTCAATACATATTTCATTCACTTGAACTTGCAAAATGCCTTATGTTTGCAGTAACTGGACTCCTCTAACAGACAGTGTTAGGCGTGGATGTTCTTCAGAAAGGTGGGTTTGCTTACAGAAGACGGCGCAGTGTGGTCAGTGCTGAGAACACGGAATTTCCCCCACTTAGGTAAATGAATGGATGGCCTGTTCTTCAAGGCGAAAGAGCCTAAGTAGCCCACCATGGTCTGAGAAATGTCACATAAGCTCAATTTTAGAAATGCAAAAAAATAAATAACTAAACATACATTCATGCTCACAACTATAAATAGGTTTTTGTGGTTGTTATTTAGTTTAATTTGTCAACGATGAGGTTGGCAGGGTCCCTGCTTCCTTCTCCACCTCCTCAGCAGGGCCGTCTCCCATATGCCGGCCTGTATTGTCTCTCTGAGTTCTGAAATATTTTATTAACTTCCCTCAGTTACCCAGAAACTTATTTTCTGTCTTCTAAGGTAAATGTCACTCCCTCTAATATAAAAAGTGTGTTTTCCTGTTAGAAACACCACTGAAATTGAAGGCAGCTGTTGATCTTTCCTCTTGAAATAACTTTGCATAGACATAGAGCCTTTTCGTATCCAGGAAACAACGTAAACCACGTCCACCTTTCTGACAGCTCTGCACTCACTGTATGTCCTCCCCTCTGACCTATCTGTAATTTCAGAACAATTCTTCAGAAACGAGGAGTCAAGGACTGCTCGAACGACTCTAGTAAGATCATCGATTACACTAAAAACAACCAACTTACTATACTCAGGCTAATCCCCGTGGTAACATGTTTGGATGTTAGATGAACATTCTATGCCAGCTACTGTTCTTTGGCAGGATGGTGTGATGGCTCCACTACGATGAACACCATAAACATCTTTTTTATTACTTAACAATTTTTAGTCTCCAAGGTAGGAAATTACGTGTACAAAGTTTCAAAAAATATGTGTCTGTATAATCCAATAATAAAAATCAATAAATCTTTTGTCAGTCCAAGTATATTGAGTTTCTGTAGTATTTTGTTTACAAAGAGTTTTCAAATAAATTATTTGATGTGATTCTTTAACAAATCCCTGAGGAGGAATTTCTAATATAGTTTGTTTCATCATGATGTTCGGAAAACATTACTGGTTGCCTAAGCTTATTAGTGAATGATAAATGAACTAGATGTCATCTATGATGATTCTGGTGCTGACTCCATGACACAACCCTCATGGCCCGCTAAGAGGAGCCAGAGCCATGAGGTGACTGCGGTTCGAGTCTCCAGTCCCTGAGCCTCAAAGCTCTGAGTGTGTGCAGAGTCTGATGAAGCGGAGGGGTCAGATCCTGGGACCAGACTCTGAGGAGGGCATTCAGAGGAGTAGGAAACCTGTAGAGACAGAGTCTGGATTGGTGGTTACCTTCGGCTAATAGATAGTTTAGGAATTAGCCATAAATGGGCAAGAGGCGTTTCATTATGCGATGAAAGTGTTCAGCTTATAATGAAAATACAACTTAAAAAACTTACAAAGTAATTGTGCATTAGAATTTAAAAATGCATTTAAGCATATTAGATGGGTAGAAATGTGTACATAAGATATACTAAAAAGTTTTACATTGGATGAGCATCAAATTAAGGAAAAGAGTGACCCTGCCCCTATGCAGCCAATTATCCTTCTTTGTAGATTCTACAGTGGTGACTAGCATGTAGCAGATGTTCATTAAACATATTTAAACAACTAAAACAAAGACAAGTAGGAGGAAGAGGAGAGAGGCATGAAAAAGAAAGGAGACAGGGAAAATAAGGGAAAAAAATCAATATTTGCCATTTATACTTTTAGTCATTTTTTTCTATTAGAAATATACTCAATCACCTTGGAACATAAATACACAAAGCATATTATCATATGTAATTCTATTTTACAGAAGAGTGCATTGCATCTTACATTTTAGCTCATGTGTTTCACTTCAAGGTGTCGCGTCAGTGCCTGAAGGGCAGACGTTTCCTCGCAGGATCTGCACAGTACCCCGTAACACAGGAGGCTAATGGATTTGGCCATTTCTTCCCCTTACGTTCACAACAAAGACCCTTGTATATATATTAGTGAGAAGTTGTGTTCTGGTGAATTCGAATGTTTTTATTTGAGAGAGATTTTTGCTATAGGGCTCATGCACTCGCCAGAGAGATAGAGAGAGAGTGAGAAAATCACCCCCCCCCACCGAGGGGGGATGGCCACACCGCAGTCCCTTCTCCTTTATTCACTTCTCTGGATTTTGGGCACATGCACAAGCACCCAGCATGATTTCCAAGCCACTCCAGGACTTGAACCACAGTCAGCCATGTGGGAGTCCATAGCCTTAACTACCATGCCACCTGCTGTCCCCAGTGAATTCGAATCTTGAACTTTAGATCAATTATTAAAATGATTAGCTCATGGTCACTACAGTGATTAACATGTACATACTTAAAAAGTGTTAAGAGTAGATTTTAAGTATTCTGACCAAAAAAAAAAGCTAGGTATGTGGCATATCACATATGCTAAATAGCTTGATTTAGCTGTCCCATGATGTGTTCATATATCTAAGAGTCATGCCATATGCCATATATATGTATAATTTTTACTTGTCAATTTAAATGAAGAAATGAATGAATGAACAAATAGTGAACATTAATAATATTTCAGAACAAACTGACTCTAAAAGTGTTTTCAAAAATAGAATATGGAGATACATGTTTTCCTCACCTCCTTGTCAAAATTAAAATCATTATTTGTCTTTAATATTTGGGTGTTTTTCCTTACTTAAGAAAACTTTCTTTGATTTAATATTATTAAATCACTCAAATACTCTCTGGTATTTTAATATAATAAGTTTAGAATGTTGTTACACTTAGAACTTTAACTCATTATAAAATTTACATTATCATAAGAGAGGATCTTTATTTTTTTTTTGAGAAGTTTTTGCTATAGAGCGTGTGCACTCACAGAAAGACAGAGAGATAGAAAGTGGGAAATTATCCCCCAGGGGAATGGCCACACTGCAATCCCCTCTTCTCCATTCTTCTTTCGAGATCTTGGGCAGTCATGCACACGCGCCTGGCGTGAGTTTAAACCACCGGGTCCAGGACTCAAACTGCGGTCGATTACATGGGAGTTCAGTGACATAGTCATTACGCTAACTGCTGGTCCCCCATCTTTTTAAAAAAAAAGTCTCATATTCTCAACTTGTTGAAAACACTGTCTTTATATTTACAGTAGCTTCTTTGTTTTTGCAGAGAGATTTTTGGCTGTAAGTCACGTGTGCTCTCTGGGCCACGATGCCACCTGTGGGTCAGTCGTTGTGGTCTGGCTCCCTAAACCACTGGGCTATGAGACTGGAACTCCCCAAACAGAAAACATTTGGAGGACAATTTCAAAATAAGCCTAAAACAAAAAGCAAAGGCAGAGCTAGTATTATGTTTTAAGAAAACAAATAGAAAGTGTGCAAAGCCAAAATCAGGTATGTGAATATTTATTAAAGAAATGATGAAATCACAAGTTTTGAAAATAGCAAGAAATCTTAGAAACATAGAAAAATCTGCCTTACATAAAGCCATAATGCTTTTTTTCCTTACATTCATTGGCTAGATACTCTCTCTCTCTTTTATTTTTTTTCCTTTTTAGCTGAACAAATTTTAGTTTATCACTGTCTGTAGAGGTGGAGATTTTGAAAAAGGAGAATAATGCACATTTGGTATACAAACAATTCTTTTCTTTTAATTTTAAAAATTTATTTATTTTAATTTAATTTGAAGTAGGCTATAGGGCACATGTGTTCACCATAGGGAGAAAGAGAGAAAGTGAGAAAACAAGCAACCAGGTCTGGGACTCGAACCACATTCTGCCATGTGGGAGTCCAGCACCTCAACCATGAAACCACCTATTGGCCCTAAAGAATCTTAACCATGCCCACCAGTGAAAGTGGATACGTAGAAGTCATTCACGTAGGCTAGCATATCAGCATCATGTACACACACATATGTGCATATATACACATACATGTGCAGAAAATCTAATGTAAAGATGTCCCACCCAATGTCTCCTTATTCAGCTCCTCTAAATGCTCACAGCCACTGCGCTGTCACAGAGGGGATCAGACTGCGAAGAGTACACTGCTTCTCTCTTTCTGTTTTTTTTTTTTTTTTTTTTTGACAGGGTCTCTCTACATGGCCCAGGCCAGCCTCAAGCTTGCGATGCTCTTGCTTCAGCCTCCTCAGATCACTGGATTGCAGGTGCACAACACTCCTCTCCACCTTTAGGGATTTGTTTTTTAGTGTCCACAAGATGTGTGCACCCATAAGAAGGAGCCGGCGGGGAGTGGGGGAGAAATCACCTCTCAATGGGACATGGTCATGCCCCAATCCTCCCTCTTTTTTTTTTTTCTTTTAAGAGTTTTTTGCCACTGGACACCAGAGAGAGAGAGAGAGAGAGAGAGAGAGAGAGAGAAACAGTGGGAGGAAAAGTGAGAAATCACTGTCCGGGGGGATGGCCACCCCACAATCCCTTCTCCATTTTTGTCCCAAGATCTTGGGTATGCAAGTACACACGCCCAGCATGAGTTTTAAGCCACCAGGTCTGGGACTAGAACTGTGGTCACCCACATGGGAGTCCAGTAATGTAATTGCTATGCAATCCGCTGGGCCCATAATCCCTTAATTTCTCATCCTATCAGGATCTGGGGCGCACACACAGCGCCAGGCAGTTTTTCAAGTCTCCAAGTCCAGGATTCAAACTACAGTTGCCCGTGTGGGGTCGGACTGCTTTAACCAGTAGACGGCAGGGCTGGCACTCGTTCTCCACCTTCAGGGTGGGCCTGGAAGCAAGCCCAGGCTTGTGTGCATCTCCACCGGGAGCGCAGCATCTCTGCCTGGAACCCCCAGGGCCACTACGGAGCCATTAGCGTAGAGAACGGTTACTAAACCTTCCAAACAGCTTCAATTCACACCTGCAAGAAACTTTGTAACCATATCTAAAGGCTTGAAAGGCGGTCAGGACAGTCCAGGGGCCCTGAATTCCTGGAGGGGCTCTCAAGGAATCAGATGTAACACTTTGAACCCATGTGAAACTTCCTCCACGTGACAGAAACCCACCTCTGTGTCTGCTTAGCAGCTTTTAAGCTTTTCTTACCTTCTTTCCTTAAGCCTTTTCTTACCTTCTCTTTCTGCAGTAGGCCCTGAAAACAAGCATCCTGACGTTCCTTTCACTACTCCACTTCATACATTAATTTCGCTTCACCCTGCCCATCAAAATACTGTTCATATTCACAAGTCCCAACAACTCTCCAACCTGTAAGGCTGTGAAGACAGTTTCCTTTTAACCCAAACATTCAGCCCTCTTCTCTGTAAAATCTATTCTGTTCATTACAAAATAGGAGATAAATTTTTTAATCCCTTGGATAGAAAGCAAACCCTTACAAAATTGTTTATTGTTATTTAAAGCATAGTTATTAAAATAAGCATCATACATGTATTATTTAATCCTCCCCAGGCTGATCTGAGACCGATTTTTCTGTAAATTCCAGTTAAAGACTTAGGAGACAGTGAACAAATTTTGAATCAATGAGTGTGATAAATTCTCCATTGTACTTGACTAGTAATAAAAAAGATTTTATTTCCTGTACATTCTGGTTTGAACACACTGTCTTAACAATGAAAAGAAGAGAAGTAAATTAGTGAGTTCTGTCTATTTCTTAAACAAATAGGCAAAATATATTTTGTTACTCCTAGTTGTTCAAAATTGTGTATAAGGTCTTTTTATAATCAAATAGAAGAAGAATGCTTACTATCCTGGAGTTTTTAATGTATTTAACGTATCTGTGTAGCAAACAGTCATTCAGACAGAAAATAAAATGAAACAGTTGAAAGGACAATCGGCTTCTGTGTGTCTCTGATGTCTCACAGGCCAGGGCATGTCGGGGGCACATTTAGATGGTATTTCCGTGCTTCTGTGCACCATTTCCCGGGTCCCAAGAAGGTGATCTGTGGTGGAGCGGCAGAGGAAGGCTGGCCACAGTGGGATCATGTCTCCCCAGGGCCTGCTCCCCTACACTTTCCATCTTCACTTGAAAACAGCAAATCTGAACAGCGACTTAAGTCCAGGGTACCTTCAACCGAGATTCAGGAGACTAGTGGCATTTTGATAGCCGCCCCCTCCAAGTCTGCATGGGCAAAAGGGAAAGGGTATTGAAGTCAACTTTTCTCTCAAGGAATCCGATGTGGCACTTTGAACCCGTGTGTTAACGACTTAGCTAGGCCCATTCGAGATTGTAAAGTATGCATTTTTACTTCTACCTGAGTATCTGAATTGCACTGTTATCTTTTGGCTTAAGTTTGAAAGAAACCATTTCATAAGGACACGGCACAGTTTGAATGTGCTTTCCTTGAACAAAACAAAGGCAGCGCCTGTGCTGATAACCACAGAGAGTACAGGCCCTGGCAACCTGTTGTTTTGTTTTGTTTTGTTTTAAAAGCTCGATTCGTAATGTGGGTACCCACCAAATCATGCCTCCCAAGCTGCATGGCAGAGTTCACAGTCACCTCTGTTTGTTATCCGGGACTGGAGGTCTGGGACAAGTGCTAGCGATGAACAGGAGGGGCTCAGGCGCAAAGGATGAAGGCCTTTACCACTCTCCTACCACTCTTGTCTCAGGTGTGGGGCTGGAGTCTGGCCTCAAACAGAAACGTGGTTCTTCTAGTTGGAGTTCCCTCCTCCCTAATTGCCAATTCTCTCTCTGTTAATGTTCCACTGGTCTGTCAGGAATGGCTTTTCACACGTGTCTTCTGTCTTTGAAGATTTTGGTGTCCGACAACTTACTACCGTTGCCGCCTACAATCTGGTGGCTGTTTCTGTGAATAATCGAGAGGGCAGGCCAAGAGGGAGAGAGTTGATTTAGGTATGTTTGAGCCCAGGGAGTGGCCGAGTGCTAACAAGCTCACAGCTAACTCCCAGGACAGAAATTCCCAGCATGGTACATAGGTTACACTTTTCCTTTATTCACTGCTATCAACAACATAAACCTGGCTAGTTCTGTGTTCCTCTCACCCTGGTGATTTTCCCAGAAATTGTTTTGTGCAGCTTTTCCTCTTACAGGACATTTATGTTCCTGTTTTTATTCTTACGGAGACATGGACTCTGCTGACACAGATTTGGGACACACTTTGATATATTGAGGGAGCTATGACACATTTTCTTTAAGCTATATTTAACAAAACAATCTAAACAACTCAGTAACTACTATGCTAAATGATATCATTACTCCAGATGTCCCAGCTTAACCTGTTACATGGTGTCCCTTGAGTAAACATCCCATCTCCTAAGACTTCCTGCCTGGGACCCCGGCCCTGTCTTGGTTGCATTCTAGTGACCATTGTCTAAAACCAGTGACTTAAGTTTTGTCTTCTAAGCAAACAGGCTTATGTGTGACCTTAATTGTTACCATAGTTACAGGTTATGTTAGTTACAGAAGCTACAACCACCAATTAACTCTTTAAGTGTAACAAAGAGGAATAAAATAAAGCAAATTCAGGATTAAAAAAATATTGTTTGGTTTTTCCTGTTGTACTATTTCCATTTTACATTCTTAACCGGGACCAGCCTGGGGCCAGGGTGTGGGCTGTGTGGACGTGGGCCCACTGGGTCATCCTGGATAGGAATGAGGGATTTTCAGTCGAGCTGCAGATCAATCTCTTGTATTCCCAAGCCTCCCTTCACCCTAGTCCCTGCCTTTATACTCTGTAAAGACTGTTGACACACAAAATGATGTTGTTTTCTCTAGCTATGTCTCCAGTATCAGAAAGGCACTGTGGAATCGCATCATCTTCTCCAAGAACTCGGAAAGACATCCTAGGCCTCACCTGACCGAGGTAGAACTTCATCAGAGCTGCAATCACACTCTTGTTGTGCGACCCCGTCTGCCTACACCTGTGCACACTAGAACCACAGCACGCTCATTCCCCTTCTGGTACTCCTGTGAGAGGCCTTCGAGGGCAGGTTTCTGGCTATCCTTCCTAGATGTGGATGCTTCCTAAGGGGCCTGGGAGAGGCCCGTCTCCCACCCTGAATTGTGCTGTGACTACAGCTCAGGCACAGCGATGGTGGAGCTCCTCGGGTCTGACCCAGCAACGCCTGGTCACCTACGTTCAGGGGGGAGTCACACGTTCTCTTCTACTGACTCCAAGTCGATTTTACCACAGACTTTCACATCTGACCTATTACTTACCTACGAATTTCTAACCCACCCGTGGCCTGCAAGACCTATTTCTGATGCCCCGCCATTTTGGGCCAGGCCAATGAAGAGACCCCTTACACTGATTCACAACTTTGTCATCTGCTCTCAGAACTCAGCATCCCGGAGGCACTTCTGTGGTTCCCTGAGCCTGGTCACTCAAAACTGTGTTAAGAATAAGCCCTGTTAATTATTATTTCTACAGAGTTTGGTTTTTCTCTGTGGTCAGTCTTCTGCCGAGATGTAACATTTCTGGATAGTCTATGATGCCCTCCCCCAAATCTCTCCAGATCCCACTTGCTCATTGTTAGAAGTAGGTTGTTCATATTAACTGATTGCTCTGACATGTGTCCCTCAAAAACGGGTCTGTTGAGATTTAGTTATGAGGGATTAGGACCACTGACGACCTTCTGCCCAGGCTTCACCCTCCTGCCCTCTGGATGGAGCCAGGTTAGAGTATCCTGTTTATTCTCTCTGTTTCTATCTTATTTTATTTTATTTTTTTATTTTTTAGAGTCTTAACTCTCTGTTGCTCTTTTAACTTGCTAATTCTTACCTTTCCCTATCCCCATAGGACAAGCCAATCACCAGCCATCTGTATCTGAGTTCTGAGAGGCCCTTTCACATGGTGCACTAACTCGCTGCACAGTTTTAAATTTTTGTTTTAAAATTTGTTTCTTTTTTTCTTGTTTTATTTTTCCCTCTTTTTCTTTTTTATTTCTTTTTTTTTTTTCCTTTTCCTTTCCTTTGTACCTTTCTCACTTTTTTGTTCAACAGAAACACTGAGTTTCTAGACAGGTCTAGGTGCACAGTAGCCAACTATCTGAATTCTTTTAGGTCAGATTAATCTTAAATTTCCATGGAATCTGCTGCACAAAGGGAGAAACACAGTCCTGTGTAGAGATTGCAGGTCACCTCCTTCTGCATGACTGAATGCTCAGATTAACTCCAAAAACCAGAAAAAGGAACGTGTAATCGATCCGATGAACAGAAATGTGTAATCCATCCGATGACCAGAAACCACTGCAGAGGCACAAAAAAACATGAGGAATCAAGAAAATCTCCCCCCTAAGGGAAAAGAGTAACTCCTCGTCCTCCACACAATACAAGGGAGCTCGTGGGAATGTCAGGTAAACAATTTACAATATTCATAGTGACAAAGTCCACAGAGACACAAGAGAAGAGAGACAATGAACTCCAGAAGGTGGCAGAGGAAGGAGCCAATGAGTTCCAGGAGGTGAGGAAGTTCTTGCACGATCTGAAGGAGGAGATACACATCATAAAAAAGAATCAAATGGATGTTAAGGATGAAAGCTGTAATGCAGAATATCAGAACCGCCCTTGAAAGTATTAAAAGCAGATTAGATGATGCAGAAGACTGAATCTCAGATGTATAAGATAGAACCTATGACCTAGAAAAATTCACCAAAAAGACTGAAAAAAATAACCCCCAAAAATGAGACTAATCGGGCCAGCATGTGGCATGGTGGTTAAGGTGCTGGAATTCCCACATGGCCGGCCATGGTTTGAGTCCCAGATCTGGCGGCTTTCTCTCTCTCTCTCTCTCTCTCTCTCTCTCTGTCTTTCTCTGGCAAAACTCATGTGAAAAATAATATTAACAATGATGATAATAAATAATTCTTAAAAAAAAATGAGACTAACATCCGAGTAATACTAGATACCATTAAAAGCCCAAACATCTGTATAATTGGTATCCCAGAAGGTGAAGAAACTAACCAGGGCATTGATAATCTATCCCATGAAATCCTGGAAGAAAACTTTCCAAACCTAGGGAGGCACACAAATATCAAAACCCAGGAAATACAAAGGACCCCACATAGAATCAACCCAAGAAGATCTTCTCCAAGGCACATCATAACCAGATTGACCAAAACTGCAGAGACAAGATACTAAAATTGGCAAGAGAGAAATACCAAGTTACTTTCAAAGGATATCCCATCAGGCTAACATCAGATCTCTCATGAGAAACAATGTGAGGAAGGAAAGAATGGGAAAATATATTCAAAATGTCCATTTAGGTTTTTTGTGTGTGGCAGTTTTAAGTTATTAGTTTTTAAAATCAGTACTTTTTAATGGAAACAACTTGACCAAAAATCTGTCACAGCATTTTGAGACTCATTAAAACAAAGTTTAATGAGAAAAAGAAAAAAGAAAATATATTAAAAGTGTTAAGTGAAAAAAATTTCAACCAAGAATACTGTACCCAGCAAAACTGTCCTCCATATGAGGAAAAATTGATAAAAAAACATTCTTAAATAAACAAAACCTGAAAGAATTTACCAATACCAGATCAGCTCTCCAAGAAGTGCTGAAGGGAGCACTATACCAGGAAAACTCAAGTCAGACACACAGAAATAAGAGTACAAAAAACAACCAAGAAAATGTTCAGCCTAATTAATGGTAAGGATAAGTCCAGAGTTGAATGTTAACTTCCAGAGTTTAAATGGAAAGATCAGACCACAGTTAACACTGCAAATTCAATAGGAGAGATTAATTACATGAGACTGAACTGATGAAATGGAATTTTATGACTTTTGACTAAAACATCACTGATTTTTTTCTACTCTTTATTTTCCATATTTAAGGATTTTTGTCTTCTTTTGAACTGTTGACAGTTTCATCTACCTACTATTGGAACTGAATGCTAACCTTTTTCCTGGCTTTAAGTCTTTAGCAAATTTCTCTTAACATGTTTTGAGTTTGATCTATTAAAACTAAAACTGTTTTTCTTGAAATTAAAAAATACATTAAAAAAAGATTTAGTTATAATGGGTACACCAAGTGGTGTGGAAGTTAAGGTAGCTACATCCCATATAGCTAGCTGTATGGGATGTAGCTAGCTATGCAGTTTGAGTCCTGGACCTGGTGGCTTGAAAAACACACCAGGCACATGTGTACCTGTCCAAAATCCATAGGGGAGAATGGACAGTAAAGGATTGTGGGGTGCCATCGCCCTGAGGGGTGATCTCCCACTTTTCCATTTCCCTCTGATTATCCTTAGCATGTGCATGTGCCTTCCAGCAAACAAAGAACACTTTAGCTGTGAAGGTATTAAGAGGAAACTGAATGCCCTCATGGTATCTCAACGTGGGCTCTTGGGAGCAACTAATGATTAGGGTGGGCCCCTGTGATGTACTCCTGGGGAGCTTATGAGAAGAAGGAGCTAGAACCAGGGACAAACAACCACACAGAAACTCACGTTCCTCTTATCTCACTATCGATGTCAACAGGGAGCCCTGTGGGAATGAAATGGTTTAATATGAATGAATGATTTAACACTGAATTCAACTTATTTTTAGGTACTCACCATTTTAGCTGTTATTATCACACATATTATATTATTATGGTATAAATATTTATGTCCTCCCTAAATTCAAAAGTTGAAATTCTCACCCTAAAAGTGAGAATATTAGGAAGTAGGGCCTTTGGGAGGCGATTAGTCATAAAAGTAGAACCGTAACGATAGGGTTAATGCTCTTAGAGAGACCCCTTCCCTTCGTTACACGTGAGGTAAGAGTAAGAACACGGCTGGCAGTGAGGAAGCAGGCCCCCAGCAGACGCTAAATCAGTCAGCACATTTATCTGCCCCGCCTCCAGAACGGAAAGAAATAAATATCCATTGTAATAAGCCACCCAATCTAGGATATTTTGTTACAGTAACTTGAATGGACTAAGATAAGTATATATTTTCATAAATAAAAATTCCCAATATATTATTAAATCTTAATATTCTAAATCTTTAGATTCTTTTTCTAGTGCAGAATAATGGTTTCCCTTTGGTTATTGTTTGAATTACTAATGTGATATATATATGTATAAATATATATATATCATACACACACACATATATATATATATACACACACACTTTGTAAAGTATCAAATGTTAAAATTAGTCACACCATAATATGATTTTTTTGAGAGGTTTTTGCTATAGGGCTCATGCGCTCGCCAGACAGACAGAGAGAGACAGAGAGATGGAAAGCAAGAAATCACCCCCCAGGGGGGATGGCCACGCCGCAATCCCTTCTCCTCCATTCTCCTCTCGGGATCTTGGGCATGCACGCACACACGCCCGGCGTGAGTTTAAGCCACCGGGTCCAGGACTCGAACCGCGGTTGACTACGTGGGAGTCCAGCGACATAGCCATTATGCTAACTGCTGGTCCCCTCCATAATATGATTTTTGAATGGACTTTATGGCATTATAAGCTAGACACAGGAATGTGAAGTTCTCTATTGAAAGTGATATTTATGGTAATATCATTAACTTACTGACAGGTACTGAATGTGTGCTTTGAAAAACTGTATTATATGATGTAAAATGCACAATAATAAAATGTAAATAAGATCATAAAATAAATATTTTAAAAGTTATAGATTTATCAATACAATTTGCTTTTACTTAAAATAATATTTTCATAGTTTCTAAAATTTACCACTTTTGAAAAGGTAAAATTAATATTGACATTATTATTTAAGCAAATACATCTATTTCACTATGTATTCACACACATATATACATGTGGATTTACTTGATTTCTATCAGAGTTAAGAAAAAAATTGATTGTTCAAAAATATTAAAGTGTTTGATATAATCCAAATACCTTTTATCAAAACCGAATTATTTACAGTTATACAATACTGCCAATATGTACCCAATTTTTTCATGTACTCACAATATTCAATAAAAATAATCACTACAAATTAAAATGTCTTTTTTTTCTTAGAGAGATTTTTGCTATAGGATGTGCATGCTCGCTGGAGAGACAGAGAAAGACAGGGAGACAGAAAGAGAGAAATCACCCCTTGGGGCATGGCCACATAGCAGTCCTTTCTCCTCCATTCTCCTCTTGGGATTTTGGGCATGCATGCACACATGCCTGGTGTGAGTTTTAAGCCACCGGGTCCAGAATTTGAACTGCAGTCGACTATGTAGAAATCCAGCGATGTAACTATTATGCCATCTGCTGGTCCCGCAAATTAAAATATCTTTAGAATTAGACCGTTTTATTTGGATTTTTCCATATATTTCAGTAAGTACTGAGATACATTTGTTAAACTGTGGAAGGCCGCATATCAGATCTTGCACATGAACAACTGTTCGTCCATCTTGTTCCCTTACCCTAACATGGCTGTCTGCTTCTGTAAACCTGCTTGCTCTTCCCATGAGAAAATAGCTCGTGCTAGCCACACAGAAAACCGTATCCGGGACGACATCCTGTGCCTGCCACTGTCTTTGCTAACTAGCTGGAAACTTTTGTTTAGCAATGGAACTGCTTGCATGGAAACCCCACTCCCCTCAGAAATAATTAACCTGCTTGATTCCGCTTCTGTAACTGCTTACATAGAAACCCCTGGTAACTGGCTCCTTATAAAAAGACTACACAAACTTCAGTTGGGGCTACAGTTCTGACTCTTGGCCCCCGAGCCTCAGGCTGTAATCACTGGTCAGTTAATAAAGACTCTCTTTAAACTTAATCTGGCTTTGGTGGTCGTTCATTTGGTGGTACTCTACAACAAAACTATTAAAACAGAATTTGCACTCATACATTATCAAGGTTATACTCATCTGTCTCAGCTTCCCATTAATGTATAGGTGAAGTTACCAAGACCAAGAAAAATTTTAATCAGCACCACGTACACACAAATATTTTTCTAATATTATAAAGGATCTGGCAAATAATAAATATTAAGTACTTCAGAACAAAATTGATTTTTTTTAGAATTATCATATTTAACTTTATTTATTTTAATTTGGCCAGAGAGAGACAGAGTGAGAGAGAGAGAAAGTGAGAACACAAACCAAGCTGCCAGGTCTGGGGCTCAAAGCAAGCTCAGCCATGTGGGAGTCCAGCACTCTTCACCATCATGCCACCTGTTGGCCCCTGAACAAACTAGATTTTGAACAAAATAGATGGCTTCCTTACCCAGAAACAGAATTATACCCTCTTCAAAGAAGTTGGTAGTGAAAATAATCTTTTTTTCCTCAAATATGTGGTTATTGGGGTTTAACCAATCAATAACTGGGTAGTATTTCTTCAATTCATGAGAAGTCATTTCTGAGAAATAGATACATACAAACTCATCCAAAAATGAGTATCTACAAGGTTTTGTTTTAGTCATTCATACCTTAAATCTTTGAGATACAATCAATAGGAATTAGAGGTGGACTGGCTGATGTTTCACGATACCTTCTGACAAACAGTTGGAAGTAAGAGGGTTGTATAGTTTTGTTTTGTGGATTTCCCATAATCTGAAACAAAGGAGACCAACAAGAGAACCTTAGATCAAACATTCATGATGTATTTATAGAATACATTGTACTCTCAGACACTTAGGGACTATTATCAAATAGTGACAACACATCAGACCAGTAAATCCTCACTGAATACATTTCTATTAGACAAAAGAATTAGGATACAAGATGGGAATAAAAATAGTGAGTATCTTTAATTCAGAGATTTTGGTTTTAGAAAGTCAAGGAAGGAGAAGAAATAATAAAAGCAGTCTCAGCCTTTTGTAAAAAAAAAATGAGAGAGAGAGAGAGAGAGAGAGAGAGAGAGAGAGAATACAGAACCAAATATAATTTACATGTCTCTCTACCAGCAAAATTTGTATATAAATTGGGGCCAGCAGGTGGCTTAGTGGTTAAGGCCACTGGACTTTAACATGACCTACCATGCTTTGGGTCCAGGACCTGGCAGCTTGCTTTCTCACTTTCCTTTTCTTTCTCTCTCTCTCTCATTCTCATTCTGCCCCTCTCTGGTCAAAGTAAAATAAAGAAAGAGAAAGAAAGAAAGAAGAAAAGAAAGAGAGAAGAAAGAGAGAAAGAAAGAAAGAAAGAAAGAAAGAAAGAAAGAAAGAAAGAAAGAAAGAAGAAAAAAGAAAGAAAGAAAGAGAGAGAGAGAGAAAGAAAGAGAAAGAAAGAAAGAAAGGAAGGAAGGAAGGAAGGAAGGAAGGAAGGAAGGAAGGAAGGAAGGAAGGAAGGAAGAAAGAAAGAAAGAAAGAAAGAAAGAAAGAAAGAAAGAAAGAAAGAAAGAAAGAAAGAGAGAGAAAGAGAGAAAGAAAGAGAGAAAGAAGGTTTGGTAAAAAATAATTTTAAAAATGTGTATATAAATCTCATCACACATGAGAATAAGTAAAAATGTTCAAAAACTGTTTTTTGTTTTTTGTTTTGTTTTGTTTTACTGATAGATTTTTTGCTATAGGAGATGTATACTTGCCAGAGAGACAGAGAGAGAGAAAGTGAGAACTCACCCCCCCAGGGGTTATGGCCATGTTACAAACCCTTCTCTTCCATTCTCCTCTCAGGATTTTGGGCATACTGGCACATGGGCCCGGTGTGAGTTTCAGGTCACCATTTCTGGGACTCGAACTATGGACAGCCACATGGGAGTCCAGCAACTTAACCACTATGCCTACCTGTTGGCAGCTCGAAAACTGTTTTTAAAAATAAATTACTGAGGGATCAGCAGGTTGCATAGTGGTTAATGAGCTAGAATTGCTGGACTCCATGGTTTGAGTCCCAGACTCAATGCCTGTACCCAAAATCCTGAAGGGAAAATGAAGAAAGGATTTAGACATGGTCATCCCTCTTGGGAGTGATTTTTCACTGTCCCTCTCTCTCTCTGGTGAATACATGCACCCTATGGCAAATTCTAAAAATATATATATTACATATCATATATAAGCTACTGAAACATAATAAGAAATGCACATTAAAAGAACATAAGATACATTTTTAGATTATTCTCCATCTTTCAATATTTTTCTTGTGACCTCTGCTTGCTATAAGCTTTCCTTTTTGTATTGCTTTTGCTGTATACCAAAGATTTTCAACTGTCATGTTTTATTATCACTTGCTTCAGAACTTTTTGATATTGTTCCTAGTTTCTTCAGTATTAGTTTTGTTTTGTTTTGTCTTTGAGAGATTTTTGCTATTGGGCATGTGTGCTCATCAGAGAGACAGAGAAACAAGAGATACAGAGAGCAAGAAATCACCCCCCAGGGAGAAGGTTCGAAGATGGCCAGGCCACCGCAATCCCTTCTCCTCCATTCTCCTCTCAGGAGATCTTGTAGATCTTGCAGTCATTGTTTTACGTATTTGTGTGGTCGGATGTTAGGTTCATAAATGTTTGTAATTGTTACATCTTTTGGGTGAGTTGATCCCTTAAATACCATATAGTGACCTTCTTTGACTGTTTACACTACTGAACTGCAACTCCTTTAAAAAAGAATTGACATCAATTCTCAAACTGTTTCAAAAGATCAAAATGGAGGAACCGTCCCTATGTCATTTATCAAGCCTCCAGTTCCTTGATATGAAAAGCAGATAAAGACATGACAAAAAATTAAGCCAATATCCCTGATAAATGTAGATGCAAAAAACCTCAACAAAATACTAGCCAATCAAACCCAACAAGACATTGAAAAAATTATGCACTATGGGGTCAGTAGGTGAGAAAGAAGAAATTAAATTGTCTCTATCTGTAAGCAACATGATTACATGCAAAAGGAGTGCTAACTAGTCTACCACACACGGTTATATGCATAAGGAGTGCTAACTAGTCCATCACACATGATTATATGCATAAGGAGTGCTAACTAGTCCACCACACAGGGTTATATGCATAAGGAGTGCTAACTAGTCCACCCCACACGATTATATGCATAAGGAGTGCTAACTAGTCCACCACACACGGTTATATGCATAAGGATTGCTAACTAGTCCACCACACACGATTATATGCATAAAGAATACTAACTAATCCACTGAAAAACTCTTAGATGTTATAAACAAATTCAGTAAAGTCATAGGATACAAGATCAACATGCAAAATTTTGTAGCATTTTTATGCACTAACAGACTGAATAGAAATAAAGAAAACACTACCATTTACAATAGCTACAAAATACATTGGAATAAATCTAATCAAGAAAGTGAAAAATATCTACTAGAAAACTATAAAAAACTGAATAAAAGAATTTAGAATAATACGAAAGATGTAAACACAACTCTTGTTTGTAGATTAGAAGAACCAACATAGTTACAATGTCCATATTACCCAAAATGATCTACAAATACAATTCTTCTTAAAATATCAGTGACATTTTCAACAGAATAGTAAAAATAAAATATGATTTTTCTGGAATTACAAAAGACCCTATATTGCCAAAGCAATACTGTGCAAAAAATAATAATAGTAATAATAAAATTGGTGATATATTACTACCTGACTTTAAAATATATTACAAAGCCATAATAACCAAAACAACATAGTACTGGGACAAAAATAAACACATAGACCAACGTAACAGAGAATCCAGAAACAAACCCAGTAACAAACAGCCTACATGTTTTTGACAAATGTTACAAAACAATGCAGTGGAGAAGATAGTCTTTTCAATAAATAGTGTTAGAAAAATTAAATACCCACTTGCAGAAGAATGCATTAGACTCCCATCTCTCACTGTGTACCCACATTTATGCAAAATAGATTGAATATTGAAATGTAAATGTCCAAACAATAAAATTACTTTAGAAAAAATGTCGGACAAACCCTTCAAAATACGGGAGAAGTCAAAGATTTCTGAAATTAGGCTGCTAAGCACAGTCAACAACAGCAAAAATAGACAAGTGGGATTATTACAAACTAAAAACCTTCACACAGAAAATTAACAAACGACAACAAAAATCAATAAACAGAGTAAAGGAACAACCCATGGAATGGAAGAAAACATTTGCATATTCTATATTGAATAAAAGATTTATGACCAGAATACATAAGGAATTCAAACAGTTCATCCACAAAAAATAAAAATAAATAAATAAATAGATACCAGCAGATGGTATAATGGTTACATTGCTGGACTCCCACGTAATTGACTGGGGTCCGACTCCTGGACCTGGAAGTTTAAAACTCATGTCAGGCACTTGTGCTTACATGCCCAAAACCCCAAGAGAATAATGGAGAAGGGATTGCAGAGTGTCCATCCCCCCTGGTGGTAATTTTTTGCTTTCCGTCTCTCTGTATTTCTCTGTCTCTCCTGCAAGTGCACACACTCTATAACAAAAATCTCTCTTACAATAAAACAAAACAAACAAACAATAAATAAGCAATCAGTGGAAACAGACAATCCTCAACAGAAGACATATATGTGGCTAAAAACATATGAAAAACTTCAACAACCTCAACTGGAATGGTTATGATTTAAAACAAAACAAAATAGAATAAAATAATAAAATAAAATAAATAACAAGTGCTGGTGAAGTGTAGAAAAGAGAACCCTTGTGCACTGTTAGTAGGAACGTAAATTAGTTCAGTTAAAGTGGAAAACAGTATGGAACAGTTTCTCAAAAAGCATGATATGGGAGCTTATGTATGATATAGTAATCTCCCTCTTTTTTTTTATAGGTTTTTATCTTAGGGTACATGTGTTCACCAGACAGAGACAGAGACAGTGAGAGGGAAAGTGAGAAATAACCCCCAGGCAATAACCATTCTGTAGTTCCTTCTCCTACATTCTCCTCCCAGGGTCTTGGGTACATATGCACACAGGCTCGTAGTGATTTTTCAAGTCACTTGGTCTGGAACTCGAACTGTGATCAGCCATGTGGGAGTCCAGCAATGTAACTGCTTCACCATCTGCTGGCCCTGAGTAATCTTACTCTTAAGAATGTACCTACAGGAGAGGAAATCACTCAGTTGGAGCAATATTTGCACCATTTTTGTTGCAACATTATTCACCATAGCTAAGGCATGGAATCAACCCAGTGCCAAACTATTGATGAATGGATTAAGAAAATGTGGCTGATATACACAATGAAATACCACTCACCCATGAAAAAGCGATACTATGTTGTCATCTGACACAAAGCGAACAATCCTAGAGGGTATAATACTAAGTGAATCAAGCCAGGCTACACTAGACAGTACTGTATAACTATGCGTAACATACTCTGAACATCTGTGAACTATTGCAGACACTGAAGGACCTGCTGGTGTGTAAGTAATGGTGGGTACTGCTTGGGGAGCAAGAGGGTTGATTGCAGACACAAGAGTGAGTGTAAAGGAGGAGAATGGGCTCAGGAACGGTGCACCACGGAAAGGGAAATGTCACTGACCACTCAGCATGTACCTCTGCACTTCCAAACAAAATCACATTTGCACATCGTAATGTAATGTTCAAAGTTGAAGATGCATATATCTATGTCCAAGATTTGATAACTACACACTACATGCATGCTGTGAAAAACCATGCTGAGTTCCCCAACGGAAAAAAAAATCAAAAAATGTAGAGCATTGATACAAAAACAGTAGTCTACAAAACAGATAGGAATTTTAGAAAATGTTTGCTTTTATTTTCATTATAATGCAAAAGATATAAATGTGGATGACTATATATAGGATGTTGAGAGAGACTTAGTTTAAGGAGAAAAAGAAGAAAAAAAGGTTCGGCTTTCTGAATATGGTAGCAAGAAGATGTACATAAATTCTATCCCCCAAAATAAAGGTAAAGCAACACAAAATTCTCAAAAACAATGATTCTGTGGATCTGGAAATTAATGAAAAAACAGGCAAGATATTGAGAAACTTTTATTCATGAAAAACTACTGGCAGGGACCAGCAGTTAGCGTAATGGCTATGTCGCTGGACTCCCACGTAGTCGACCGTGGTTCGCGTCCTGGACCTGGTGGCTTAAAACTCACGCCGGGCGCACGTGCGTGCGTGCCCAAGATCCCGAGAGGAGAATGGAGGAGAAGGGATTGCGGCGTGGCCATCCCACCTGGGGGGGGGTGATTTCTCGCTTTCTATCTCTCTGTTTCTCTCTGTCTGTCTGGTGAGCGCATGCGCCCTATGACCAAAACCTCTCAAAAAAAAAAAAAAAAGAAAAAAGAAAGAAAGAAAAACTACTGGCAAATAGGAGTAAGAATAATGTCCATCAGCGTTCCCTTGTCACATGCCAAGACCCCAGCCCTCAGCTGAGACAAGAATGGGAGGCTTTAGTGGGAGAGAAAGGGAAGAAAATTGTTTGAAGAAATAATAACCTAAAACATTCCAAATCTGATTTTAAAAAGTAATTTAATATTACTAAAACTCAATGAAGCCCAGGAAGGATAAGCACAGAGAAATATCCTCTCAGATATATCCAACTCAGGTACTAAGACAAGCATGAGTGTGCACGCGCGCACACACACACAAACACACACACACACACTAACCGGAGAAAACCAAACCATCGGCATGGGAACGTAGCACGATGAGCAACTGACTCCTCCACAGAAACACGGACAGTCAGAAGGCAGAGAACGACATGCTAGAACTGCTAAACAGAAAGGAAGAAGAAGAAGAAGAAGGAAGGAGAAGAAGGAGAAGAAGGAGAAGAAGGAGAAGAAGGAGAAGGAGAAGGAGAAGAAGAAGAAGAAGAAAAAGAAAAAGAGAGAGCAGAACTTGTAACGAGGACTCCATATTTAGCAAAACTTTATTTCAAAAGTAAAGACCACATAAACACATGATCAGAAAAACAAAAAAAGAGAAGCCATCGGTAATGTATTGTGTATACCCCGTAAGTACAACATGTGCAGGACGTCCTTTATTTAAAGAAATCGGCATTAGAAAATCAATACACCTACCAGGAGAAATGAAGAGTGCTGGAAATTCTAAGTATGGGCATAGCGGCCTATGTTAAAGTATTTCTCTTAATTTATTTAAAAAATCATAAGGTTTTATATGACAACAATAAAATATATCACTATAGTGTCATACAAGGCGGAGGAGAAAATGAATTTATGTTGGAGTGAAACTCCTATCTTTCACATGATTAAATCAATATTAACACAGAGTAGATTAGGATGAGATGTATTTTCTAGTTACTAGACCAACTAGTAATAAAATAATGTTAGAGGAACTTAAGTCATCAAGAGGGGTAGAAAACGGCAAAACAACAGGTCTAGATTCAACTTTATAAATAAGTTTATTGAGTGTGACTTGATAGACCTTCCAGTTAACAGAGTGTCGGACTGGATAGAAAAGCAAGATCAAACTATATGTTGACTCTAAGAGACACACGCAGATTCAAAGGCCTAAAAACACAGACAGTAACAGCATGGAAAGAGTTGCCGTGGAGGAGTCGGGACGGCCATGACAGCACAAATCTGTCGTTGAGACTTCTGGTGGCCTTCTCCTCTCATTATTGTGCCTCCTGGAGCAGCATTTCTATCTAGTTCTTTATTAAATGTGTACATATTTAACTATACTTTTTGTTTGGTGAGTCATGCAGTCAATTCTTTCATTTAATTAATTATGACTATTTTTTTTGGAGAGGTTTTTGCTATAGGGCACGTGTGCTCACCAGACAGACAGAGAGAGACAGAGAGACAGAAAGCGAGAAATCACCCCCCAGGGAGGATGGCCATGCCGCAATCCCTTCTCCTCCATTCTCCTCTCAGGATCTTGGGCACGCATGCACACGCGCCCAGCGTGAGTTTATGCCACCAGGTCCAGGACTCGAACTGTCGGCTACACAGGAGTCCAGTGACATAGCCATTACGCTAACTGCTGGTCCCTCATTTAATTTTTTAACGGTAATTTATTTTAACTCTCTGGACCTATTTCTAATAGATGCTTTCAGACGTTATTCTACTAAGTCATGCTTTGAAACTTGTTCAGTGCGGGAATTTAATAAACCTCCATGATAAAATGGAGAGAAAATAAGACAAGTGTAAATATTTAGTACATAATAATCTCAATAAAATATAACGATCAATGATTATCTCCTTTAATCCATGTGCTTACACAGGTGTTTGTAGTAACATTTAATGACATTTATTACTCTCGAGAGTCTTTAAATTGTCAGGTAGAATCTCGAGATAGGGGAAATAGAAGTGATTCCTCCTCACATAACTCTCAGCATATGCGGTTGTCCCAGTCGACTCCAGAAAAGGTACACTGACAAAATTACTGCTCAAAAACCTTTTACATTAAGCATTCACAGAGAGAAATTACTGAGTGGGAAGCCTATTATTATCTCTACTAAGAAAGGCACTTAAAATTTCTCCAGCTGAAATTTCATTTTCCAGTGTCAGCTTTAAATAAGTAGATGACGAATTCTCATTTATTGGCAATATAACCCAATTAAGATATAACACTAATAATTAAGAAAGATGATCATAATTTGAAAACTTTCCTGCCTGAATTACAAAGAACTTCACCAAACGTGTCATTTAATTTCCAGTATGTAAGATACGGAAAAGTGAATGCTTTTAAACTTGCTGTGCACTACATGAAATAGTATCAGATTGATCTGGAAAAATAGTAAGATCATTATTTTTTTAATGAGAGCACACGTATGCACCCGAGTAGGAGAAAGAACGTGAGCACCCTCCACAGGAACTCTCACTCCCAGCCTCCTTCCCAGCCGCCTGGCTCCTCGGCATCTCGGATTCCCATGCACACACTCTGGCTAGTCCTCTGGCTGACCTAGGCATCTAAACCTGTGGTCGCCCTGTGGCTTCCAGCACTGCAGTCCAGTGTGCTATGGACTTCACCATGCAAACTAGACCACTATTTTTTTAAATTAATTTAATTAATTTATTTATTTTAATTTGACGAGAGAGAGAGAAGAAAGTGAGAAAGCAAACCACCAGGTCTGGGACCCAAACCGTAGTTAGCCATGTGGGAATCCTGCACCTCAACAACCACTCCACCTGCTGGCCCCAAGGCCACTATTTTTTAAAGCCACTTTTGGAGTAAAATGATAAGAATTTCCATGTCTAATCCAGGCTGGCGTCTATTTCCAACAGACTAAAGAAACAAGAGAGAATCTAAGACTACAGAGGTTTCCTACAGGGTCACGGGACATAAGAAAACGCCTTCCATTTCCAAAAGAACATTCCATTCTTAAAGGAATAATCCACTGTGATATCCCCTCACACAAACCAAAAACACAAAACAGCGTGATTAAAAAAAGGGAAATAAAATTGAGACGCTTCTTGGTCTTTATTTTTAACATGACCAGTGTCTAAAACACCTCATCACTCCGCAAAATACACAAAGGAGGCTGTTTCAAAACAGGTTTGTGTTCATGTGTTATACTTGTTTTATAAATACAACACTGAAACTGCAAATATGCTTTTAATATGACATTGCAGGGACAGAGACATCGCCTCAGTCGGGGGACAGAGGGACAAATATGTGGAACATAGAAGATTTTTAGGACACTGAGACTGGTTTGTGTGATACGGTAATGGTGGCTATGTGTTGAACATTAGTGAGTCCCTGCAGAATGCACGACACAGCGTGAAGCCTGATGTAGCCCATGGATTTGTGGCTGACAATCCCGTGTCCACGTAGGTTTTTCAGTTAAAGCCAAGGCATGGCTCTGGCAGAGCATGTTAGTAATGGGTGAGGCTGTGCAGAGATGAGGGCAACGTGTATGCAGGAGCTCCACACTTACCCATCAGTTTGCTGTAAATCTCTAAATAACAAAATCTCTTAAAAAGAAAAGGCTGGGGCCAGCGGATGGTGTGGTAGCTAAAGTGCCGGACTCCCACATGGCCGACTGCAGTTTGAATCTTGGGCCTGCCAGCTTGCTTTCTCACTCTATTTTTTCTGATGCGCACATATGCCCTATAGCAAAAATTTTAAAAATAGTAACAATTAAAAAAATAAATGCGGGACCAGCAGTTAGTGTAATGGCTATGTTGCTGGACTCCCACATAGTCAACCGCGGTTCACGTCCCGGACCCGGTGGCTTAAAACTCATGCCAGACATGTGTGCGTGCATGCCCAAGATCCTGAGAGGAGAATGGAGAAGGGATTGCGGCATGGCCATCCCCCCCTGGGGGGTGATTTCTCGCTTTCTGTCTCTCTGTCTCTCTCTGTCTGTCTGGCGAGCGCACGCGCCCTATAGCGAAAACCTCTCCAAAAAAAAAAAAAAAAAGAAAAAAATTAAATGAATAATTCTTTTTTATAAAAGAAAAAGCTTTAAAATTTAAAAAATAAAGTTGGATATTCCAACAAATGCTGGTACAGTAATACTCCACAGACAAGAAAATACAGCAAATGTAATCAGGACACAGACGAAGAGGGAGGTGGAAAGAATGCAGGTTGACGTACCGGAAGTTGAGAGAAGAAAGGGACATTTTTAAAAACTAGCATTCTCCCAATTTGTGCCTATATGATCATCTCAATAACATAAAATGTTTATGTTAGTATGGGTATGGGTGAAAGGAGAAAAAAGATGTTAAATGATTAGCCCACCTGAGTGCTGTGAATTGAAGCCTGGCGACACAGCGCCTACCAATAGGCTGGATGTCTGTAGGCAAATCTCTTTACTTCTCTGGGGCTCAATTTCCCTATTTCAGAATGAGGGAGTTAAAAATTTGAACCTCATTAGTGCTTCTTTCACGAAGCCACGACTGGGTCAGTAGGAGTACCGCAGGCGCTGAGAGGAGCAGGTTCAAGTCTTTTGCAAGTTCAAATCTTTTCGAAGTCTCATATTCAGTTTTCAAAGTTCATGTCCTGACACATGAATTGTGTCCCAAATGTGATGGTGTGAATGTCAGTGTCTCTCCAAAGCTTAGATGCTGGAACTAACACCCACACTGATAAATTGAGCTGGGGCTTTTAGAATGAAGTCATGAGAGATGAGCGAAAATGCACTGTGTCCTTATGAAGGGGGTTGCAGGGAGCTGCATCGCACCTGTCCCAAGAAGACGCAGTGAGAGAGCACAGCCTTATCAGGTAAGCCTCG
Source organism: Tupaia tana (assembly GCA_026018925.1). NCBI lineage: Eukaryota > Metazoa > Chordata > Mammalia > Scandentia > Tupaiidae > Tupaia > Tupaia tana. Next base: position 67,539,541 of record JAKSZU010000012.1, read on the forward strand.
CTAACCGCAGAGTATGCAGGTGGGCCCTCCCCGCAGCTGTGCAGAGGGTACTTCCCAATGCCGACTGCATGCCAGGCCCTTAGCCAAGCCTTAATAAAGGTACAAGGATTCAAGCAGTCAAGTGTGTTTGTTAAAATAATGGAATTAAGTAATAAATTAACAATAAAATGGTACCTGGAAATGAAATAATAGGGCGCTAAATGAACCATAGACTATAGACGAAATAAAAATGGAAATTAGAATATATTATAAACTGAAAGAAAATGTAAACACAATCTGCAAATATGTAGGTTTTAGTCAATGCAACAGTAAAAGAAAAAACTATAGCACTTAGCATCAATAATAGAAGTATGGCCTCAAGTTCACGGTCTCACTTTCAACTTAATGAACTAGGAAACAAAGTGAATTAAAACCAAGGTAAACAGGAGAAAGAATATAATATTAATCAGCGCAGGAATTCGTATGGTTGGGGCCGGCGGGTGGCGTGGTGGTTAAGGGCGCTGGACTCCCACATGGCCTAACGAGGTTTCAAGTCCCAAACCCGGAGGCTCGCTTTCTCATTTTCATCTCTCACTCTGTCCCTCTCTGGTCAAATTAAAATAAATAAAATAAATAAATAAAGTTAAATGAATAATTACATTTTAAAAATAAATTCACAGGGCTAGCATTTTTATTATCTTAATGGTGGTAATTTTTTCAAAGGTATTTGGAATCACGTGTCAAAACTTATTTAATTATTCACTTAAAAATGTTCATTTCATCTTATGTCAACTATAAATTTAAAAAAAGCCATGGAAAGAATATGACATTTTAGTTAATTATTTTCCTTGGGGCCAGCAAGTGGTGCAGTGGTTAAGGAGCTGAATTCTCAAATGGTAGACCACAGTTCAAGTCCCGAATCCGACAGCTTGCTTTCTCAGCTTCTCTCTCTCTCTCGTTTCTCTTTGGTGAGTACAAATGCCCTATAGCACATTTTAAAAATAAATAAATAAATAAATAAATAAAATTTTTCCTTCTTCTATTTCAGTAATTTACTGTACAATTTAATTGTTTTTAACATCTAATGCTTTTATGGAGAAATCTCCTTTCTACTTTCGGGACCTTGGGCACGCACGCACACGTGCCCAGCGTGAGTTTTAAGCCACCAGGTCCGGGACGCGAACCTCGGTCAACTACATGGGAGTCCAGCGATACAGCCATTATGCTAACTGCTGGTTCCCCTTTGTTTCTTAATAAGTACATAGGACTTTCCACATTGTTCTTTCTGGTTTTAAATTCCAGCAATAAGTGTGCACTTATTTTTCAATTATGTTTCTTAGTGCTTAGTAGTCGTGTTTAATAAGCAGTCTTTGCTCAGGTGAAGTTTTCTCTCCTGTATGATTGGTGATTTGTTCCTCAATTTATTCCGTATTCTCTGACTTTGCAATTCAGACCATACAGATGGGTCTCTTGGACCAGTCCTCTATAATATCACCTGGGACAGGGAGAGAGGCTTCGGGTTATCGTCTAGATCTCTGAATTTCTTTTCAGCTCTGCACATTACATATTTGTGTTACTCGTTTTGAAGTTCAGAATTTTTAAAGGTTAAAATACAGAATTTCAAACCTTAAAATTTTCCAGAAAGTCCTTCTCTTTCTTTGCTTTTCCTTTTTCTGTATATTTTAATCTTACATCTGCTAGCCTATTGATTATCTAGAGGAATAGATTATTAGAATTTTTAAAATCTTTGGTTTGCTGAGAAAGAGAGAGAGTAATGACTAAAATGGCCATAGGCATACATTTCATTTAAATGCCTTTTTTATTCATTTTTATTAATATAACAATTATTTAATGTGATTTTTCTGTACATAAAAACTGCATGCTGCCTGAATTAGAGCACCTAACATGCTTGGGATCTCGGCCATTTGAAACATTACATACTGAAAGTTGTTCATCACCTCTCCTCATTGTTTTTTTTTGGAGAGGTTTTTGCTATAGGACGCGTGTGCTCGCCAGACAGACAGAGAGAGACAGAGAGACAGAAAGTGAGAAATCACCCCCCAGGGGGGATGGCCACGCCGCAATCCCTTCTCCTCCATTCTCCTCTTGGGATCTTGGGCACGCACGCACACGCGCCCGGCGTGAGTTTAAGCCACCGGTTCTGGGACGTGAACTGCCGTCGACTACATGGGAGTCCAGTGACATAGCCATTACGCTAACTGCTGGTCCCGACCTCTCCTTTGTTAAATGCCTATCTTTAGATGAGAATTGACAAGAAACCAAGAGACATGAGTTTTAATTCTTGCTTTACCATTAAAGCTATTTTATACCCTCAGCTGGCCTTCATTTGCCTGTTTTCTGATATGATAAACAGAAATAATAATGAGATTGTACATGTGACAGTTTCTAGAACACTCACAGAACTAAATTATGGTGTTCATGGTAAAAGGAATAGGAATATTTTCTGGGGTATTTGAAGCAATGGTATATTATTATTATAAGGATTCACGTTGACAGAAACTAGAGTTTGGATGTAAATAGAATTTTTTTCCCCATTTTGTCTTATCTACATGTTCTTCCTCTAATGACATCTGTGTCTCTTTAAATATATGTTCTCTCTTCTCCAATAAATGTCATAATTTCATACGCGTTTGCTGTATTCTTTTACCGATCTTCAATTATTTTCAGGACTTTAAAGCTTCCATTCTGAGCCTGGTTTCTACTTTCCCCATTTACAGTCACTAGAGTGAAGATACCGTTACCCCAAGTCTCCCTTCGGAAAGACCACGTGCGAGCGCCTTGGGAGCCTGGTAAACTGCCTGCCTGGTGGCGGCGTCCGCTCCACACAGAAGCCGCCGTGGCAGAAGGAGCGGCCCGGCGTGCGGGAAGATGACAGCCACCCTTACTGACGTCAGCGGAACGCGGAGTGAGACGGAGAGCAGCAGACGGGTGAGGACAGGCGAGGAGGACCGGCAGCGCGCCACCCAGCCCGTGACCTCCTGGGAAGACGACGGCCTGCAGACCCGTCCCGAAGCACAGCTGGCGCTCCGCTCCACGCGAACTGAAAGGCCCCTCCCGGGCGCCCACCGCCTGCAGCAGCGCGGGCCGCGCTTCACGGCGTACCTGGATTCGAACCCTCCACGTGCGCTCAGACCAGGTGGCTGATCCGAGCTGAGGCGCAGATTTTCCGCGCACAGTACCAGGAAGGGATTCCTTAGAAGGCACTGGAAGGCTCTCAGCGCCAGTCTGCCCTGGCGCACCTGCCTACCCCGCAGTCCTACCCCTACCTACCCCGGGAGGCTCGGACTGCCGCTGGCCCCTGCCTGGGGCTTGTCGCCCTTTCCCTCTGTCTCGCGCGGCTTCTCACTTTCACGGAATAAACAGCCTTTCACAAAATGGAAAAGAAGACTCGCAGATTACGAGGAACCCCAGACTTACTGGGACGACTCGGGCTCCTGGGACCCCCTTACTGAGTGCACTTCTGCGGCCGCACTTAACGGTAGTGTGGGGACTTGGCGGTGCATGGGAGCCCCATCCCACGGGACGTACTTGGCTGTGAAACACGCTGGTTGTGTGTGGTGCGTGCCCCAAGTCCGAGCGGAGTGGAAAAACGGAGCAAAAAGAATGAATGACCACGCCTGTTGAGTGGGACCCTCTTCCTTTCTGTGAAGAGCCCATGTACCCTCTGATCATTTAAAAAATAAGGGGCCAGTAGATGGCTAATGGTTACATCTCTAGACTCCCACTTATTCAACCCTGGTTCGAGTCCCAGACCTGGTAATTTAAAACTCACGCCACGCGTGTGTGAGTGTGTGCCCAAAATCCCGAGAGGAGAATGGAGGAGAAGGGATTGCGATGTGGCCATCCCCCCTGGGGGGTGATTTCGCCTTTCTGTCTCTGTGTCTCTCTGACTCTCTGGTAAGCACACACACACTATAGCAAAAATGTCTCAAAAAGATAAATTAAAATAAAAATTAACGTGCACTCGTGCTTGGCCCCAGGCCTGGGCAGGTGTACCACCACCCTGTGCAGCACGATGGCTCACATTCCCCCAGACGTGCTGCCGTGGCTGTGGCCCGAACGTGCCCTGCAGAGCTCCGTGGGACTCGGTGTGGTCTGCACCGTCAGGTAGTGAGTGGGCGTGGGCTGGTGGCCATGGCTGCCTCAGGGCGACTGTGTCGTGGAGAGCAAGCATGTGGGGACCAGGCTACCTGGATTTCTAGTCTTTCTTTTGCTTTTATTTGATGTAATTTGGGCAAATTAACTAACTGTTTTGTTCCTTAGTTTTCTCATGTGCAAAATAAAAGACAAAGAAAACACTAATTACATAAAAGAATTTACAAATTAAAAATGCCCTCTTTGAAAGTGTTTTTTCACTTATCGTCAGAGGCATGTGTGCCCACCAGAGAGGGACAGAGAGGAAAGCAGTCCCAGCGAGGCGTGGTCCCGCCTCAGTTCCCCGTCTCCTTCCCGTCTCGGTTTTGGGCCGGGACTGTCACATCCATGTGGGACCCGCCTGTTTCCCAGTGCCGGACTCTCACCCACCCTGCAGGGCCGGCACGGAGCACTGACAGCGCTCCTGAGATGCACAAAGTTCCGAGTAGCTGCTCCTTACCGTGGTCAGAGTGCCAGCAGCAGAAATGGGGTAGAGTGGGCTAGAGCGAGTCCCCGGAGAGATGACAGGACACCTCTCCTGCACACACAGAGCACAAGTAAAACCAGAGGAGGGCCGTCTGCCTTTGCACACGTCCTCCCCTCTGTCCTGATGACTTTATTTCCAGTTCTTTGTGTGTCTACATGTCTACTCTTTAAAGATGGAACTCGATCGCCACCCTCTTAAAGTCCACCTTGATGCCAGCGGGCAAACCGATTCTTTTTTTCTGCTGCCATATATTTTATTGGCTCATTCTTAAATGTACTTAGTTATTGCCTTCAAATTATAAAATTGTTTATCTTTTTTTTATTAAAAAATAATTCTTTATTTTATTTATTTATTTAAATTTGACCAGAGAGAAACAGAGAGAGAGAGAGAAAGGGGGAAAGTGAGAAAGCAATCTTCCAGGTCCGGGATTCAAACCATGGTCGACCATGTGGGAGTCCAGCTATGCTATCTGCTGGTCCCAAATTGTTTATCTTTATATAGGTGAAATAGTACTCTCGGTATATTCTTTTTTTAGAGTTATTTATTTAATTTTATTTATCATTATTATTATTTTAAAATGTGCTATAAAGCATGCACCCTCACTAGAGAGAGAGAAAGTGAGAAAGCAAGCCGCTAGGTCTGGGACTCTGACCGGGGTCAGCCATGTGGGAGTCCAGAGCCTTAATCACCACACCTCCTGCTAGCCCTGCCACAATAAATTCCTTACCGACCCACCCTAGTATGGCGCCTAGCCATGGTAGTGTGCTGGGGCGATAAAGGAGTGAATGAGCCCATCCTAAATCCAGTCAACCAATGAATCCATCCACATTGTAGCTTGAGGGGGACTGAGGTGGTGCAGTGGTGGAACACCCTCTGTGCAGCTGACCCACATGGGAGGTCCCAGATTCACAGCTCACACCTCCCTGTCCATGCGTGAGTTGCAGTGGGCAGGAATCGTGGTGTTGCGAGGTGCCGTCTGTCTCTCTCTTCCTCTCCCACATGGAAGGAATAGATACATACACTTTGAGGAAAAATCATTGTAAATTGTGCTTAAGCTCTTACCCCAAACAGGAAAAAGCACATCACAGTAAATGGACCAGATGAAGGTCTGACGGGGACATCCTGGTCACGTGATCTTGAGCAAGTCATTTAGTGTTTGTGTTGTCTGTTTCCTCACTTGCAGGTACAACACTCCATGTCAAAGAGCTATAAGAGGGAAATTAAACAAAACATATTTTATAACTAGGTAACTTGTAGAGGACGGTGCATAGTTGGTTGTTCTACTGATGTTATAACATCAAACTACACAACCAACTGTTATACTGATTATAGTAAAAATGAGTAAGTTGTGAGTTTACATCTAAATGGGTCACTAATCACTCAAAAGGGTCAATAGTGTATTTATTTTTTATGCACCTCAGAGATATATTAAGCAAATTAGTTTTAAAATATTTGAAATAGAGAAATCATGTTTTGTGTGAGGAAATTCTCATCAGGAATTTTATTTTAATTGTAACTTACTAAAATAACACATGTATTTTTCTTCTATTCCATGCAAAGATTCGAGGCTGTTGAAGTGCTGCTCATTACACACAGTAAGCCATGAAATTAATCAAATGTAGGGACCAGCACGGGTGTGGTGGTGAAAGGGCTGGACTCCCCGGTGGCCGACCACAGTCTGAGTCCCATACATACCCAGGAGCCTGGAAATCAGGCTGGGTGCATGCGCATGTGCCCAGATCCCATCAGGGGAGGAAGGACGGAGGGCAGCATGGGCGACCCCACCCCCAGCAGGTGATCTCTCGCTCTCCCTCTTGCTGTCTCCCTCCGGGAAGCACACCCACCCTATGGCAAAAACCTTAAAAAAAAAGAAAAAAGCAATTAATCAAATTTATTACCAACCTCATTGTCACTGCTTACAACAAAATCTGCCTATATTGAGAAGCTTACCATGGATTATGGTTTTAATTAACATTTTGTTTCTAAGAAAAGATGCAATAAGCAATTTTTGACGAAAATGATTCTCTTCAACCTATGATTGAGGTATTTTGTAAAGGAAAAAATGAAAAAGAAGATAAGATAGAAAATACTCTTCTTTCAGTATGAATGAAAATACTCTTCTTTCAGTATATATATATATTATGTATAAAACTATATATAGTAATATATTATTTTATAATTATTATATAGAAATTTAATAATTTTATCATTATTATAATTTATAGTAATTAATTACAAATTTAATTATTAATTATAAAATTATAATTGATTATATATAATTATATATGATATGTGTATTTAAGAGATAATTTTAAAATGTAATAATTTAACATTTTTTAATTTAAGTAATTTTAAAATTATCTCACTCATATATATATGTATATGTATTATATACATACATATATATATATATATATATATATATATATATATAAAATTCACTGATACTTTTCTTATTATACCATACTGTGCATGTGTGTCTGTATGTGTGTGAGAGAGTTTCAGTAATACGCATTATTACCATTTTTTTCTAATGTGCAATTACTTTTTGAGGATTTGTTCTTAGTTGTAGAGCTAGGTTATTTTCACTAACTGGAGCATGAAAAATTAAAAGAGCATCTTGAGTTCAATTAGATCTTCTATTTTCTGTTATTTTTCTTATATTTAAAATATGCTGATTGTCTTCTTTAAATATCCTTAGGGGTTTTCAAATGATAATACGGAACGTATTTAGTATCTCACAACCCTTCTCAGCATTTGGTCACATTTTAGCCCTTTTTTCTCTTACACATATCTCGTATTCTTAGGAGAAAATCAAAGAAGAGAAAATTACAGGCTTATGAAACTGTTTTTTAGTTCTGCCTCTTTCGATTCTTTCAAAACAGAATGGCCTTTGTGTTGAGCCTAGTATTTAGTTACCAATTTCAAATCTATTTACTTCTCTCTATATATACATGTTGTCCGGATTTACTCTCCAAAGAATCAAGGGAAAGATTTCAATTTTTTGTATGAATAAAAATAAAAAAGACACAGCGGGCCCCTTCCTTTGAAGAGTTTTCTAATATTTATAATGGCTGGCTCAGAAGAGTGGGTAGGAGCGTGGAAAAGCAGGCTATTTCAAACATTTATTACCAATCTTCTAAGGAAAATAGAACTGCCCAGTGCCTGTGCTCCTCTCTAATAAAATGTGCATTCTCCAACTTCATGAAGTGGAGAAAACATCAATTAAATAAATGTGACAAATTTACTACTGAGAGAAAGGAAAATAGAAAAATAGGTTCTTTCCTGGGTAATTCAGAATTTGCAATTCCATAGTGAAATTATTTAGAAAAATCACAACACAAATAGAGGAAACAGATCCACTGTCTCCACACCTTGACTAACATAGGTCGCCTGGCTGTTCTTCATCATAAACAGAGAAATCCAGCGACCGTCCGTACGTGGCTAACAGAGACGGAGGGCACGGAGCAGCTGCCATGGCACAGACACACCGTTCTACGGACAGGTTACGGCTCTGTGCAGGGTAAGGCCACGGAGCTAGGCATGGAGAAGGATGGCCATCTCCAGGTACTGCATACGACCTCTTGTATAGGTCCATTAGCAGAATCATTAATGGACATTTTTATTTTTAGTTTATCTATTTATTATTATTATTTAGGTTTTTGCCCTAGGGAGCATGCACTTACCAGAGAGAGACATAGGGAGACACAGGAGAAGGACGGTGAGAAACCAGGGAAATGCCTGCCCGCAGTCCCCTCTGGTTTGGGGCACGCACACGCGCTGGCATGTTTTGCAAGCTTCAGAGTTCGGGACTTGAAGTGCATCGTCAGACCTGTGGGCCGGACACCTGCCCTCCGGAGTACACTCCTAAATGTATCAGACGTCCCGCAGACGCCGCAGGGGGCACTGCCCCCATATTAACTACGGTTCCTACAGAGAAGACGGAGACTGTCCGTGGCCTCGGAAGCACTGAGGTTGGCCTTCTGGAGTGAAACCCACTCGCTCAGCCAAGGGCTTCTTCGTGCACTATCTGAGAGCACCCGGACTGTCTGGTCATTCTCTCACCTAGAGGGACAGGTCCTGCCCTTCCTTGTGTCCACTCAGTTCTTTCTGAACTCCCGAGGTCTGGTAGACCTGAGCGAGGAAGGTGAGGGGCAACTCCACCACCTCCTTCTCAGTCAGGTCGGGGCGTCATGAACGCACGCAGACCCGATGGCCACGCCCACGTCCAAGCCCCCACGAATCTAGTGAAGGATATTTTAAAGATCTGGCTTCTTCATTATATTAGAGACTAATTTTCAGGGCAAGTGGGTGGCATAGTGGTTAAGGTGCAGGATTCCCACATGGCTGACGGCTGATCAAGTCCTGGGCCCGGGAATTTTAAATCATGCTAGGAATATGTGTATGTGCCAGAATCCCAGGGAGAGGATGGAGGAGAAGGGACTGTGTTTGAGCACAGGCCTGACTGAATACCATTACACTCGTGGTACATTTGATTACAGGGAAAGGACACAAAATCTGCCATCCAAGGGGACTTACAGGGAGGGGCCGGGAGGCCCAGGAGAAGCGTTCTTGGCCTTCAGGCAGCCTCGCCCTCAGCATCGGCATGGGACAGTGCATCGTCCTGTTACCTACCTACGAAGCTAGCCCAGGCCTCAGGGCCCAGAGTGCTCACTGGGGCTTCGTTATGTAGACATAACTGATCATTGATTAATGGACTGCCTCTGACGCTGGCCTCAGTCTCCTGAAATCTCTTTCTCAGAGGCCAGGCTGATGTCATGGGTCCCCAAGGGCTCACCATGAGTCCTGTGATTGGCACCAGTCATCAGGTGTGGTCCAAGGGCCTGCCATGAATAACAGACGCTTTTATCCCTTGGAGCACTCCATGGGTTTAGAAATTAACACCCAAGAGCTGCTAGCCAAGGACAGAGCTCTTTTTGAGAAAGGACAAACTCTTCATGACACATCATCCTTGAAAAGACCAACTGAGAGAACGAAAGAAAAAACTCATTTTTGTTCTTTTATTGGGGAGGGGGGACAGGGAGAGTTTTCATTTAAACTAGAAATTTAATGTGTTTTAGTGCCAGCAAATATTTCTCTGCAACGCCGTTTCTGCCAGTGTCTGATGTCCATGGGTGTCTTTTCCCTAATACCTGCCCAGAGACACTTAAAGTACATTTCATCTCTCCCTGGGTAAGTTTTGTGCACTGCAGAGAGCCTGATTTGGGAGAAGTACATGCAGACGTGCCCTGAGTGTCCAGGCTGTGGCCTTCCTCATACCGAGGAGAAAAGCCGGGCGGCACAGTGACAGCACAGGGGCCACGCTGCCTCCTCCTGCACGCTCCCTGGCGCTGGTCGGACTGACTTTATGAGCAAGTGAGTCCATCCCACCAGAAACACATGATAAGTACTAGCTTTCTGGTCTTCTCATTTGCTCCTTCCCTTTCCTTCTGCGTCTTGTCTCCATCTTCATTAGCCCCCTATTAAAATGCAAATGCCAGGACCAGCAGATGGCATAGCAGACACATTGCTGGGCTCCCAAATAGCCAACCACGGTTTGGGGCCAGGACCCAGTGGCTGAAAGTTACTCCGGGCACGTGTGCATGCGTGCCCAAGATCCCCAGAGTCACATCATCTTGTGTAAATTCCGAGAATATAAACACATTCAGTACATGGGTAGGGGGCCAGTCCTGCAGTCTGGAAGTTTTGGGAGCCCAATCCCACATGGCTGACCACAGTTCAAATCCCAGCCCAGGTGGCTTGAGCAGAACCCAGGCGTTTGTCTGTGCCCCACACCCCAAGATAGGAAACGGGGGAGAGCAGGCTGCAGCATGGCCAGGCCTTCCTGGGAGTCGTGCTCTCTCTTTCTCTCTCTCTCTCTCTCTTTCCCTCTGTCAAATAAATAAATAAATTAATTAAATAATAAATATATAAAATACGTAAAAAGGAAGGGAAGGAGGGAGAGAAGGAAAAACAGAAGATAAAATATGAAAAGCCCTTACTGTAATGAAATTGTGCTTGAACCAGTTATGCTTATAGAAATCACAGCGCATAAGGGACCAGCTGATGGCATCGTGTATACGTTGCTGGACTCCCACATAGTTGACGGCAGTTCGATTCCTAAATCCAGCAGCTTAAAATTCGCTCTATGCACATGTGTGTGCGTGCTCAAGACCCCAAGAGGAGAATGGAAGAGAAGGGATTGCGGCGTGGCCATCCCCCCTGGGGGGCGATTTCTCGCTTTCTGTCTCTCTGTCTCTCTCTGTCTTTCTGGTGAGTGCATGAGCCCTGTAGCAAAATTCTGTTTATAAGAAAAAAGAAAGAAAGAAATCACAGAGCACGATTTTTTTTTTTTTTAAAAAATCCCTCTTTTTAAAAATCCTTTACAACAGAAGATTTTGAAGTGTGTGCTTGTTTTTATGAAATAGATAATATGTTGGTGAAGGAAATGGCCCCAAGAGACACTTGCCGGCATGACAGGAAGTGCTCACCGGCACGCGGTGCACGGCGTCATTCTCTGGGAGACCGAGGCCTCCTGTCCAGCCCGTCCACCTCCTTTCTTTCCCCGCTCGTTTTTAGCTCACTGTTATTTTCTAAAATAATAGACTTTTAAATATCATATCTCCGTGCCATTACGCTCAGCCTTCACTTCCCATTTTTCGACTGATTACTGTTCGCTGGCACCCTTCCTACGAGACACAAGTTTTTCTAGAATGTGCAAAAGTCTCATTTCAATGTTCAATACAATTTTCTAATGAAAATCCCCTTTTTCACGTGATTGTGATATTTAGGTATTTCTATTCCGCATTTAGTTATAATATCATAAAAGTGGAAGCCAAACTATTACTAATATTACTACTGGATTCCATGTAATTCTATAGGTTTTAAAAAGCCGAAGTCGTTCCTTGTTAGGATCATGTAATTCGTTAGTGAAATGCAACGTTCTTATTTTTCATTCACCATTAATGATAGCTCCTAGCTTATTTTTAGTGTTAAGCCTTTGATTTTTGTTGCTTGTCAATGTATACCATCTCTACTTGCTTTAATGTGGATTTCAAATTATAGAGTTTCATTTCAACCCACATAAAGACAGACTTGTTGAAAGTCACCATGAAGTCGGAATACCAGGTAATCAAAACTTTTCATTTTAAATTGACTCTAATTCTAACTACGACCTGAAATTGGAAAACACAGTCAAGCAGTGATCTCTGCGCTCACAACTGAGATCCAAATGGCCCTGCAGATGTGAGGGTGTCTGCCGCTGCGGAAGAACAGCTGGAACCAGTTAATGAGCCTCGCCTGGGAGCAGAGGCAGGAGACCCGCTGGGTCTGGGGTGCAGTGCTCTGGCGGGGAAGCCAAGCCGGCTGCTGCAGGAGCGGCCCTGGGTGACACAGCCGCCAGCTTCATTAGGCTGGTCTCCCGTAGCAGACAGGAGTGTCCCTTACCTTGCACGCGTGAGGCCTGGTCCTCAGTCGCTGGTGTCCAGGCCTGTCCCAGCGCGATAGGGAGCCCTCCCTCTCAGGTCAGATCTGAAGAGAAAAGGAAAATGGCCTTGGTTTAGAGGCCACAGGAAGCAAGTCTGAACTTGAAAGGCAGGCATCTTGTTGGTGATCCGAGCTTTTCTTTCTTCTTAGATGCTCAGTAGTTATTCATAGCTTGACATAAAGAATGGAAGATGTTTACTGCCTTACATCAGGTTAGGCAGAAGAACAGAAAAGTATGCTAGCTTAACAGTGTAATGTCGTTGGGAACCAGCAGTTAGCGTAATGGCTATGTCGCTGGACTCCCACGTAGTCGACCGCGGTTCGTGTCTCGGACCCGGTGGCTTACAACTCACGCCGGGCGCGTGTGCGTGCGTGCCCAAGATCCCGAGAGGAGAATGGAGGAGAAGGGATTGCGGCGTGACCATCCCCCCTGGGGAGTGATTTCTCGCTTTCTGTCTCTATGTCTCTCTCTGTCTGTCTGGCGAGCGCACGCGCCCTATAGCGAAAAACCTCTCCAAAAAAAAAAAAAAAAAAAAAAAAAAAAAAAAAAAAAAAAAAAAACAAAAACAGTGTAATGTCGTGGCTCGGTATAATGTCATGACAAAAACGAAACAAGATCTCTAAACCCAAGCGGCAGTTAATATTAGCTCAAGAGTGTAAAATCTTTGTTATTATATTTATTATTTATTTTAACAGAAGTATTGTCCTAAATACTCTGATATATGATATGAAGGAATTAGAAAATATTTACTAAGAATTCAGAATTGCGGGGCCAGCAGTTAGCGTAATGGCTCTGTCGCTGGACTCCCATGTAGTTGACCATGGTTAGAGTCCCGGACTGCCGGCTTAAAACTAACACCAGGTGCATGTGCGTGCGTGCCCAAGATCCCGAGAGGAGAATGGAGAAGGGACTGTGGCCTGGCCATCCCCCCTTGGGGGTGATTTCTCGCTTTCTGTCTCCCTGTCTTTCTGGCGAGCGCACACGCCCTGTAGCAAAAACCTCTTAAAAAAAAAAAAGAATTCAGAATTGCTCGCAAATTCTATAACTTATGTGTACTAGGCATGATTATCCAAGGGTAGGATTTATATTTCCCAGAATCCTTACTTTATAGCTGATAAAATAAGTACAAGGTGATAACTTAGCGAGGGGTGAGTTGAGAAAATTTAACTTTTCGCTTCTGTTTTCCTGTGCCTTAGAACAAAAAGCAGTTGCATAAGGAATAAATACACACACACACACACACACACACACACGGAGGTGGTAATGGTGCACTTATCTATGTAACAATTATGTACTGAACATGTTCCAGAAATCCTTCTTGGTACTGAGAGATGCACAGACGCACAGCAGTGACCCTGCCCTCCTTCGGCACTGCTGCATGTGCGCACACACAAACACGCATACACACGACAGTGTCATGGATGTACAGGGACAACAGGGATGATAATATGGCTGTCCATGCGAGAATGACATTCCTTGAGGAAAGAGAAAGTTGTCTTCTTCAAAATAACACAAAGCCTCCCAGAGCCGCATGGCCGCTGTGTGACAGTCACTCCCGCCAGCTTTACTTTACTGCCCTGTACAAGCTTTTCTCCAGGAGACGGCCACAGTGACAAGCCTGATTAGCACAGACTGAATGTGAATCACAACCAGAAAATAGTCGCTAGAAATACGACCACGTAATGGGTGGAGAGAGGACATGACTTACCCAGTCACGTAGCTAGAGTAGCGCCGTGCCCAATCCCGAGGCGAGAGTAGCGCCGTGCCCGAGGCTAGAATAGCGCTGTGCCCAATCCCGAGGCTAGAGTAGCGCTGTGCCCGAGGCTAGAGTAGCGCTGTGCCCAGTCCCGAGGCTAGAGCAGCGCTGTGCCCAATCCCTAGGCTAGAGCAGCGCTGTGCACCAATCCCGAGGCTAGAGCAGCGCTGTGCACCAATCCCGAGGCTAGAGCAGCGCTGTGCCCAATCCCGAGGCTAGAGCAGCGCTGTGCCCAATCCCGAGGCTAGAGCAGCGCCGTGCCCAATCCCGAGGCTAGAGCAGCGCTGTGCACCAATCCCGAGGCTAGAGCAGCGCTGTGCCCAGTCCCGAGGCTAGAGCAGCGCTGTGCCCAGTCCCGAGGCTAGAGCAGCGCTGTGCCCAGTCCCCGAGGCTAGAGCAGCGCTGTGCCCAGTCCCGAGGCTAGAGCAGCGCTGTGCACCAATCCCGAGGCTAGAGTAGTGCTGTGTGCCAATCCCGAGGCTAGAGCAGCGCTGTGCCCAGTCCCGAGGCTAGAGCAGCGCTGTGCCCAATCCCGAGGCTAGAGCAGCGCTGTGCCCAATCCCGAGGCTAGAGCAGTGCTGTGCACCAATCCCGAGGCTAGGGCAGTGCTGTGCACCAATCCCGAGGCTAGAGTAGTGCTGTGTGCCAATCCCGAAGCAGCGCGACTCCAGAGTCCAGGTTTCTTCCTACTTGCTCCACCTGCCCGGTCCACACATGGTGCTTAAAAAGACACTGAATATATTCTAACTAAATATCTACCTCACTGAATGTGAATACAATTAAAAACATTACGTTAGCTATCTTGCAAACCTCAATTTGCTTCTGAAGTTCTCCTTTGTAAATTTCAATTTCAATTTTTTTAATTTTGATTTGCAACCAGCATTTAATCAGATTCAAAATGTATACTATAAGGGTATTCAAGACCTAAGACATTTTGATTCTGATGTAAGACGATGAACAAAGGAGGTCATATTTGGTTCAAAGAAGCTACCAAAGACTCTTCTCTGTAACAACTCTTTTTTTTTTTGGAGAGGTTTTTGCTATAGGGCGCGTGCACTCGCCAGAAAGACAGAGAGAGACAGAGAGACAGAAAGCGAGAAATCACCCCCCCAGGGGAGATGGCCACGCCGCAATCCCTTCTCCTCCATTCTCCTCTCGGGATCTTGGGCATGCACGCACACGCGCCTGGTGTGAATTTTAAGCCACCGGGTCTGGGATGTGAACTGCGGTCGACTACATGGGAGTCCAGTGACATAGCCATTACACTAACTGCTGGTCCCTGTAACAACTCTTCAAACACTGAACAGTCCTGTCTCTCTGGCTCGGTTCCCTAGTAGTGTGCATTCTACAAATCCAGGCATAGTTTCTCTAGAGAACAGATGAAATGGGTCTATAGACCACTAATGTTGGTAGATAAATGAACAGAGTAGAATTTAATTGACTTTATTCCATTGAATGGCAACTTGTTGTGCTCAAGTTTAACAAACCTATCGCTTTGGTGTTTCTTGCCTCCTCTTTAGCGAAGGTAAGACCAAAGCTGACACAGAGTATACATGCACCTCCCTCAGGAAGTAGCAAATACTATGCTTAGACTAGATATCTTCACGTGGCAATTTGCTTTTACAAGGTCATCCTTTTCAAATGCCAATCAATAACTAAACAAGGTCTGAATTTACAACCAGCCTACGACCAGGTCCAAGGTGCCTGCCTCGTGGGGATCGAGCCTGTGAGGGCAGATTCGCATTCTGGAACAAGACTGCCAGCTGACATTCTCTGGGCTAACATTCACCCAGACTCACTGTGAGAATGTGATTACATAATTGAATGGGCGAGTTGACTGTTGGGCAACGTTAAAGTGGAAGTTTTATTTAAAAGCAACATATTTTTTCTGTCATTAAAGTATTAGATCATCGAGAAAATCATGACGCATTTTCCTGTTTTTCTATGCAAAAAGTGCATCATGACTTTCCAGGCAACACACTAGTTTAAGATTCAAGAAAGGCTCATTGGTCGTAACCAGAGGATGGTGTAATGGTTTCGTCACTGGACTCCCACATAATTAACCCCAGTTTGATCCCCAGACCCGGTGACTTAAAACTCACACTGAGTACATGAACATGCATGCCCAAAATCTCAAGAGGAGAATAGAGACCAGCAGGTGGTGTGATGGTTAAGGTGCTGGACACTTCCACATGGAGAACCACAGTTTGAGTCCTGACTTGGCAGCTTGCTTTCTCACTATCTCTCTCTCTCTCTCTTTGTGTATCTCTTTGTTCAAATTAAAATAAATAAATGAACAAATAAACATTAAATAAATAATTTTTTTTGAGAGGTTTTTGCTATAGGGCACATGTGCTCACCGGAAAGACAGAGAGACAGAGAGACAGAAAGCGAGAAATCACACCCCCCCAGGGGAGATGGCCACACTGCAATCCCTTCTCCTCCATTCTCCTCTCGAGATTTTGGGCACACACGCACACGTGCCCAGCGTGAGTTTAAGCCACCGGGTCCAGGACTTGAACCACAGTCAACTACATGGGAGTCCAGCGACATAGCCATTACGCTAACTGCTGGTCCACCCCTAATAATTCTTTTAAAAAAAAGAGAGAGAGAATGGATAAGGGATTGCTACATGGCCATTCCCCTGGGGAGTAATTTCTTGTTTTCTATCTATCTCTCTGTCTCCCTGTCTCTCCAGTGAGCTTATGCACCTTATATCAAAAATATCTCTAAAAAAAAAAGAAGAAAGGCTCATAGTAATATTTGGCTGAAGTTTGTTTTCATTTCTCAGTTCCATCAATACTTACTCCCTCTTCACATTAATTATACTTTTCTCTCATTTGTTCTACATCTTCCTTTTGTTGTGTACGACCCCTTTGGCATTCTGTGTATTTCATGCATTCTCTCTCTAACACCTTGAGACTCTTTGCATAAAACAAAAGTTGAAGTTGGGACCTCTTCCCTGTCAAGAGTTTCCATTATGGGATATGCAGTCATCTCCATCCATAATTTTTATGCTATTCACAAATTGCAGTTATGTTTCTTTTCACCTTTGTAATTTTGTCTGTCTCAAAATTGCATGGTCCTTGTCAGGAGCTTGGTTTGCATTTGTTTTGTAAAAGGATGGGACAAACATATGCAAATTATATCTGTTAAACAATTTAGTGATAAAGCATTACTCCAGAAATAAAATACTTGATTGAGTGAATGGAAAAAGAAGCCAATGGCAATTATATTGCACACTCACAGACTGGTCAGAATATAGTGATACACTTTTAAAACGATCTATGGGAAAGAAATAACAGCAATTTTTGGTCTATCTGAACTGTAATTTTTGCCTATATATCTGTGACCTCTAATTTTTTCCATTTTATTTCTAAATCACTCAGAAAGTTGTTTTAGTGAAAACATGTGTAATATCTTATAATTTCATACTTCTAAACATCATATTGTTGCAAATAGTAGTTCATTATTTACAGGCATAAATGAGCAATTTTTATCCTAATGAAGTATTAGAGTTGTCAGAAATGTCATGACATATTTTCCTATGTTTTTCTATTCATGACTTTCAAACGACCCAATATTATTCTGGTAAATCAGCCGAAAAGGAAACATACAGATAGGTTAGTAGAGGAGGGAGAATTTAAACTCTGCATGTGGGTTCAAATACAAGAGACAGTCCCCACTGTGTAAGTGACAGCTCCTTTGTAAGAACTAGGAAGGACTGAGGACAAGGACTTTGCTGCAGGGGGCTGAGCACTCATTCCTTGGAGAATGTACCCACATAATTCAAAGGACAAACAATGTGGGCTTTACAAAGTTCACTAGAACCAGAAGTTAGGATGGGATGTGTCTAAAGCTTAATGAAGATACAAAAAGCGACCCTTCCTTACCTCGTAAAAGCAAATTGACATGTTAACATATCTAGTCTAAGCATAACATCTCCTAACTCCTGAGGAAGGTGCATGTATACTCCGTGTCAACTTTGGTCTTATCTTCACGAAAGAGGAGGCGAGAAACACCAAAGCGATAGGTTTGTTAAAGTTGAGCACAGCAAGAAATTACTCCCTGAGGGGATGGCCAGGCAGCCATCCCTTCTCCTCCACATTCTCCTCTTTTTTTTTTTTTTAAAATATGATTTTCAGTATTTACGAAAGAATGCCCCAATTATTAGCATATTGACACTGGGAGCAAGATCTGGAAGTTCCTAAGTAGCCCAACAAGTCACTAGTCACGTGTTACCACTGAGCAGACCGCCGGTCGGGAGGCGGAGGCCTGCCAGGCGGGCTAAGGTCTGATGGGGATTCCCGACTGTAGCCAGTGCACCTCCGGGGCTGGTTCCCACGGCTAACTCTAATGGCTGGCGGTGATGCTTGGAACGCTGCGTGCAAAGGATTTCGAGACCCTCCGGACCCATCGCTAACGGGTGCTGTGATTAGTACGGACATGACCAGGGACTAGGGCTTGCAGTACCCGTCGGTAACAGGTGCTGTGATTAGTACGGACATGACCAGGGACTAGGGCTTGCAGTACCCATCGCTAACGGGTGCTGTGATTAGTACGGACATGACCAGGGACTAGGGCTTACAGTACCCGTCGGTAACAGGTGCTGTGATTAGTACGGACATGACCAGGGACTAGGGCTTGCAGTACCCATCGGTAACAGGTGCTGTGATTAGTACGGACATGACCAGGGACTAGGGCTTGCAGTACCCATCGCTAACGGGTGCTGTGATTAGTACGGACATGACCAGGGATTGGGCTTGCAGTACCCATCGGTAACAGGTGCTGTGATTAGTACGGACATGACCAGGGACTAGGGCTTGCAGTACCCATCGCTAACGGGTGCTGTGATTAGTACGGACATGACCAGGGACTAGGGCTTGCAGTACCCATCGCTAATGGGTGCTGTGATTAGTACAGACATGACCAGGGACTAGGAATTTCAGTGGCAGGGACAACCCAGCACATCTCACCTCTCCTCTATTGTCATCAGTATTCATCAAGGCACGAGCTGGTGACCAATACCCAGACGGTTTTGCTTGTTTTCTAGAATTTTCTTCTCTCCAGAGTTTGCCTCTTCCCTCTTTCTGCCTATGACAAACCTGCCCCCCCTTAATTCTCCCTCCCTGGTGAAGCACTTTTCTCCTCCTTTAACACACTCAATTCTCTCCCTCTCCTCGTCTCTCGTCCTGTCTGTGACAGTCTTAGTGCTGCATTTCCTATGGTTTGCTCTCTTTGACATGTCGTCACCCCCCCTTTACATGTAAGCATCCTAACTGCGTGCTCTCTGGGACCCCCAGAGCAGTGGTGTGGTCACCAGCAGTGGCGAGTGGTCAGGGAGCTGATCATTCTGGACCGTACAGGCCCCCCACGTGCAGAGTTCTAGCCAGAACGCTCCCTTTAATTACTGTCCTGCCTCAGAACACAGATGAGATAGAAAGGTGTCTTTAGATCAAGAAAGCCCTTGGGTCAGCGGGTGGAGTGGGGGATAAGACAGCTGGATCCCACACGGCCAGCCTCGTGGTTTGAGCGCTGGACCTGGCAGCTTGGAAAAGATGCAGGCCCGTGGGGGGGGGGGGGGGCCCAAAGGCCCCACGAAGAACGCAGGAGAAGGGACTGTGATGTGACCATCGTCCGCGGGCTGCTTTTTCTTTCTCCCTCTCTGTCTCTCTGTCTCTCTCCTACAAGCGCCCTACAGCAAACTTAAAATGAAGAAAGGCCCATGGAGAGCAGCTCACCGGGACAATGGCCGCTCACTGCTCAGGAAAGCCGGGTCCACCTCGGTGACGCAGTCTGCATCCCTGACTCAATCAGCCCAGACACGATGGGCACGGGTACGAGTCCCCGAGGGACACTGGGGACTGGAGGGAGGGGTGTGACGGGCCGGCGAATGGTACACATCTCCCTGTGTCTCTGTGTCTCTCACCTGCAGGGGACGGAAGGAGGGGGTCTATTCGTTACATGTCCTCCCAAAATACAAATAGGGCTTATGTGGGGTGAGCTAATTTTTAAATTATTACCATCAAGCACTAACTTACTGAGCATAACCATCACAAAAACGAGTGAATGTTTCTACACATCTTTTTAATTCAACTATTTATATAATATTTTCTTGTAAATTATAAATATGATTGTTTCCTCCAGACAAAAAACACAGCTTACCTATTTACTCAACAAATAGGAATACACTTCTTAAAGTCCAAGATGCACGTTTTCACTCAGGATGTTTCCTGTAATAAGGGCATGTCAGTTAAATTGCTGTACTTCCTTTTCATGTCATTAATTACACATTAAAGAGCAGTGTGACTCACAGATACTGATGCTCTGGGTTTGATAAACTGATAAAGTGAGTCTGTCATTAAGGTCCACACACTGAGTGTTTTGAAGTAAAATATTAGTTACATGCAATAAAAATAATGTCGCATGTACCGCGTTGCACACTATGTAGATGACATTTTATTAGTAACTTGATTAATGACAGCCTGTGACCTCCGTGAGGGAGGAAATGTTACTGTCCGTGCAGGCGAAACGCTAAAGCACACACATAACGAGCAGGCGACGTGTCGGACACCCCACCGGGGCGAAGTGGCCCGCCGGAGGCCCGCATTCCTACGCAGCCTCCCAGCCCCCGGGCGCCCTGGGCTGAGCGCCTGCGCCTTTACCAGCGTTACCTCCTGCCCGTGACGCCTTTGCCGCCCTCTAGCCCCAGGGAAGCAACTTTGTACATCCTAGGTCATGTTTCTAAAATACTCAGATTCGACAAGCTCAGTGGCCAATACGAGCACGGTATCTATATAAAATTAAATCCAGACTTTCTAAGGGGGCAGATGGTGGCCTGCGGTAAAATGTCCTGTTCTGCAAGGCTGGGCCACACTGGAAGGTTCTGGGTTCACGTCCAGGGGCCTCCCGGAGCTCACACAGCGTGATGTGTGCCCAGGATCTGGGCAGATAAAGTATCAGGACCTGTTGGGGCTATTGTCTCTGTCTCTCTCACTCAGTCAGAAATAACTTAGAAAAAAAATTAATTAAAAAAACATCTAGATTTTTTAAGGTACAATTGCAAAGATTCCCAACATAGCTATTGAAATAGCAGTAATCCTTTGACCCTCAAAATTAATTTTCACCCTTAAGCATATTGGACGATGAAGCTTTAGATCAATTAAAATAGTTTTAAAAAAACATGTAAATGGGCCAGCGGGTGGTGTGGAGGTTAAGGCACCGGATCCCACATGGCTGACGATGTGGGTGAAGTTCAGGACTTGGACATTGAAAAACACTCTGGGCATGTGTATATGTGCACCCAAAATCCTGGAGAAGAATGGAGGAGAAGGAATTGCAGCATGGCCATCCTCCCTGGTAGGTGGATTTTATGTTCTCTCTCTGTCTCTCTCTCTCGCTCATCTCCGGAGAGCATATATACCCTATGGCAAACTAAAAAAGAAGAACTATCTAAATGTTTGAAACGTTTGTTTTCGAAAGACCTGGAGTCGCATCCTGAATCTGAGGATATAGAGGACGATTAGTGACATCTCGGAGAGGACGTGTGTTTCAGTTCTTACGAAGCCACCAGTCACTTGTAAAAACACGCACCCTGAGCAGGGCACGGAGCTCAGGAAAGAGGGATTCATGTCACATCCTGGAAACTAAAGCACAGAAGGAAAGTACTTAGCAAACACACGTCTCCATCTCTTCTCTTCTTTTCCTTTGTGTTTTTTATTTATCCTTTTCTTTTCTTTTCTTTTCTTTTCTTTTCTTTTCTTTTCTCTCTCTCTCTCTTTCCTCTTTCTTTCTTTCTTTCTCTCTTTCTCTCTTTCCTCTTTCTTTCTTTCTTTCTCTCTTTCTCTCTTTCTCTCTCTCTCTCTCTCTCTCTTTCTCTCTCTTTCTCTCTTTCTCTCTCTCTCTCTTTCTCTCTCTTTCTCTCTTTCTCTCTTTCTCTCTCTCTTTCTTTCTTTCTTTCTTTCTTTCTCTCTCTCTTTCTCTCTCTCTTTCTCTCTCTCTCTCTCTCTCTCTCTCTTTCTCTCTTTTCTCTCTTTCTCTCTCTCTCTCTCTCTCTCTTTCTCTCTCTCTCTTTCTCTCTCTCTCTCTCTCTTTCTCTCTTTCTCTCTTTCTTTCATTTGTTTGCTTGTTTTAGGTTACCAAGCCAGGGACTTTGTGGTATAGCTCAGAATGAAAATCCAGGAAATAGGAATCCCCATTTGAGGAAAGGCAGACGCAGCATTGTAAGCCTTGGCACCGAGAGAGTGAGCGTGAATGCCGGGTGTTTACCGGCCCGATGGAATCGGCGGTACTGGTACCAGAAGATGGTGCAACAGTTATGTGGCTGGACTTCCACGTAGCTGACCGTGGTTCGAATCCCAGACCTGGTGGCTTAAAACTCATGCCAGGCACATGTGCCTGCATGCCCAAGATCCCCCCCACACACACACAAAAAAAAAATGGAAAAGGGGGGTGTTTCTCATTTTCTCTCTCTTTATATCTCTCACTGTCTCTCTGGTGAGCATACACACCCTATAGCAAAAATCTTTCTTAAAAAAAAAATCTGGGACGGTAGGTGGCATGGTGGTTAAAGATGCTGGACTCCCACGTGGCTGACCATGGTTCAAGTCCTGCACCTGGTGGCTTGCTTTTTCACTTTCCTTCTCTCTCTCTCTTTCTGTCTCTCTCTAATCAAACTGGAAAATAATAATAATCAATAAATTTAAATGAAATAATTCTTTAGGAAAAGAAAATCCAGCAATAGTAAAGGCACCAGTGTTGTTTCTCCAGTGTTTGGTCAAAGGTAGTATTACTGAAAAATTTAAAAATGCAAAATCCATATTGGTAACTGATTAAGGCTTTAAAAAGCTTTTTGTAATAAAACAAAACTGTAAAACAAAAATGAATAAACTCACAAACTTAATATAATAAAAATAATATTTTCATGAGGACACCATCAATGAACTTAAAAAATGGGAATAAAATTATTGTGACATACTGTGTGAGTCAAGGTAGAAAAGCCGTCATTGCGAACAAGCTGAGTGCATGTTAAGGCCTGTTCAAAATCATGAAAGATGAGAGAGAAAGAGAGATGGAAGAGAAGAGATTTGGGGGGGCATTAATATTCCCACAGGGGATGCTTTCCTTTTTCTGCCCCTCTGGCTCTGGTGCACACACCCACTGCAGGGCGTGGGCATGGGTGGAAGACAAAGTATGTATGTATGTATGTATGTTTGTATGTATTTAGGAGACGTTTTCACTATAGGGTGCATGCACTCACCAGAAAGATGGAGAGAGACAGAGAGACAGAAAGTGAGAAATCACCTCCCAGGGAGGATGGCCACGCCACAATCCCTTCTCCTCCATTCTCCTCTTGGGATCTTGGGCACGCACGCACACACGCCCGGCATGAGCTTAAGCCGCCAGGTCCAGTACTTGAATCACCGTCGACTACATGGGAGTCCAGTGACATAGCCATTACGCTAACTGCTGGTCCCAAGACAAAATATTTAATTTTCTCATTAGCGACATTTCATGCAACTCTAAAAAAATAGCTTTCTGGTAAATTCTTTCTCTCTCAATGATTCCGTGTGACTTAGATATATGTGAGAAGTTGGAAATACCATGCACTCTGTTTTTGATTTAAGACAGAAAGGGAGGAAAAGGGAAGAGAGGCGGGGAGAAGAGGAGAGATTGGAGAACTGGTCCCCATTTTCTGACTCACATCCTTCCCGTCTGCTCACACACAGCGTGACTGGCAGCGTGTTTTCAACGCCAGCTGCAGGACAGGGAGAATGTCAAACACTGCCCCAAAGCACGCAGGTACGCCCCAAACCCACGGAGGCACACACTGCTTGGTGGGTTTTCAGTTCTAAATGCTACCTGGCAGGGAAGGTACTGGGCTCAGTTGTTTGCTCAGTATGAATCTTGGTTTAGCTGTCAATTTGGAACTACTCTGAGGACAGCATTATGAGAAAAAGCACAACTCTCCAGCCTCAAATGTTAACGGCGTCAACAGGTGGTGTGGTGGTTAGGGCACTGGACTCCCATGTACTCTACGGTGGTTTGAGTCCCAGAGCCACTGGACACACGTGCCTGCAGGCCCAAAATCCCGAGGGGAGAACAGAGGTTGTGGGAACTGGTGTGGTCACACACACACACACACACACACACACTTCCGGGGCATGATTTCTCACTCTGTCTCTGCCTCTCTCTCTCTCTGGCCAGTTTGTGCGTCCTATGGCAAAAACAAAAAAAATGAACAACAACAATGAAAAAGCAACTAATGCTTTTTCATGGGTTTACTTTGCTGGGTTTCAGACTTGTTTAATACCCATGGCCCCTTTTCTCTCTCAGACGTCTCTTTTATTGAAATAGAAATGTCTATTTGAACCCTGTCTCACCATTTTTGTTTTGTCTTAAGCAGTTAACTTGTCTTGGTTCACAGATGAGGAATTTTTGTCTTGGGACGAATCATATCTCCAGCCTCAGCCATATGTCACTCAAAACAGCCACTCAGCGGAGTTCAGCCTGAATCGCTATCAAACACGAGCCAAGCAACAGTGATGTATTTGAGGCTCTTATTTTGGGGTAGTCTGTTTTGTAGCAAAAGTGGACTAGAAACGGTTTCTGAGGACAACAACAAGAGTCTTAAAGACATAAGGGGGATTTCCGACAAGAGGGAGGATGACCGTGAAGACGATGCAGGGACGGCTCAAGGTCGTGGGAGACCTAAGAAGGAACCTCGCACGTTCGGGTGCTTGCCGTGGCGAAATGAGAAGGCATTGATAAGACTGATGCTGTAAAATATTCTGCGGACAGCAGATGGCATAACGGTTACATCACTGGACTCCCTTGGAGTCGACCGTGGTTTGAGTCCCAGACCCAGTAGCTTAAATCTCATGACAGGTGCATGTGCGTGCATGCCCAAAATCCCAAGAGTCTGGAGGAGAAGGAACTACGGCATTGCCCACCCCCTGGGGGGTGATTTCTCACTTTCTGTCTCTCTCTGGCTCTCAGAGAGTGCACACACCCTATAGCAAAAATCTCTCTCAAAATAAAAACACATATATATACACACACATAGTCTGATTCAGGGCAGAGTGAGGGTTCGGGAAGCACAGAGCCAATGCGGGCCCCCGTGGTGGTCTGAACCGTGCACTGGCAATGCCGGTGTGAGGCGGAGGCCAGGCTGTCAGAGCAGGTATTGGTACCCGCTCACGCGGTGAAGACCTGAGGCTGCAGCAAAGCGTGCGCGTGGGTGGAGGGCGGGCTCTGCTTGGACCATTCACCTCCTGTGCTGCAAAACAGCGGCGTGCATTAGGTTCCTGGATGTGAGTGCAGAACTCCTGAGCCATCTCAGCCTAGAGAAAGATGGCCAGCAATTTCAAAGAAATTAGCAATGGAAGTTCATACTGTAGCAGTACCCGTGTGTGTGTGTGTGTGTGGACATATATATTTTTATTAACTTTTTTATTAAAGCTTTTCCCCATAGGGTATGTGCACTCACTGTAGAGACAGAGACACAGAGACAGAAAGCAAGTAACCACCCCCAAGGGGTGGCCACACTGCAGTCCCTTCTCCCCCATTCTCTTCTCCATTCTCGGGCATGCATGCACACACACCCGCGTAAGTGCCAAGCTGCTGGGTCCAGGACTCGAACAGCAGTCCACCACGTGGAGTCCAGCACCTCAACCACTGTGCCGCCGGCTGGCCCCTGTTAATTCTTTTTTAATTTGTTTTTTAAACAATAGATTTGGAAAGTTTCATAATACTTTAAAACCCTTATCATACAAAGGCTTTAACTAAAATAAATAAAATTTATCACATTCCAAAAAAGTCAATTATATTAAAATATGTATTCTCAAAAATATTCTAAAAACAAATTTGCGATGTCCTCAGTTTATGTGCTTCTTCATGAGGACATTAAATATCGAGGCGTACGTGGTGGCACAGTGCTGGAGAGCCACTTAGCCATGCTGTGTGGACTCGGGAGACCACCGACGTGGTTCCCAGGGCCCTGTGCTCACCTGGCAGGTGCACACAGGCTGGCAGGCACGAGGCCCTGCTGAGGGCCCCTCTCTCCGTCAGCCTCTCACTCTCATGAAAGAAACTTAAAATTTAAATATCAAAATGTGTTTAATGCCCAGTAACAATTGTGCTTTCTCATTTAGGTGCACATGAATATTTTCAGATTCTTGCAGCTCTAATGTGATATGAACTGATACCCGAGATGCGCGCTCAGACAGCTCGTACTGCTGCATCACGTACCTGCACCTGGGGTTTATAAGCAGGTGGTTTCAGCTGAAGGCTAGTGAAACACAGATGGAGGCGTTTCCTCATCAGGGCAGGAGGTCTCTGTCAGTGGACTCCCAGTGGAGAACATGTAAAGGGCTCCAGCAGAGTCCGAGACGTTCCTACCTAGGCTGAAAACTAAGGACTCGGGGGACCAGCAGTTGGCATAATGGCTATGTTGCTAGACTCCCATGTAGTCAATCGTGTTCGAGTCCTGGACCCGGTGGCTTAAAACTCACGCCGGGTGCGTGTGCATGTGTGCCCAAGATCCCGAGAGGAGAATGGAGGAGAAGGGATTGCGGCGTGGCCATCCCCCCTGGGGGGTGATTTCTCGCTTTCTGTCTCTCTGTCTCTGTCTTTCTGGTGAGCGCATACACCCTATAGCAAAAACCTCTCCAAAAAAAAGAAAAAAAAAAAAAAAAAAAAAACAACTAAGGACTTGGTCGAGGGAGAAGCAGTAGGAGATGGAACTCACCTCTAGTGTGTTAAGATTAGAGCCGAGAGGGACGTGATCTGAAGACCAGGGCAAGACGCCAGTTGGATAGAGAGCGTTGAAATGTCTCGGATGAGAGCTCTGGCAGCTGATGGCAGCGTTTGATTCTGGCTCTGCAGAGCATGAGGGATGTGAACTTGGGCAAATCACATCAATGTTTTCACCTCAGTTTCTTTTTGTGAGGATGAAGTGATTTTATTAAATTTTCTAATTGTTTGCTTTTTTTTTTTTTTTTTTTTTTGAGAGTTTTTGCTATAGGGTACTTGCGCTGGCCAGAAAGAAAGAGAGAGACAGAGAGACAGAAAGTGAGAAATCACCCCCCAGGGGGGATGGCCACACCGCAATTCCTTCTCCTCCATTCTCCTCTCGGGATCTTGGGCACGCACGCACACGCGCCCGGCGTGAGTTTAAGCTGCTGGGTCCGGGACTCGAACCACGGTCAACTACGTGGGAGTCCAGCGACATAGCCATTACACTAACTGCTGGTCCCGATTGTTTACTTTGTCTGTAATGATGCTCTCTGATGTTGATCTGTAGGCCACTGAATCACCATGAAAATATAGCTGAACTAACCTCCTGGAATATGAAGGCCTGCGGGGGGAGCCAGCTTCTCTCAGAGCCCTGGCAAGGCGAGCGAGCCCAGGTGTTCTCCCAGTCAGCCGGCCTCCTAGAACAGCCGAGGCTCGTTAGGTGAGTGCAGAGCACGGACAGGCCTCAGCTGTACTGGATGGGTGCGCGAATGCCATTGTGCACCACAAAGGGCTTGTGGTTGTTGGTCACACAGGATGACCACAGTGACAGATCATGACGTTAACAGCTACCGGCTAAAACCTGAGGTAGCTACTTTTTTTTTTACTTTATAATGGTATCAGGAGGATTGGAAAATATATATGTATTTTAATAGAGATTGAAAAATTGTCCAGATTCAGGAAGAAAATAAGGGAGATAGGGAGTTGTGATAAATGCTATTTGCAAAATAAGTGCATATATATATATATATATATATATATATATATATATATATACACACACACACACACACATATATATACACACACACACATACACATATATATTTTATATATATATACACACACACATACACATATATATTTTATATATATACACACACACACACACACACATATATACACACACACATACACATATATATTTTATATATATATACACACACACACATACACATATATTTTATATACACACACACACATATACACACACACACATACACATATATTTTATATACACACACACACACACATATACACACACACACATACACATATATTTTATATATATATATACACACACACACACATATACACACACACACATACACATATATATTTTATATATATATATATATACACACACACACACACACATATATACACACACAGTACACATATATTACAAAGTACTGTCATCAGGACTAGCTCGCAATCCAGTGGTGATGTGTTATGTGTTATTCAAGAAATGCTGGATGCAGGGCCAGCAGGTGGCACGGTGCTTAAAATGCTGGACTCCCAAATGGCCCACCCATGGCTTAAGTACTGGATCTGGCGCCTGGAAAATTTCACTGGGCACATGTGCCCCTGTGTCCAAAATCGTCGGAGGAGGATGGAGGACAAGGGATTGCTGCATGGCCAGCCCCCTGGAGGTGATTTCTCACTTTCTCTCTCTCTGTCTCTCTTGGTCTCTCTCTAGCTAGGATGCATGCCGTATGACAAAAACCTAAGGAAGATTTAACAAAGAGAAGAAAAGCTGGCTTCATAGGAGAGATGGTGGGTGTGGTCCCACAGCTGTCCTGCGGGAGCTGGCGGGCAGCCCCGTGGGTGTGGCCAGCAGGAAGGTGAGGTAGGTGAGTCCCGTAGAGGAGGCATGTCTCTTTCTCTCACAGCAGAAATAAAACCTAAAAACTAAAAAATGCAATTGTCCATCTTCCAGTTTCCTACTAGTCTTACGACAATGCCCACAACGTGGCGTTATGAACAGCGAACAAGGAAAGGAGGGCAGCTGGTGTAGAAGGGCCGAGGGGTAAACGGAAGAGACGGGCAGAACACGAAGACAGATCGGGGGCACAGGCGGGCACGTGCGGTACTCCAGGCATGTTCTGAGTGTGCACAGACACTTCCCCCACATGCTTATTTTGAAGATTTGTAAGTTACGAGATTACCCACCTACCTCATGACCAGTGTGCAAAAGTTCAGGTTATGAAGATGATTTGGAAGGGCCAGTTTCTCCAGCGTCTAACGACGGGTCTTACTTGATCTGTTCTGGTGAGAACTTGGCTACTCCGTCCTTCCCAGGGAGGGTCGCTGTGTAGATAACGTGTCATCTGAGAGATTTTCTGGCACAGCCTGGGAAGGGTTTTCCGGAGGGCACTGCGCAGCCTCGTGGCGTTGCAGCACCAACAGGAAGAAATGTAAATTGTCTAATGTTTATTCATTTGAACCCATAGCTTTAGCTACCGGTGGATATTCTAGAGCATTTGAAAATAGAAGAGAAACTGGTCCAACGGGCAGCTGCGTGCTCCAGGCCAAACCGTGTGGTCTGAACCTGTGCACGGGCTCTGGGCGTGTGGAATCTAGAACCGGGTCCACGTCCTGTGCCTCAGCCTCCTCTTTGGATTGAAATGTGACACCACATCTGTATCAGGTCCTGACCGGGATTAAACTGGACAAGAGGACGAGAGGACAAGACGTGAGACACGCACACGCGCAGTACCGTGTCTGCCACTCCCTGCCTCCGGGTCGTCTGGGAAAAGAGAGGTCCCAGACCCAGGGGCAGCACCTGGGGAGGGTCTTCTGGTCGGAGAGGCAGATAGGGCGTCCCGTGGTGAGAGTGTGGGCAGAGAGCGTCCGCGTCCACGCCCCCGCCTCCTCCGAAGCCCAGGAGCAGTCCGTCATGGGAGCCCCACCCCATCCTAGTCTTTCCAAGGGTCCCACCGTCAGATCAGGTTTCTGTTAACCCTGTTACAGCGGCAGTTAAATTGCCAACGCGTGAACTTTTGGGGACACACCAAACCATAGCAACGGATCATTGTCTCTGGAGCACAGCCCCCGAGTGAGGATGAGTAACGCCCTTGTTGGTAGCTGGTAAGAGATTCACACGCCGTCCACTAATGCTGTGTGTTTAGGCAGCGCTGCCAAAGGGTGTCCAGCCAGTAGAGACCCCTAGTTCTATAGTGAATCTAGCCCCTCAGCTTTGAGAGGCCACCAGTTAGAAGCAGAATACAGTGCAGGGCTCAGGAACGGAGGTCCCAACTCCAGGCTTCCTGGTGGCTTTGAGACTCAGGCACGTCCTGTTACGTTTGTGGCCAATTTTCAGTTTCTTCTCCCGAACATCCTAACATCGGCTAGTAGACGGAGAGCTCTAAAAGATACAATAGCCTTTGAACCTGGCAGCTTTGAACTTTGAGTCTGGTACTCGGAGGAACACAGCCATTCTAGTATGGGCTCAGGGTGCAATCGTGATTTAAAGGGACTCAGCCCCGTCGGACTTCGCCAGCGCTTTGGCTGTCTGGGTTCCGAGGCAGCTTGGTGCAGAGCCAAGGCAACATCAGAAGTTTATAACTGCAGGTCCGTCCCACATTGTTGCTGGCTGCCCTGGTTCTTTCCAGATCTATAATAAGAAAAGAAACAAAAGCGTAAAACGAACAGCTTCTCCAATAGTTCTCAAACAGGAAAATGCGGAAGTGTTAGCAAGGCCTCAGGCTCTTCTGTCCCACGGATTAAATTCTGCAGATGAACGTGGTGCCTACACCGTGGGGGGAGGGGGCTCCAGGGCAGCACCGCACCCCTGTAATCTCCTTCGGGGAGAGCTGCACATGGACGTCTCCTACCCAGGGCAGTTCCTGGACCGAGGTCCTGCCTAACTAGCGGGAGGACTTCGACAGCGATGGGGCGAGGCGACGCGAGTCGGAGAAGTAGCCCTCTGTGCCCGTGGGCTGTAGACAGGTTCATGCTGCTCTCCTGCTTGGTGCTGGGGCCACCCGTCAGTTCAGGGCTGAGGATCCAGAGCTGATCTAAAACACTCTTTTCTTTGTCAGGCACGCGTGTGCGTGTGTGTAAGAAGCGAGTGGAGTACTCGGGTTTTACATGATTTAAAGGCATGACTCGGAGATATTTCTGATGACTTGGTATTCCATTTTATGTTAGATTGTTATGGCAAACTTACTCATTATAAAAACTTACCAAACCCTGCAACTGAGGTTGATCACGAAGTCTCACTCCGTGGCCACAGCCAGCAGTATGGACGGCTGAACAGCAAATGCACGGAAGTCTGTGTGCTCACCGGAAAGACAGAGAGACAGAAAGTGAGAAATCACCCCATAGTGGGGATGGCCACGCAACAATCTCTTCTCCATTCTCCTCTCAGGATCTTGGGCATGCATGCACACACACCCGGCGTGGGTTTAAGCTGCCAGTCCATGACTGGAACCATAGTTGGCTATGTGGGAGTCCAGTGATGTAATCATTATGCCATTTGCTGGTCCTGTGAGCATTCTTTTTTTTTTTCTTTTTTGAGAGATTTTTGCTATAGGGCACGTGCACTCACCAGAAAGACAGAGACGAGACAGAAAGCAAGAAATCACCCCCAGGGGGCATGGCCATGCCACAATCCCTTCTCCATTCTCCTCTCAGGATCTAGGGCACGCATGCACACACGCCCGGCATGAGTTTAAGCCACCGGATCCGGGACTTGAACTGTGGTCGATTACATGGGAGTCCAGCGACATAGCCATTTTGCCGTCTGCTGGTCCCAAGCATTATCCTTGTGTCCGATTTTCTTTCTGAGGCTTAATTGTTGCATATTTGCAAAATGCCACTGGGAGCGAAGTGCTGTCCTGAAACTCCATGGGGGACATTCCTGGGTCATGACTATGGCGCAGCTCTGCCACATCACAGCACTCTTCGGGTCGGTGGCCGTTGGTAACTGCCACAGTGTAACAAAGCAGCCCAGTGCGAGAGCACACGCAGTTGCTTTGTTATGCACAAGGATTTTATGGATCCACACCCCAGGAGGGTGAAGCGAGGATGCTGTCTCCGTGGTGTCTGTGGAAGACCCCAGACTTCCTGGAAACAGCTGAGAAATGGAGCGACTCAGCCTCTGAAGAAGCTGGAATCACCTGAAGGCTCGTTCGCTCATGGCATTCATTTTTGTCATCAGTATTGATTTTTCATCAGAATTTTAGTAACTAATTCATGTATTTGTTGGAAGTCTTACAGTTTTCAGTATGTACATATGTAGGCAGGTACATGTATGTCTCTTTATGCAATTATTGGAAACAAGTAGCGCGTTGTATTTCTACATATGCAACCATAAAATATGACACATAGAGAACGCTCTTAAAATAGTTTACGTGATGGGGCCAGGTGGCGGTGTGGTAGTTAAGGTGCTGGATTCCTACATGGCCTACCGTGGTTCAAGTCCTGGACTCGTTAGTTTGAAAATCGTGCTGGGCGTTCATGCATGCCCCAAATCCCAGGAGGAAAATAGAAGAGAAGAGATTGTGGCATTGTCATCCCTTCTAGGGGGTGATTTCTTTCCTTCATTCTCTCTATTTTTCTCTCTCTCTGTTTCCAGTGAGCACATGTACCCTATGGCAAAAAATAATAATGATGATGTTAAGAAAGAACAACACATGTTATGTGATAGAATGAAAAGAATGTTCTTATTAAGGGGTCTGGTGTAAAGTAAAAGCTCAGAAATCTGTTTTTTTTTTTTTTTTTTTTAGAGAGGTTTTTCGCTATAGGGCGCGTGCGCTCGCCAGACAGACAGAGAGAGACATAGAGACAGAAAGTGAGAAATCACCCCCCAGGGGGGATGGCCACGCCGCAATCCCTTCTCCTCCATTCTCCTCTCGGGATCTTGGGCATGCACGCACACGCGCCCGGTGTGAGTTCTAAGTCACCGGTTCCGGGACGCGAACTGCGGTCAACTACATGGGAGTCCAGCGACATAGCCATTACGCTAACTGCTGGTTCCCAGAAATATGTTTTTAAACATAAAAATATGCACACATCTTTGGGCTCCATGTGGCAGGACTTGCAGAAGCACGGGTCATACACTCCGTCAATTCCCGTGCCAGCTTTATCGTCTGCAACCAGTCAACTTGGCCTCAGCTTTCTTTCCTCTAACAGCAATGATTAAAATAAAATAGCTTCTGTTTCTTAAGGTTTTTGTGAGGCTTAACTGTATCCAGCCAGGTGACAACGTACAAATGACTGAACCGGACCCCTTGGCAGGTGTCTGGTGGGGTGCCCTCGCATTACAGATCAGCTATTGGGAAACGGGTTTCCGCGTGGGAAGGATGAACTCCGGGAGGCGCAGAGGTCAGACAGGACAGGGCCGTGTCAGAAACCGGTGACTGCGAAGGCGTTTGCAACATGTATGTCCCCGCCCTTTGCACCCATCTCTCTGAGTTTCGCTCTTACCTTATTTAGGATTCTTTCTGGAGACCCGTTTCTCAGCCCTGCACTCAGGAATAAAATAGGGATTTTTCAGGTGTTAAAGGGGATTGGTTTCCGCACACCTTCTCTTTTACTGTCTTTGTCTGAAACATGTGACAATCAGAAGAGAACTCTAGGAAGTCGAAACCCAAGCAGACCAGAACAAGGACATAGATCAAACACTACTCTCGATTTAAACATTTTTTTCACTATCCATCTCAAAAATGCCTAGTTTAATGCTTTTTAAGTCAGATGGAGTTTCTTTCTTGTTCTGTACACTGAAGTCCTGTCTGTCAC
Organism: Tupaia tana; assembly: GCA_026018925.1. Classification (NCBI taxonomy): domain Eukaryota; kingdom Metazoa; phylum Chordata; class Mammalia; order Scandentia; family Tupaiidae; genus Tupaia; species Tupaia tana. The sequence continues at coordinate 67,572,943 of JAKSZU010000012.1, forward strand.
CTTCCCACCCTCCCTATAAAAGCTGCATTCCCTCATGTAGTCAGTTTTGGACATTGAGTTTAGATGGGGCATAAAGTAATCTAATTAAACTAATTGAAAATAAGACATAAAAATCTTAACCTTCCCAGCGACATTTCAGTTTTAAATGACGCGGTTTATTAATAGCAGTGAATCTCCAGTCGATGGAATGTCAGGCTGTGCGATAAAAGGAAAATGGAGACACCGAGCGTTTATTGAGAGTCTGCTATGTACCGGAGTTTTGCAAATAACTGTCCTTAAATAAGCATATACATTAATTAGTGCTTGGCATAACTTAAGCATACATTTTGTTGGAAATACTTTTTAAAAAGTTTCAGTTAACACATTTGCTCAAGTCACACAGCAAATACCTTGAATTATTTATTTTTAAAACATTTACTTATTTACCTATTTATTTCTTCTGATTTTCAAGCTGCCGTCCTGGGACTCAAACCGTGGTCAGCCATGTGGAAATCCAGCACCTAAACCATCACACCACCTTCTGCCCCCCTATCGAAGAATTTAGAAGTGAACCGTCATGTAGCACGAATTCCAGTAGCATCTACCTGTTCTTTATTCCGAGCCCCATTATAATGGATTCAAAGAGTGTCAAGTGAAAATACGCACATCTATTGATAAATGCATTATATGAGGGTACATTTTGAGTGATAGAGGCATCATAGCAGTTTCACAAATATCATAACATGTAGAATTTTTAATAATGTGAGTTTGTTAAACAAATAGAAAATAACGTACCCACAGACAAAACAACAAAATAATACAGTAGAGTAAATCTATAAGCCAGGATCAGGGTTGTTTATTATCACTGTCAAGTGTAGCAATACTACAACTGTATGAGCTTCATAGTTGTCTAATGGTATGTGCTTTACTTTCATACAACGGTCAGTGCAGAAGCTGTGTCTGCACCAGCACTAACACAGTCACACGCTTGCTCCCGGCCAGACGTGAAGACGCTACAGCAGCATGAGGCATTGAGGAGGTCTGGGCTCCAGGAGCGGCCGTGGGCCCGGCCCGGGAATCTGTGTCTGCCGTCGACCAACCGTCTTCCGTGGTGCGTGGGCGTATTCCATGAACCCCCGGGAAGGCCGTGTGGGAACGGTCATTCTCTGGGTGTTTGGGAGATATCTTTGCATCTTTGCTTTGGTTGCTATAAAAACAAAGTCTCGAGTTACCCACATTTCTCTTTGTCCTGCAGAAAATCCAGATGTGTTTCCACTGGAGTCTCCTTCAGGATCAGAGGGATTCCTAGCCACACTTTGCTCCGTCTCCACTGTGCAACAAACGCACACCCGGGCAGCCGGCCTCGCATAGATGCTAGGGAACGTTCAGCTCTACATCTGATAGGTGTTTATTTTACGGCTGTCAGAAGCTTTCACTTTTACTCCAGACACTGTCATCCAATGATCAGAGCCAAATCTAATCAAATCAAACTCTTTCCTCAAGAATATCGTGTGATTTAAAAAAATAATAATAACATCCTTTAGAAAGCTTACCAGACTAAGAGAAACAAAGAGAAATCAGTAATATATAATAAACAGATAAAGGGATTTTATCAAAGTAGACATTGTATGTTATTAAAATGCCAAATTGAAAAGTTTTATACATCTGTTGCTCAATCAACACAAGGTAAAATGTCCTTGAAAATACTCTGTTTCATAGCTTCCAAGGTTTTTAAGAAGGAATAGAGACCTTCCTAGGACATGACATTTACAGGCAATATTTTCTGCTTCTGATATCTTTGATAACTTTCTTAGAAGAAAAAAGTCCATTTTCCTGTATCTAATCTAGGATGACATTTGGTATTAATATTTGGTATCAATTCATTCACAATCCATAGAGTGAGGCCATTTCACTAAAATAATAAATTATTCAAGAATAACTTTTTTTTTTGTTTTTGGAGAGGTTTTCGCTATAGGGTGCGTGCGCTCACCAGACAGACAGAGAGAGACATAGAGACAGAAAGCGAGAAATCACCCCCCAGGGGGGATGGTCATGTCGCAATCCCTTCTCCTCCATTCTCCTCTCGGGATCTTGGGCATGCACACACACACGCCCAGCGTGAGTTTTAAGCCACCAGGTCCGGGACGCAAACCATGGTCGATTACATGGGAGTCCAGCGACATAGCCATTATGCTAACTGCCGGTGCCAAGAATAACTTTTTTCTCTGTACTTATTATTGTTTCAGTTATAGGATGGTCTGTCTCTGATCTTTCATGAATTCCAGGCCACCCGGATACACTTCCCCAGCCCCAGAACTTCACGTCACAAGCAATTCAGCAGCACCCAGTTCAGCACCAGCGTTATCAGCTGGAATTCGCACTGTCTGCAGCGCCCCAGCCCCACAGAGCGTCTCTCAAACGTCTGTCTCATTTTTATCGATTTTATGAAATCCAAGGTAGAAACCAGGTATTGTTTTCTGTAGACGTTACAAGAAATGAATTTACGGCATTGCTCAAAGCAAAGAAACCCAGGCTGCTGAATTTTTCAATTTCGTTTCTTCCCCCATTGGCTTTGTTTGTTTATTTTTTAAACTTTCTTATGGACATACATTTTTTTCTCTTGTTAGTAGAGAGAGTTGTCTGGCTTGCCTGAAGACACATCAAATCCCATAGTGTAGTCAGTTATTCTCTGTCCACTTGTCAATACATGGGGCCACGTCTGTCTTCACTGTGGAATTAAGTCAGATAAAAAGTCCCGCCTTCTTTTACTGAATTAAAGATCGACCGATTTATCTGACCAGCTCTATTAAGATAATCCAACCTGGAGTGTCTAAAGATATGAAGGCATGATATAATTCTAACCTCTGACCCCTAAAACAATAGCCTATTGAATTTAAAAGTTAAATTCAAGCACAAAAGGAAAGATATCTTCTCCCACAAGAACACCAGTTATCCAATACATCGCATTGGTGGGAGTGGGCATTTTCCTTTCAGTACTGTGGACTGTTCATCCGACCGCGGGTAATAATAAGCCACAACATTCATCATCTCCCAGGACAGCAGTCTCCCCGTGTTAACTGAGCTGTTCCTGTAACCTACCGAGTCAGGGAGGCCTGTGGTGCTCATCTAGTGAGAGTGAGGTTACTTTAGCCTAGAGCACTTAGTTACAGATCCTAGTTCTCTTAAAGAGTCACTGAAAGCATTGTTCTATAACAAAATTAGTAAATTCTTTAGAATATATTCCTTTCCATTTTTAAAATGGTCATTATTTTGAATAACAAAGGAAAATTAAAATATAGGATACTAACGAGGAGTGCATGGATGTTACTCTCCTTTTGACTGAATTGATTGCTCTCATAACATATGGTGACATCAATAAAAGAAACAGACCGAGCAAAGATTAAACTTAGGAAGCCGTGTCATTTCTCACCCTTAAAAGAAAGGCACCTCATCTAACATGCCCCTGAACACATTCTCTCTCTGGGGATAATTCAAAATCGCATATTATTTGAAGTGACTTTTCTTTCAAGGCCCCCCAAACACACTATTATACATCAATGAAAATATCAGATAATACATGCCTATTTAATTCAAATACTTTCTTCTGCTTAATCTTTTAAGAGTTTTATTTAGTCACTTTTATATGTACAATGTGTAACAATAAAGTAACCTAAGCAGGTCAAAATTATGGTAAAAATGATCTCCTTTCATGTCTTTGTAGCCACTTCCTCCACCTGGGAACAGGAGAGTGGATTTTATGATTATCAGCAAAAGAGTAAATTATCCTAAATGGAAAAAAACAATAAGCATCTCCTCTCATTTATCCTTCTGAACAAGCAATATTTAGTCTTTTGAACATGATCTCTGTGTCATGTACATTTTCAAGCACTGTAGTGTATTTTAACACACAGTGTGTGTGTATAAACACCTAGACACATACACACATACAATACTACATATGTTATGATCGTGGGATAGTGCATGTTAACCCTAGTATACAGCATTGGTACACACGGGCTGCCTGTACACACGCTCTACAGCTCCGTGTCCTGGCCCTCCCACCCCAGCAGAAGCAGCTCCTGGCCAGCCCTGTGACCGACACACTTACTGGACTGTCTCTCAGCCAGCTCACGGAATGCTCTTCAGGGGTAGAGAAGTTTCCACAAGACGGTTTTTAAAATTTGCTTTCAAAACCAGTTGTACGTTAGTAGAGCAATTTCAGTGCTTCTTTTAAAAATGAGAAAGGGACTTAATAATTTAAAAAGAGCATATTTTCCGTTTATTTGGGTTATGCAGTTCATTTCCTGAAAGCATTATAAATTGCAGCATGTCAAGAATATTTAAAATTTTAGTGTGAATATTAACTTCAGACCAAAGTTATGGTGCCTTTTGGATAGAACGAGAAAATGGAGATGGGCGGCCATCTCGTTGGTATAGAGGTCCCACCCCGCTCAAGCCAAGGCCTACCCCTGCGGAGGGCCGTGTGCTCGGCCCCTGGCAGACCTGCACCTGCAGGCCGGTGTGTCCAAGCCCTGGCGATGGGTGTGTGGAGGGAGCTGCACTGTGGGACCCTGCTGAGGGTGTTTGTCTCTCATGAAAGAGAGAGAAACAAAAAGACCGATGAAAAGTGAGAAAGCATGTGCGTGATTTCTATGTCATAATTTATCCCGTGTATGATTCCAGAGGGGTGCGATCCTTCCCACCTTTGCCGCGTCTTAGGAGCCGGAGAGCCCAGCGCTGCATGTGGAAAGCGCAGTGGGTATCTGAGAGGACCCCTCACTGGCCGGGAATGACGCTGGCTTCTCTCGCCGCTACCTTGTGTGCACGACTGCTAGGTCGGGAGATGATTTCGCTTTCCATTCTCATTTTCCAACTTGAGCAACTTACTCTCTGTGCTTGATATATTGTATGGGTTTTGCCTGTTTCTCATGCAGTACTTGCTGAATTATTATTCTCACTGAAACATCATCCGAGTTTGCCGATTATTCTATTCGTTTTATTTTTTTGTTCTCCTTGGTGTATACAAATGTTAACAATATACCAAATACAATTCACATTGTGCACATCTAAGAAGTCCGTGATGACAACCGTCATCTGGATGGTGAGGGACATACCAGCATCACAGTTATGTCTGTCCAGCATTGGGGTCGGAAATGGAAAAGTCCAGGCTCAAGAGGAATGTGTATGTTTTCTTCCCATCTGCAGGGGACCTAGTTTAGCCCGGACTGCAAAGACAGAGCAGACAGGCTCTCCCGGGTGTTCTCAGACACATGCCAAAGAGATACTTTAAAACAAGGTGGAGTGTCCTTCCGTGAGTCAAAAGAGAGCTTTTAGACGTTCTAGTCTCCTAAATGTCAATGCTTTTTAATCTGCTAATAGAGTAACTCATGAAGTAAGGACAAGTGTCTCATTTGGAAATGTTATCAAAACGGAAAGTCACTGGACAGGTGCTGGTTCTCACCACAACATTCTCATTTAAATTTCACTTGATATGGAATCACTTTAATTCCATGAATTTTTACACTTGCCAGTGTGTAACTTATATTATGACCATTTTGGTACAGATCTTTTTTTTCTCTTGAGTGAGATTTTTGCTATAAGGCATTTGCACTCACCAAAGAGACAAAAAGTGAAAAATCACCCCCTGGGAGGATGGCCACACTACGATCTTAAAATTCACGTACTCAGCATGAATTTTTTTTAAATTTTATTTATTCGGGAACCAGCAGTTAGCGTTATGGCTATGTCGCTGGACTCCCATGTAGTCAACCACGGTTCACGTCCCGGACCCGGTGGCTTAAAACTCACGCCGGGCGCGTGTGCATGCGTGCCCAAGATCCTGAGAGGAGAATGGAGGAGAAGGGATTGCGGTGTGACCATCCCCCCTGGGGGGTGATTTCTCGCTTTCTGTCTCTATGTTTCTCTGTCTGTCTGGCGAGCGCACGCGCCCTATAGCAAAAACCTCTCCAAAAAAAAAATTATTTATTCATTCCTTTTTATTTTTTAAATTTTACCAGAGATAGAGACACAGAGAGAGAGAGTGAAAGTGAGAAAGCAAGCCACCAGGTCCAGGACTTGAACCGTGATTGGCCATGCGAGGGTGTCCAGCACCTTAACCACCATGCCATCTGCTGGCCCCACCCAGTGTGAGTTTTAAACCACCAGGTCCTGGACTCAAACCATGGTCAACTATGTGGGAGTCCAGTGACATAACCATTACACCATCTGCTGGTTCCCGCTTTTGTATAGATTTTAATTGATACTGTTAAAATGCCTTGTAAAGCCCTCACATGACCTATGTCTGTTTAGTGATGTCATTTTATGGCCAGAAAAAGGGACAAAATATTCACGGTGTCTTCCCGTCCCTGGCATTCCAAAGAAAAGACTGTAACAGGCAGCCCTGTTTTCATTCTCTCCTAGTTACAGTCTCCCTGAAAGCAAGGCGTCTTTCGTAATGTCGTTGGGAAGAATGATCGGCAGGTACAGAATCTGGGGTAAGGCAGAAAATGAGAAGGCTTTAGCAAAAGGCACTAAGCTAACTTACATGCCAGAGATGCACCTGTCAGGAAGGGGGTCCTGAGCGGGAGTTCCCCTCACAGGGAGTGTGGGAGACGTTGGGGAAAGGAAGGCGTCAGTAGATGAGACTGGAAAATGAAAGGATTGGGAAAAGAAAAGGAATTGTTGGAGTTACCTCCAGAACTTTCCCTCTATTGCTGTTTAAGGGATAAACTAAAGAAGGGGAGTCTTTTTAGAACGAGGTGTTCTGCTCTTGAAAAGCGTTTTGTGCCTGTCCCTCATCTAAGTCATGGAGTCCTCTTCAACAGCTTCTCAGCTGAGCAGGCCATCGGCCTCCCTGAGAGGAGGTGGTCAGCTCCTCCTCAGGTTCCTGTCCTCCTTGTCCAGATGATGGGACTGCTAGACTTGGGGACAGGTCTTTAACTCTGAGTCCGTGTGACCGTTTGGATAACTCTTCAACAGCTCAGCAAGGTTTTGGAAAGAATGACAAATTCCAGGTTGTAAGTCATGGAATGTTTGCTATTTGGAAATGGACATTTCAGGCAGATAGCTAACTGAACTTACTCAGTGACATAAAAGCTCACTAATTTTAGAGGAAAAAAGAAAACAAAGAAACATTTGGCAAGAGGCAGATCAGAAAATAACTTTGACTCCCTGTTCGCTGTTAATCAGCAGAATTTAGTCCTTTGGTGTGGCTATACGGCGTGAGGCCGGATTGATTGAACTATTTCAGAGCACATGCAGGATTTCATGGCTCTGTGAGAGGTGATCACACGGGGACACAGCATGGTGCCAGGGACCGATGATTAAGAACGCTTTGGCATTGCTGACAGAGGAGCCAGCAATAGAACAATTAAAGAAGTCAGAGGTACTCACTGAGCCAGGATCCAGGTAAAATGACCTTGAATTATGGGAAGAATATGGCTGAAAAATTGCACGTAGAAGACAGGCTTAGAGGCAAAGGGCCCAGCCAGCTGGTGAAAGTTTATGATGACTGTCAGAAAGGTCATTTTTGACCAACATCCATAAAGGCTCACATTTATGTGTAGGACTAGAACAAGGGGTTGACAGAGTGGACAGTGCCTGCAATTCATATTCTGGACTTAACCCAGCATGCCATGACCCCAGGTAAATTGTCCTGTCTGTCTCTACATGGAAGGGGCACACGCGTGGCCAACCTGTCAGCACGCCCTGGGGTGCAGCACTTAAGCTAAAATTACATGGGACTAAGGCACGGTCAGAAATAAAACATGGTAGATAAATCACGTCTACCCTGAAGGGCAGCTGGCTTCTCACAGATGGTAAATTTAAACACGGTTGGGGAAATAGTTGACGAGTACACTGGTCAACAAGACATCAAGATAGATAATAAAAAAAAAGCCATAGTTATCTGTGGGACTTCAGAAGTTGAAATTTCATGAACATGGTTTTCTATGTTAGATAAGCCTACTTACTTTACTCAAGATAGGCAGGGGACAGTACGCAGACTCTTCAAATCCAGGTGTGTAATCAGGAGACCCTTCCAGAGACAACTGTTACAGTTTGGCCAAAGTTGTGCTTCCACCTTATTCATCGTGAGAAAGTGGTGTCATAATGTCCTTCGTAGTCATTGATTACTCACTCTTGGACTCTTTTATGACTCGTAGAGAGAATAAAACTTGACATCTTAAATGTTGGTCCCAGACTTATTTTGACTATGAAAAAGATTTTTAAAAATTACAGACTCCTTACTCTTCACTTCCTTTCCATAGTAAAGATAATAATAAATGTTAAACTCTCAGATAAACGCCTTGTCTCAAAGGGAAGTCAGTTCTTCCTCTAACCCATGACGTGATAAGAAGGATTGCAACGCAATCAGGCAGTTTCTACCCAGAGAAGAGTGAAAGGAAAACAAGCAAACAAACAAAATTGCAGATGAGAAGAGAAGACATGAAGGAGGAAGGTGCCCGTGAGCTCGTACCTAGTTGTGTTGGAGGGCATGGGTGTGTACCTATACAGCGTGATAGAGACTAAGCACGGGGACATGTCACAAGATGCGATTTATCATTGCATATATTGAGACATGATTCATTTCACTCCAGAAATCTCCTCCTAGCCTTACTCAGCACTACTTAAAGAGGAGTCTGAGAAATCACTTAGATCTACATACACAGTGAAGGAATCCTTGAAAAATGGCACCAGAAGGCAAGGAATACACCGTCCCACTGAGATCAGAAAGGAGGTTTGAGGGGTAAGCGATCAGGAACTGAGAGGTTCTGGAGAACGTGTGTCCTGAGATGTGGTCTGAAGGGAAAGCCCTTAGTGACTAAGACGTTCTAGAGAATGCGGAGAATGAGAAAAATGGTAAAACATAGAGGTGCCTAGAAAAAGAGAACATGAACTATGAGAATGATTGTAACTCTTCCAAACTAAATGCCATGCAACCCACCCGAGGGACATAATAGAGGACGGACTTTATTGCTTTTCATTCCATCGTAACAGAAAGGTCGCACAAGCAGGACTCGTGACGCAAACATGCAGCTCCCTCCTTTGGTTCCCACTGCTCCTGAAACTTCATGCAGTGGGAAGAAAGATTCCCCCGGCATCAGATTAAATTTGAGAAAAATCTTCTCTTTGAGTAAGAAAATGACAGTCTAATATTCACTTGGTCAACCACTCAGTCTCTATTCAGTAGACAGAATGTGCAGTAAATGACATAAGTGATAACTCAGAAGCTGATTTGACCGTGAATTTTCCTCCCCACAGCACAGATCTGATCCCGAGTGGAAGCCTGCAGTGAGAAAGTAGCCACGTGGAGCTCTGGGTTCTTCTCTGCTCCGCCTCCCCGTCCTCCTCCTCTCTTTGGTCTTGCTAGCCAACTCTGCGCCTCCTGAGTCAGACACATGGTGAAGGAGGGACGGCTTCCGCCCTGAGAATGGCTACTATTTAAATATGACTCTCTCTTGGGCAGGATTGCTGTGTCCTCCATGCTGGAAAGAATAATCTCTATTCTAGAAGGTCATTTTCTCTTTTTTTTTTTAGCCCCAAGAAATCCAACATTCATTTTCAGCTTCTTGAATATATTTCCTCCACTTTCTAGGCAGCTCTTTCATGGAGAAAGAAAAATGTCTATAAGCTGGCTCTTTTTGGTATGGCTGTATGCCAATGTCCTTTCTCCCAGATGCATTTTTTTGGTTCTTTTTTTGTTTCTTGTTTTTGAGAGGTTTTCGGTATGGGGCGCATGCACTCCTCAGAAAGACACAGCGAAACAGAGAGACAGAAAGCGAGAAATTACCCCCAGGGAGGATGGCCACGTTGCAATCCCTTCTCCTCCAGTCTCTTCTTGGGATCTTGGGCACTCACAAGTTTAAGCCACTGGGTCAGGGACTTGAACTGGGGTTGACTACATGGGAGTCCAGCAACATAGCCAGTACACCACCTGCTGGTCCCTCTCCTGAACTCCTGTTGAAGGTACAACTATCTCATCACAGCACTCTTTGCCACTAAGTGTGCCTCATCACGAGTAATGTGCTAGCCTTCTATTCTCAGCGCAGTAAGTGCCCACAGCCAGGAAAGAAGCAGGTCTCCACTCTTCCCACACGAAGAGAAATGATGCCTTCATGCCCACCCACCCACCTCTTCCCAGAGAAATAGCTCTCACTTTGGGACCAGCATAATGGTTATGATGCAGGATTCCCATGTAGTCAACTGTGGTTCAAGCCCAAACCCGGTGGTTTAAAACTCAGGCCAGGCATGTGTGCGTGTGTGCCCAAAATCCCAAGGGAAGGATGGAGGAGAAGGGATCGCAGTGCAGCAGTCCCCCATGGGGGGGAGATTTCTATCTCTCTGTCTCTCTGGCGAGCATTAACGCCCTACAGGAAACATCTTTCTTTGAAAAAAAAAATAAAAGGAAATAGCTCTCACTTCAATCCATTTTTGTTGCCTTGGTCCAAGAGTCACGGCACCAATATTTTATTAATTTCCTTTATAAATTTTACATATGATGATGTTTCATTGGGGTTCCCTTCTTTATGTTTTCAAAATTTTCTGAAAATTTTAATTTCATATCTGGTTTCATATTGTTATTTTGTGGGAGTAAATTATTCGAACTTCATATGGAGTACATCTTCCACCAATGCATGTCTGTTAAGCAAATATTCTTCATAAATACTCTTCATTTGATATTAATATTCTACCAGGTAAAATACGGAAGTACCATAACATCCAACTGAAGCAGTTAAGATAACAGCTCAGAGAAGTCCAACAGCTTATATGTTCTGGGTACAAAACTGAATAATGCAAAACACTGATTTCTAGGAAAGTAATATTTCTGTTAGATCTCACTAAAATGTGGGCAAAGTTCAGCGGTCAGTGGTTTTATTTTATGAAAAAGAAGTCAGTAGTTGCAGGTCGATTGTGGAAAATTGGAGAAGAGCAGGCGTGGCTATTCCATACCCTGAAAGGATCACCCTCACCCGTCAACCATCCTTATTTTCACAGTCTACCAGACACACTGCCCAAGGAAATGTGATAAACACTGAGGAGAAGTTCATTCTGGGGAGCAATTTGCTCTATGGGAGCACAGGAGGCTGTAAGGCATGATGGGCTATGAGCAGGACTTCCGGTTCTCCAAGCCCATCACGGTAAACGGTTCACAGAGCCCCTTCAGACGGAGCACAGGTATCTTGATCTTTATCATTTTAAGTTTTCATAATTAGTCTAAATAGCAGAAAAGGTATCGGAGCAGTAAATCTTCTCCACAGTTTTTTTTTTTTTTTTTTTTTTTTTCCCCTCCCTTCATTTTGCTTCAGGGACCAGCGCAAAGAAAAAAAAAAATGCACAGGAGAAAAGCAAATGCTTTGCTTCAGAAGTTGATCTTTCAAGTAAACATGTCTCTTTCCTCTGCCCTATCTTTTAAAATGAAGTGATTTGGAGGAAGAGTTGCAGGAGAGTGTCAGCTCCTTGTTTCATATAAATAATGTATTTCCACAAGAGACTAAGCAGGAATATGAAGGATTCACAGCAATGTATACGGAAGAAGCCAACTAAATTAAAAAGTTGACAGCATTTCCCCAAGTCAGAAATTCATTTCCATATTAAGGTCTAAAAAAAAAATCAAGACCTTCACATTCTAACTATCCGAATATATCTCCTGCATGAGAAAACAGCAGAAGAAATGGAGTTAGGGAGCCTGCCAGCATTCTCGGTATGAAGTTACAGTTTCTATTCATCATTTGCTCTTCTGAGTAAACCAGTCTGGAGACTTTAATCTCAGTGGACAGTAGATTGTCAAAGGAATGCATTTAACAGTGGGGTGAGAGGAAACAGGAGATAAGCCAATGGAAAAAGTCTTTGAAGGTGTCTTAGCAAGACAGTAGGATCTTGTCACATGAACTTTGATTTCAAACAGGGGCTAAATTAAGTTGAAATAAAATGGATCCCATATCTTAAAGTCACCTTCTGTTGACAGGTTAATATTGCAACTAAACTTTATTCACACTGTTTAATAAAAGGCAGTGGCGTTATATTGTGAGTCACTATAAAACCTTCTGCAGGGTTTGTTGTAATGTGCCTCTGATTAGTTGGCTATACTACGGAAGCCGAAAAACAATTTCCCTATATGGTGTAATTAATTTCCCAAGGACCAAAAAAAGCTATGTTGAGTATGCACCTGTGGTGTAGACAGTGAGTGCTTGTTTCTGGTGGTTGTCGTCCTTTGTCTTCATTACTGCTGGGTCATGTGTGCTCAGGGTGGGTAAGTATCTGTGGACTTTAGGAAACACATTCATTATATATGTGAGTTAAAGCACATTGCGGTGTAGACACGTACAGTGTATCCTTACCGCTTGTGATTCTGCACTTGTGAATCGGCGTACTGGCTGAAGTTTATCTGTGACCCCCAAGTCGATACTCAGGATGCTTCCGAGTTGTGTGGATATGCACACGTGCGTATCTTCAGGGCCCTGGGCCTCCCGCGCACCAGCTCCCGCTGAGGACAAAGGACTGTCCAAACGTCCTTTCTGAGCCCGTTTACGGGCCATCTTTCTGCAAGTTTGTGCTTTTGTGGCTGATTTTGCTGTTTAAAACGGCTCCAAATGTGTACTGAGGTGTTTTCTCGTGTCACACAAGAAGGCGCGATGAGCCTTGTGGAGAACAGTATTCAGACACGAGTTATTGTGCTGCTGTGTGTGAGCTTGACATCAGCGAATTAACAGTAGGCATTAAATAACGCGCCATTCAGTAGATCCCCGAGTGCCGGTTACGTCCTGCCGGGCGTGTGAAATACCGTGACCCTCACCCCCAGCCCGCAATGCTCCCGGGAACGATGGCTCAATTTTTCCCATCTCTTGACCGGTGACATTTTCACAGAACATACCAATCCTGAGTGATGAAAATCAGTTGTGCGTGGGCATGTGTGTGCAGGCGCGTGTGCGCGGGCGTGTGAGGACTCTAAGACACTCTGCCAGTCATCGTTGCCTCCCTACTTGACACCTCCGTATCTAAACTTCCCCGCTGAACTGTGTCTTCTACTCCACTCTTAGCATGTTTTAAATGAAATACTGAGAGTGACGGGGGATGGGTAAAGAAAAGAAACTTTTAGAAATTTTGACCAGTATTCCAATGAGAATAACTAGTATTTCCAGTGGAAATAACTAGCATTCCAGTGAGAGACATTCATGGAACACACTTTTGTCTAAATCCTTACTACGTGCTGAGGACTACTCTAAACACGAGAGAGAGAAACGAGACGAGGGCCAGCCTCGGAGTCGAGCGGTCGGGAGCTACAGTCCAGTGGCCAAGCCCAGGTCTGGCAGCTTGGAATGTGCACCCCAGACAAGTGTGCAGACCTGCCCGGGTCTAACAGGTATGGGGACTGGAGCAGGTATTGCAGTGACCACACCTCGCCGACGGTGCTTGCGCTCTCTCACAACTGCATGCAACCTCTAGCAATAAAAAACAAAAGGAAAGAAATAAAGCGTAGGGGTTAGAAATTGTACAGGAGGGGGCGGGCAGTCGAGGAGGGTGGGGGGGGGCGCTCGGAAAAGCACTTACCAGGCACGAGCTGTGGTGTTCTCTGTTGGTAACACCGCGACCCGATTGTCAGATAGTGCATGCAGACTTTGAGAAACCACATTGTGCACTATAGAGAAGGACGATGATGGCGAAGAAGAAATTATATATAAAAAAAGAAAAAGGTGAGGCTCTACAGAGGAATCGCAGTCTGTCAGCAACGATCGACTTGTCAACAGCTGAACAGACCAGCTCAAAGCCTAGAAGCTGAGGCCACCAGATCTCACACGACTGACCACAGCGGGAATCCTGACTGAAATAGTGACTTGAAAAGTATGCTGGGTATATGTGCATTGTGCCCCAAATCCTGACGGGGTGTGAGAGGGAGGTGTGATGCGACCCCACCCCATCAGGAAGCATCTCTCTCTCGCGCCCGCGCGCAAGTTCATGTGTCCTGTGGCATTTTTTAAAAAATAGCTAAATATAAAATCATACACTGTTATTCTAGTGGTGTCAACAAAATTCTGCATTAGATTGTGAGAGACTAACCAGTAAAGGGAACTTGGGAAGACTTCCCAGAGGAGAAAAAGAGGCAACAATTCCAGTACGTGAGGGCTTTTCAAACATTTCAAGGAAAAACTGGAATTAAAGTATGAGTTGATTTTGGTACCAAACACTTTAAAATGTGTGGGAAGTTTTTCCATACTATACATTTCCTATACATTTTTTCAGGACCCCCTAGTATCTTAAATAACGAACAACACTTCTCAAAAACGATGATGAAATAGTGGTATCCCAGATATTGGTTAAAGCCATGCGACTACATGAAGAAACGGGACCAAGTTCAAGGTCATGGCAATATTAGATAATTCTAAGTTACAGCGAAGAAGCAGGGCAGAGAAGCTGATACGAGGGTGTGCCACGGGCGGTGCCACGCTGCCGGTTGGTAAAGGGGCTCCTTTCTGCCGGCCGCCGTGACGTGTGCAGGAAGCCCCCAGACAGCCCTGGCTGCATCTCCCTCGGCTGAGGTCACTCTGCGGGTCCGGTCTGTACCGACCAGACACAGTGAACTCCTGAGCTCCACGGGCAAGCCTTGGGCTGGGAGCTGGCAGACAGGGCCCCTGCTTCCTGAGGCCGGAGTCTGAGTTCGCGGGTCATTGCCTGCCACAGCTGTGACTGAAGTCAGAGACGAAAGGGACAGTGTGCCTCGGGGCTCTCACAGTACCAGCTATCCCATGTACGGGGGTGTTTAAATATTACTCGAATTTGTGTTCTACAAATGCAACGAGGAGAGGCTGAAGACAGAGTACTTCGTCGGTAAGTATTGAGTGAATTATTATGTCAACCTGTTCTTTACAGATGAGAACATGCATTTATGCATGCTGTAAGAGTCATACTTAACATAATGACTGCAATGCTGACTACATACCTGCTTCTCGACACATTTTAGTTTCTTCTACATTCTTCCTTTTCCCCCTCTTATCATGTAAGTTATTCTTTAACATCTACCATAAGACATGGGAGAGTTAGATGACTTGCTCTTATCGTTGCAGGACTAACGATACTGTGAATAAAATCATCCTTATTCTCATCATCCTTAGGATGATCATCATTTTTGTTTACTGAATATCACCATCATCCAGTCATCAGCTGGAATTCTTCTTTCGTGTAATGTATATATTTTGCTGTAAGGTACATGCACTCATCAGGAGGGGGGAGAGAGAGAGAGAGAGAGAGAGAGAGAGAGAGAGAGAGAGAGAGAGAGAGATCACTTCTCAGCGGGGATGGCCATACCACAATCCCTTCTCCTCCATTCTTCTCCTCTCAGGAGTTTGGGCACGCACATGCTTCAGGTGTGATTTTCTAGCTGCTGGGTCTGGGACAAAAACCATGGGGTCAGCTCTGTGGGATTCAGTGCCTTAACCTTCGTGCCATCTGCTCACCCATGAGTGGGGGTCTTTTAGAGTGGATTTTGTTAACTAGCCAGAACAATTTTTTGGCATAGGTAAGGTCATATTCCAAGAGTCAGGATACTATCTTGGCCATAGTCACAGACACTGTGGAGCCAGGGTTTGAGCTCAGTCTGTTACTTAAAGCCTTTTGCTCTTAATCCCACTAATGGCTCTGTATCATCATACATATCAATACTGTGGTCTGGATATTGTGTCCCTCCCAAGTTCATGTGTTGAAACTCTAATTCCCAATATGACTGTATTTACTGATAGGGTCTTTGGAAAGTATTTAAATGAGACCATAAGGATGAGGTCTTAATCCAATAGGATTACTGTCTGGTTTTTGTTTGTTTGTTTGAGAGGTTTTTGCTATAGGGCGTGTGCGTTTGCCAGGAAGACAGAGAGATAGAAAGTGAGAAATCGCCCCACAGGGGGGGATGGCCACGAGGCAATCCCTTCCCCTCCATTCTCCTCTCGGGATCTTGGGCACATATGCACACGCACCTGGCGTGAGTTTAAGCCACCGGGTCCAGGATTCGAATAGCAGTTGACTACATGGGAGTTCAGTGATACAGCCATTATACCATCTGCTGGTCCTGGATTACTGTCTTTCTAAGAAAAGACACCTGGAAGCTTATACTCCTCTCTACCCACAGACGTCATGAAGGAAAGGGCCGTATGCGGTCACAGTGAAGGGGCAGCAGTGGGTAAGCCATGACGAGAGCCCTCCCGAGAACCCGAGCCCTGCTGGGCTTCCCTTCAACTTCCTAGCCCCAGAATGGGGAGGGTTTAAGAGTCTGCTGGATCAGTCCCAGGTCTGTGTGCAGCATTCCCTACGGCAACCCACACAGGCTAGAAATATGTTTACAAGTAGCATCATTTCTGACGCATGACAGAGAAATAATTAATACTATAAATACTACTTTCATTTACTGCACCATAGCTGTAACAATAAACAAGAATTTTATACTCCCGACTTGAGAACCAGCATTTTGATATTTCTGGAGCTGGTTCAAGAGTGAGAATGTGTGGTGTCTGAATGAGCTTTTTATTAAATAGTATGTGCCATTATAAAACATTTGGACTTTTGTTTTCTCCTGATGTAAAAGCATTCATTGTTTCTGGCATGCGGCAATTCTGCTTTCTTGTTTCAGAGTAAGAAACTGCACCAACTGCTGTGAAAGATCTACAGCTTCTTTCATTTGAACAAACAGATTGAATCAAAATTTGGTATTGGGGCTGGGGAGATGGCTGATAGGATAGTTCACAACACCATTGTAATGAAAAGTATAAATCCCCACGACCGTGAAGGAAAGGGCGCCAACACGTCCCAAAGACAAGATAAATAAACAAGCTCTCTGTGAATATTTCTGTACGTATGACGTTAGTCACACAAAAGCACGGGAGATTTCCAATAACATAAGGAAAATTGTTCATTCCTCTGTTGGAAGATATATCTTTGGGGGAGGAATAAGTACATTAATACTATCTTAAGTGGAAATGTAAGGGAGGCCTTGCTATTAAAAATAAATGATAAATTATGAATTATAAAATTCGATAAAAACAATGTGATGAATTTTGTACACTCTTGCCTCTGCGCCTCCGGGTGGATTCTGGTTCCAAGGCAGGAGAGTTGTCTATTGCAGGTCTGTGTACATGTCCAAGGTGGCCCGGAGAGTCCCGTTGTGTTTCTAGACAGATGAGTCTGCTGGAACTCCTGGCACGAGGGCGAACACAACAGTGACCATGGTATTCCTAGATCAGGTTCAAATAGAGTGATGTTCCTTTTCTGTAAACAGGGAAAAAAACTAAACCTAAAAAATAGTATAGATGGCAGTTTGTTCTAAACATGTCACCTCTTTTAATCTAGGTGAAAAAGAAATAGAAACCTTGGGTAGGTATTTATATTTTACAAAAAATGGTCTCTAAAAATAAGAAATAAAGTTAAATAGAATAAAATATGTTCGGTCTGTGTGACTGAAGCAAAAATGTTTATTTTTACATAATTTACAAAGAGAAAAATGTATTAAATACATAGTTTAGGGATTTAAGAAGAAGCAGAAAAAATAAAATTTTAGAACTAAAAAAATATACAGATTGCAAGAGATTGTGATGACAGGTTTTAGTCAAACACTGATACTAAGTTCATAAAGAAACATTTGCCATCATGATTCATTTCATAGAATTTTTAGAAAGCAATAGGGGACGAATAATTATAATATATTTAAAATATATTTTATCAGCAATTACTAAATATACAGGAGGGTCTCAAAAAGTTTATGAAAAATGTGTATTATAGGGGCCAGCAGGTGGTGTGGTGGTTGAGGTGGCTGGACTCCCACATGGCTAACCATAGTTTAAGTCCTGGACGTGGTGGCTTGTTTTCTTACCTTCCTTCTCTCTCTGTCTCTTTCTGGCCAACTTCGATAAAATTTTTTTAAAAAAAGAAAAATGTGTCTTATAAAACACACTCAGCATGCAGGGAAGAAACATTTAACACATATGAGAATGTAATGTTCTCTGTTACAAACGATGCGTATGGGGACCAGAAGTTGGCATAATGGCTGTGTCTCTGGACTCCCATGTAGTCGACTGCAGTTTGAGTCTCAGACCCAGTGGCTTAAAACTCACGCCGGGCGTGTGTGCATGCATGCCCAAAATCCCAAGAGGAGAATGGAGGAGAAGGGATTGCGGCGTGGCCATCCCCCTAGGGATGATTTCTCACTTTCTGTCTCTCTGTCTCTGTCTGTCTGGCGAGTGCATATGCCCTATAGCAAAAACCTCTCCCAAAAAAAGAAAAAAAAAATGATGCGTATGAAGATATCCCTGTATGAATACTTTGAAAAACCATATTGTGTGCTAAAGATATATGCACCAATGATTGAATAAAAATAAGAAATCTTAAGATTAAGAAAATTTTTATAAAGCATGGATTTCAATTTTTTTGAACCAAAATATAAATTCATACTGTAATTACATTTCTATAAACTTTCGAAATACCCCATGTGACTGCGTGCATGTGTGTGTCTGTGTGTGTACATATATATATGTGCAACTATATTATTTGATGTAGGTTTATGTATCATACACAGTGCACTATAAAGCAGACAGAAACAGTGAAGCTAACATTAGTAATCTGACAAAGTATAAGATGAAAAATAATTCTTTGTTTCGTTATACACAAAATATAGCAATGACAATTGTTACTACTAACTTTTATACAGTAACGTTTTGTTTTGTTTTGTTTGTTTTGTTTTTGTTTTTGTTTTGTTTTGTTTTTTTGGCTGTAGGGTGTCTGTGCTTGTCAGAAAGAGAGAAAAAGAGAGAGAGATCGAAAGTGAAAAAGCATCCCCTGGTGGGGGTGGCCATGCCATAGTCCCTTCTCCATTCTCCTCTCGGGATTTTGGGCATGCACGTATACGTGCCCGGTGCGCTGTTCAGGCCTGCGTGTCCAGGACCTCAGGGAGAGTTAGGCCACCCTACCCGTCACACACGGGCTGGCCAACGGTAACTCAATACTGCAGCTATTGGACACATAGAAGCTATGGTCCTTATTCCTTAAATTAGATTGTTATCCCCATTTGAACAAAAAGAAACAAGTAAGTGTACTTAAGAAATCTATTCAAAGTTAAATAGCAAATGACAGTTCTTGAATTTTAAATTTCACTGCTAAATTCAAACTCCAACCTTTTCTAGACTCTCCACAAATTCCTTCTAAATAAGTATGATTTGTGGACTTCCAACTTCAGATGCCTGTCCATAGAGGATTTCTCTATGTAATGACCACGTATACTGGAAACATGGTCATGGGAATGAGCTAGTTATTGCAAAAAAAAGTCAGCGTATTCCTGCGTGGAAATACTGTCTTCCTTCCTGCTGTCTCCTGGAACTGCTTTGAGAGACGGAGGCACAGACTGAGAGGACTGAAATCTGGTTTGTGTGAGAAGCGAAGGCGGTGATTGCGAGATGTTCGCCTGGGACGTCATTCCATGAGGCCACAGTGCATTAGCAGAGAGAGGCTTTTTATTTATCCCTGGAACACTGAGGATGAAATGTGCCTTTAAATAAGAAGTGCAATAAGGAGATGGAATTCTAGCAAATAATATTGCTAGGCAAAAATTTATTTCTCTCTTTTCTTCTTCTTTTTTTAAAATTTGCTATAGGGAGCACACGCTTGCCAGAGAGAGAGAGAGAGAGAGAGAGAGAGAGAGAGAGAGAGAGAGAAAGCGTCCCCGGGAGGAGGGCCAGGCCACCCCCTTTCTACCATTTCCTCTCAGGATTTTAGGCTCACACATGAGCCTCGCATGTTTTTCAAGCTACTGGTTCCGGGGCTCAGAAGGTACCTCAGCCGTGCAGGATCCAGCTGCCTGATCACCACACAACTGGCTGGCCCTTCCCTCTCTTTGAGTCTTTTTCTTTCTTTATTTTTCTTCCTTTTTTCTTTTTTTTTTTTTTTTTTTTTCCCTCAAGGTTCTTGTCACAGAGACAGAGAGACAGAGAGAATGAAAAAGAAAGTGACAAACCGCCCACCGGGGGGATGACCTCTCCACAGTCGCTTCTCCTCCACTCTCCTCCTGGGATTCTGGACACGCACACACACGTACTGCCAGGTCCAGGACTGAAACCACAATCTGCAATGTGGGGGTCCAGTACCTTAACCACTGCCCTACCCACTGGCCCCCTATTTCTTTTTAAAATATCCTCTTATTTGTATATGGGCTCACACACACATAAATATGTATGTGCACACACACACACACACAAACACACACCAATGGATGTGTCTTTTTTTTTTTTCCTTTTTTTGGAGAGGTTTTTGCTATAGGGCACATGCACTCGCCAGAAAGACAGAGAGAGACAGAGAGACAGAAAGTGAGAAAGCACGCCCCAGAGGGGATGGCCACGTTGCAATCACTTCTCCTCCATTATCCTCTCGGGATCTTTTATTTTATTTTATTTTTTTCTTTTTTTGGAGAGGTTTTTGCTATAGGGCGCGTGTGCTCGCCAGACAGACAGATAGAAAGCAGGAAATCACCCCCCAGGGGGGATGGCCACGCCGCAATCCCTTCTCCTCCATTCTCCTCTCGGGATCTTGGGCACGCACGCACACGCGCCCGGCGTGAGTTTAAGCCGCCGGGTCCGGGACTTGAACCGCGGTCGACTACGTGGGAGTCCAGCGACATAGCCATTACGCTAACTGCTGGTCCACTATGTGTCTTTTTTGATTTCTTCAATTCTCTTTTCCATTGTGCATCTATCTGTACACAGAATCTCTCCTCCAGCTTTTCTGTAGGTTTCTTTGACATATTCAATTATTTTTGGACTTCAATATTGTTCTTCCCTCTCTTTCTTTTTTTCTGTTCTTCTTTCTTTATGACAGAATGTGTACTCTTGAATGAGAGAGAGAGAGAGGAGCACCTGCCCCCGGGTCTGTCAGGCCGTGAGCCCTTCCTCCAGCCCTCCAGAAGTTCCATCTTGGGTACCCAGACAGCTCTGGCTGGGGTTGCAGTCACGGTCACCGTGTGGCCTCCGCTTCTCTCCAACATCACATCGCCGCTGTGCCATGGAGCGGGCCTCCTCCCTGTCTTCCGGCACGCTATGTCCGATGTATACATAACCATTTTCTTTATTTAGAAGAAAAGGAATGGATTGTTGTAGTTTACGTATTTAAAAATTCTCAGTAAGTTTTATAGCTGTGAGACTCTCAGTGGATTTATTTTCTGTGGATCAATGGCCCTAGTAGGAAATGGTCGCTATATAACCAGACGTGTAGATATGGACAGTAGCCACTTACCACCCGTGGACCAGTCAATGTTTCTGTCGGCTGTCCCCGCCATCACTGCTCCTTGCAGACCAGCAAAGGGGAAGCAGCCTCTGCCGCGCTTGTCTCTCCAACTGCAGAATCCCCGCCCCTTCTCGTTACCTGGGGTTCTATGAAGAAGTTACTTCCTTCCTCTGCTCGATTTCTGCAGCTGAGTTAGTGAGGCAGTACCTACACGGAGTGTGGAATCATCTTCAGTCTTGTCTACTCTCCCTCAGATACCTCCTCTCTGAGCAAGGTGACCTCGAGGTAGCTCAGCTTCCTTGTCAATCAAGTTGGACTACATAATCTGTTTTATTTCCAGAATTGAAAAAACATTTAGCTATATTGGTAGTTTAAGTATAAAAAGATATTTAGTTAATAAACATATATAAGCGAGTTACTGGGATTATGCATGAAACCTGCCCTCTAAGGGTTCAAATCCTACTGGAGGGGACAGGAACACACAGGAATACAGTAAAATGGACTTGTGTGTGTGTGTGTGTGTGTGTGTTCACTTTTTTAGACAGGTCTTGCCATGTCACAGTCCTCCCCCTCAGCCTTCCAGCTAGTGCTACCAGTGTGACCACACCTGGCTCCTCAGACAGGGTCTCATCACATTGGCCAGGCCGTCTCACCCTCACAGCCCTCCTCCTCAGCCTGCCCCCGCTCTGAGGACTGCAGGCCATGCAAGCTCACGCGGCCTGCAGGTTGGACTGGGAATTAGAACCACGCTTCTTGATTGGTCCCAGCCCAGGGAGCCCATATTCCCATGGAAGTACGTAAAACATTCCTTGAACCATAACTGTAAAGTGGTTCGTGGACACTCGACATAAGAACGCAGTGGCACGTGGACCATTCAGGTGTGTCTGGAAATGTGCCAGGAGACTCGGCAGAGAAGGGACACTCCGAGCAAGTGTGAGGGAGCCCCCAAGTAAAAGTCGTGGGGATGCTGGTGCGGTCAGAGGTAAGACGGGAGGGAAGTGACAGGTGGGACTAAGTAGAAGGTGAGGATAATGCTGAGAAAGGCTTTGTGACCCCTGCTGCAATGTGTGGACTTCCTAGGAAGTGAGAATCATTGAAGATCTTAGAGCAGAAGATTGAAGTCATCAGAACTGCTTTTACAAAGATAACTCTGCCAGGGCTTCAGGGAGTGAACTGGAGCAGAGAAATGTCAAAGCACGTAGTTGGTATTGGATGCCTATAAAAACTTAATTATTAGCAAGTACATATTACTTTGCAGATGAAAAAGGTAGAAGTATTGACCTTTAGTGGACAATGAGTATGACATTCAGAGCTCAGATTTGATCGGAATGTGAATCGTCATGTGCAAACTGTGACAATTAGATGTGTTCTCTGCAGAGCAGTCTCAGTCTTGGACACTACGGGATTCTTAAGGAAATTAGCCTTGGGAAGTGTCCTACCAAGGATTTATTACGTTTTCAGTAATTATACCGCTACTTAGTATGTTTAAACTAAGTTTTATCTTTGGAGAGAGTTAGTTTCCCCTTTATTTACTTGTTTTTAAATGTAGCATGTCCTTTTCCAGTGGAACTTTCATGCTATGTACATTCTAAATATGCTACTGGTGTGGCAGCCCTGCCACGCATGGCCAATCAGGATGTGAAATACTCTTGGTGTACCCAGAAATGAGAATTTTAGTGTGACTTAATTTTAACCTAATCTAAATGCTCACAAGTGGCCCGTGGCTAGGATCGAACAGCATCCCCAGCATGCCCAGGGGCTTCACGCAGTCCTTGGAGAGTGCATGTAAGGAAAAGCCAGGCCAGGGTTTTCCTTTTCTTTTTTTTTTTCTTGCACTAAAATAAACTCATACTTTAATTTCATTTTCCACAAACTTCTTAAAGTCCCACCCATGAGAAAACACTAAACATGGCAAAGTGTTGTAGAAATACCTGGCTGCTGCTCTGCAGGGTGTGAAGTTCGTGAAAGAGGAGATGGAAGCACGGCCCCAAGTCAGAGGAGTCCGCAGAGGAGAAGGCAGAGGAGGAAGGACCAAACGCAGTGTGCTCTCCTCTTCGCTCCTTGAACAGATCAACAGCATATTTGTGAGAAAACAGAAAAGCCAAAGTCAAATCTCTGACCTTGCAGCAGTGTGCAAGGGGGTCTTCCAAAAGTTTATGGAAAGTACATATAATGAAAAAAATGAACTACTCATGGATTAAAAAAATGTTTGCACTGAAATAAATTCAGATTTTAATTTCATTTTTTTCCAAATCCTTACACTAGCTTCAGGTTGTGGATTTGGGGGAGGAAAGTGTAACCTAGCGGCGCGAAGACTTACTGGCTGCATCATGTTAGAGGCGTGTCACAGCCAGGCGACTCACCATAACGTTCACCTTGACTCGCTTAAAGTGGCGTCTGCACGTCTCTCCCAGCAAAGGGAGTGCTTTTCTTTTCTGCACTCTGTTCACTGGAAGGCATTTACTAAGAGCAGCACCTCAAGAAAAGGGGAATTAAATCCTATCTCCTGAAGGAAGGAGCACCAGGTAATTTATGACAGTAATTAGTAAACTTTGGGGGAGAGACAACCCCTTCTCCTGTACTCTCCACCTGGAATTCTGGGCCTGCATGCACACATGCCCAGTGTGATTTTCAAGCCAATGGGTCTGAGACTCAAACCTCAGTTGGCCACGTGGGAGGTGAGTACCTTAACCTCTATGCCACCTGCTAGCCCTGCAAATGTTTTGCTTTTTAATGTCCACTAATTTAAGCAGGTATCAGCATACCTAGCTGCAGCAGATTTAGTGTTTTTCCTCCTTTTTATTTAAGCCTTTTGCCATAGGGTGTGCACACTCACCAGGAAGAGAGAGAGAGAGAGAGAGAGAGAGAGAGAGAGAGAGAGAGAGAGATGAGAAGGAAAGTGAGACCCCTCCAGGTGAGACGGCCACACTACAATCCCTCATCCTTCATTCTCCTCCTGAGATTTTGGGCACCCACTCACACATGCCCAGTGTGGTTTTCAAGTCACCAGGCCCAGGACTAGAACCGGTGGGCCATGTGTGAGTCTAATGCCTTAGCCACCACGCCACCTGCTGGTCCCTTTTCTTCCCTTTAAAAAAAAAATAGAATTGAAGGTTTTTAGGAAATTTGATTAGTATATAACAATTTCCAACTTTCATATTTGGCTTCAATGGTTTAAATATTATTTAAAGGTTAAATAATTGCTGGACACAATACCAGATTATTGTCCCAGGCTACGGTGCTGTATCTCGTCCAGGTGTGGCAGCACAGGACTCCCTGAGGACTGTGCTCTACGAGGAGGAAGCCATCCAGACCGAATTACCTTCGAGCCTCTTCCCCCCGAGGGGAGCCTGAATTAGGTGATGGCGTTGTGTTTAGAAGACAAGTGATGCGAGTCAAATGTTTAGCTCATTTAAATACACATTTGACCATTTTTATTTCCCCCCAAATTATCTAACTATGCAGAAATATACAACTGTAATCACTGCAGGAATTTAGGCTCAGGGCCAGTCCGTGGCCTAGATCCCACGTCTGACTGCACAGTTCGAGTCCAGACGTGGCAGCGTGAAAAACAAGCTAGGCGGTGTGGGAACATGCTCCGATTCCTGCAGAGAGGAGCAGTGGGAGCAGGGATTGCGACACGACATCCCGCCGTGAGCGGTCGGCCTCCGCCTCGCCCTCCCTCACCGTCGCTCTGTCTTTCTCTAGGGAGGGCACATGCCTCTTAGCAACCTTTCTAAGAAGTAATGATATAGGCATAAATTCACTTGTCCTTTGTGTTTCTTTTTTTAATGAAAATTGCAGGTGAATAGATGCCAGTATCAAAAAGCAAAAATGAGAGGTTTGACCTGAATATTGTTTTTATGAGAATATTGATAACACATCACATCATTTCATTCATCTTTGTAAAACATAACCTGAAACTTCACATGTGCAGACTTTGCCAGCATGTTCCTATTCTCAGAAGCTGTTCAAGTAATTTAATGAGTACTGAAATAATTTCACTAAAGTTAACAACATTCTTGAAAAATAGTCTAACACCTACTTCATCGTAAGTCCTCACTCTGTCCATTTACTGACGGTTTTATTAAAATATTTTTATTTTTGTTCTTTGGAAGGTGAAGTATTAGTATTCATATTCTCCATCATGAAAGAACAGAGCTGGTTATAAAATAGATCAAGATTTCTTTTTTTCTTTCAAGTACAAACTGTCATTGTACCTTCCTAAAGCCTTTGGTCTTTGGCTCTTTGGTAACAAATACAGTTTCCACAGGAACGTTTGTTAGCCACATTCATATTGCATCTACTAAGTACGAGGTGTCACCGTTAGCAAGGTACCGGTGTCAGCTCCCTGCACCTGTGTGTGTGTGTGTGTGTGTGTGTGTGTGTCTGCACGTGCGCTTCTGCTGGGCCGGCCTTAATGACTGAGAAAATGCGCTAGGATAGGAAACTTCCTTTAAAATTATTTTATGTCTAGATGGCCAGTCTTTCAGAGTTGCCCTGCCCTTCATAGTTTGCTTTGGGGCTATGAAGTCTGTTATTTTTGGTTCAGCTTGCTTTCATAACGTACAAAATCCAGATTGTTGAAAATATACCTGGAACCCGCAGTCATATCTTTATTGAATCTGGAAGATATTGGACTGTGAACAAATGTCTCGGGGCTCAGAAAACACATCTCTAAAAATAGAGTAGAGATGTGGAAAAACACAAGATATTGGACTTTGATAAGAAAAAGTTCTCCCAGAGAACTGCCTTTAATGTGTGCATTAGAAAATTGAGAATTTAAAATGCAAAATAAATAACAAAGCAGGAACACATGAAAAGCATTATGAGTGATGATGGCGTTTCTAGGTAGGTAACAGTTATCTGAAGCCCTGCAAACTCACCATTATGGGCTGCGAGTCTTGGTCACTGTGCTGGAATTCTTATTCCAGGTTCTGTGATAACAAAATGAATCATCTCAATGTCGTGGCTAAATATAAAATTACATCACTTTCCTATGGATTTTACATAGCAAAATGCATACAGAATTCAATAATAAATAGTACTGAGAAGCCCCGATCTGCTCACTCTTCGACTACTCAAGCCTCACACCCCCTCCTCTGCATCAGCCTCTCATGGCCACGCAAAGTCGCTACTTCCTTAGGCAGAACTCATTCTTCACTCTTCTGTGCTTTTTACTGTCTATCTACTGCAAACAAAATATGCAGTATTCTTGCCTGAATCTATTTATTTTCTGGTAATATGCTTAATTTTGTCCAAAATGTGTTTTGAATATGCACCACCCACATCGATGTAAGAAATTTTAGTTCACCCATTTGCTACATATTGGTTTATGTCTCAATGACTAAAAAACATAATTTGTAATTAATGTATATTTGATAGTTTTTATTTTTTAAGTCATTTCCCTTCCTTCCTTCCTTCCTTCTGTGAGAGAGACGGGACGGCGGGGAAGAGAGAGAACAGGCATTCTCACCGGGGTCTGCACACCGCCATCCACCGGCAGCCCCAGCCGTCCCACGTAACAGGCTCGTGTGCAGCCAACATGCAGAGGGGGCCATGGGACACAGCTGGGGAACCTTTCCACGCAAGCCCAGTTGTGTTATTGCTGGGTCGCCCCCTGGTTCTGATTTTCTGATTTTTTTTTAATGAAATTTCATGAACATGCTTGCCTGTGGTGTCTGTGCGTGCTCGTGATCACAAGTTTGCAATGATAGCCTTGTTCACGTCCTTCGTTGTAACTGAAATGAACAGACTTGGGCCTCTGTGCGCTCTTGGGTTTACCAAGTGATGCCCAAAGTACTCATTTATTTTCCCAACAGACATTCACATTCCGTAAACGTGGTGGCTGCATGGGTTTCTTAATTGACTATTAATTAGGCTGAATATCTACCCCATTTTTATGTGAAATTCCTCTTATTTTCCTTATGTTTCTCTTGGTTGGTTTGTCTTTTTATACTCCATTGCAGAGTGCATTTTATATCCAGGACACTAATGCTTCGCTGGAAATGTGGCATCTTCATCCATTTGTGAGTTCTGTTTTCACTCTACTTTGGATGCTTGTCCAAATGTTTGTTATGGGAATGATAACAAGTGTGTTGTTGTAAACCTGATAGTTGCGTGCTTCCTGTCTTGTTTAAAACCTCATTCTAGGGCTGGCCGGTGGTAGTGGTGAAGGTGGCCGGGCCTCCTGTGGCTAACTCTGCCCTTTGACCCCTGGGCCCGGGGCTTGGAAACACTCTGGGCAATGTGCATGCTTGCCCAAAAACCCAGGAGGAGGGAGAAGGGAGAAGAAGGAACTGCAGTGAGACCAGCTCTCATGAGGGTTGGGGGACTTTCTCACTTTCCCTCTCTTTTCCTCTGTCTCTCTCTGGTGAGAGCATATACCTTCTGGCAAAATTTTTAAAAAGTAAGAAAAGAAAGAGGCCAGCAGATGGTATAGCAGTTACATCACTGGACACCACATGGCTGACCATGGTTCAAGTACTAGATCTAGTGGCTTGAAACATGATAGGCATATGTGCACACATGCCCAAGATCCCAGGAGGAGAATGGAGGAGAAGGGATTATGACATGTCCATCTCCCCAGGGGGTGATTTTTCTCTTTCCCTCTCTGGGACAGAGACTCTCTCTCTCTCTCTCTCTCTCTCTCTCTCTCTCTCTCTGGCAAGTGCACACACCCTAAGACAAAAACCTCTTGAGAAAAGGAAAAAAATTACCTGACATAACATTATAAGTTAACATTTTGTCATATTAATTCCAAAATGTTTGCTAACTTTTCTTTTTTTTTCAGATTATTATTATTATTATTGCTAGTTTTATTCTTCCTATTTTTTTTAAACATTCAATCACTATACATCACTAGGCTCTTAAAGAGAATTTATCTAACTTGGAATACTTAGACCAGTCCAGTTGAGAATACTATTCATGTTATCATGAACAGGTAATACACCACTTCTGTGACCTACAAATGTCATGCCTTTCTATTTTTTCTTCTGCTTTCCTTCTCTATACTCTTCCCTTCTCCCTGCCCTCTGTTCATCACTGTCTAAAGCTATTTGCTGATGATCATATGGATAGTAATGTCTGTGTCTTGACTGATATGCATGGTAATCGTGCTGGAAAAAGAAATGTAATACACTGTAAAGATATATGTGATTAAATGTACTATCAAAAATAATAAAAAAATAAATATAAAATAAAATGTTTACTGTCATTGTCAATACTTTTATTTATATGCAATGTGTTTTCTTCATTATAATGTGAGGTAGAAATTTCATTTCTCTTTTTTTTAATTTTATTTACATCTTTTAATACATTCAATCGCATTATTTAGCTTACAAGGTGATCATTTCAATATGTGAACATTTCTCCCCGGTCCAGTTGATCAAAATATAACAACACTACCTCCCTATCTCAACAATGCTGTCTCCGTATCCCTCCTCCAAATGTCCTTCCCCAGGTCCCACTCCTCCACACACCACATCTGGCATTCACACCCATCCCTTGTGTTTGTACATCCTTTAGCCCGTCAGTTTCAGTTACAGAGTGCGGACACTCGGTATACATTAAGTGGGGACATACTGTGTCTCTCCTTCATTTCTGCGTAAGTTATTAATTCTCCCAGAGCCATGTATTAAAGAACCATCCTTACCTTTCAAAGACTGCTCTCCTATGAATACCTTGCACCCTGTCTGGGTCCATTAATGGACTTTCATTTTGTTTCTTTTGCTAGTTCACGTACTGTGCACTGACATTGCGCTGTCTAAATCTTATCTTAGCAAATAGTAATCTCTGAGGTGCGTTAGGTCAAATAAAAGTCATTTTCTGTTCTTGTTCTGTCTTCGAGCTAATTATAGCTGTTACATTCCTTTAACGTATAAAAAATTCAAAATAAGAATAGCATGCCACGGCAAGGGAAAGTCTAAGTATCTGAGTTTCAGCGTCTATGGATAAAGTTCTCCTGCAGCACGGATACTCCTCAGCTTTGCGGACTGCCCGTGGTTGCTTTGAGGTCCAGTGGCAGGGCCACGCGGTCAGGCAGAGACCTTCAACCTGACATACTCTCTGCCCTACAGAAAAGATGCGCTGACTACGGCCACACTTTAATTCACGAGTCATCTAGAAATTACGCAGTTGAGGTACTTCTAGTGTGGTTTTCATGAGGTACGTGTTGTATTGCTTTATTCAAAGTCCTAAAATGGTTTCCTTTGTATGTAAACGATGATTAGTAAAAAAATTAATTTTTATTTTTATTTTATTCCTCCTATAGATGCCGGCGTGTATTCTGCCATGCACTGGCAGACTTTTCATAACGCTCTAAGCATTTTGAAGTGTGTGTCTGCTGCCAGTCTCCCGCCCACTCTCTTTCAACGGTGTAAATATTCACTCTGTGTTTTTCTACTTTTTCAGCTATAAGATCCTCTCTTTTCAACATTCACAGTCAGTTTTCTAGAATCTAAACTGCTTGATGTAACCTAATTTTATCTGATCTGTATTAATTTTTGTTGGCTAATCTTTTTCATAAGTTAAACATTTTTTTTAAAATTGTCTATAGGGCACATGTCATCATAGGAGAGAGACAGAGAAAGAAGGTGAGAAAATAGCCCCGGGGAGGAATGGCCACACACAATCCCTTCTCTTCCACTCTTCTCAGTATTTTGGGCATGTATGACACACGCATCAAGCATGTTTTTAAAGCCACCGAGTTCAGGACTTAAACCATGGAGCTGACCATGTGGGATCCAGCCACCTTAATCAACACACCACTGGCTGGCCTGTGTTGAATTTATTGATTATATTTTCCACGTGGAAACATTAAGTCAGACTACCAAGAGAGATCAAAATTGTCTCCATTTTTACATCTCTTACTATGAGATTTTTAGAAACCAATTTTTCTTTTAAAGTACAATAAATTCAAGCTTAATGCTTGCCAAAGATACTGTGATGACTGACTGACTCAGATTACTTCTTGAATTAGAATAACTAAGAAACATTAAAACGTGTTAATGTTGGGAACAAACATGAAAAACGTAAGGTCAAACGTCTCTCTGCTAATGCTCTGCAGTGTGCCGCAGGCTCTCAGGGCTGTCTGCGCCCGTGCGTTTAGGTTCCACACGGGGATTTATGTAAATCGTCTGGACACTGTCCACGTAATGGTAAATGTGAATGCATCTCTCAGAGTGACGGTGTTGGTGAAAAGCGAGTCCGACAAACCCAGTTTATGGCTTCAGCACTTAGAAAGATAAAGCAGGAACCAGTTAAAATAACTAGCCACCCGTGGAGAAGACGAGGTGCACCCAGAGCAGAGAGCGGGTAACGTA
Organism: Tupaia tana; assembly: GCA_026018925.1. NCBI lineage: Eukaryota > Metazoa > Chordata > Mammalia > Scandentia > Tupaiidae > Tupaia > Tupaia tana. The sequence goes on from JAKSZU010000012.1 coordinate 67,603,488, forward strand.
GGGCACACGGTCCGGGTCTCCATGAAGGCCTGTCCTCAGTGACGAGGAGCCAGCCAGAGCAAAAGGCGTCATTCCATGCATTCGGCCAAGCAGTGTATTCACAAGAGTGTGTCCATCATCTGTGAAGCATCCTATGACACACTTGGAACAGTATTGTTGGTAAAAGAAGACAATGCACATCGGAAGGTGATCAGGATTCCTGTGGCATGTCCTGAGGTCCACTCTCCACTTAGTTGTCTACTAATTAATTTTCTTTTGTTTGCTTACTTCGTGACGGCTTCAAGAACTGTTACTAACCATTAAGTACCAGTCACTATTCTCGGTGATGCAAGCCAAACAAGTACCAAACCAAATTGAAATGTCTTCCCACCTGGCTTGAAAGGTAGAACTGCAACAGGAAAGGTAGAAAAAAATCAGTGTATGTGCAAAGTAATCTGGGTATTGAGAAGCATCACTCAGAACGAAACAGGTGAGGCGGTGCAATCTGGCCGGTCTCCATTAGAGGTGAATGACGTAGTGATCCCTGTGCTCGAGGAAGGAGCCCCTCCACTGCGGAATCTCGGGGCAGACATGCGGTGGGAAGACCAGAGCGCCCACCAGGGGAGCAGCACGGCCGGAGTGAAGGTGTGAGGAGCCAGAGGCGTGGTCAGTGACACTCTGAGATGAACGCCGTGACAGCCCGCACCTCGGCTTTGACGGGGATGGAGCAGACTCGTGTGGTGGTGCTCGCAGGATCAAGTGACAGCAGATTTAGTTTGAAGGAGAACGTATATGCACTGCTCATGTGGGTGTGAGGTCGAAGGCGAAGAAAGGGGTCAAGTGTGACTTGATGGAATTGGGGTCAATTGTAGTGATGCTAATAAGATGGGGAAGTAGAAGGAAGACTCAGATTTCATGGGGGTGGGGTCAGTAATTCAGCTCGGAGCATATATACTGTAAACGCTTTGGGACCAGCAGTTGGCATAATGGCTATGTCGCTGGACTCCCATGTCGCCAACCATGGTTCAAGTCCTGGACCCACATTCAGGGCTTAAACTCAAGCCCTGCGTATGCGTGTGCATGCACAAGAGGAGAATGGAGGAGAAGGGATTGCGGTGTGGCCATCCCCCTGGGGGGTGATTTCTCGCTTTCTGTCTCTCTGTCTCTCTCTGTCTTTCTGGTGAGCACATGTGCCCTATAGCAAAAACTTCTAAAAAAAAAAAAAAAAAGCCTGTATTAGCCTCTCGAGTGAAATGTAAAGTCGTGGTTGAGTCGGAGGGTCTGAAGTTCAGGGGAGGTTAGTGCTGGAAGCAGACACTGAGTCATGCAATGCAGATATCATCCGAGGCCACCAGATGGGGCCGTCTGAGAACACGTGCAGACCGGAGGCGGTTCAGGGACTAAGCTCTGGGTCCCTCTAACACGTAGAAGTGAGAAAGGACGTAAAGTCAGGCCGATGAGCGGTGAACAGCCAGTTCTCGGGGATGGGGAGGAGGGTTGGTCTAGGTGTTTAACGTCTAGGCGGTAAATTCCCTCATTATGTCTAACTCTAAGCTTTTGACGCCACCAACCAGTTTGCAAAACTCATGAAATCTGGACGATGGTCTCCAGGACGCTGGCCTGGCTGGTCTGGGTCACCCCTCACAAAGGAGAAGCCCCCTGACGTGACCGTCCAGGCCGTCACCTGTCTAGAGGCGGAGAGAGTGACTGAAGGTCCCCGAGGCTGGGAGTGCAGACGCCCGCCGTGGCATCGCCAGCCCGAGACCTCTGCGGCTCATGCACGGGGTGTCCACGGAGCAGCGGTTCCAGGCGGTGAGGTGGATTCCGAGCGTGAAGGGCCTGCGGTGAGGACAGCTGGCAGGAGATGCAGCCAGTTCGAGACGTTTTTCTCTAAAGGGAAACAAAGAAGATTCCAGAAATGAATGCATTTTACTTGGCAACATAACAGAGCAGTTCTCTTGATATTCAGCCTCGTTCAGGGCCACGTGAGGTCTGCGCTCCAGCGCACGTGCGTCAGGTGGCCGCAGAGGCCAGCGCGGCCTATGTCGGGAAGTGATGGCGGCGCCTAGCAGAAACGGAGTCAGAGGACGCGCAGACTAGGGGAGTGGGGCTGATGGGGAAGGCCGTCCTGCTGCGTGCAGTGGTTCAGGGAAGCAGACGGCGGCTCTAACTCAGCCTGGCCGGGCTGCAGGGCTCCTGGGCGCTCCCCGGCGTCCTCGGCCTGGCTGTGAGCCAGCCAGGCGGCATGGCCCAGTAAACAGCTGTCCGTATGCCGTTTTCGTTCCAGCCACCGAACTGACGGCACCACAGTCTGTTAATCCAAAAATGAACTTCTGATTTATATGAAAGAACGGAAATTGACCCTTGCCCAGGTATTGGCCAGCTCTGGAGTAGCCAACTGCGTTATCTGGGGCAATTAGCCTTTTAAAAATGCAGTTTCCTTATTTATAACACGGTAATAGGGACCAGGTAAATTACTTGAGACAGTCCATATGAATTCAGTACTCTAAATGTAAAATAGGATGGTCAGTCCCCCTGTTTATTTCGATTATTTTTTATTTCAATTATGCAGAACACTAATTATATCAGGAGACACTTGGTAAATTCATTAAGTCCACTTTAGTTTGGAGTCTATTAACTAGGAGTCACTGAATGTCCCGGTGACATGTCACAGAGAACACCGTCCAGCTCCAGGCTCCAGGCTGCCGTAACCCAAGAAAACGCGCTGTTTCTTTTTTTTTTTTTTTTGCTTTCTTTTCTTTTTCATTTCTCTGTCTCTCTCTCTCTCTCTCTCTCTCTCTCTCTCTCTCCTCCACACTAGGTAAACATTACTTACTAAACATTGAACTGTATAAAATTATTTTATTCTCTGAAAGGGTCTAATATTACAGGAAGTATCTTTTTTCTTTGGAGAGTTTTTGCCAAAGGGCATGTATACTTGCTGGAGAGGAAGAGACAGAGACAGTGAGAGAGACAGTGAGAAATCTTCCCCCACCGGGGATGGCCACATTGCAGCCCCTTCTCCTCTGTTCTCCTGGGATCTTGGGCACCCATGCGCTTGCACACGCACCGAGTGTGAGTCAAACCACTGGTCCAGGACTCAAACCACTTTTGGCCATGTGGGGGTCCAGCGACATAACTGCTTCGCCATCCTCTGGCCCAGAACACGTCATCTTAAGGCCCACGTGTGGTAACGGCCAACCCAGTGAATAATCCAGATTATTCAAGAAATCTAGCAGTTTCCAGAAATTTTACATGCCCAGCCTTCTCAAGTCTTTGGCAAGGCTGTGTCTGGTTCATAGTTTCACCAACTGGAGACAGATTGTTTTCTCCTCAAACTGTTTGTCATTAGACATATTCATTAATCATATGAAAAATTGCAGCCTAAGAAATGATTTATTTATACTCTTCCCAGCCAAAGATACTGATTGGACCATCGGGATGGCACCCAGTGTAAATATATCATGAGCTAATCCGTCAACACCACGCAAGTTAGCTGGGCAGCGAGGTGCCACTGCGATTATGCAAATACCAGTGCTAGTGGCTTATCCGTCAAACCACTGCCAGGATGCCTGGGAGACATATTCAATAAAGGAGCCGAAATGTATCTCAGTCCCACTGACATTAATAATTTATGATTAATCAGTTTATAAAGACTTGCTAACAGCAAAAGGAAACAGAGGGAAAGATAGATTCTCTGTCTTTGAATGTAACATTTCTTTTCTCCCAGGCTAAATCTAATCATTTCCTTTCTGAAGACCAGATAATTGACTAGTCATTTACTTAAACATCCTCAAAGGGCATGGATAATCCCCCCGAGGGTCCAGCTCTGCTATGGGCAGGTTAAGGTCAATGGCCTCCTGATGTCGCAGTTTAGGGAACAGAACCTGGGTGCAACCGCCCAGGAGGAAACTGGCCTCACTCCGCCAAGCGCGGAGAGCTTGGGCACCTCTGTGAAGGCGTAGGGGAGACCGGCCTGTCTCACTGGTGTGTACTCAAACACGGGAAGGAACGAGCTAGTGAGTGAAGGAAGAAACAGCCGTGATAGTACTTTAAGTTTCAAAAACTGTTTTTGTAAATTCTGACCATATTTTTTCTAAATTCTGATTTCTTAAGTTATAAATACTATTCTTATTTTCAAATATGGGGAGAAATTTGAGAAATAGTTTAGATATGCCACCAGCACTTAGTGTAATGGCTATGTCACTTAACTCCCATGTAGCTGACCATGGTTCAAGTCCCAGACCCGGTGCCTTAAACTCACGCCGGGCGCATGTGCATGTGTGCCCGAGATCTCGAGAGGAGAATGGAGGAGAAGGGATTGCGGCGTGGCCATCCCCCCTGGGGGGTGATTTCTCGCTTTCTGTATCTCTGTCTCTCTCTGTCTTTCTGGTGAGCACACGTGCCCTGTAGCAAAAACCTCTCCAAAAAGAAAAAAGTAGTTTAGATAGTTGGGGACACTGACTTTTATTGCACTTTTTAATGATAGTAATAAAAATTATAGTAAAAATTAAGCAAAACAGAAATACTTATCCACCATTTTTACCTTCTTATTCAACTTCTGTTTTCATCTAGTGTGCTCTTCATTAGCTTTTATTAAAAATTGCTTGGGGTGAGCCCAGCAGGTGGTGTGGTGGTTAAGGCGCTGAACTCACACATGGCCGACAGCAGTTCGAGTCTCAGCCCTGGCGACTTGCTTTCTCACTTTCTCTCTCTCTCTCTCTCTCTGTGTCTTTCTCTGGTGAGTGTACATGCCCTATAGCAAATTAAAATAATAATAATAACATAATTAGTACAATCAAATAAATAATTCTTTAAAAATTATTTTTTGATGTGGGAACAACCCTATCACTGGAAAAAGTATTCACCCGCTTTTATCTCAGTGTCCTCCTTTGTTAAATGGATATTGTGTGGGTTTTTACAAAATTAGCCAACTACAATAACATACATATAAACCAATGCTTTTTATACAGAGAGAGAGAAAGTGAGAAATCACCCCCCGGGGGGATGGCCACGCCGCAATCCTTTCTCCTCCATTCTCCTCTCAGGATCTTGGTCATGCACATGAGCCCGGAGTGAGTTTAAGTCATTGTGTCCGGGACTCGAACCGCGGTCGACTACATGGGAGTCCAGCAACATAGCCATTACGCCAACTGCTGGCCCCTATGTAGTTTCCTTTTAATGTTTTCTTCTATTCACTTTAATTCAGCATGCACTTACTTAAATGTATAGTGAAGATTATTTTATAGAACTCGAGGGCAGGACTATCTATACCTGTATCCTAACTGAAACCAGGAAAGAACCCAGGAAAGACTGCCTCTGAGACGTGTGACTCATTCTCAGAATTACCTGGACTCGTATCACGGGCTTCATGTCCTGTTTACAGAATGGGGTCGTCTGTGTCATTTACACATGAGCCTACAGTGACAGGCCCGACTAAGGCTGACATTAATTCTGAGTTCAAGAATCCAGCGGAGACACAGTGGAACCCTTCCTTTGCAAACGGAAGCCCTGTCGGCCTCACACAGGAATAACAAAACTATTCTTCATGCGACTACTGTGGACCACAGGAGCCCCCTCCCACGATCCAGCCTCCTAACAGAAGTGACTAATAATGTCGCATGTCCCTCTAACATCCACATGGGCCGGGACTTGAAGGTGGGCATTTTGGTGGTGAGTAGGCTCTGAGGGCAGACAGGAGTGATATTAGTGCTCTGATAAAGGAGATCTCAGAGAGCCTTACTCACTAGTCTCTCCTGCCGCGTGAGGACGCAGTGACGCAGGCCCCCCCAGACAGCAATCTTCCAGCGTCTCAGTTTTGCATTTTCCGGCATTCGAGACTGAGAAAAACAATGTGGCTTGTAGGAAGCTACCCAGCAGATGTAGTTGTTATGTCGGGCTAAATAGACGAACAGGGATCATGAGAACAAGCTCTCTGAAAAGGTAAAATGCAGGTAGCACAACTTTTCAAATGTCTGATGATGCATAATCGTATGTTTGAATGTTGTAGAGTGTTCTCGAAACTGACATTTCGAATGGCACCTGGAAAAACCTAGAGATGAATGCTTCAACTCCATTTTTGTGTAAACGGACATTTCTAAATTATAAACCATTGACTTATTTAAGCTCTGCTAAAGAAGAAAATGGACCAAGCCGACTCACTAACTAGAGAAGGAAGAAACAGCCAGGGGGATAGCCATTCCTGCTAGCTCTGCTGGCGGTCTCCATGGAGGGAGAGGGCGGGCTGATATCTCCAGGAGAACGAACGTAGGGCTGGAGGAGTCCAACTCTTCCTCCTAATGGCTTCGTGCAGTAGGGAGAGGTTTCAGTCATTTTTTCTTCTAACTTCAGTAGAAGTCATCCCTAACTTCCTGTCTTATTTTTCTACTTAAAAAGGCAAACAAATACTCTGAGTCAGAGATGCACGAGTCCCTAAAACCCCCTTTCGTTTTTTTGGACATTCCCCTTGTCAGTCCAGTTCAAGCAATTTATCCCCATTAAGTATCGAGATGAATAGAACTTCTTTTTTCTATGATGATAGAAGATACTTCCGGAGTGATGGGATCAAATAGGAATTACGTTTGTTGTAGAGGAAAACATACTGAATACACTCACCATTTTCTCTCTTTTTTATCCTTCCATGCGAGAGACAGAGAGGGAGAGAAGCAGAGAGCCAGGCACCATGGCTGTCCCCACACTGTCCCCACGCTGTGATCCACGCCCAGCCCCAGCTAGCCCAGATGGTGAGCATGCACACGGGCACCCTGAAGCCCACGAGGTCCCAATGCAAACTCGGGCCCTACCCCGTGGTCTAGCCGTGTTACCACTGCTCCACTCTCTGGCCCTGGAACTCACTGTCGGGCCACCTTCCCACGCCAAGCATTCAGGATTTGGTTTTGTGTTAATTGTAGGGACCGTGCGTCCACGCACACAGGAGAGCCGGCAAGGGCAGAGAGGGAGACAGCTTTGCCATAACCCCTGCCCCAGCCCTCTGCATCCCTCGTGTCCTCAAGCTGGACTGGAAATCCGAGCCACGGGAGACCAGATGGCCTCTGGTCTCGCACATGGGGTACTGAACTGTCACAGCAAACGGCCAGCGGGTTTGTCCTCACGTCTGAGAACGTGAAACAGCAACACCTAACTGAGGCGGTTCCTAGCGCACTGTCGTGGCAGTGAGTGGATGACGGCGGGGAGGGTGCAGGCGACGTCTCCTGCCGTGAACGCAGGGGAGCCATTCGGCCCTCCCACGGCCTGAGCCAGGTGCCCCTCCGCCCCTCGGCTACGCAGCCGTGCCCCCTGCCCGGTGCTGTGCTCAGCTCTCAGACTTGGGCGGATGTGGAATACTGGTGCCGAGACACACCCGGCCCCTCGGTGCCGCTGCCCCCTTTCCCAACACGAAGCAGTCTGGTTGGTACCGACCTAGGCCAGCCCGCTGACAACTGGTTTGGAAGTCGGCGTCCTGGCTTTGACACCAACAATCACGGTGGGCCTTGACGTTCAGTGCTGTCTAAATGGTACACACTCACTGCCCACTCAGTCACGTATCCTCTCATCCACGAGGTGCAGAGAGCAGGCCCACAGCACGGTGGTCAGTTACCGCACAGGGGCTGGCCTCGCACGGCCCGTCAAGGATTGGATGGCCCCGGTGTCAACACTCTGGGTACCCTAGACCTGCTGGTACGGGAACATGGAGAAAAGGCTCTCAGCGTGACCAGGCCCCACGGGGCTTGCCTTCTCGCTCCCGCTCTCCCTCCGTCTCTTCTCTGACACACACACTCCCTCTGGCTTTGGGAAGACATAGATGTAAGAAGGGTGGGCAGTGGTGTATTGGTGATGCAATGCTCTTCAAGGCTGGTCCACACGGGAGAGTCCTGGGTTCGTGCCCAGAGGCCTCCCCGAACAAGCCAGTGTGCACCAGCGATGTAAGGCTGGCTGAAGCGGGAGTGTCATCTCTGACCAGGATGCCTGTCTCTCTACATATGTCTTTCTCACTTAAGGAAGAAATAAACAAATAAATAAATAAAACTTTTTTAAAAAATAAGTAGACGGTTGCACTGTATAGGAAGTGCCCAATAGTTAGTACACACTGAGTCTCCCTCAGAGCCCTTACAGGTGAGTGTCAGCTGCAGGCATTCGAGATGACATAGACAACATAGACGACTGTCAACATAGCGGGTCTGTTCTTTCCCGAGGCACCTACATTGCTTGTCTCTGGGCCTCACGACGGTTCCATTTCACTTCATGATGCAGGCTCTAGTCATGGCATTTTGAAGTTCATCAAAGCATAATCCATTTCTCTGTTCACTTTAGAGTTCCAGAAATTTCATTTTCTCCACATAGATAGCAAACTTTTCTCTCCTACTCTATAAACTGTCCACTTTTTATTCATGCTATGCAATTAACTAAACTGTAACAAACATGCAACGTAATTTTTCATAGTCCCTTTCTTCAAAGCTTGAAAAATACATATACGGTCATGACAAACCTAGATGAAGAAATAGGTTAGATTGACAGGGCCTGAAAGCATGGTCAAAGGTTTGTTCTTAGTTCTGTATCAAATGAGAACTTACTGAATTTTTATACAGAAAAATAACAAGGTCAGACTTTCCTGAGATAACCTGAATTAATGCACGAAACAGAAGATGATTAACAGTGGCATAGCAAAGAGTGTACATCGAAGGGAGAGGGTAAAACTGATACCAAGAGACTTCTCAGGAATAGAATAACAAGATTTTGAAAAACAACTAATTATGAGGAATAAAAAAACAGGAAGAGTTGAAAAGAACAGTAAAACCCAACTGTGCTTCACCCATATATGAAGAGCAAACACTGGAAACGTAGCCACTTTCCATCCACACATAGCAAGACATTTTTGGTGGTGGTTCTTGCTGTTGGGTGTGTGCACTCCACAGAGAGACAAAGAGAGAAAGAACGTGAGAAAGCATCCCCCAAGGGAGATGACCACACCACAAGCCCTCACCCTTCAGTTTCCTCCTGGGATTTTTGTGCATGCAAACACAAAGAAGCATGATGTTTCAAGCCACCAGGTCCAGGACTCTGAGACACCAGTCGTGTGAGATCAAACACCTTAACCTCCATGCCACCTGCTGGCCCAGCAAGACATGGCGCTTTAGGTGCTGGACCCCACATGGGTGACTGGAATTCGAGTTTGGGACCTGGCAGCGTGAAAATCACCCAGAGAGTGTGGGGAGTGATGTTTCACTTTCCTTCTCTCTGCCTCTCTATGGTGAATGCAGGCACCCCATGAAAACATTCTGACCTTGGGCTTTCCTTAATCTCATTAGGAGAATGGAGGAGAAGCGATTGCAACAGGAGAGGGGATTTCTCACTTTCCCTCTCATTGTCTGGCTCTGGTGAGTCATGTGCCCTATAGGAAAAAAGGGGGGGGGGGAGGCAATGCTTTCTTACTTCACAGGAAAAAAATGCATTCCTACTTAACAGAATCATTTAAAAAAGAAGATATAGAACTTTGCAATACACATTTTTCCCCAGAGGAATTTTTTCGCTTTTTTGGGTATTTCAGGATAATGAGTCAGAACTCTACATGAAGACGCGCCTTCGTCTCTACGTTCTGTTCCTGCCTTTATCGTTAGAAGCAAGCCAACAATGCCCAAGAAATTCGGGGAGAGAAATGACTACAAAAATTTGGGGAACACATTTTGCATCAATTGAGCCCTCCCATGCAAATCTCAGTAATTCTGCTGATTCGGCACTGTCAAAAATTAATTATAAGGGCTTCATAGTAGTTATATTCCAAGATATTTTATTATTATTTAACCACATAGCATTTCTCCTAAGTGCTTTTAATAGCCTGAGCTGTAATTAAGTTTTGACACATTGTAATGCACAATGCTTCTAAAACTATAAGTTGTGCAGTTAATTGATAATTCAACGCTAATTGAGATAATGAAGCTGGCCCAGGACATCAGCGCCATAGTCACCTAATTAGCTCCTTAGTGTCTGTTTACTAGATGAGTGGACGACAGACCCGAGGTAAGGAGGGTCAGCAAAGCTAACACAAGAGAAAATAATGTGGGTGAAATGGGTCAGAACACAGACATTGCCTCCCTCTCCTGATAAACCTCTGTAGTGTTGACAGCTTGAAAAGGCACATTCCATATTCTTTCCCGTCTTTTCACTCCCAACAGGGTGCAGGGGGAGAGGCATGGTTCACAGTCAATGATCTTCAAGTGCTGATTACCCTGAATTAGGGGTTGTAGGCTGGAGAAAGCTGCCGTGACGTAATATTTTGGGGTGGAGATGGAGGGATCAAGACTTTAAGCTTACACAAGCATCCCTACACTGGACTATGATAATAATGTGAGTACTTGGAGCTTTGAATGTGTGAAAAAGAAGTATTTCCTTTACTGCCTTCATTAATAATTACAGTAATAGTCACTAGGTAATAATGGTAAGCCATAATGTTTAATAAGCTTGTTCTGTGTTTCCAACACTTAGCTAAGAGCATCACAAAAACCACTCACTGGGGCCGGCAGGTGGCACGGTGGGGGAGACCTGCAGCGGAACAGTACACCCCAACCCCTGTGTCATGCACCTTCCCTTTTTAAGGATAGACCACAAGCAAAGCTGATTGAGGTAACTCACTTATTCCATGCAGTAAACTCACCATGGTGAAATAAATTGCTCCAACATCTTATCATTTGGGCTCAGAAAAGTTAAATTTGAACATAGGTCCATGGAGCCTCAAAGATCACCCTCTTCTCTTCTATATCAGAAAGTGCTGCAAAACGGACATACTCCTTTCTAAACGTGCCATGACATAATGTCAACACTAAGTGGTCAGTTTTGTTTTTTCTCTGTGCTTTCCCAAGACCACAAACTCCACCAAAACTCAGGACATCTGGGACTTCACAACGTACAGAGATTTCAACCCAGGTAGGTGGAGCCCAGGGTCGGTCCCTTCATGTCTCCTTGAAGACTTAGTTTTCCTTCCCTTGGTGTTAGGTGTACTAGCTCAGTCCTAACTCTTCTCACTCTATTCAACCACCCTTACCAACCTCATAGGCTTCCATAATTCCATTTATTCATTCATTGAGGAAGTCAGCAAATATCTGTGCATCTCTGTGTACCAGGCAATAGTTCAGATACTGATTATAGAATGAGAATTAAACAAATTTTCCCACCTCATGGTACTAATATTCTAGCCATTATATACAGTCCATTTACAAGCAGGTTGTCAAATACAGTTTTCCAGGTGGTGATAATTCTCACACCATGGGACAAAGCAGGCTGGCAGCCCAAGAGTGATAGTGCCATCCTGAAAGATGACCCTTCACCATGACCCGAGTAAAATGAAAGATAACTAGAGATTTTCTGAGGGAACAATATTTCAGGTAAAAGGAGCCAGAATTTAAAAAGCCCTTTAGTTTGAAATATGCGTGGCATGTCCTAGAAATAGCACAGAGACCAGTGTGGCCGACAAGGGCTGAGCACGACGGGCAGTGTGAGGTTAGTTCGGAGAGTGGAGGACACCAAGACCCCGACCTCGGCAGGTCGCCTATGTTGGGACGAAGTTCCATCTGTTAGAACAAGGGACAGTTTCCCAGCGCATGGTTCTCTCTTTCACAGTCTAAATGCCAGCCTGCCAGAGAGGATGTGCTTGTCTCGTGAAGCAGGGGCGTTAGACCTGGGATCTTTTTGTGTGTGTTAACCCGGTGCTCCCCAGAACGCCCTGGCGCTGGCTGCTTTACAGCCCTGCAGCACGTCACCGCTGTGCTACGACATGGCGGTTGAAAACGTGGGCCATTGTCTTACTTGGAAAGCGTGGCTTTGAGGGTAAACACCCCACTGTGTGAGGGTTCTTTGCCAGAGCCCAATCACATAGCTAAATTTAAGCCCAAGAAAGTTGAGGAGATTAGTCTTTAACTGTACGTCCGTGTCATCAGTGAAAACTTTTATTGCCATAGAACAAGCAGAGGACAGCCATTCAGGGAGTCGACCATCGGTACTGCAAAGACAGGAATGTTTGGATTGTATTCTGGGAGTGGCGGAAAAACCTAGGTGAGTTTTGACTAGAGGAATGGTTTATTTTTTACATGTAACTCACATTTGAACACAAGTGCACAGTTTCTGTGTGGACATTAGAAATCCACTCTTTGCTGGCTGGGTAGTGCCTGTGGGACGAGAACAGGAGAAATGAGGAGAAGGAGGAGGTCGCGGTTGCAAACGCTATTTCTGTGTTCACGACTCTGCACCTACGTCTTCACTGCCCATGGTTCTGTGGGTTAGCATGGACTACACGTAAAGCTTGTACGTCGTCAGACTCTCTGCAGTTATATTCAATAGACACCTTAGGTTTAACGTGTTCAAAATAAACACACTTCTTTCCCCCTAAAGTGGCATCACTCCTTCCAATGTCCCTATACTCTCCACCTCAGCTGGAATCTAGAGAATTTATAAGATTTTTAAAAAATAATTATTTATTTTATTTAATTTATTTATTCATTTTTTTTTTAATTTGACCAGAAGGAGACAGAGGGTGAGAGTGAGAGAGAGAGGAAGTGAGAAAGCAAGCCACCAGATTCAGGATTCAAACCCTGATCAGCCACAGGGGAGTGTCTAGTGCCTTAACCACCATGCCACCTGATGGTCCCCTATAAGTTTTTTTTTTTTTTTTTTTTTTTAGAGGTTTTTGCTATGGGGCACATGCGCTCGCCAGAGAGACAGAAAGAGACAGAGAGATAGATAGAAAGCGAGAGATCACCTCCCAGGGGGGATGGCCATGCCGCAATGGAGGAGAAGGGATTCTCCTCCATTCTCCTCTGGGATCTTGGGCATGCACGCACATGCGCCTGATGTGAGTTTAAGCCACCGGGTCTGGGACTTGAACCGCAGTCGACCACATGGAAGTCCAGCGACATAGCCATTACTCTAACTGTTGGTCCCTATAAGTTCTTTTTTTCATATTTTATCTTCCATAATACTGCAACTCTTCATACAACTTTTTATCAACTACCAGATTTTATTTTTAAAACAGTTTTAGGCTTGTGGAGAAATTGGGCAGATTATAGAGTTCTCATATAACCCATTCTTCCTCCCGTCCCACACACAAACACACGTTTCCCCCATTGTTAGCACCTTATATTAGTGTGGTCCATGTTTATAATGAGTGAAGCAATATTTATACATTATTAACTAAAGTTCAGTGTTTACAGTTCAACCCTTTGCATTGCACGGGGTTTGACAAATACATGATCTCGGGAATCTCCTCCAGTTTTACAGTGTGGTAGCAAATGGGTTAATCCCCTCTGCTTCACCGAGGCAGTCCTCTGTCTTCTCTGAGGGCCTTTGGCAACTTGTAATCTTTTCTCTGTCTTATGTTTCACTTTTCCCAGAACAATAGCCTATGGCTGGAATCATATAGTATCTAGCCTTTCTTTTTCTTTTTTTTTTTGAAGAGGTTTTCGCTATAGGGTGTGTGCGGTCACCAGACAGACAGAGAAGGACATAGAAACAGAAAGCGAGAAATCACCCCCCAGGGGGCATGGTCACACCGCAATCCCTTCTCCTCCATTCTCCTCTCGGGATCTTGGGCACGCACGCACACGCACCCAGCGTGAGTTTTAAGCCACTGGGTCCAGGATGCGAACCGCAGTCGACTATGTGACATTCCAGAGACATAGCCATTACGCTAACTGCTGGTTCCCAGTATCTAGCCTTTCCACCAGCGTTCGTTCACCAAGCTCTACGCACCTCGTGTTCTTCGATGGATTGCTCATTTTTTTTTAATCACTAAATAATAGTCCATTATATAGACGTACCACTCTGCATTAGGTTCTCCAGAGAAGCAAGGACAATGGGACAGATACACACACATACACACACACACACATACACACACACATATCTATACATATATGCACATGTGTACACCCATACACACATATACATATATGCACCTGTGTACACACACATACACATATGCACACACACACACACCTATACAGTTGACGCTTGAATAACAGAGGTCTCAACTGCACAGATCCGCTCGTGTGTGGGTCTTTTCAGTAAACATATGGTAAAATACGGAACAGTACTGTAAATGTGTCTTTACTTTTTTATGATTTCCTTAATAACGTCTCCTTTTTTCTAAATCAGTTTATTCTCAGTGTTGACCCTTAAACGACTCAGGCGCAGCACTTACTAAAGTGAAAGCATTTATTTGGGCTGATGGAGTCTGTCTGGCACAGATTCACACACTTTCGAATAAGTGCTCTGAGGCCTCAGTTTTCAAAAAGTGTTTAAAGACAAAGATCATAACTGGTGAGGGAGATTACATCAATTGTTTGTCAAAATTTAAAAGTTTAAAGCCCTTTTCCTGCATTAAGCAGTTATAGAATACAGACCACCCACCTTCAACTCCCCTGAAAGATTTATGGGGAACTTGCCTCTTAAGGGAAAAATGGGGCAGGAGACAGTCAGAAAATGGAAGTGGGTGAGGGGGTTGGAGCATCTGCCCCTGTGGCTGGATAGAAAATCCACCTTGGGGCAGAAAAGTCCCCACCCAAGGTCCTGTGGGCAGGAGATTTCCAGTGGGATGTGCAGATTAAATCACGTGGGGCCCAGCCAATGGTCAACCCACACGACCTGGACTACAAGTTACAGACCTCGCAGAACGCCACTGCGGGGCTGTGGAACACTGCCCACTCCCACCCAGTTCTACCTCTCTGGAGTCTACTTTCACGTTTACTTAATAAACTACCGTTTCCTTTAAAAAAAAAAAAAATGTTCAAAAACAGGCCCAGCGCGGCAGCAGCCCAGTTTGTCAATGACCAAGAGAGCTTTGAGAAAAAGTTCAACCTTAATTTATTTCATATAAGACTCCAGTGTAAAATACATCCAAAATATACTAGTAATCTACGAATTCTATTATCAGAAAAACTCCGTTCGATGTGGGCTAATTAGTCCATGGTTTAGAGAAGTCGGAAGGTACACATGGACGTTCAGCACCTATAACTCCTGCAGTGTTCAAGGATCACCCGGGGTGGTAAGACACCAGCCATCCCTTGGCATCTGTAGGGGAGCAAATCCAAGACCCTCATGGATACCCAAATGCGCAGAGCCTGGTCTAACATGGTGTGGCGTTTGAACATGACCTCTGCACATCTTTCCATCTCATATTATCTCCAGGTTACTTGTAACACGTAATACAATGTCTGTACTATGAGATAGTTGCTAGATTGTAATGTCCAAGCAATCATGACAAGAAAAGTCTGAACGCCCAGCACACACAACCTAGTGCCTATTATGGGGAGTGTCAGCAATGAGGTAGCATTTTCCACTCTTGGTTGGTTGAACCCGTGGACATAAAACTCCGTATGTGGAAGTCATGCTTTGGGAGGGCCGTCTGTATGTATTTAAACAGAGGGAGAAAGAGACAGAATGACAGAGGCAGGAAGAGAGACAGATTTTAAAGGAATTGACTCAATTGTGGGAGGTGAGTTTAAAATTTGCGAGTAGATTGACAAGATGGAGATGAGGAGAGAACTGCGGTTTAAATCCAAAGGCCTCCTCCCAGAGTTCCCTCTCCCCCAGGGAGCTTGGTCTTCCCTCCCAAGGCCCTGCAAATGACTGCACAGGCCCGTCATGCTAGGGTGGGCCATCTGCTGCGCTCAGAATTTGATGACTTCAAAGTAAATACACCTAAAAACAATTTTCAAAAAATCATGTAGAATGATGTTTGAAAAAATATCTGGGTACCGTGGCCTAGCCAAGTTAACAGCAAAATGAACTGTCA
This sequence comes from Tupaia tana, assembly GCA_026018925.1. Taxonomy (NCBI): domain Eukaryota; kingdom Metazoa; phylum Chordata; class Mammalia; order Scandentia; family Tupaiidae; genus Tupaia; species Tupaia tana. The sequence continues at coordinate 67,619,245 of JAKSZU010000012.1, forward strand.
TTTGCTATTTACCCATTCACGTGTGAAGGACACTAGAATGCGCTTAGCTTTTGGAGATTATGAATAAACTTGATATAAAAGTTAGGATGTATGTTTTTGGGCAAACATATGTTTTTGCCTAATTGGGTAAATATCTAGGAAGGGGGTTGCTATGTCATGTGATAAGACCGAGTTGAGTTTTGTTTTGTTTTGAGAGGTTTTTTTTTTCTTTTTTTTCCTTTTTTTTTTTTTTTTTTTTTTTTTTGCTATAGGGCACGTGCACTCACTAGAAAGACAGAGAGAGAAAGAGAGACAGAAAGTGAGAAATCACCCCCCAGGGGGGATGGCCATGCCGCAATCCCTTCTCCTCCATTCTCCTCTTGGGATCTTGGGCTTGCACGCACACACGCCCGGCGTGAATTTAAGCCACTGGGTCCGGGACTCGAACTGTGGTGGACTACATAGGAGTTTAGCAACATAGCCACTAAGCTAACTGCTGGTCCCCCAAGTTGAATTTTGTAAGAAACTGCCAACTGTCTTCCAAAGGGCCTGTTTTTTTTTTTTTTTTGCATTTGCACCTGCAATGAGTGATAGTTTCTGCAGCATAGCAGTTTCTGCTTCACCACTCCACTAGAAATTGTCAGGTTGCGGTTTTTTGGCTTTGTTTTGTAATGTGTGCCATTTTGGTAGCTTTGCAATTAGGTGGCTAGGACGGGGCGAGTTTGTGTTGGGTGTCACAGGTGTGTTTATTCTGTGCACAGGTGCCCCGTGGTGCCAGCGCCGCTGGCTGAAACGCTGTCCTCTCTGTTGAACTACCTTTGCTTCGTCCTGAAGGATCCGTGGGCTGTATTTGTCTGGGTCTCTTTCTGGGCTCTGACCGGCTTCGTTGGTCTACGTGGGTATTCTTCCACCTCTCCCACCTTACTGCGGCCATGGTAGCGTTCGAGTTGGTCTTAGCGTTGGTGGTGACAGTTAATGGCTTTGTTCTTAAGTGCTATGCTGGCTGTCTTCAACCAACGTCTTTCCACATACACTTCAGAATTGTTTTGTCAATATCTACAAAGCAGCCTGCCGGGACTTTGGTTAGGAGTGCATTAAATCTGCCGTACAGGGTTTTAACTCCCGAGTATTCCTCAGCCCGATCTCCCTCAGCACTGGCTGCAGCACCCCCACCTTGTCTTTGGTTTCACTTTCTCTGGTTTCAGTTACCCAAGGACAACTGTGGCCCGGAAATACTGAAGAGAATTCTAGAAGTAGACAATTTATGTTTGACCTTTCTCTCTGCTCTGAGCAGCAGGATAAAATCTCCCACTGCCTTTCTCTGGGCTCTCTGGCATGTAAATCACTTCTTTTTATTTATTGTTTTATTTCAAATAAAACTTTTTGGTTTTTGCCACAGGTGGATACACAGACCAGAGAGAGACTCCCGGGGTGGGGGCGGCCACACCACAGTCCCTTCTCCTCCATTCTCCTGAGATTTGGGGCACGCACACACAAGCACCTGGCATGATTTTCAAGCCACTGGGTCTGGGACTTGAACCTCAGTCCGCCACATGGGAATCTAGCGCCTCAACCCCACGCCATCTGCTGGCCCCTGAATCACTTCTTTGTCCAGCATATTCATACTCATACTGAGTAACCGTCTCAGTGTTCAGATGGAAAGATAAAGCACGGTGTATGTAGTGGCTGGTATCGTCCGTGAGGGAGGGCCTTAGAACGCCGCCTCCGTGAAGAAGGGGACAGGAGCTACGACCGTCACTGTCACCGTCATCACTGCTGCCCCGCCTTAGCTCAGGCTTGCACATCTTTCTCAGAAGAACAGAAACTTCCTGAACACGTTCTCCAGTTCTGTCCTTCTCAAATATGTTCTTTATAAAAGATTCTGACTACAATGACTGCCGGTCCATTCGAATCCCTCTTACGACTCCCCACACGCAGGTAAATTCCCCAACGTCCATGGGCTAGAGTCTCTCCGGGTAGCCTCTCTATCTCGCCATGTCCCTACAACGATCTTGTCACGTTTCTTCACAATCCTCGTTGCTGCACTTATGTGTTTTTATTACTGGTCTCTTCTTCTTCTTCTTTTTTTTTTTTTAGAGGTTTTTGCTATAGGGTGCTTGCACTCACCAGAAAGAGACAGAGAGAGACAGAAAGCGAGAAATCACCCCCCAAGGGGGATGGTCACGCCACAATCCCTTCTCCTCCATTCTCTTCTCGGAATCTTGGGCACGCACGCACACACGCCCAGTGTGAGTTTAAGCTACCAGGTCCGGGACTCCAACCGCTGTTGACTACGTGGGAGTCCAGCAACGTAGCCATTACTCTAGCTGCTGATCCCTATAATTTAATTTTATATATTATTATTATTATTATAATCTTTCTAAAACTTTGCAATAGAGCATGTGTATTCACTGAGAGAGTCAGAGAGAGACACTGAGAGAAAATGAGGAAGAGAGACAGTGAGAGAAAGAGAGAGAGACAGTGAGAGAAAATGAGGAAGCAAGTCACGTGGTTGGCCATGCGAGAGTCCAACTCCTTAACCACCACACCACCTGTTGGCCCCTATTTATTTATTCAATTTCTCCAATGACACACAGAGAGATATCTTCAACAAGCCTGTGCCACCAGATCGCACCCAGCCTCAGCCACCCCATCACTGGAAGCCAAGCCCGGGGTACTCAGCAGACTCTTAAAGTGACCTTGGAACCCCCTCGTGTGGGTCAGCCTTGGGGAACAGCTTGTTTAACACTGCACCACTGTCTGGTCTGGCTGCAAGAATACTTTTGAAAGAGCAAATTCAAATGCTAAGAGCCATTACAACTGTTTGCGTAGTTGGAGTTGCCAGTTTCCTGTCATTCGCCCTTCCCTTGCTGTGTCGTCTCGGAAACCCGTCTCTGTCCCTGGCTAAGTGTCCTCTGCTGCTCATGTACCCTGGCGAGCACCGGACCTGCTGCAGGACTCTTCCATCCCTGCATGCGCACTCGCAAACTGTGCCTCGGAGCGTTTTAGTTCACAAGCTCTGAGCTTATTTTTAACTCCCCTCTGAGGCCTATCTAAACACCTATCATCTGTCTCCTGGCTTTCAACTTGCATTTCTGATCAGGGGTATGCAAAAGTAAAATTTGTCTCAAAGTCGTGAGTAAACGTCTTAGAGTAGATGTAAAATAACCAATTATTCACAGACAAACAAATCAAATTTCTCTCTTCCTTCAGTTGCGGGTTCATTTGGGAATGTAGTTAAGAAGGTCTGTCTACGTGAAATATAGAATACGCTATAAAGAGACTGAAATAAATGCTGAAAATAGCATTGCCCAAACTCCTTATCTCAGCCCGTTCCTTATTCTCAGCCCAGAAATGGGGTGCCATTTCTGCTCTGAGCTGGATCTGTGGAGGATGGTTGCACATTTCAAGATGTTTCTCCTTGATTTTAGTTTCGAATCAAATTTTCGTTTTCTATCAGTCATTTAATTTGATTCAGAAAGAAATATACATACTAATGTTATTACAATATTCACCTTATTGGGGTGAAAATACATTCCCATAAGTTTTTATTTCCTATAATAAGCGTCTCTGAAAATTTTGCCAAAAAAAAATAACTAACCTTGCTTAAATTTCCGAATTGTTGAGATGGCAGAATCTCGTGGGTTGACTGATAATACCAATTTCTAGTTCCTGGCCCAGGGACCCTGTTTCTGAAAGACCGCATCCTAACACTGACGTGCTTCCTGCTACGGAGGACGACAGAGTGAGCCCTCCACACCGCTCCTGGCAGGTCAGGGCCAGGGGGCACTCTGAGACGGCTTTCTGTGTTCAGAAGCATGGCACGGAGTAAGGCTCCGAAAAGTTTGTGCCAAAATGGAATTAAAGCGGAAGTTTATTCTGGTGCAAAGAATTTAAAATGCATAGACAGTTTTTTTGTAATGCATATTTTCTGTACGCTTTTTTGAACCTCCTTGTACACTTAGTTAGGGAAATAATTACAGTTATGCACAACCATGTGCTCACACACATGTACATGGAGAGCATTACTCTACAGACTCTTGCTACATACATGAAATATAACGCATGACTATATGGACATAGTAACAATTGATGAATGTGTAGGTAGATTTATATACATACACATGTACATTTACATACATTAATATGCTTTGAATATCCCACTGAAATGCATGTATTGGGAACTTGATTTCCAGTGTAACACTGTTGGAAGGTGAGGCTTAACGAAGTGACAAGACAGTGGCACTTTGCCTTTATGAATGGATCAATGCCATCACTGCAGGAGTGACGCGAAGGATGGATTTATGTGAAAGGGTGCGTCGGGCTCCCTCTTCCTTGTCTCCCTCCCTTTGGTCTTCTCTTTCTCAATCACCATAACATAACGGAAGTGCTACGTTCTGGTGAATTAAGACGGCCTTCTCCAGGGGCTGGCGCCTTGGTCTTGGACTTACCAACCTCTAGAACTGTGAGGAAGTTCATCTGTTCTTCGTACACTGCCCAGTCTCAGGTATTCTTTTACAGCAGCGTTAAACAGGCTAATACACACACACATTCGCACACACACATTTGTGTATATGTGTATATTCATTCGCTTACAAATTTATAATTAAATTGCTCTAATATTAATTAAATTTTTGCTTGTCTTTATATTTTGCACAAAGTTCCACTTAAATTTCATTATTAGCTTATAAACTAATTAGTTTCTAGAGCTTTTAATATGACTCTCTTTCAGAAGAAATCATTCTAATTGGAACTCTGAGATGTGAAAATATGCACCATAGTAAAATATAGACATATTATTATTGTATGCAATAGGTAAAACACTTCAGGGAAAAGCATTTTAGATATACAGCACAGTTTAAATTTAATAAAATACTTTTTTGAATAAAAGAGTTTCAGAGGCAGAATGCTTTTAAAAATACTCCAAAAATATTGAATCAAAAGTTGATTAATATAACACTGTGATATAATCTTTCAAAGTATCTGTTCATAAAGCTTGCTACTATTTCTTTTTGAAAATAGATTATTTAATAACATTCTTAGCAAAAGAACTGTAGACCTTCAAAATACCTAGGGGTGAAGATAGATGTTTCAGAAGTAATTTATTATTTTATGTATCAGAGGAGATAGACCTCTAATAAAAGTGCTTTTTATTAGATTTACCTAATGTACTCAAATGAATTTGTTTACTCAAAACCAATGGACTGTCCTGACTAGGCAATTAAATAAGTTGTTTTATTCTTGTACCTAGACAGAAACAATTCAGTTTGTCATTAGGCGAAACCAGTATAGGTTATTTTAGGACTTACATTCGTAACGTAGATAAGCAGTGTGCTATCAAGACAGAGCTTCCAGGTTTGGACAGGAGGAAATTAGACTGACTATATTTTTGTAAGAGTACACACAGGGGCCAGCAGTTAACGTGTTGATTGAAGTGCTGGACTCCCATATGGCTGACTGCAATTCTAATCCTGGACCTGGAGGCTTAAAAATTATGCGGGGCTTGTGTGGGGCATGCCCAAAATCCCAGGAGGAAAGTGGAGGAGAAGGGATTGTGGCATGCCCATGCCCCCTAGGGGTGATTTCTCACTTTCTGCATCTCTCTCTCTCCTATCTGGCAAGAACACACAGCCTACGGCATAAACTTAAAAGAAGAAGAAATAAATAAAGAGGGCATACATGCAGATTAGGGCCAAGTGGCAGTGCTGCTGGAATGCAGCTGGACCCACAAGGACCAGGTCCTGGGCTGCCACTGCAGAACTTCATTAGAGTGTAGGATGTGCAGAGTCTCGGGGTAGGTGAATAAGGTGCTGGATTCCCACATGGCCAACCAAGGTTCAAGTCCCAGACCAGGTGGTTTGATCAATGACAACCAATAAATAGGTAAATAAATAAATAAATAAATGTCTTTTAAAAAATGAATTTATTTTTAAGAATTATTTATTTTATTCATCATTATTATTATTTTTAAATTCTCTACAAAGCATACACACTCACCAGAAAGAGACAGAGATGAAAGGGAAAGTGAGAAAGCGAGCCACCAGGTCTGGGACTCAAACTTCAGTCAATCATGTGGGTGTCCCAGCTCTTTAGCCACTGTACCACCTGCTGGCCCCAAAAGTGAATTTATTCAAAACAAAGAAAAAAACATGCAGGGCCAGCAGCTAGCATGGTGGTTAAGGCACTGGTCATTCACATGGCTGACCACAGTTCGAATCCCAGACCTGGTAGTTTGAATATCATGAAAATCATGCCAAGCCTTTATGTGTGCATACCCTTAATCCTGAGACAGGGATAGAAGAGAAAGGATTGTGGTGTGGCCACCCACCATGATGGTGATTTTTCACTTTTCTTCTCTCTGTCTCTCTCTGTTGAGTTCAGTATCCCTGTGACAAAAACAAAACAAAAATAAAAATACATGCAAATGAAAAGGAGAGAAACAATTGACAATGGGGGAAGGCCATCAAAAGTACTTTTGATGACAACTTGATTGAAGCCCCAGATTGATAACCCAGTTAAAGAAGAATTGACCTCAGAAATGTAGGTGGGGATTCTGGGAACACAGAGCAGTAGAAAGCACAAATATGTCTCCCTACCTGGACAACCACTGTGGTGCACAGGCTGTCTGGGAACTAGGGAACTTACTAAGGGCTTGCAACTTCCAGGGGAAGGCTTAGATAAAACGCGTGAACTTCCTCCTGGTTCAGCTCTGGGCACAGTAGCAGCTCACAGCTGTGCACGTGTGCCCAGGAGAAGCTCACACACAGTTTCAGAAAGCCGAGGTGTTCTCTAAACACTGAGAGTCCATGCTCCCATGGCTGGTTGCTGCTTCGAGACATGGGGCTAGACAGGAAGATGGCAGCTACCCAATTTGCATCTCCCCACATTTGCAAAACCCTCCCCTTGACTGAAGTGACTTCCAAGGGATTTAAAGTGTGGGCATCTTTATTTTATCCCTTCATTTTTCAATTTTTTCACAAGGACTAATTCATTTAAAAACAGCCACATAAGTAGGGAAAACCAGAAAGTCACTGTGCATGCTCAAGTGTAGGCTTGGAAAAGATCTAAGATCTTTTCTTTTTTTAAGAGATTTTGGGCACAGGGCACATGCACTTGCTGGAGAGAGAGACAGAGACAGTAAGAGGGAAAGTGAGAAAGCAGAAAGCAGCTCCCCCCCTCCAGGTAGGTTGGCCATGCCACAATCCTGTCTCCTCCATTCTTCGTCTGGGATCTTGGGCATGCACACATAAATGCCCAGTGTGATTTTCAACCATCAAGTCCAGGATTCAAACTGTAGTTAGCCATATGAGAGTCCAGAGATACAACCACTACACCGTCTGCTGAGACCAAGATCTTTAATTTATACCTCAATCTGCTTCTTAGCCCAGAGACAACGATCAAAAACCAAAGTCAACCAAACAAAAAATAGTGTAGCCCTGGGATACCTTGTAAATATGTATGACTATTACATGGAAATTAGAAATTCTTATTTTTAAAAATCTCTTTAACATTGATTACAAATTGAAATATTAGAAATTTAGATAGATTGCATTTCATAAAAACATTATTAAAAAATCCAGAATACCTTAGGAAAGGAAGAAAATCCAATTCCAGACTTATCAGATTATTAAATTCAGTTGTCTTGTTTTCAAAAAATTCGTAAGAAATATAAAGAAATAAGAAATTATAGCATATTCAAAGAGAAAAATGAAAATAAATTGACAGAGCATTGCTTAAAAAGACCTGATGGTGGATCTACCAAACAAAGATTTTAAAACTGTCTTAAAGATGTTCAAAGAACTAAAGATGTTGGAAACAGCAGATGGCATAATAGTTAAGTCACTGGACTCCCATGTAATAGATAACAGTACAAATCCTGGACCCAGCAGTTTAAAACTCACACCCGGCACGTGTATGTGTATTTCCAAAATCCCAAGAGGATAATGGAGAAGGGACTGCGGTATGGTCATCCCGCTGGGGGTGATTTCTTGCTTTCCATTTCTGTCTCTCTGGCAAGCACAAGCACCCTATAGCAAGAACAAACAAACAACAACAACAAAAAAAACTCTCTCTCAAGAAAGAAAAACTAAAGATGTCAATAAAATCAAGAAAATAATGCATGAACAAAATGAAAATATCAACAAAGAGATGAAAAAAACTAAAAAGAAATGAAGATATTTTGGAGTTGAAAAGTACAATAGCTGAAATGAAAAAGTCACTAGAAGGATTCAAATACAAATTTGAGCAGGTAAAAAAAGAATAAGAGGGGGCCAGCAGTTAGCGTAATGGCTATGTCGCTGGACTCCCACATAGTCGACCGCGGTTCGAGTCCCTGACCCGGTGGCTTAAATTCACGGCAGGCACGTGTGCGTGTGTGCCCAAGATCCCGAGAGGAGAATGGAGGAGAAGGGATTGCGGTGTGGCCATCCCCCCTGGGGGGGGTGATTTCTCTCTTTCTGTCTCTCTGTCTCTCTCTGTCTGGTGAGCACATGAGCCCTATAGCAAAAACTTCTACAAAAAAAAATAATAATAAGAGAACTTAAAAGAAAGATAACAGGAATAATTGAATCTGAGGAAGTGAAAATAATGAACAGAGCTTAAAGGATCTAGAGAACGCCATTAAATGAACCCTCATACCTATCATGGGAGTGCCTGAAGGACATGAAAGAAAAGGGAGGAGAGTATTTGAAGAAACAAACAAATGAGACTGCCCAACTTTGATAAAAGGCATGATTATAAACATCCGCATGACTCATGTGCTCAAAACACTCACACCAAGACACATTATAATCACAGTGTTGAAAGTAAAAGAATGGACAGTTTGAACACAACCAGAAATAAATGGTTCACGAAATAACAGGATCCTCAATAAGATTATAGGCAAATTTCTCATCAGAAACTTAAGCGTCTAGAAGACAGTATGCTGATATATTCAATTTATTATATAGGGGGCCAGCAGGTGGTATGGCAGTTAAAGTGCTGGACTCCCACATGACCAGCCATGGTTTGAGTCCCGGACCTGGCGGCTTGTTTTCTCACTTTCCCTCTCTCTCTCTCTCTGGTGAGCACACATGCTCTATAGTAAATTAAAAATAATAATAAATAAAATTAAATAAATAATTCTTTAAAAATATTTTAAAATACCCAAATTATTAAAAGGAAAAAAAATTAAATGTCAACTGAGTATTTTTTATACAACAAAACTGTCCCTCCAATTGAGACATTCTCAGATAGATAAAATCTGAGAGAGTCAATACCACTTGACCTGCCTTGGAAGAGCTGCTACAGGAAGTCCTGAAGGCTGAAATAAAAGAATCTTAGGCAGTCCCTTGACAGCACAGGAAGTAATAAAGATGTCAGTGAAGGTAAGTACATGAGCACGTGTAAAAGCTACTGGTTTTATAACAGTGATGTCTAATCCACTTACTCTTTTTACACAAGTTAAGTAGTTGATATACTACAAAATTATTAGTCCATTTTTGGTACACAATGTTTATAATTATAATTTTGTGACATCAGCAGTTGAAAGAGGACCAAGAATTTCTTTTGTTATTGAAGGTGGTATAAATCCAACTATAGTGGATAACCTAAAGACATTAAATCATGGTAACAATAAAATTAAAGATAAATACAAATGGAAGTGAGAAAGAGACTTAAATGTTTCACTAAAAAGTTAAACAATAAAAAATGCAAGAAACATAGGAAGAAGGGATATAAGGTATGAAAAACAAATAGCAAAATAAAAGAAATAATTACTCCTTATCAGACATTACTTTTTTGAGAGAGAGAAATATTGCTACACGGCACATGTGCTCACCAGAGAGACAAAAAGCGAGAAATCATCCCCCCAGGGGGATGGCCATGCCTCCATTATCCTCTCAGGATTTTGGGTACACACGCACACACACACACACACACACACACACACACGCATACCCAGCATGAGTTTCAAGCTGCTGGGTCTAAGACTCAAACAGTGTTTGTTCAGCCACGTGGGAGTCCAGTGCCTTAACCACTATGCCTCCTGCTAACCTCAGAAATTCCTTTCAATGTAAAGGGATTCAACTCTCCAGTCAAATGAGAGGGACTTGAGAAACATGGCACAATTCCATACTGTTTACCACGGATCACTTGGAACCAAGACACACAGAAGCTGAAACTGAGAGCATGGAAAAGACTCTTCTGTGGAAATAGCAACCAAATGAGAACAGGAACGAGTATACAGACAGCAGATAAAACAGATTCTAAACCAAAAGAGGTCAAAAAGGAAAAATTATATATTATATAATTATATTATATAGGTGTCATGGTGGTTAAAGCACTGGGCTCCACATGGCTAATTGTGGTCTGAGTCCCAGACCCATCAGCTTAAAACTCATGCCAGGTGTGTGTGTGTGTGTGTGTGTGTGTGTGTGTGCATGCCCATGCCCAACATCCATAGAGGGGAATGGAGGAGAGGGGATTGCAGCATGGCCATGCCCCTGGGGGGTGACTTCTCACTCTCCCCCCACTCTCTCTCCAGCAAGCTCATGTGCCCTATGGCAAAAATATTAAAATAAATAAATAAATAAATAAATAGATAAGGTTTAATACAGGGAAATGATACGACACTTCCAAACTTTTGTGAACCTAGTAACAGATCATCAAAATATATGAAGCAAAAACTAGCAAGTGTTGGCAAAGATGTAGAAAAATTGAATCCTGAGTACAGTTCTTGACAACGTAAAATGATGCAGTTGCTATGGAAAACAGTAGGGTTGGTTCTCAAAACAATAAAAATAGAGTTACATTTCCCCGCGATTTCATTTCTGAGTATAGACTGAAAACGGTGCAGGGTGCACCCATGTTCACAACAGCGTTACTCACAGCAGCTAAAGTGTGGGGGTACCCACGTGTCCACCCATGCACGAATGAATGAACGGAATGTCTGCATGTATAACATTCATAGAACACATTTGTATATATTTATTATGTGTGCCATGCACACATGTACACGCCGATATTATTTCATATTAAAGAAGTAAATTCTGACATTACTCCAACACAGATAAACACTGGAGACACCACACTAAATAAAATAAGCAAGTCACAGAAAGTGATGACTTCGTGTTTGAGCTGTGAGACGTGGACACCAAGTAGAATGAGGGCTTCCAGAGCCTGTGGGGCAGGGGGAGAGGAGAGGCACCCAGAAAGTCCTCACACTGAGGTCCACCCCAGCCTCAGCCTCAGAACACGGGCGTGCGTGGGCCACCAGCGAGCTCACGGAGACCGCGGAGCACTAAGGGGCCTCAGGGTCACGGGGTTTTGCCGACTGTGCCACCACAGCTGGCGTGAAGCCAACAATGGCGTTTAAGCTCCATTTCCTTTTTAAATCATTTTTGGCCTCTAGTTCATGATAGAGCATGTGCACATACATTTGGGAGAGGTCTGGTCACACCATAATCTCCCTCCTCAGTCCCCTGGCCCATCGGATCTTGAGAACATATTACGTGCCCAGAGTGTTAAATTGCATTTGTAAATATTCTTATTCAGAAATGTATTTATAGATAAGCTAAGTTCTCTGGCTGAGAATCAGAGTTTGAAGTATGGCTGAGAGCAGTCGAAGGCCAGGGTGCTGCCCGGCCGGTGCAGGGTGAGCCGGAAGGCTGGGGGTGGATGGCGGTGTTTCTGGAGCAGGCCGGGTGGAAGAACACGACGCGTCGCTCGTGGCTGTGGGAAACCACTCCCCTTGACACCGGATGTTCCAGTATTTTCCAATTTCTGGAATTGTACCATATTTCTTCCTATTCTTTTTTTCACTCACATGTGGGCATTTCTCCCTCTGTAGTGATATTTAGGAAGTCTTTCTGGATGTCTAACACTTCCACCAGTCTCTGTGTAGTTCCTGTTTGGTTCAGGAGTACATCTCAACATCATTGTGCACACAAACGTCGCTGCTGTGAGAATACCCTAACAAAGCAGGCTGGTGAGGCAGCTCTCACGGGATATGCCCACCAGTCACAGTAAAACACTGCTCGAGTTTTCATTCCAAAACTTACTCAGGAAAAGTATTGCTGGTTATTCCCAAGCTATATGGTTAGGTAACCTAAAACTTAATCATCACGTAGCATGTGTAAGGGGTCACCTGTGTGCAAACAAAACCAGAACGTGAGGTACAAGGTGCCACCTCTATGGGCTTCAGACACAGTTACGCTCCATGCGTCAAATCTGTTGCCTCAAGAATGGACTCTCACCGCCCACTGGCTGCAGTTGACCTAAACTTGTAAACTTACGGATCTGGGCTGCTGGCTGTTCCGAACACTGCTAGTAATGCTGAGTTTCCCCTGGATTAGTGGAGGGGCCGAGTGGCAATCACAGAATGTGCATAGTTACATGATGTCCTCTGTACCTCTAGACACAAATGCCTACGTGTGGATCATAGGGTTGGGTATTAAGTGAAAACCGTGCTTTATACTCTATGTGTTCGCTTTATTTTGCCTCCAAGTCAGATAAATACCGGGCCTGTGATGAACTGGTTCCTGAACTAACTACATGTACCTTCAGGGCCAACAGTACTAAAGCTTCCCAGTTGTCACCTGGAAATGGACTGATACTGGGCCTCGGGCGGAGCTTAGGAACCCCGCACTGTCTCATGATGGCTGCCACACTGGAAGGTCTTTTTCCTTTCCTCATTTTATTTTTAATTTGCCAGAGAGCATGTGTGCTTGCTGAAGAGAGACAGAGGTGGGAGAGGAAGCCCTCCCCATGGGCAGGTCACATGCAGCCCCCTCTCCTCAGGCCTCCTCCCTCTCCGGAGTTTGGGCACGCATGAGTGCACACCCAGTTTGCTTCTTCGGCTGCCACCTTCAGGCTGAGAACCACGGGGTCCGCCATGTGGGATCCAGCTGCCTGAACCACCAGGGCATGGGCTGACCCCGTAGGTCTCCTGTCAATGTCAGTAGAACAATTTAAAAGGGAAACTAAGGCCTAAAGGGATGTTTTTCTCTGAACCTTTCGTGTTTGGAAAATCAGCTTAGAACGCCCAGGTAATTATTCAATGATACGTCCTAATAGAGTCGTCTATTTTTCTTTAGGTTAATTCATGGGGTATTGACTAAACCTTCTGAATGGCCATTTGTCATGTCTGGTAGGAGAATTTTAGATTCATATGGTGGTAGGAGCCAGGCTGCATAAAATGTCAAATACTTTACAAATATTTTTAAGCAAAGTATGAATGCCATTAAATATATTTGCTTTCATTCTGAAATCTAAGACAGTAGAACCATAAATGTCAGCCAGAGAAAACTGAACACAGTCTACTGGTTTGAGAAATATGAAATCATCAAATGCTCTGTTTTTATGCCACTTAAATAAACCAGAAGATGTGTCTTTGTTACCTAGCGAAGTGCATCTTCTTAGTCTTAAAAAAATGAGCCGTTGACTAACTGGGGCCAGCAGGTGGCATAGTGGTTAAGGTGCTGGCTCCCACATGGTCGACTGTTATTTGACTCCTGGATCCGGTGGTTTGAAACTCATGCCAGGCGTGTGTGCATGCGTACCCAAAATCCTGAGAGGAGAATGGAGGAGAAGGGATTGTGAATGGCCATTCCCCAGGGGGATGATTTCTCACTTTCTGTCTCTCTCTGATTCTCAGCAAGCACATGAGTCCTATAGTGAAAATCTCTAAAAAAGGAAAAAAAGTTGGTTAATTAACATGTCAATCAACAAGATCCTGGAGACAGGGAGATTTGTAATCAAAACATGTAGTAGAATTCTTCTAAGAATTTCAAATAATTTCCATATATTTCAGAATTTTATTCTTATTTTTATTCTTTTTTTCTTTCTTTTTTTATTTTTTTTGCCATAGGGCATGTGTGCTCACCTTGGTTCTCATGTAGTTTGGAGCATGCTTACACACGTACCCGGGGTGTGTTCCAGGCCTCTGCATCCAGGACTTGGCCGTGTGAAATCCAGTGCCTTCACCACCACACCCCCTGCTGGTCGGAGAATTTTATTTCTAATCCACATCAACTGGAACACCTTGCAATATATTCCTTCTGTTGATACTATTTCCACTGATTTAGAAAGAACAGGGGAAAAAGGCATATTTCTGCATCATAAAAACTTCAACTTTGGTTCGTAAAAATAAGCAAACAAATATGTCATTACATATGCTGAAACCAGATGTTCATTTGGGGAAAAATTATTTGGGTTAAATTAAAATAACCTCATAACTTTTTTGACCAAATCAATTTTCTCCTTCAATCAGAAATTCCGTGCCTCCATCAACAGAGCAGAAGCCTCCCTTGTCATATCTGCGGTTGCTCTTCCCGCAGCTCCCACATTCATTTGGGTGGACAGACGCTATTGATCCCACTGGAATACACCACCTCCTGTCTGCACTTACATAGTTCAGCCTATGTTTTGTCTACAATGTTACAGGAGTTTTGTATTCAATAAAATACTAAAAAAAATGTATTACACACCCAGCACGGGAACAAACACTCTGTGAATGACTGGACAGGTTAAAGGTGCGGGTCCGATACTTGCGCTTTTGCCTCCTTTCATTTTCCCTATTCCAAAACTCTACCAAGTTCCTTTTTATTTTTCTTTCTTTTTAATTTTGCTACAGAGCACATAAGGTTGCCAGAGAAGTGGGGAAGGAAGCATGAGAAAGCACCTCTCAGGTAGGAAGGCCATGCCCAATCCCTTCTCCACCATTCTCCTCTCCCGATTTTGGGCATCGCACGCATAAACGCACACATACACACATGCACATGCACACGCACACGCACACACACAGATTGTTTGTCAAGCTGTTGGGTCTGGAAGTCCAACTGTATAGTTGGCCATGTGGCTCCAGTCACTTCAGTGCCATGTCCCTGGCTGCTCTCTACCGAGATTTAGTCCTGTAACCCCTAAAATTCTTTCAGTGCATAGTAAACACACGTCTTAGTTCCAGTTTGAACAAAACAATTTAAAACGCTACAACCTTATCTCCCACTTCTCCATTTTAAGTTCCATATGCTTTTAGTCCAACTAAATTGCTCACTATCCCTAGAATATACTCTTCTTTTTCCCATTTTTAATTTTTTTTTCTCGCCAGGATGTATTTTTTCCTACTCTTCACCTGTCAATCACTCATCTTTATTTTAAATCTTCTCTGGTTACTATCTCTCTATGTAACCTCTCCTAGAACTAGATCAATATTTCTCCGATAGCATTAATTTCCCCTATTCTATGGTTATCTTTGAAAGTTCTGAGGACTCTTTATTTGTAGCAAGAAAAAGAAGCCTACTTCAAAATTATTTAAGTAGGAAAGGAAATATATTGATTTATAGTAATAAAAGTGCAAAGAAAATTGGATCCACAGATGCCAACATGTGACCAGGATTAAATCTGTCTCTCTTTCTGACTCTTTTTTTTCTTTTTCTTTTTCTTTTCTTTTTTTTTTTTTTTTTTTTTTTGAGAGGTTTCTGCTATAGGGCACGTGTGCTTGACAGACAGAGAGAGACAGAGAGATAGAAAGCAAGAAATCACTCCCTAGGGGGGATGGCCACGCCACAATCCCTTCTCCTGCAATCTCCTCTGGGGATCTTGGGCACGCACGCACATGCACCTGGCATGAGTTTAAGCCAGCAGGTCCAGGACTTGAACCACGGTCGACTACATGGGAGTTTAGCGACATAGCCATTATGCTAACTGCTGGTACCTCTTTCTGACTCTTGAGTGTTTTCTTTAATTTGGCTTTATTATCAGAACTGTTTTGTACATACGTGATTCCCAGCAATGACAAGTTTATGCAATGCTCAGAGCTAGGAAACCTCATGAGAAGATAAATAATTTTCTTCTCTAACAATGACAAAATGCCACTGAATTAATCTGAAATTTTTAGGTGTGGTGATAAACCAGTGTATGAGTTAATCACTAAGGTGAGCAAAACTTGAATGCACTGATTGGTATCTATTGGGTTGTTGGAAAAGTCAGGATACATTTTTGCATAGAAAAACATGGAAAAATGCATCATGACTTTTCCAATGACCCAATAGATCAAGTGACCCATCGTGACCTTATATTATTCCAGGTTCTACTTCGATCATGTGGACAGAGAGTAGGTAAGTGTGTAAATCTGCTCTTACTGCCAAGCCCCGTGACTCCACGGTGTAACCACAGGCTTTAACCCCTCATCTTGTGGAGTGTTCAGCTCATCCTGACAAGGTCGGTCCTTCTTCTTCAGGTGGACTCTGCTGTGCATGCTTCTCTTACAACTGGGAACGGCAATGCGCAACGTTTGAGATGGCAAGCCTCGTCCTCGAAGACCATTCTGAGCTTCTGTTTGTATTACTTCTATAACATAGATAGGCTACAGCCAGTCAGATGGCCAGGGCCAGAACCCAGCAGCAGAAAAATCTCTCCCTCTCTGCAGAGTGAGGCACTTCGAGGCCATGACTACAGTGAAGATGAGGAATTGGGACCAGAAACGCAGTTGAACACAGGGAGAGTCATGCTTAGAGGGAAGCACAAGACTCTCATTAAAATGAAAGTGAATAGATTCGGGGACGAAAAATAGCTATAACAAAGATTATCTATACTTTATCTTAATAAATGCATAATGTGTTATAAGAACCTTGATGAGTAGACTGTATCTTACTTCATTTTGAAAAATTTCTGGTTGCTGAAGCCTTATCTGGCCTGAGATACTCATTCCGCTCATGTTTATCCAGTATAACATTTCTAAATCACTTTTGGAACAGATATTGTACTACTCTCCTACAGAGAGGCCGAGAATTTTCAGGGCTTGCATCTATTACTCAGACACATTTTCAGCTTCAATTAGCATATTACCTGATTAACAGTAGATTTAATCAACAGGATTTAATTTTTTGACTTAAGAATGTGCAGCTGCTTTTTCTTAACAGCTCATTAATGCCAGATACCGCATCGTCCTGGCTCCTTTGGCTTTACTTGAAGGCTGTAAGATTGTTATCCTGACTCAAGCACCGTATAGCATTCCCGGTGAGAGGGCGTGGCACAGCAGTGCTGGTAGCTGCCTGGCTCTACAGCAGAAACACACTTTCCCTCAAAATAATGCCCCAGTAAATTGCGGCCTCTATTCCGTGGGCTGGAGCAGTGCTACCTGCCACCTACAGCCACAGGAGCCACTGAAAAGGTGAACATGCCCTGACACGTTCTAGAGAGGAAGAGAAAGGAGAGGAGGCTTTCAGGAGCGGAGGCGTGGTCAACGATTACCCAGTGACGGCCCTGACCGCTACTTCCTCCACAAAGAACTACGTTACAACGCAGGAAAAAGGGAGATGCTGTTCCAGAGGATTCATATGTCCATCAGACAATGCTCTGCAAGTGAAAGTTGATTTTGGAGTAAAATCCCAGGTGCGAAAGTGGCTAATGAAGAGTTGTGTCTGTGTCTCTATTCTCTGATCACCGTGGTATGACACCCACGTTCGTGGATTATTGTGAATATTCCGTGAGCTAATAAAATTGAAGTGCTTCATACAGCTTTCAACACATTATTTCTCTGTCGGTTATAGTTATTGTTATTTGTTTGACAGCGTGTTTGTACGCTATGCAGAACAAGATCTTACAGCAGCCGTGTAGATTCCATCTATAAGCACTTTGCTTTTTCATAGGAATGATTTTAAAATTTTTCAGGCTTGGAAGAGGCAGAGGGAATCTGTAACCTTTGCTTTTGTTAAAAAACAAAACAAAATAAAACAAAAACAAAAAAAACCCTCAATATTTAAATGTTTCTCATATCAGCTTGCTCACCGCTTTTTAAGGAGTCTGCTAATTATCTTGGGCTCCACAATATTTTTGCATTCAATATTTGTGATCTAGTTCTACTGAGGAAGGCAGATTATTCAAGTGCACAGTATTACTTTAAAAACAGGAAGGTGTTTTAGTATCTTATATTTCTTCGGCAGAAATGTATGCTGTGGAGTGCTTGGAAAGAAATTTCTGGCATATAGAGTTATTATAATTTTTTTCTTGGAAAATGATTGAGAGCACATGTGTATAATAAATGTGAAACTCCTTCAAAAGGCAGCGGGTGGTTCAAGGGAGCTTCAGGTGGCCTTCGTGGTAATGCCATGCGTCAGCCCATGCTCTTAAGTTTACAGGCTATTTTATGTTAACTCTCATTTGACTCTCCCAGAAGAGTTGGGAAATGCTTAATATATTTCTTGCTAATGAAAATATGAGGTTCAGAGAGTTCACAAATTTTGTTAAAGCTCACAGAGTCACAGAATTGATATGGAAATCAATACTTGGAGACAGCAGGTGGTGTGGGGGTTAAGGCACTGGACTCCCATATGACTGACTGCAGTTCAAGTCCCAGACCTGAACGCTTGCTTTCTCACTTTTTCTTTTTTTCTCTCTCTCTTTATCTGTCTGTCTCTCTCAGGTGAGTGCATGTACCCCATAGCAAATTTAAAAATAATCGTAGTAATGATGTATAGCAATTGAATGTGTGAATAATAAAAAATAAATAATTAATTAATTAAAAATAAAGTTTTTATGTAAACTGAAAAAAAAACATAGTAATAAATAAAATTAGGTAAATAATTATTTTAAAAGACCCAAACAAAACCTAGGGCTTCAGCTCCCAAGGCTGAAGCCCAGAGCACCTGGCTGTTTCAAACCCACGGTTGGTCACAGGGTGACTTCCGACACTGTGCGTCCGCTTCCTCGTTGACGACGCAGGGCTTATCCCAGCACTTACTTCACAAGTGCCTTGCGTTAGTCTGCTAGAGCTTCTGCAATAAAACGCCTCCGAATACGCGGCGTAAACAGCAGACATTTCTCACAATCCTGAAGAACGCACAATTCAAAAGCAAGACGCCAAGTGATTCTGTCCTGGCGAGGGCCTGCTGCCTCCCCTGCAGGTCACCTTTTCACTGCGTCTTCACTGGGGAAGAGAGAACACTCTTTCTCTTCTTCTCGCTGAGCATCTAATCCCATCAAGGCCCCACCCTAAAGACCTCGTCTAACCCTAATGACCTCCCAAAGCCCAGTATCCCGATATCACATGAGGGCTGGGGCTTCAGCATGCGGGTGCTGTAGGGACACTACTGATTCCATAGCCATTGCCATGAGAATTACGTGAGACCATAGGTGTACACATCGTAGAGCAGTACCCATAGTGTATACAAGTTCATCCACTCGTGGGGTCCTCCCTGGGACATCCCCCCGATGTTCCTTCAGTAACATTTCTTTAGTAATTTGTGTTTAAATTATTTTTTCAAATTTTGTTAGCGGACATGTGTGCTCACCAGAAAGCAACAGATGAATAAAGGTAAAGTTAGAAAGCACCCCCACCCCCCGGGGCAGTGACGCCACAGTTCCTCCTCCTCGATGTTTCCCTTCTTTTGGGATTTCGGGCACAAGTGCATGTACACCTGGGGTGTTTACCAAGCCAGCAGGACCCACAGGCGGTCATGGGCACCCAGCTGCATTAGACACCAGACCACTGGCTGGCCCTCCCTCGGTTATTAAAAAAGTCTGAAATACGCTTTAAATGTCCTGTCGTGTTTTATCAGACCTGACTCTCCTCTTCAAGATCCTGCTGGTTCAGGGGTTAGCTCAAGTAAATGACTTCGTGCAATCTAAAGGTTGAAATCACATTTGCTTTAACGGAAGAAGAAATATATTTGAGTATTTGCTATGAGACAAGGATTGCATTAAGTACTCACGTGATGACGATGTGCCTGGAGAGTTCTAGTTCTCAGGAATTTCCGTAGAACGAATGGGAGCAGGCATGAACACTAGCATGGCCATGCAAGCCCGTGAGCGCTACAATGAGAAAAATGGCAAATTCCACGGATCATGGATGAAGTGACGAGAAGGCAGGGTACATGTCTAGGTTTCAGGGTCACAAACTAGCTGCTCCTGGCTGAGTCCTGCCACAGACCAGATGCAATCTGAACAACCTACATACGTAATCTCTCAATGCTGATAATAAGGCCTCGTTTTCATAGAGTATGCAAGAGAGTGAGAATGACCATTTCTTTTCTAGTTATGTCATACACAATGTACACTGTTTGAAATTCTATCATAGGAAAGTTATCACATCTCCCAACAGTTACTCCTCTTGGACTTTCTAGGCCATAGTCATGGTTTCCCAAAACATGGTCTTTTTTAATATAGGTGGAACCATGGCTTTCCACACGTGGCCATCAACAGAAAGCCTTGGAAATGTTCCTGGAATCCAACCAAGAGGAACAATCCCATTCCCACCACGTTGATCTCTCCTTTGGCTGCCAGGGCTTAGTGCTAATCTCAGAGAGCACATCAGCTGATTGATTAGACACGGGAAAAGGCAGGGCTTTGAAAAGGCTCTTGGGGCAATGAGCAGTCTCGAAGCATTTTATTGTAGAACAGACACACGTGGCAAGCTCTAGGGCTTTCTGAAGAAGTGGTGCTCACACTGCCTCTGGTTTGGCCAGACTGCCCTGAGCAAGGCTACAAGACATTTGCCCACAATCGCATGACTCTTTGTGCATAAACTAGACACTGTGCTTAGAATACAAATGATAAGCTCTGTCCACCAGCACCCCCCACACACAAGTTCAAAGGTTGGCTGTTCACCACCATAGCCCAGCATCCTGACCTCACTCCGACTGACACAAGTGTCACTCTGCATCTGCACGTCAGCAGCATTTGGGAGACTCGATCTCACTTGATTCCATGGAAGAAGCACTGTGCTGGCTTCCGAGGCCACACTGCGGGACCCTAGTGTGTCTGTATGACTCTGTGAGGACTCTCGGAGCATGAGTGCCGGAGTTCCTCCATACATCTGGTCATCCCAACTTAACGCAACGAATGTTGAGAGCCAAGACCCTACAGAAAAGGAACAGGGGCCACTGTCCATGCAGGTCCTGTCCCTGCACAGACAACACTGCCAGTAGTGGTTAGTCCCACGAACCAGTGGAGACCTAGAAACTTCTAGAGAGGCACGCCGAGGAGAAGCCAGCACCCATAGCACGAGGGTCTCTTGCCCTACTCTAAGGGCGTTACTGAATCTTGCCATTTTCATCAAACGTCTGGCTCCTCTTCTATACTTTCTTTTCATGTGCTACTCAAAGGCTCAAAGGGATTATAAACCAAGTGGTAGCCCTGAAAAATAAAAATCAAAATCACTGGATATGACAAAGTTAAGACTATTTATTTGCAAGTGGAATTTATCATACTATTATATGAAGTGTGCTTCGACCTTCTAAAGAAGATAGATATTATATTGTCAGCATTGAAGTGCCACATGGTAGATTATTCGATGAATGTGTTTAAATAAAATGTTTAAATGACTGAATGAACAAATAAAAAAATAGAATTCAAACTCTTGGCAGAGTGAAAATGGAGAGCATGAGCTTTGGGACTATATCATCCAGTTACAGTTCCCACTGCAATCACACTTGACATATGCAAATGAGTAAATCACTGAACCTCTGTGCCTCAGTTTCCTGCTTTTAGAAAATGAGAGTGCTGATGTAGTTGACATAAGTGCTGGTACGACGACTGTATTAACGTAACATGGCACGTTGCTTAGCTCATAGTAGATAGTATATTTTCCTGACATCGCCCACCTCATCAGAATGTTGTGAAGATCATGTGAACTGTGTAAAAGCACTTTGATCAGGGACTGGCATATATATAAAGTGCTCAGAAACTTAGATTTTTGCCATAGGGGGCATCCACTCCCCAGAGAGAAACAGAAAAAGACAATGAGCAGGAAAGTAAGCAATCACCCACGAGAGGATGGCCACGCCACAATCCCTTCTCCTCCATTCTCCTCTTGGGAGCTTGGGCATGCACACACAGACCCTGTGTGGTTTTCAAGTTACTGGGTCCAGGGTACAAACTATGGTTGACCGAGTGGGAGTTCAGCACCGTGGCTTGCTGGCCCTACCACCTCTTTTTCTGTCTCCCCATTCATGGTTTAAATGACTTCAGCAAAGAGTCACACAAGTTCAGCTTGAAAAACTATTATTTTGTTGCCTTTATTACTTCTTGTATTGGTTTTTGAAGTCTAGCCTTTTTCTTATTTTCTCTGTCCTTGTTCTTACAGATTTTTTTTAACGATATCTTGGGCAAATTGAAGATAATTTTTTTATTAGCTTTCAAATGGCTAGCATGCACACCACTGTGTACATGATATATACCCTTGGGGAATCCTCAGTGAATCGAAAGGGCACATTTCCTAAGTGAGCAAAAGAACACCAAGCAGCTCTCATGGGCCGTAGCATTACACAGAAGCACCTGGCTGTAGGTGAATTTTGTCAGTCAGGAATTCTGGCACACATTCCTATGCAGTGCAGAAAATGCCCTTGTGGAAAATAAATTGGAAAACTTTCATAGAGTCTATTCTTTTACTTGTACAAGGCCCACATTTTTAAAAGAAAATGAGTCTGATTTTACTTCCATATCATCTCTTTCCTTACAACAACTAAGTTGATACAAACCAGGATGAACTTGAAATTTGTCTCGTCTCTCAGGTAGTTCCTCATAGCGCATCTTCTGTAGTTAAAATTTTGATATTTTTAAACAAAATTTAAAAGGTTAACTTTAATTCTAATTGAAAAATTTTCCTACATGTATATCCTACTTTTTTTTTGGAGAGGCTTTTTTTTTTTTTTTTTTTGCTATAGGGTGCGCATGCTCACCAGAAAGACAGACAGAGAGACAGAAAGCGAGAAATCACCCCCCAGGGGGAATGGCCACGCCACAATCCCTTCTCCTCCATTCTCCTCTTGGGATCTTGGGCACACATGCACATGTACCTGGCGTGAATTTAAGCCACCAGGTCTGGGACTTGAACCGCGGTCGACTACATGGGAGTCCAGCAACATAGCCATTATGCTAACTGCTGGTCCCAATTCTACTATTCAGATGATCCTAGGAAAAAAGAGTAAGGCAGGGTTTTTGGTGTGTGTTGGGGATTCACAGCTGAAGAATTGGTTTATAAATAGTCACTTGTTTTAGGTAAATCCTCATATTGAATTCCAACTTATGGGTCCATCAGATAGGTTTTCCTATTGTTATCACTTTTAAAAATAATTTTCAAGTGATTCTGATTTTTTTTTCCAAATAAGTCTGAGGATTTAGAGTTTTCATGGTGCTATTATCCCTAGTGATTAATTTTTACTCCTGTTTTCCATCTCTTTTTTTTTGGAGAGGTTTTTTGCTATAGGGCGCGTGCGCTTCCCAGACAGAGAGAGAAAGAGAGACAGAAAGCGAGAAATCACCCCCCAGGGGGGATGGTCACACCGCAATCCCTTCTCCTCCCTTCTCCTCTCGGGATCTTGGGCACGCACGCACACACGCCCGGCGTGAGTTTTAAGTCACCGGGTCCGGGACGCTAACCGCGGTTGACTACGTGGGAGTCCAGCGACATAGCCATTATGCTAACTGCTGGTCCCTTACTCTTGTTTTTATTAGACATCATGTAAGACCAGGAGAGGAATCATGTAGCATATTGTGAGATGAAATTTCACACGGGTTTTTCAAAGTCTTTTCAGCAATCAACAATAATAAATCCATGTAGGTATGGGGATGGGTCAAAGACACTTCATATTCCATGTGTGCACACCATGACATAAAATATAGCCTTTAATAAAACGACTGGCATAGGAGGAGAGTTCAAAAAGTTCAAGGAAAAATAGAATTGATGTATAAAATTATTTTGGTGCCAAAAAGCTTTGAAATCCTTGCAGAGTTTTTTATTTGTTTGTTTGTTTTCAGAGAGAAATTTTCACTTAGGGTGTGTGCGCTTTCCAGAGAGACAGAGAGACAGAGGCAGAAAGAGAGGAGTCACCCCCATAGGATATGGCCACGCTGTAATCCCTTCTCCATTCTCTTCTCAGGATCTTGGGCACGCACACACATGTGCCCAATGTGAGTTGTAAGCCGCCTGGCCCAAGACTTGAACCACAATCTACTGCGTGAGAGTCCAGCGATGTAACCATTACACCATCTACTGGTCCCAGTTTTTTTATAACACATTTTCCGTGAACTTATGGGAGAGCCTTCAAGTGCTGTGTGCTTCACTCTGAATGATGCAGTGTGCAGTGAGAATCCAGGCTGAATATACTGAGAACTAAACTCCTCCCCGACAGCCTGTCTCACTGCAATACAAAGTGGCCAGGCACACTTAATATTTCCCTAGGCTTCACTAATCTTCTCTTTCTTTTTAACTATCAGTTCCTGAATTCTCTTCTCTTGTAGCATTTACTTTAGAAAACTTAGAATAGTACTTTCTTTCCCTGATCCAGGCTCTTGTCAGTTTTACAGTCCAGGAGCACCATTCTAAAGGATGGGCGACATCCCTTCCAACTGTGATAATCGAAAAAGGTACTGCTCCTGTCTCCTCCCACGAACTGCATGGAAGGTCAGGAGCCAGCTCTAATGACGCTCAGCCATCAGAACAGGCAGGCCGACAACAGGGACCAGCTCCCCACTGACCTCCCGCAGTGCTCTTCCCGCAGCTTGCCTCAATCCTTGCCGTTTATTCCAGCAGAACTGAGTTCCAACACCCCCTACTGCAGCCACCTTGAAGAAAGTCGACCAGGCATGTTCAACTCCATCTGGTGGGATTTTTTTTAAAGAAGTTTTTGTCTTGGGGTGTGTGTGTTCACCGGAGAGACAAAGATAGTGAGAGAAAAAGCAAAAACTCAGCCACCAGGGGGAATGGCCACACTGCAATCCCGTCTCCATTCTCCTCCCAAGATCTTGGGCCCACACGCGCACGCACCTGATGTGAATTTCAAGCTACCAGGTCTAGGACTGAAACCGCAGTCAGCCATGTGGGAGTCCAGTGATGTAACCACTACGCCATTCCTGGCTCCCATAGGGCGGATTTTTTCTTTGGCAAAGGCAATAAGCATTCTAGATCACATTGATTATGACTAAGCTTGTGAACACTTGAAGAACAATGCTAGGTTCTAGAAATTTAGTCTACTTAATAAGAGCATACTTAGATCATGGATTAATATGAACAAAAATGGTATGGGATTTTAAACATTGCATATATAGAATTAAAACAGCTTGCAGTAACTAGATCCAAGTTCTCCCTTGTATGTCGAGGGAAATCAGTGCATAACCTTCCTAAGAACTTAGTTTTGTGCTCCATAAATCTGGTCTCATTAGATTGCTATTTCTGAATTTATTTAGACTACATCGGTGTAAGAGGTTCTGCTACCACAAACATTTGGGAAAAACATGTAGATTAAAACAAACTGCACAAATTTTATAATGATGGACCTTCTCCGAGTATGTCACTGAGCACCGTGAATCCATGAACCACGAGGTCAAGACAACAT
This sequence comes from Tupaia tana, assembly GCA_026018925.1. Classification (NCBI taxonomy): domain Eukaryota; kingdom Metazoa; phylum Chordata; class Mammalia; order Scandentia; family Tupaiidae; genus Tupaia; species Tupaia tana. Next base: position 67,644,534 of record JAKSZU010000012.1, read on the forward strand.
AATCGGAGATATCTGCAGATGTCTTTGTCCAGAGACCCATTTTCTCAAGGAGTATCGCTAATACCCGAGGTTCCTTGGAAAAACTGTTGCAACGTGTTGGTCAGTGATTTTGAACACTGTATCTCAAACCCAGCTGCTGATAGAATCACCTTGCAGCTTTTTCAAAATGGGGTTTCTCTACAACACAATCATAGAGAGTATTAGAAAATATTTTCTCTGTTCTTTCTCATTTTTAAAAGTAATTCCAAATATCTGTGTTAAAGCCAGTATACAACAGCTGAATATTTGCGAATCACTGCTAAGTAAAGTATTGCAGGAACCAGCGGGGGCGTGTGATTAAGGCAGGAAATATCACATAGCTAGCACTCACTCTGCTCTCATCAGACAGCATTAATCCGTTCATGAAAAACACGCCTTCGTGATCTGAACAGCACCTGCTAGGCCTCACTCTTAGAGATCTCACCAACTTGGGAACAGCAGTTAGCGTAATGACTATGCCGCTGGACTCCCATACAGTCCACCGCGGTTCCAGTGCTGGAACCGGTGGCTTAAACTCACACTGGTGCATGGGCATGCGGGACCAAGATCCAGAGAGGAGAATGGAGGAGAAGGGATTGAGGTGTGGCCATCCCCCCTGAGGGGTGATTCCTCACTTTCTGTCTCTATCTGTCTGGTGAGCACACGTTAAAAAAAAAAAAAAAAAAAAAAAAAAAAAGAAAAAGCTCTCATCATCTCCCAAAGGCATTATACTAGGGACCAGCATCAGCATTCCAGACTATGAATCCTTGCTGGGCCAAATCAAAGCAGAAGTAATGTGATTAAATTTCAATAGAGAAAAAAAGAACCATGACTAAATTACTATAAAGCTATCACTGAGCAAGTATGAGGCATGACTATTAATACGATGGTCTCAATCTCCATGATGAAGCAGTTTTTCAGAGACATTCTAAAACTGCCCACACTTGAGAAGCGACGAAGGGTGTCATGGAGGATTTGATATGAGCAGATCCCTTCAAGGGAATATTATAAAGTGCCTCATAAAGTAACTTCTAACTTAGGGGATATAAATGCTAAAGAACTAATAAAATGGTTTGATGATGGAAATGTAATATCAGAAATTTCCAATGATAGAGTGAAAATCATGAGGCAATTTATAACATTTTAAAAACCCTAAATTTTCAGTGAAAGGGTGGAGTTGTTATAGGTTTTTTCCTTTTAAATTTTGCCACAGACTCTGTGTGCTTACCAGAGACAGACAGGCACGGGGGTGGGGGAGGGTGAGAAAGCTCCCCCCATGGAGGATGGTCATGACAGTCTCCTCCTCTCCATTTCTTTCTCCTTTGGAGACTTCGAGTGTGCATGCACACGTGCCCACAGGGTCTAGGACTCAAACTATGCAATCAGCTCTGTGATATTTCCTGCCTTAATCACACGCCCCCGCTGGTTCCTGCAATACTTTACTTAGCAGTGATTCGCAAATATTCAGCTGTTGTATACTGGCTTTAACACAGATATTTGGAATTACTTTTAAAAATGAGAAAGAACAGAGAAAATATTTTCTAATACTCTCTATGATTGTGTTGTAGAGAAACCCCATTTTTAAAAGCTGCAAGGTGATTCTATCAGCAGCTGGATTTGAGATACAGTGTTCAAAATCACTGACCAACACGTTGCAACAGTTTTTCCAAGGAACCTCGGGTATTAGCGATACTCCTTGAGAAAATGGGTCTCTGGACAAAGACATCTGCAGATATCTCCGATTATGTTGTCTTGACCTCGTGGTTCATGGATTCACGGTGCTCAGTGACATACTCGGAGAAGGTCCATCATTATAAAATTTGTGCAGTTTGTTTTAATCTACATGTTTTTCCCAAATGTTTGTGGTAGCAGAACCTCTTACTCCGATGTAGTCTAAATAAATTCAGAAATAGCAATCTAATGAGACCAGATTTATGGAGCACAAAACTAAGTTCTTAGGAAGGTTATGCACTGATTTCCCTCGACATACAAGGGAGAACTTGGATCTAGTTACTGCAAGCTGTTTTAATTCTATATATGCAATGTTTAAAATCCCATACCATTTTTGTTCATATTAATCCATGATCTAAGTATGCTCTTATTAAGTAGACTAAATTTCTAGAACCTAGCATTGTTCTTCAAGTGTTCACAAGCTTAGTCATAATCAATGTGATCTAGAATGCTTATTGCCTTTGCCAAAGAAAAAATCCGCCCTATGGGAGCCAGGAATGGCGTAGTGGTTACATCACTGGACTCCCACATGGCTGACTGCGGTTTCAGTCCTGGACCTGGTAGCTTGAAATTCACATCAGGTGCGTGCGCGTGTGGGCCCAAGATCTTGGGAGGAGAATGGAGACGGGATTGCAGTGTGGCCATTCCCCCTGGTGGCTGAGTTTTTGCTTTTTCTCTCACTATCTTTGTCTCTCCGGTGAACACACACACCCCAAGACAAAAACTTCTTTAAAAAAAATCCCACCAGATGGAGTTGAACATGCCTGGTCGACTTTCTTCAAGGTGGCTGCAGTAGGGGGTGTTGGAACTCCGTTCTGCTGGAATAAACGGCAAGGATTGAGGCAAGCTGCGGGAAGAGCACTGCGGGAGGTCGGTGGGGAGCTGGTCCCTGTTGTCGGCCTGCCTGTTCTGATGGCTGAGCGTCATTAGAGCTGGCTCCTGACCTTCCATGCAGTTCGTGGGAGGAGACTTATGGAGCTCTGTGTACAAATATACCCAGAATGACTAGATTTTCCGCCTGTTTCATGTCATGTGCTCTCTGAGTGAGTTCTAGGGCGAGTTCCTGAGCGCAGATTGTTAGAGAGGTAAGAGCTGCCTTCAGGTCTCTCAATGCGCATATGCCCTCGAACTTCCTGCTCTTACTGACCACACCATGACATGGGACAGAGGCCACCCCGGTGTCAGCACAGGCTGTTGGACTTGCCACAACCGGAATCATGGATCAAATAAACCCCTGGACTGGAACTGTGGTCAGCCACGTGGGAGTCCAGCAACACAACCATTATGCCATCCGCTGGTCCCAACCCCTGCTCTTTATAAATTACCCAATCTCAAGTTATTTCTGAGTAGCAATGCAATAGCAGACTAAGACGACCTCCAGTCATTCAGTAACTTCCATCCCAGCAAAAAATTTGGTACCTAATTAGCAGCAAGGTCCTGACTAAAATAATGGGCTAGTCTAGGAAATGATCAAATTTATCTGGCTCAAAGATACCCATGTTTACATTACTCTGTCATCTCTGTCTACATCTACACCCACAGTTATAGCTATCTATAGCTACGTAAATCTTACAGAACTATCAGGAGTACAAATAAAGGGAAGCAGTAAATCTACTTCAAAAGTTGGCTCTATTGGGAACCAGCAGTTAGCATAATGGCTATGTCGCTGGACTCCCACGTAGTCGACCGCGGTTCGCGTCTCGGACCCGGTGGCTTACAACTCACGCCGGGCGCGTGTGCGTGCGTGCCCAAGATCGCGAGAGGAGAATGGAGGAGAGGGGATTGCGGCGTGACCATCCCCCCTGGGGGGTGATTTCTTGCTTTCTGTCTCTATGTCTCTCTCTGTCTGTCTGGCGAGCGCACGCGCCCTATAGCGAAAAACCTCTCCAAAAAAAAAAAAAAAAAAGTAGGCTCTATTGGAAAAGTTTCATGTGAGACTGAAAGTTTTTCTTATTTAGCTTAGAAATTAAACTCCTCTCCATGTCTGCACATACAGACGTTGTTTATGGTCGTGAGCGACACTTTGATAGTGTACAAATGACATCACAAATGAGATGTAAACACAAGGAAGAAAGATGGCGGGATGGAAAATGGAGTGGAATGTTGGAATAGGAAAAAAGCGATCATTTCCCATCAGGGTTGAAAATCAAAGATAAAGTGATCTGTTGAGAAAATCAAAGAGACAAAAGGAAGTGGGATTTGATCCCAGTTCTCATTTATACCACCTACTCACGTCCCTAACTCCCAAACAGAGATGACGAGACCCAGCAGTACGTGACAGGGAGAAAACCTAGCTCAGATGTCTGGGCGAGGGCTAAAAAAATGATAATTTTGGCTTTGAAAAAATATGTTCAGGAAGATGCGGTATAATGATGATAATTGACACCCCCCAAGAGTTTTAACAACTCATTGACACTGAGCTAGTTGTTCATTGAATTTTTCATTCTTAAAATTATCTTATGAGGTAGGGACAACCGTTATCCCCCTTTTCCAGATGAAATAAGTAACTCTATAACTTGCCTCTTTCATAAATTGAGTAAGTGGCTAGCAAAGATACCAAATCCATGCTATTTGGTTCTAGAACTTGGTAAATTAAGCTCAATACTATATAAATACATTTAGAATATGAATAAAGCCTATGAAAAATACAACACTTTGAGGAAAAGGGGGAACAGTTAATATTGCTGTTAAATGTTGGATTTCTAACAATAAACATTTAAGAAGAAACTTTTGTTTTCTTTGATTTTCAAACATTTATTATTTTTCACTTGACTACACAGTAGTACAGACTATAGCAGATATTACAGAAAAATCTTTTATTTAGAATAGGCATTCCCAGTTATTGTATATCATTAAAAACGCTCACTGTTAACTGATGCTAAATATATTTTCTGAAATTCTCGAGGCCACATATATTTCTGAAGTCCAATTTCAGATCTTTTAAAGGTAACTTAATGAAATGTTATACCTGATAAAATACCAATGTGGACTGAGACCTACCTGATTATACAATGCAATGATGTTCTTAAAGTAAAACACGTGCAAATTTGCAATAATTAAAATGTAAGTAAAGGCTACCAATCACCCCATGTCAGTTTAGGTAGTATTTACTGCCAAGTACATTCAAAGCTAGTTTGTTTTTGTCACCCAATGTGTTATGAAAAGAAGAAAACTAGAGCTCTATGGATTTCTGAATTGCAAGCAAGTGATTATGAGCCTGCATTAATTTTTTTCCCTGCAACTCGATTTTTTTACTTAATCATATTTCTTAGGATACATTTTTTGGGTGATTACGTAGAGATCCACATCATTCATCTAAATAACAGCACATTATTCCATTTTAAGAATATATCATAGTTTATTGCTAGTGATAAAAATTAATTTTGGTTATTTGTCAAACTAATTCCGACCTCTATCATCTTTCCCTGGCTTTCATCACCTGTCATGATCTGCCTGGCCTATGATTCACATTATTTTTATTAGGCTACTTTCTTGGACGTGTTTCTTGTATAATAATTCAAAGCTTAATATTCATCCTGAAATGGGCTACATGATTTCACATCTTTGTGTCCAAAGTGTATGCCATGTTTTAAAGAGAGTATTATATTGTAAGAAATTTGAAGACAGTAGAATTTGTATTTTAACTGCTTTTTTCTAAAAGTGTTGTGTGACTTTGAGCAATTTCTTAGGCTGTCTTGGAATAAATTATTTCATCTTAAAAATGGAAGGGGTTGAACTACATGTTTTTCAGAAGTCTAGGACTGTACTATGCATTGCTTTCCAAAGGTTTTCCGAATGTGAAGCACAGATAAAATAATACTGTGTCTTTGGGGCATCTTGTGATGAATGGAACACAAAGGTGTGGTAATCCCAGCTACCCCGACCCTCCCCATGTACTGTAATAACTGCCGAGATCACATTCCAGCTATAGCAGGTAGAAGCATTGCTATAAAGCTTTGATGAAATCCGTTCGGCTACTATGCAACTGTTTCATTATAGGAGCTCAGATGTAGGTCTTTACAAGGAAGTTTGTGAAATTCAGACTTCATCTCAAATTACTATGTGCTAAAGTAGAATTTGTGGTTTCTATTAAGAAAAAGTCAGAGAACACATGACATGAAACAGGTGAAAAATCCAGTTATTGTGGGTATAGTTTGTGCACAGAGCTCCATAAGTGAAAGGACGAAAGCTTGAGTGGTGTTGTGGTTGAAGCACAGTACTCCCACATGACTGACCAGAGTTCGAGTCCAGGATCTGGCCGCTTGCTTTCTCACTTCTTCTGTCTCTGTCTCTTTTTGGTGAGCACATGAGCCCTGTGGCAAGCCAAAAAATTATAATAATTATTAATAAAATTAAATAAATAATTCTTTAAAAACAGAATGGATGCTTAACTGTTCCTCAAATGATAGATGCTTAACTAATTTTCAATGCCAATTGATTTGCAGGTTATTCTACTTCTATTGCAAATTAAATTAGGACTCCATGCACTGGACACAGGGAATTTACAGTCAAACCATCTCTTAGACCCAAACTCTTGTACCCATTTGCTGAACAAATTATATTTAGTTATTGACCTTCTCTGAACCGATACTCTATTTATCATCAGTAACTAACTTGCTCACATTATCTCTTTTTCTCTAATTGTAATTTAACTTGCAGAGTTTGTTAGAAAAATATTCTCCATGATTATGATATTTGAAGGGAAAGCATCATTCTATAAGTAAAGGAAATTGCTTCACGATCTTCCACATGCATCTTTAAATATATATACAATTTCAAAAGTTTGAAATTGGTTAAAGCAAGGTGAAAAGAATGAGTGCCAAAAAGCAATTTTGTTAACTTAGCTTTTCAGAATAGCGTAACTTTTCACTTTGAATGCACAGCTCTAAATAACTTTAACAGTAGTAATGCAAGAAGACAGTTAAAATCTATATAAAGATGAAATGTTTGATGCTAAATTCCAATGTTTATTTTACTTGTGGTATATATTTGTACTAGGTAGTAGATTTGTTCAAGTGCAAATTGTTTAGGATTATTTATGTAAATCTGCAGGTTAAATATCATTATACACAGTTACTGTTGTGTTCCTAACACGAAGACATAGCCAAGAGTTATCACCAGTTCACAGCAACTACTTTAATGTTTTCTGATTTTGAAATACTTAAATCTGTTTTCAGGTTATACATAGCCTTCAACGAGTCCATGAAGAGTGTATCCTATGAGAAACCATGCATAGATTTCAGGTTTGTTAACACCAAAATAAGCTTGTACTGATTTGTTGGCTGTGTCTGAGCAGGATTGAGTTTGAGGCACTAAGGATGAGACATCAGTTTGAAAAGAGCCCCTGCCAGAGCAATATGAATTCTGTTAAACTCAAAACAAGGACTGAGGCAACCAGATGGTGTGATGGTTAAGGCAGCTAGAGCCCCACGTGGCCGAGTGAGTGGTTCAAGTCCCAGACTTGGTGGCTTGAAAAACAGGTTGTGTGCATGTGCATGCCCAAAATCGCAAGAGGAGAATGGAGGAGAAGGGACTGATGTGGCTATCCTTCCTGTGGTGTGAGTTCTTATTTTCTCTCTTTCCTCCGAAAGCACACACCCCCTTAGTGAAAACAAACAAAACAAACAAACCAACCAAAAAAAAAAAAACAAGGACAAACATCAAATGTATGAAAGTTGGGTGGAAGAATAGTTAAATCGTCAATACCTTACAGAACATTTATGGAGACAATGCTTCAAAGACAAAAGAGTTTACAACTGCTTAACTTATTTTAAGAAGGGAAGAGACAGTATTGAAGACGAGACTCACCCCAGTAGACTATCTCCATCCCTTTGTAAGGAAAACGATGAACCTCGTGTATGACCTAAGCAAAGACGACCAGCAAAGAGCAGCAGAAATGCCAGCCAGCACCACAGACATCAGCTGGCTCAGCTTAAATAATTCTGACTGAAAGGGCAAAGTGGAGTCAACTCTGCCTGATGAGCGCCGGAAAGGTTGCACCCCGATCAGCTGCAGGGAAGAGCAGGGCTTTCAATGACTATTTGAAGCAAGCAGGTTGAAGATCCTGAAGCATTTCTTGGAAGGACTATAAGAAGAGATAGCACCTGGCTTCACCAGGACGATCCTGAAGACAAGCACAATCAAAGACAGATGGACTTGGTCAAGTCAAAGCAGAAGGGGACCAGCAAGTCAGGGCCAAAGTCATGGCAATTTGCTTGCTGACTGTCTGGGAGGGGGATGGAAGAATAACATCTGCTTATTATTATAAAGGTGTTTTTGCAAAAGTTAGCCAAAGCTTACCAGAAAAACACCTGGGCAAGCTTCACCAGAGAGCTCTCCTCTACCACAGCGGCATTTCTGACTGTTCCGCTCATCAAACACAGGCAACTTCGTGGAAGTTCTGATGGGAAATTTGAAGAACCCTCCTTGGAGTTGTGACTTGACTCCTGTCTTCTTTTTGTCTCTTATCCCAATACATGCAATCCACAACTTTTAGTATATTCATGTGAATGTACAACCTTTCCACTGTCTAATCCCAGAACATTGCATTACCCAAGTTTTATTTCACTAACCTTAGGGGAATCTCTGTACCTACTGACAGTCACTCCCAGCCTCATCCCCCCATTTTTCTGGGGACCCTAATTACTAATTTACTTCCTGTCTCTACAGATTTGGCTGTTCCATATGTCACGTAAGGAGCATCATATATATTGCCTTGTGTATCTGGTTTCTTTACCTGAGCACGGTATTTTCAATGCTAGGACTACATTCCTTTTTAAGTGGAATATGTTACACTGTGTGGATATGCTGCATTTTATTTATCCATTCATCAGTTGATTGACATTTTGCTTGTTTCCATTTGGGAGAGATTATAGTGAATATTCATGTACTAGTTTTTGTATAGGCATATGTTTTTTATTTCTTTGGGATATTTACCTAGCAGTGGAATTGCTGCATCACGTGTAAAAGTTTGAGGTTTAAGTTTTTAAGGAATTTTTAGATTGCTGTCCGAGGATGACTGTACCATTCCATGTTCCTGTCTGCAAAATTTCCAATTTCTCCACATTCTTGACAGAAATGATTACTGTCCCTCTTTTTGGTACTAGTCATACTACTTGGTATGAAGTGGCATCTCACTGTGGTTTTGATTTGAATTGGATTGATAACTGATGATGTAGAGCATGTTTGCAAATGCTTATTGGGCATGTGCATTGTCTTCTATGGAGAAATGTCTGTTCAAGACTTTTGCCTGTTTTTAAATTGGACTGTCTTTTTACTCCCGAGTTGTAAAAGTTCTTTGTATATTCTGTATATAAGATTCTTATCATATGTAGAATTTGAAAAAAAAAAAGACCCAAGATTTAGTTCTTTATAAATTAACTAAACAGCTATCATTACTTACAAAAGTGTCTTGAACTTGATAGAGCTTATGTCGAGAAATAAAGATTTTTTTCTTATTTCAGTCTTTTTTTTTGTATTACCCATTACCTTTCTGAAGTCCCCTCAAATGGAGTTATAACAAAACAGTATATCTAATGAGACAACTTGATTTTTAAAAAATGATGAACATTAAGTAAGACCATTTTCATATTTGATGCTTAAAGCACTTATTTTTACAAATACATATTTTGACCAAAAAAAAGAGCTTTGCAGAGATAAAAGTCACTTCTTACCTAAAGAATACTCAGCTTCTCTTTTTATTTTTAGAGAGAATTTTTTTCTATAGGGAACATGCACTCACCAGAGAAACAGAGAGAGATAGAAAGACAGAAAGTGAGAAATCACCCCCTATGGGAGATGGCCACGACTCAATCCCTTCTCCACCACTCTCCTCTCTGGATTTTGGGCATGCACGTTCATGCGCCCGGCCTGAGTTTCGAGCCTCCAGGTCTAGGACTTGAATCATGGTTGGCCATCTGGGAGATCACTACACCATCAGCTTGTCCCTCAACCTCTCACTAGAAAGTCAAACAGCAAGTTTTCCACCTGAATATCTATTGACCTTTCTGCCTCACATATGTTGCTTTGGCATACCTGGGTCTGATTGCGAAGCTCTTGGATTTCTCTGTCATCCTCCCAGCTCTTCAACAATGAAGACCGTCTTTCACCAACATGTATCTCCTACAAAATGGGCAGCAGAGCAGGAAGCTGCTCAAGGCCATGCCCTCTCACAGGTGGGTTGAAAGCAGTGTGGTCACTGTGGCGAGGTACGAAGCCTGAGTGCTCAATTTTGACATGGGGTTTGGGGTTAATCTTTGGCTCCAGGGGCTTAGATCTGGAAGAATTCATTTGCAAAATGTGACAAGCTGTGGATCAGAGTGACATCTTTGAAGCTCTGGCTGCCAAAATAAGGCAATCTAAACATGTGTTGGACGACTTTAAAAAGAATGGACTCTTCACTGCAATTTTTCAACGACTGGGTACAAACACAACTGCCCTTGCTGTAAGTGATAGTTCTCGCTTCTGGGCTGAGAGTAGCCAAGAATGAATTTAGAGCAAAATACATCTTCGTGAATGACGGCAAGTGAACTATTACACAGTAAAACTACAATGAAGCTTGGAGTCTTAAAGATAAATTAAACAAATGATATTTCCAAACTTTACGGCGTAATTTTCAAAAGTCAGTATAGTGGATGCCCTCGTCAAAGAAGAATCCGTACCTGTGACCGGCAGAACTGTGTGTGATTGCTTAGTCCCGGAGACCTTCACAGCACAGTGAAATCGCCCTCCTTATGCCCCAGGGTATCAGTGTTATAGCTGAGCACAGCGGCAAAGTTACACAAGTCACCTGGTTTAATGGATCCCGACCTTTCAGACATCATACAATAGGCAATGGTTTTCGTGTTGGTTTTTATGACTATCTGTGCATCGTTTCTGCTGAGGTGACTTACACTGAGGTAGTCAACTTCATAACTGTCTCGACACAGGCCATTTTAAAGTGAAATAACAGGGCCGGCTCTGTGGCAGGTAGTGAAGGCACGCCAGGTCCTACGCCAACAGTGTGGTTTGAGTCCCAGTTCTGCAGGTAGATGTGCATAGGTGCCGGTGATCCTGACGGGGGAATGGAAGAGGAGGGATTGTGGCTGGACCCATTCGGTGTGTGGGGGTGGAGGGAGTATATCAAGTGTATATGCAAAAAAAGAAAGAAAGGAAGAAAGAGAAAAACAAACTGCCATCATTACCACTATAATTTTATAAAAGATAGAAATCCCCCCACCCCGGGTTCCCTCAACCCAGGCCTGTCCAGCCGGTTCCGAGAGGATGAAGTTTCTGTACAAAGAGGAGCTCCGTTGGAGAAGGCGGCTCTCAGGGGAGAGGTTGGAAGGAAACACCTGAACCGTCCAGTGATGGTAGAAAAGGCTCCCAAAGCTCGCATAGGAGACCTGGACCAAACGAAAGGCCTGCTGCCTTCGGATCTCACAGCTGCTCGGTTCTGCTTGCTGATCCGGAAGCGAATTCATCTTCGAGCTTAGCACGCCTGGTTTCCCGGCCACAATGCCATTCCAGCCAGCAGGGCTGCAGGGGGCCGCACCAGGACGCCTGCGGGGACCCCTTTCTGTGCTCCGCGGTGACGATAGTGCTGGGCGCTGTGCAGCCACCGCCCCTGCGGGGGTCCCATTCTCCAGGGAGAGGCAACCCCTACCTCCCCCTGACCACCTCCTCCCCAGGCCTGCCCTGCTTCGCTGCTGAGGGCCGAAGCTCTCTCCCCGAGCAGGAGGGACGACGTGGAGGTGGCCTACCTCTCCTCTCTCCTTTCCCCCTTTTCTCTCCTCACCCTTCCCATACTGCTTTCAGACTTTGTGTCAGTCTCTGTCATGGCCAGAGATCGTTTCCGTTTCCCTTCCGTTTCTATCTACCCAAGAGGCTCAGAGCCCAGCCATCTCCTCATCTCACCACCTTCCTTCCTTGGGGTAGATGGAAGGGACTGAAATGAGAGGTGCATCAGTAAAGACGAAACCACCAAGCTGAAATGTTTAAAAAGATTGAAATGTTATGTTTGTATGTATGCATGCATTTTTGCTGTATGTGACATGTGTGCTTGCTTGAGGGGGGCAGAGAGAGAAAGAGAAAGTGAGAACTCCCCCCGGGCGTATGGCCACACCCCATCCCCTCTCCATCCTGCCCGCAGGATCTTACATTCCCGATGCACACGCACCCCGTGTGATCGCCACGCCCCCAGGCCAAGGACTGCACCCCTGCAGTCAGCCAGAGATGCAGCACCTCACCCTGCATGCTGCCTGCTGGCCCCGAAGGTAAAATGTTCTCAATGTGAACAAGTAGAAAACAGTACTCACCATCTGAGAAATATGTTTGCCGCGGATCTAAAGCTTCTAAACGTCTAGGCAGAGGACAGCGAGCTGGAGGAGCACGCTAATGGCGCCAGGAGGGGCAATGTAGGACATTCGGTATGTGGACCTGACTGCGGTTCTTCAAAATGTTCATGTCACAGAAAAAAACAAACAAACAAAAAAATAAAAAACAGTGGGGTTGCTTTTCCCGATGAAAGGAGCCTGAGAGGGCAGTAGGGGTGCCGCACCGACACAGCGACTCCTGGTGCGGCGGGCGCAGGGGCGAGGCATCAGGAAGCGGAAGCCATGGTCAGAGTTATCACGGAAGCGCCGTCCGACGTGGCGACTCCCCTCCTGGCTGTGTGTCCTTGACAAGTAAAACATGTCCACACAAAAGCTCATCGTGGACGCCATCACATCCTCCTTCCCCACAGCCCCGACGTGGAAACGAACTAAGTGCCCAGCAGCTGAGAAAGAGGGCACAGTGGACATTTAGAAAGGATGTAGAATTGGGACCAGCAGATGACATACTGGGAACACCGCTGGACTCCAATGTAGTCAACTGCAGTTCAAGTCCTGGACCCGACAGCTTAAAACCTATGCCAGGTGTATGTGCGTGCATACCCAAGATCCTGAGAGAAGAGTGAAGAAGGGACTACTGCGTGACCATCTCCCTGGGGTGTGATTTCTCGCTATCTGTATCTCTGTCTCTCTGTCTCTTCAGCAAGTGCACATGCCCTGAAGGAAAAATCTCTCTAAAATTTTTTTGAAAAGTAAAGAAAGGACGGAGAACTTATACATGCGACAGCAGGGATACACCTCCGAAAGGTTATGCCAGGTGGAAGAAGCCCGACACAAACTCTAACATGGTATGTTCCCTTCGTAGGAAATGCCTGAGCTGGGCAACTCAGACAGAAAGTAGATTAACGGTGGTTAAGAGCTGGGGCAAAGGAGAATGAGAACTTGCTGCTAATGGGCTACATTCCAGGGGCCGGTAGCATTTTAAAGTTGGGTAGTGGGGACGGTTACCTAGCTGCACATACACTAAGCATCACTGACTTGTACACTTAAATAACAGTGAAATGGGCCTGCCATTGGTGCAGTGGTTCCAGAGACTGGATCTCACAGGGCTGACTGTCTGGGTCAAGCCTTGGACCAGGTAGCTTGAAAAACACACCCAGGTATGTGTGCATGCCCAAGATGCCGAGCGGAGAATGGAGAAAGGGTTGCAATGTGGCCCTCTCCCCAGGAAATGCTTTCTCACTCTCTCTCTTCCACATCCAGTAACTCTATGCATCCCATAGCTAAAACAAAAGTTTAAAATGAAAAGTGGAACATACGGTATGTAAATTATATTTCAAGTTGTTTTAGTTGCCAAAGGGGCACATGTACTCATGACAGAGACAGAGAAAGGCCCCGCATGGGACGTGATCACACCTGGGTTCCTTCCCTGTTTCCCCATCCTGCTGGGCTTTTGGACACATGTTAACACACACTGGGTGTGTTTCCCAAACTGCTGGGACTAGGGCTCAAACTGGGGCCAGTTGTGTGGGATCTGGCTTCTTCTCACAGTGCTTAACTGAATTTGGGTCTGAGCTTATAGGTTTAAGCTGTTTTTAAAATTCATGCAATTTAACAAATAGATTTCAAACTTTGACATTTTTTGTGACTTTTTCTAAGGAAGATCGTCTGGGTGCAGTATGTATAGATGTTTTGATTCTTATCAGCCCTCAGCTATGCATAGATTAATTAGCATTTTAGAAAGGTGTTAAAAAGGGTATCCAGTATAATTTCATCTCAACAAAGAACTATTCGCATACTCCTAAACTTTACAGAAGTGAATTTTAGTGTAATCACATTTTCCTAGGCTTTAACCCAAACCTAAGCATCAAGTAAAGCTGTCCACAAAGGTATTTTTGTGATTTTGCAAATGCAAATAGTGACATTAGCTCAGTAAGTGCGTATGTCTGTGTGCATGTGTGTGTATGTGTGTGTGTATGTCTGTGTGCATGTGTGTGTATGTCTGTGTGTGTATGTATGTGTGTGTGTGTATGTCTGTGTGCATGTGTGTGTGTATGTGTGTGTGTGTGTGTGTGTGTGCCATAATTGTTTTTGTTTTTGTTTTGTTTTATATTTTGCCATATGGTGCCTGAGTTCAGCAGAGAGAGAGACAGGGAAAGTGGGAAGTCACCTCCCAGGGGAAGAGCTCAATCCCTTTTCTTCTGTTCTCCTCTTGGGATCTTGGGCACATATGCATTTGGGGTGTGATTTGAAAGTCGCCAGGTTCAAGACTTGAATTGTGAAGTTAGCCATGTGAGACCCAGTGCCTGAACCTCCACACCACCTGCTAGCCCTTACCATAATCTTTTACCAGGGTTTCTTTCCAGTAAATTTAAAATGAAAAAGCTGTGCAAGCCAAGTCCCTTAGACTTGTGTTCCGACATGTAAAGGTGATTATTAATCATTAGGTAAGTCAACATTTGTAAAGCACTGAGAACATTGCCTAGCATGTAGTAAACGTTATCAGTGCCTGTTAAAAAAAATAAAACATAATCAATTACCCATAAATCCATGGTCATGAAAATATTATCACTTGGTGCCTGTGTGTATTGAAATTACTCATGATGTGTTCTTTTGTTTTTTGGTTTTTTTTTTTTTGAGAGGTTTTTGCTATAGGGCACATGTGCTCGCCAGAAAGACAGAGAGATACAGAGAGACAGAAAGTGAGAAATCACCCCCCAGGGTGGATGGCCATGCCGCAATCCCTTCTCCTCCATTCTCCTCTAGGGATCTTGGGCACGCACACACACGTGCCCGGCGTGAGTTTTAAGCCACTGGGTCCGGGACGCAAACTTCGGTCGACTACATGAGAGTCCAGCGACATAGCCATTACGCTAACTGCTGGTCCCAGATCTGTTCTTTGTGTGCATAATTGGATAACTGAATTTCAAGGCTGAAAATAAAGGAGTACAACAGAAAAAATAATAACCTCTTCACCATCCACTTCTCTCACCATTGGCGTCTTCTCTTCACCTTCCACGTCTTCTCTTCACCATCCACATCTTCTCTTCACCTTCCACGTCTTCTCTTCACCATCCACATCTTCTCTTCACCTTCCGCGTCTTCTCTTCACCTTCCACGTCTTCTCTTCACCATCCACATCTTCTCTTCACCTTCCGCGTCTTCTCTTCACCTTCCACGTCTTCTCTTCACCTTCCACGTCTTCTCTTCACCTTCCACGTCTTCTCTTCACCTTCCACGTCTTCTCTTCACCATTGGCGTCTTCTCTTCACCTTCCACATCTTCTCTTCACCATCCACATCTTCTCTTCACCATCCACGTCTTCTCTTCACCATCCACATCTTCTCTTCACCATCCACGTCTTCTCTTCACCATCCACATCTTCTCTTCACCATCCACGTCTTCTCTTCACCATCCACATCTTCTCTTCACCATCCACGTCTTCTCTTCACCATCCAAATCTTCTCTTCACCATCTATGTCTTCTCTTCACCTCTGCCCTCCACTCCTTGCCTTCACTTACTGGACCTCCTCTAACACCTGAAAGATACAACGATCTGCTTCACGGATTCGGTTCATCAGGTGGTGGGGACTTGGGGTTTTTCCAGACGCCCAAACACTGGTCTATTCTCTCTGAAGGAGCTTGTTCAGGGTACCCAGGCCAGCAGCCCCTCTTCTGGCCACCTGGACAGCCCTCTCACACCTGCCTTCGCTCCTTGCACCCTTTATTACTGTGAAAGGTGGGGAAAAAAACTTTCAGACTCAAACTTTGTCTGGGAAAGATTTAATCCTCCACTTCCATTTTAGATCATCAGTATTCATGATAAACTGCTGCAGCAATTTTTGGATAAACGTTAATTGAATTAATGCTGAGTCTAGGAAAGTTTTCTCATCGACTTCTGTGAATATCAATAAATACCAGTAGATTGTCATTTAAGTCTAGTGGCTTTAACAAAATATTTCTTTTTTATTTTAAATGATTATTGTTTCAGTGATACTTTTGGAGCCAGCAAGAGGTGTCGTAGTAAAGGCAGTGGACTCCCATGTAATTGGGTGTTTTCGGGTCCCAGGCCCAGCAGCTTGAAGCCCTGCAGAGGACACATTTACCCTGCCTCACTACTCTCAGTTGACCCCTAGTTCAGTCTCAACCAGCTGTCCATCTTTAGACCTGCCCAGGGAGGAGGCATGGACTCACTTTTATCTTCTCCATCCTCTAAATATCCCATGTAAGCATTGTAAGTGGATGTCTTAAGGGATCATCATCCGGATTAAGCTATGCAGTGTCATACCACTCCTATCCTGACAGACAAGGGAGAAAAGCTAGACAGTCATCACAACTTCTCCAAGAAGTCCTACACCTGGATTTCCCTCACTCAATCTGGACCTTGTTCCATCACCATGGTTGACTTAAATCTGGGTGGTAGGTAAGAAGTTCAGAGGTTCAGAAAGCCAAGGGCCCAACCAACAGTTGGCGTAATGGCCATGTTGCTGGATTCCCATGTAGTTGAGAGCAGTTCGAGTCCTGGACACGGTGGCTTAAACTTACTCCGGGCACATGTGCATGCGTGCCCAAGATCCCGAGAGGAGAATGGAGGAGAATGGATTGTGGCGTGATCATCCCCCCTTGGGGGGTGATGTCTCACTTTCTGTCTTTCTGTCTCTCTGTCTCTCTCTGGCGAGTGCACGCGCCCTATAGCAAAAACCTCTCCAAAAAAAAGGAAAAGAAAGCCAAGGGTCACCTGACGGCAAGTCTCACATAGATACTCAAACATTTCTACCTAAAATAAAACGTATTGCACTCAAATGTGTTTAATTTGGGCACTTCAGTCTAAGCTAAGATATCAAAACGATCTCATTTTAACAGTGAATTAAATGTGCAAATAATATAGCGTTATTAATATTACCCGAGGAGGCTTCTCACAGACACTCCAGAAAGCAAGTTCAATGGATTCTTTGATCATCTGCTTCAATGAATTCTCATAAATGACTTTGAAATAGAAGTCACTGATAAAGAGTGCTCATCAAAGAAAAAGCATCTTGCCATTTATCATCAAAAAGAAAAAAGAATGAAAACTTGTTATTTACATATGACACACTAAGATGAAACCGTTCTTTATTGTGGAAAGATTAAAGTTTTTAGCCAGATTCTGTAAACAAAGAGTCTGAAGGACAAATGTTTATAACTGAAGATTCATTTTTACTTGTCATAAAAAATTGAAAATCACTGAATCTGTACTGTGCCTCCCTTAACTCATTATTCCAGAGCATTTTTTATGACTAGTCCCAGAGCCTTTTTATGGGAAATAACTTACAGGTAAAAGAAACATGCATCTCTTATTTTTCAAAGTTCCTTTGTTGTTTTAATAGACCATTCCAAAGAATCCTAGAAGTTAAAATATTTTTTCATTCAAACTACAATTCCTATCTGGTTATTTTACTTAAACTCTTTGTCAGATCTCCTGTTATAATTCCTGCATTTATAATCTACTTTTATGTTGAGTGGTATCTCCAGAGTCTTTATTTAGTTTTCTGCCATGTCTTTATTTATTTTTTTTTTCTAAAGAGATTTTTGGTGTGGTATGCATGTTCTCACCAGAGGGACAGAAAGCAAGAAATCACTCCCTGGAGAGATGGCCACACCGCAATCTCTCCTCCTTCATTCTCCTCTCAGGATCTTGGGCACGCACACACACACATGTGCCTGGTGTGAGTTTTAAGTCACTGATTCTGGGACTCGAATCTCAGTTGACTATGTGGGAGTCCAGCAACGTAACCTTTACTCAGTCTGCTGGTCCCTCCACTATGTCTTAACAA
This sequence comes from Tupaia tana, assembly GCA_026018925.1. Taxonomy (NCBI): domain Eukaryota; kingdom Metazoa; phylum Chordata; class Mammalia; order Scandentia; family Tupaiidae; genus Tupaia; species Tupaia tana. Next base: position 67,662,406 of record JAKSZU010000012.1, read on the forward strand.
CCAGCATAATTAGTGTGCTAGGTGAGCACATAGATATTTATTGCCTTTCTAATTTTCTAAAGAGTTTATTTTTTATTCATTTTTTTAAAAGTTCACAGTGTCTCAGACCCCAAGATCTAGTAACAGGGTGCAGTTTTGAAGTGTTTTTATAATTTCTACAAACAAGTGTTATGATATTAAATATTAAGCATTAAATATTTTGTTGTGGCTGTACGTATTTGACTTCTTAAAATGTACTTGTTTGTATGAATTTATATACTTAGGTTTGTTCATTTGTTTCTTCCAGGAAAGACAGAGGTAGAGATAAATAGAGAGATGAGCTCTCCCGCAGAGCGTCCTCATTGCAGTCGACCCTCTGTCTCGCTGTTCCAGGCCATGAGCATGTGTGCATGCCCCGTCCTGGGACTTACACCCGGGACTTTCTCATGTGAGTCCACTCACATTACTGCTACACTACCGCCTTTTCCTTTGACTATTTTAGATTCCACAGATAAATGATTTCATGCGATATTTTGTCTTTCTGTGTCTGGCTTATTTCACTTAGCACAATGTCTTCCGAGTCATGTTATTGCAAATGACAAGATCCTTTCCATGTTAAGGACTAGTAGTATTCCATTATATATGTACCATAGCTTCCTTATTCATTCTTCCACTGATGGACACATATTGTTTCTACATCTTGGTTTCTGTGAATAATGCTGCAGTCAGTATAGAAGTGTAAGGCCAGCCCTGTAGCCTGTTGGTTAAGGGTGCCAGATTCCACATGGCAAACTATGGTTCAAATCTAGGCCTTAGGGACCAGCAGTTAGCATAATGGCTATGTCGCTGGACTCCCATGTAGTTGACTATGATTCGAGTCCTGGACCCGGTGGCTTAAACTCACACCAGGCATGTGCGAGTGCGTGCCCAAGATCCCTAGAGCAGAATGGAGGAGAAGCGACTGTGGTGTGGTCATCTTCTTGGCAAGTGCATGCGCCCGATAACAAAAACCTCTCAAAAACAAAAACAAAAAAGTCTGTGTCGTAGTGATTTAGAAACATATAGGACACATTCAAGTATGTGCCCCCAACCCCAAGAGGATGGAGAAGAGATTGTGGCATGACACAAACCCCATTGGGGGTGTTTTGTCCATATCCCTCTGTTTCTCTCTCTCTTCCCTCTTTCTCTCTCTCTGGCAAGCACACATGCTCTCGGGAAATGAAATAAAAATCTATGGGAGTGGTGCGTGTGTGCGTGCATGACCAAGATCCTGAGAGGAGGATGGAGGAGAAGGGGTGAAGGGACTGCAGTGTGGCCATCCCCCCTAAGGGGTGATTTCTCACTTTCTGTCTCTCTGTCTCTGTGGCGAGCACATGTGCTCTATAGCAAAAACCTCTCCAAAAAAAAAAAAAAAAACAAAAAAAAACAAATCTATGGGAGTGCAAGTCCCTTTGAGATACTAACTTTATTCCCTTGGGGTATATACCAGGAAGGATTGCTGATCGTTATATTTGTAATTTTTCGAGGACCCTTCGTACTATTTTCCATGAGTGCTATTCCAGTTTACACTCTCATCCAATGTGTACGACGATCCTGTCTCCTCTGCACCGTCACTCACACTTATTTTCTCTTGTCTTTTTGATAATAGTCGTCATAACAGGTGTGAGGTGATGTTTTATTGTGGTTTTGATTTGTGATGATTAGTGATCCTTGCTACCTTTTCATATACCTCTTGGCTTTTTTTTGTCTTCTTTGGGGGAAAAAATATCTATTCTAGTCCTTTGTTGTATTTTTTCTTTCCTTGCTATTGAGTTGTGTGACTTTCTTATTTATTTTGGATATTATTCCTTTATCCGATATCCGATCTTCAGATATTTACTCTCACTCCGAAGGTCAGGAGCCTTTTCGTTTGTTGATGGTGTCCTTTCTGCTCAGCGGCGTTCTGGGTTACAGTAGTTGCACTTGTTTACTGCTGCCTTTGCTGCCGGAGCTCTAGATGTGGTATCCAAAACACCATTGCAAGGTCACTGCCGAGGAGATTGTCCTGTGTGCTTTCTCCTAGGACGTTCATAGTTTCGGGTCTTACCTTTAAGTCTTTAATCCATTTTGAGTTCATTTAGTGTATTTTAGATCTCACGGGCGAGTTGACGTGGGCCAAGAATCAAACATGGCTTAGAAATACGAATGTCAGGAAGAAATTTTGCTACTCGTGACTCCAACTCTAAACAAAAGAGAAACTAGTTTTCAGAAACACGTAAGTAAGATTTTTTTAAACTATAGGTAGAAATGCAGAGATCCAAGTTTGCTCTAATGTTATCCGTTTGGAAGGTTCACAGGCCTTCACAAATTGGGCGAGGCACAGGCAGGTTAACATTGTTATCATTGTTCATCGTTCCTATTTATCATGAGAAAGTGTCTGCACCAGTGGCAAAGACAGGAGGGAAACTGAGCAAACATGAAATCTGCCTTAGAGAAGAAGTGCTGAGCTACAAGCAGGGGAATGCCGAGAGACAGATGAAGCACCTCGAGGAGGTCAGAGTATAAACCGCTGCCTGACGGAGGCCAAGCAGCAAGAACCTCATTTTGTAAAATTCTTGATGATTTTTTTATAGTGGTATAGCATTTGTGCTTTATGTTTTATGATATTCACCCAGTGACAGGCTGACCCTCTCCTTCCCTAAGAAGTTATCAGTTCTCTGTAAAAAAAAAAAAAAAAAGCAATTCTGTGTCTGTCTTGCCAAAGATGAACTCATGAATCAGCGAATGTGGCAGAGGTGGCATCCCAGACAGCATTCTGAAAAAATCCATAAATTCTCTAAAAGTCTGTGTCTCTACTGCTGTCAGGGACTGTTATGCCTAAATCATACAATTTTATTTGGAGACTTGAGGTGGTCTGGAAAAGCGCCTGAAGAAGCTCAAAGAAAAAAACACCATGAAAGCCCAAGTGCCAGGGAGACAGGATATTTTATTACTGCACAAAGGACAAAAAGAAAGATGTAGGGCAGGTCACTTTCAGTAACAGCTTCAAACACCGCCGCGTAATTTACATCTGGGCCGTGGTACACTGCCAACCAGAAACAAAGTTTTAGGATCAATGAGCAATATGTTCTAAGTCAGTTTCGAATTCTACTAAACAATGAGCCTCAAACTGTTAAAAAAAACAACGAAAAGAAAGGAAAACTTCATGGAAACCAAGAGGCTCAGTATTTGAGTAACAGAACAACCTACGTATGAGAGTGATGTTAGAGGGTAACTCGCTCCATATTATTTGGTAACTTACTCCGTAAGTCTATCTGACATTCACTATCTTTAAATTTCAATAAAGACTGACTGAAATATTTTCTTGTATAGTAAAGAATATATTAAGAATAAAGAAGAAATCTATCACTTTAAGTATAGTCTATGATAGTAACATTGGTAAGATAAAGTATTAAGAGAGTTAAAAGTGAATACTACTTATTGGAGGATTTTTTAAAATATACTTTTTCTGGGAACCAGCAGTTGCTGTAACGGCTATGTCACTGGACTTCCACGTAGTCCACCACGGTTCGCGGCCTGGACCCAGTGGCTTAAAACTCACGCCAGGCGTGTGTGCGTGCGTGCTCAAGATCCCGAGAGGAGAATAGAGGAGAAGGGATTGCGGCGTGACCATCTCCTCTGGGGGTGATTTCTCGCTTTCTGTCTCTATGTCTCTCTCTGTCTGTCTGGCGAGCACACGCGCCCTATAGCAAAAACCTCTCAAAAAAAAAAAAAAAGAGAAAAAATACATATATACATTTTCTAAGGATAAATGTTTTCTTTTCTTTTAGTTTCTGATGGTACACAGCTACTTGTCTTCTCTAAACTTCCTTTCAAAATGCCTAAGAAAAATACCACAAAAGGTTGGGGTCTTTTTTTTTTTTTTTTTTGTTTGTTTCTGTTTTCTTTTTTTGGAGAGGTTTTGCTATAGAGCGAGTGCACACACAAGAAAGACAGAGAGAGACAGCGAGAAATCACCCCCCCCCCCCCCGGGGGGATGGCTACGCCGCAATCCCTTCTCCTCCATTCCCTTCTCGGGATCTTGGGCATGCACACACATGTGCCTGGCGTGTGTTTAAGTCACCAGGTCCAGGACTCAAAATGCAATCGACTACATGGGAGTCCAGCAACACAGCCGTTATGCCAATTGCTGATCCCAAAAGGTTATAACCAAGGCCAGCCAGGTGTCATGGAGGTTAGGCAGTTGGGCCCCATACAGCTGACTGTGTGGCTGGAGTTCTGGACCAGCAACTTCAGAAACAGGATGGAAGAACAAGAGCAACACTGAAAAAAATGGGTTTTAAGCACTAAAATTGTAAAAGCTAAGGATGTTGATGAAAAGTTTTCCAGTCTTTAGAGTGGTTTTCCCTAAACACTACACTTGAGGTATAAGACCTATCATTTTCAAGAGTAACTCAAATTAAGTAGATTTTTTTTCTTTATTAATTCAGTGAATCATCAGGTATAAAAATATGTACTAAGTTGGCAGTAAAGCTACAATTAACAGGAATGCTGAGAATGATGGTAAAACAAAACATAAAAGAACACTGGAGATGTGAAAAGGAACACAGGGAGATGTGAGTGCTATAAAAATAAAAATATATTTTAAAAACCAAGATACTTAGGATCTAGCACAAATAACAACGTCATGTGTGTGCTTTTCCGGAGGGTGCATACACTTACCAGAGCGAGAGAAAAAAGGACTTCCCAATGCAACGCGGTCAGGACGCAATCCTTCCCTTCCACTCTCCTTCCCTTCCGGGTTCGGGGCACGTACACACGCACACCCTGTGTGCTCCACACGCCTCTAGGACTAGAACGGAGGCCGAGCACGGGGAGCCACCTCCGTATGCACAGCTGCTAACTGCTGTGCTATGGGGCCATCCCGACATAGTGATATTTAATAGTGAAATTGACTGTAGGCATTTGCATCGATCTGAGTGAGTATCTAAGATATAACCAACATTTAACATTTAAATCTAGGGGGAGTTTTGGACAAGTCATTGAGATAAGAAAGAATCTAAAGTTTCCCATTGGAATTTATGTATATGGTAATATCCTAGATTTTATCATCATGTACTGCACGCAAACTTGGAAAGCCATATTGTGTGCTAGAGAGATGAATAATGATTAAATGTGAATAAAAAATCATAAAAAAATAAAAATAATTATAAAGCTACATCATTATTTATAGATAAATAAATCTATACTACCAACTAAAAAGCTAAAGAGATAGATCGAAAATTTTCACATCTATTAAACACAGTGATTAATCTAAGTAGTAACAAATAAGTATATAAAACTCTAGTTTTATGTCATAAATAAAAATTATTAAATACAAATAATATTATAATAGCAATTAAATACTAAGATCCCTAAGTATAAACTCACACACACACATACACACACATATGCTGGAAATGAAAAGAACTGTACTATTTTAATGAATGACATAAGAAAGAAAGACAATTACAAAGAGAATAAATACCTAGAAAAGATAGAAGGGCATGAAATGAGAAAGTGGAAGAAGAACAAACTAGAACTCTGATAGTTCTACTCTAGAACAGTCTAATCAATAGGTAGATATCTACAAGATTTCCCCAATTCCCCCCTCCTCAAAAAAAAAAAAAAAAAGATACTTGATTTTTGACATCTGTCGATGGTGGAGTATCTTCTTTTGTTCTATAATTTAGCTGTAATGTCTTGGGGTGCCTTGTCAATTAAACACAAACATTAAAATATATTCACAATAGCGTCTAGGATGCCTGTTGCAGGAAATGGAAGTTACAGAGATCTCTTCAGGTTCCATGACACCCACTCCGACTATCCCAGCGGGCTGCTAACTATCAGTTCTTGGGCTTGCGTTTCCCTGTCCTTTCCTCCACTCTTGCCAGATGGTACTGTTTAGAGATAATCAAGGATGCCTGGAACTCAGGGACCCCGTCCCAATATCAGAGACTACTAGGACACTGGGGCATTTTCCTACCAAAGTTAAAATAGGATGATGGAACTGGAACAATTATAAAGATGGGAAGGTACGCCGTCCAGTTACTCGCAGTTAGCACAGCAAGTTGGGCCACTCCTCAGACCGAGCCGGTCACGAGACATTGAGTGTCTGCTCTTATTTCACCTCCTCAGAAGGAAGTGTCAGCAAAATCTCAGCTTGGTACCGAGTCAGAGAAGTGAAGTACTTCATGTTCATTCTAGTAACAAAATAAGAAGACGTATGCCAAGATCACTTTAAGCACAGGCAGATTATAGTTAAGGTCCAGAGAATGAAATGTACCTCATGATGTTCAAGAATTTATAGAGAAAATGTATAATCATTTCATCTTATCCAAAAGAATTGTAAGGTCTAAATGTGTTTGCTCTTTACCTATTTTCCGACATAGACTCAGTGTTTCCTGGACACTCAACACACATTCCTGGACTATTGATTTGGGTTTGAGGTCACCTAAGCCACCTTTTCAATGCCTGAGGCGTCGTCAGTTTTATTTAGGAGTGACAAGTATGTATGAGAAGAACAGCAGTTTCCATAACCAAGTGACAAAGTGCACCGTCGATACGACCTTAGGACACAGCGCTGCCGCCCAAGGGCAGTGAACGTGCAGCCATCAGCCCTGTCAGCCGTGGTCTGCCCTTAATGCGAACCTGGCTAAGAGACAGCAGAGCGATAAGACCCCATCCTCAGTGAGGCTGATCCACACGTGAAGGTTTCTGGTTCAAGTCTAGAGACCTCCTTGTATATTCTAGGCTGTGTGTGGCCATGTTTCAGGGCTGAACAAAGACTGGAATGAACTGAGATATTGAATCCTTGTTGGGAATTCTCACTCCCTCTCTCTTTCATGAAATAAAGGAATTTATAAACTTTAAAAAAATCTGACTTTGGGAGCCAACAGAATGTGGTGGTTGGGGTGCTGGACTCCCACATGGCCAACTGCAGTTCGTGTCCTGGACCTGGCAGTTTGCTTTCTTACTCTCTCTCTCTCTCTCTCTCTGGTTAGCACATATACCCTACAGCAAAATTTAAAATAGTAGTATAAAATGATAAATAAAATGAAATAAATAACTATTTTTTTTAAATCTGGCTTTAGCTTCTATCTTTACATTAATTCTATCAACAAACTAAAATATTCCTTATATATTGTTTTCCTGTTTAATTTATCTAGACCTAATTTCTTTCCTTTTTTCTTCCTTCTTTTTTTCTTTGTCTTTATTTCTCTCCTTGTTTCTTAGAGATATTTTTGTTATAGGGAAAATGCACTTGTAGGACAAACAGAAAGACATAGACAGAAAATGAGAAATCACCCCCCACAGGGCATGGCCATGCTGCAATCCCTTCTTCTCCATTCTCCACTTGGAATTTTTTTTTCTTTTGGAGAGGTTTTTTGCTATAGGGCGTGTGCGCTCTCCAGACAGACAGAGACAGAGAGACAGAAAGCAAGAAATCACCCCCCGGGGGGATGGCCACACTGCAATTCCTTCTCCTCCATTCTCCTCTCCGATCTTGGGCATGCACGCACATGTGCCCGGCATGAGTTTTAAGCCACCAAGTCTAGGACATGAACTGCAGTGGATCACATGGGTGTCCCGCGACAGCCATTACGCTAACTGCTGTTCCCTCCAGTTGGGATTTTGAGCATGCACGCACACATGCCTGGCATGAGTTTAAGCTTTGGGGTACAGGACTCAAACCATGGTTGACCATGTGTTAGTCCAGTGACGTAAACATTACGCCATCTGCTGGTCCCGTCTAGACTTAATTTCTACTGATTGAAGATAAGAGCCCAGATTTATTGTAATACATATGTGTTTATGTTAAAATATTATGTTTATTCTAGCTAAAATTACAAAGCAAAATATGAGTTATCAGCAATATTATTAATTATTCTGAAAAGGTGGGCCTATTAAGAATATTTGATGTAAATGAACAGATAACTTTTGAGGTAAAAGCACACCATCATTAATTGCAGATGATACAATTATAAGATTAGCAAAAACCAAAATTACCTCAAAATTTCTATGAAAAATTTTCAGAAATATGATCAAATAAGCAAACATGAGAGTTGTAAAAAGAATAACCAAATAAGGAATAACTCCATCAGATGACAACATAGGAACAAATAAAGCATTTAATGTATTAAAATCATTCTAAGGCAAAACGAAATACACATGGATCCTCATCATAAGAAATATAGAAACCTAGGGCCAGCCAGGTGGTGTGGCAGTTAGGGGAGCTGGAGCCCACAAAACTGAGTGTGCAATTTGAGTCTTGGACCTGGAGACTTGGAAAATACACTGGGCACATGTGTGTGAGTGCCCAAAATCCCGAGAGGAGAATGGAGGAGAAGACATTGCCATGTGGCCATCCCCCTGGGGGGTGAGTTCTCATTTTTTCTCTCTTTCTTTCTGTTTCTCTCTGGTGAGAGCACATGCTCTATAACAAAATAAACAAACTAACTAAAAATAAATAAATAAAAGTAGAAACTTAAAATAATAAAATAAAGCAGAAGAAAACAAATTGGTATCAAAACTATCAAACTTGACTGAGAAATAAATACTTAGGGTCTGAAAAATGTTAAGGTCTCGATAAAGCTATCAATTGCCACATAACAATCATCTTAAATTCAGTGGCTTAACGACAACCACAGCTTGTGCTGGAAGGATTCCTAACGCAGTACGATGGTGGCAGTCCACACCTGCAGACCCAGCTAGAAAAGCTCGGCATGGTGAGCTGTCGGAGCAGCGAGGTCTCCGTCACCTGAAGGCCGACCCAGAGTCTGAGCTCGTCTGGGTTATCAGTCAAACTCCACGCCTCTTCTTGTGACTTGGGCTTCCCAGTGGCTGCGTTCCTGGAGGAGACATCCCCCAGGCTGCAAGAGTTCCAGGGAAAAAGCTGCATGGCCGTCCCTCGCCACCCAGGAAGTCACACAGAACCACTTCCGACACGGCCCATGTGGGGGGGATCACTGACCCAGCCTGGATTCAGGGAGGCGATGAAACTCTGGAAGGCGTAGCAAGGTCGCTCTGCAGAGGACTACTTCAGAGGGGAGGTATGATGACCACGATGAAACAGTACACCTCCTACAAATGTGTAGTGTCTCTTTACTGAATATGAAGCCAAATTATAAACAACACTAACAATCGATCCATCAGTGAGAATTTACTTCCGTGATTGTCAGATACTTTAGATATGTTACTAATTTAATGCCAATTTTTCTAGAGAACATATCTTTTCTTTTTCTTTTTTCTTTTTTTTTTTTGGAGAGGTTTATGCTATAGGGTGCGTGTGCTCGCCAGACCGACAGAGAGAGACAGAGAGACAGAAAGCGAGAAATCACCCCCCAGGGAGGATGGCCACGCCGCAATCCCTTCTCCTCCATTCTCCTCTCGGGATCTTGGGCACGCACGCACACGCGCCCGGCGTGAGTTTTAAGTCACCGGGTCCGGGACGCTAACCGCGGTTGACTACGTGGGAGTCCAGCGACATAGCCATTATGCTAACTGCTGGTCCCTGAGAACATATCTTTCAATAGTGATATGTAGCCCATCATAGAAAAGTTAAATTTAGGTTTGTTTGTTTTTTTAATTTGTGAGAGGGATGTGGGCTTGGCAGAGAGAGACAGAGAATGGGAAGAGGGAGAAAGCACTCCCTGAAGGGGGCATGGACACACAGCAATCCCTTCTCCATTTCTCCATCCTTCAGATTTTGGGCACACATACGAATGCACCTGGCGTGCTTTTCAAGTCACCAGGGCCAGCATTTGAACCGTGTCAGCCACGTAGTATCTGACTCACCTTAACCTCTGGGCTATGGGACTGGCCCAGAATGTTAGATTTATATAATTTATTTACAGTTTATCTCATAGCTAGGAATGTTGACTAATGTCTCACAAATAAAATTAACTGTGGTCTAATGGCAATTCAGGGAGTCAGTATTAAATCCTGCTTTTCTGAATGAAAAAGCCGAGTTACACACAAAATAGTAAAATGTATGGTAATGTTATAACAATGAAGACATCAAATAGCACAAAGAGGACTTAGAATAATAAAGTTTGTACACAAATGAATTGTACACAAAATTGTGTGCGGGTATACATGTGTGTAAATCTAGGTGGAGACAATCTTACTTAACAAATGGAACTCCAACAGTAATTCATCCGGATGAAAAATGTGCAGAACCTTTTAACTACTTTTAGCAAAATTTTTATTTTATAATACTTGTAGTTTACAAAAACGTGTAAAAATTGCACACAGTTTCCACCACACACCCAGTTTTCCCTCTAACTAACGTCTTAGGTAAGTGTGGTATATTTGCCACAAAGAGATGACCCAGTATTGCTACACGACTCTGAAGTGTATGTCATCCATATTTCCTTGGCCTTTTCCTAATGCTCTTTTTGTCTTCCAGGATCCCATGAAGGGTACATTTAATCATCCTATCATCATAGGCTGCTCTTGGCTGTGACAATTTCTCAGACTTTCTTGTTTTTGATGACCTTGCCCGTTTTCAAGATTACTGGTTGGGTGTTTCGTTGACTGTCCTTCGATAGGAATTTATCTGATGTTTCTCTCGTGATTGAACCAGGGCTATGAGTCTGCGGAAGGGAGATCCCAGTGGCGAGGTGCCGTTTTCAGTGTGTCTCGTCCAGGGTACGTGCCATCAACGTGACTTGTAACTCCTGATGTGAATGTCGACCACCTGGGTGAGGCGGGATTGGTCAGGTTGTGCCATCGCAAAGTCATTCTTTCCGCACCTTTTCATGCTGTGCTCTGAAGAAACTCAACTTGATCATCCCACATTTAGGGCATGGGGAACTACGCCCCGTCCTGTCCAGGGCGAAGTAACCATGTACACTATTTGGAATGTGTTAGCAGGGGAAATTTGTCTGTTCTCTCCTGCTTACTTATTCAATTGCTTATTCATATTAGCATGGATTCATGAATATTTATTTTATATTTTGCTGCATAATCAAATAATATTTTGTTGCTTAACTTGTCTCAGCAGTGGGCATTGGGAATTCTTTAAGTTGGCTTCTGCATCCTTCAACACACCCCCTCGTAGAACTTTTGGGGCACATCGCCGCTCCCAGCTCTTTTACATTCTGGCATTACTGCATCTACGCACAGGAATTCTCTCTCTGAAGGTGTAATTTTATCATTAGCTTCTATATTTTTTGTTCCAGCACTAGAATTGGCCATGTGTCCAAGGAGTCCTGTATCTTTTTCCTGGAGAGTGGAATTAGAAATCATGATCTGGAAATTACGTTATTTTTTAAACTTTTTATTGTGTGCTATTTATAAACTCATAAGAAAATGTAAAAGCAACACAGAGTTCCTGTGTTCTTTGCATGAAACTTTCCCTAATAGTTACATCTTATAAAATATAGAACAGTCTTTTAACCATACAACTATATTATTAATATTTTTAGTTATTGTAGTTTATTTTTGTCGTTGATATTTTGGTTAGTTTTTGTTTTTTAGGTTTTTGCCATAGAGTACATGTGCTTGCTGGAGAGACAGAGTGAGACGGAAAGTGAGAGATCATCTCCCAGGGGGAATGGCCATGTCACAATGCCTTCTCCTCCCCTCCTGAGAACATGGACATGCACCATCCAGGGTGTTTTCCTTCTTTCTTTCCTTCTCTTCTTTTCTTTTCTTTTCTTTTTTCTTTTCTTTTCTTTTCTTTTCTTTTCTTTTCTTTTCTTTTCTTTTCTTTTCTTTTCTTTTCTTTTCTCTTTCTTTTCTTTCTTTCTTTCTTTCTTTCTTTCTTTCTTTCTTTCTTCCTTTCTTTCCTCCTTTCTTCTTTCTTTCTTTCTTTCTTTCTTTCTTTCTTTCTTTCTTTCTTTCTTTCTCTTTCTTTCTTTCTTTTCTTTTGGAGAGGTTTGTGCTATAGGGCGCATGCACTCTCCAGAAAGACAGAGAGAGATAGAGAGACAGAAAGTGAGAAATCACCCCCAGGGGGAATGGCCACCCCACAATCCTTTCTCCTCCATTCTCCTCTTTGGGCACACATGCACACGCACCCGGTGTGAGTTTAAGCTACTGGGTCCAGGACTCAAACCGCTGTCAACTACGTGGGAGTCCAGCGACATAGCCATGATGCCAATTGCTGGTCCCCGCATTTAGGGTGTTTTCAAGCTTCTGGGTCTGGCCCTCAAACTGGGGGGTGGGGGTCAGCCATATGGGATCTAGCACCTTAGTCACCAAGTCAGCTCTGGTCCATCCATACTTTTTAAAGAACTATATAGAACAAACTCTATTTGGATCACTCAAGATTCTGTTGATGTTCACTTGATCAAGAATAAAAATGAACAGTGATAGGGTTATTTCTTGGGACTCAGGGCAGTTACAGCTCGGTCACTGCTCAGACGCGAGCACTCCAGTCACTGGGCACTCTGGGAACTAAGGATGCTCTTCCCTTCTTCTGGAGGTCAATGGGATTTGAACCCTCCCTGCTTTCTGAACTCCCCCTTACTTTTCTCTCTCTCCAATTTTTTTTTCCAGTTCTTGCTTATATCTACCAAACATCTTAGAATCATCCTTAATTCAATTCCCACAAGGAGACTGATTATATTTAAGGCTGAACATTGAAAAGAGATGGGAATGGGAAACAGTAAGAAACAGACAGGGAAGGAGCCTGTGAGGGGGTAAACATGGCTACTTTACCAAGACAGCTCAGATACTTCTGTATGAGTCAACTGTCTGATGCCAGAGAGCAGAATGGAAAAGAAAACATGTGCGCACACACACACACACACACACAGACGCATGCACACACACACGCACACACACACGCACACACACACACGCACACACACACGCGCACACACACACGCGCACGCACACGCACACACACACGCACGCACACATGCACACACACACGCACACACGCACACGCACACACGCACACACACACACACACACGCACACACAGCTCTGACTGTCACATCCCCTTCCCTCATGTAAAAGATGGAGAATCTGACAGGGGACATTGTTATAATTCTGTATTTACTCACACAAACTCTTCCTGAAAATACACAATTTAATGAATTTGTCAAGATCGCAGCATTTTCAATGCACTCGTGGGCCCCAGGACGCCTTTCTCCCTCACAAACCATGTCATCCGGAGGTGCCCATCGATCCACTTACCACCTGCCTACCTGCCTGTCATCAGGCCAGCCACCATCTCCGCGATGGCCGACCGAGTTCTAAAGCCTCGTTACATTTCCTGGACGTGGTGTTGATTCTCCTTATGTTCTCTGGCGAGTTTCCTTCATTATGAACATCAAAGAAATATTGGGGACTATGAGACCTTTCTTCCCAGCATGTTCCTATGATTCTTGGACTAATCTTCTCACCATTTTCCCAGAAACTTTTGAAATCATCGTATTTGTTTTTTTTCTGGAAAGAAAAAACAAATCAGAAAGTAAATACAAAACCTCCATGTGAAATTGTACCCCATTTGTATCTCTGTGACAAAGCCACCCCTGTGCTGCCAGCATTACCCTTCCTTTGGCTTTAATTTTTTTTTTCTTTTAGGAGAAGTTTTTGCTATAGGGTGCGTGCACTTGCCAGAAAGACAGAGAGAGACAGAGAGACAGAAAGCGAGAAATCACCCCCCGAAGGAGATGGCCACACCGCGATCCCTTCTCCTCCATTCTCCTCTCGGGATCTTGGGCACGTACACACATGCGCCTGGCGTGAGTTTAAGCCACCAGGTCCTGGATAGGAACCGCGGTCAACTACATGGGAGTCCAGTGACATAGCCATTACGCCAACTGCTTGTCCCTGGTTCTAATTTTCTATTTTGAGAAAAACGCTCTTTCCTCAGCAACACGGAGGGATGACTGGCCTGGATGGTGAGACTATGTCTATCAGACAGTTACTACGCAGCCAGTAGGAACCACACACAAACCTTGAAAAGAGAACCAGCCACCAGTTTAAAGGGAATCATAATGGGCCCAGCAGGTGCAATGGTGGTTAAGGCGCTGGACTCCCACCTGGGTGACCATAGTTTGAGTCCCACACCCAGCAGCTTGAAAATCAGGCCGGGCACGTGTGTGCGCATGCCCAAAATCACAGGAGGAAAATGGGAGAGAAGCGATGGCAGCCTGGCCAACCCACCTGAGGAGTGATTTCTCACTTCGCCTTTCTCCGTGTCTGTCTTCTACGTGCCCTAATAAAACCTTTAAAAACGTAAAAAAGGGTAGCAACTCAGCAGCATTACCAGTTTTTACTGAAATACCTTATATTTTATGTCTAAACCAGTCAAGTCCTTCACCTAAATTGTTTTCTGTAAAAATAATTAATATTGAAATTACTTATACTTAGTACTAAATAATTTTTACTTTCCAAATTTATTCAACACTATGTGATAAAACTATTCTTGTATAAATTTAGTTCTTTTTTTCTTAAAACACGGTGGCATTTGACAGATTTAAATCTACTTTTTGTCACAGTCTAGAGTAATGGAGTTAAAAATAGCTATTGATGGAGTTAAGAATGATAGCAGAATTCCCATATTTCCATTTTAATTAGATTTTAACTTTCATTCCTTGCCTTGCCTATTTGCAACATTCAAAATTTCCAGAGCTATTTCTGCTAAATAATGAATATAATCGAATGAGATATTCAAAGCCTCGTATTTGTCTCTGGCTAGGATATGACATCATATATTATTGTAATAATTCATTGATAAATACTAAATTAAATACTAAAAAGTGATGTCAAGATGGTTTATTAATGACTTAAAACATTTGTTTGAGAAATGTCAAACCCTCTAAACCAAAGTCTTTGCTTTTATAATAGATTGTTGTGGTTGACAAGAACAAATAGGAATCTGGTGTGGAATGAAAGCACTAATAATTGCAAAGGCCCTGTTTATTTATGATGTAATCAGTTCCGAACACAAACGTAAACAGAGAAGAAATGATAGATAATGACTACAAATAGCAAATTCCTCTGAAGAGAGAGATTAGACTCTACACCGAAGTAATCTCCTACAAACTGAAACGGAGGTTTTGAAGATGAATTTGTGACTGAAGGAAAAAGAACAGCCACTTCGTTTCTCTGTTAAATGCCACTGTGATCTATTTCTACCCATTCGTGTTGCATGATCACTTCTCCCAGTCTCCCCCTAAAGGTAGGCCAGACAAACGCATCCATTGCTCCACGTCGCCCGTCTGGCCCCTGGTCGTACTGCCACCAAACCGCTGCTACGAGTGGGGAAGGTTTGGAATCAGGGACTGGACACTGAGGATAAGACCCCAACTCGCTCGGGAAAAGGCTGGTCCTCCCTCTCATTTCTGCGTGTGCACAAAACCCACGCCCTGGTCTATGGAAGTCTTGGTAGAACAGAAATCCGATGCTCTGGGTTCCATTGTGAGCAGAGCATCTCTCTCCTGGCTTCCGATTTTCTCTGTGTCACACTGCCTTGAGTCTGACGCGAAAACTCCGCACTCGGACACACCACGAGGGAAGGTTCTCGGTTCGCGTTCAGAGACCACTGAGCGGACTGAGGCTGGGCGACTTTTGACCTTGAGATTCTGTTGAGGGGTGTGCTCTCTTTCACTCTCTCTTTCTCCTAATCATAAGAGAAAAAAACAATAAATGAACTTTATAAGTTTGCTTCTTGGAGCCACTTTCGTGGTGGTTAAGATGCTGGACTCCCACATAGTCGATGCAGTTTCAATCCTAGATTTGGAGGCTTTAAAATTATGCCAGGTGTGGAACCAACAGATGGCGTAATGGTTATGTCTCTGGACTCCCACATCGTCAACTACGGTTTGAGTCCCCAGTCCAGAGGCTTAAAACTCATGCTGGGTGTTTGTATGTGTGTACCCAAGATCCTGGTGGAGAAGGGATTGTGGCGTGACCCAAGGGCATAATTTCTCTCCGTCTCTCTGGCTGGCACACATACCTTATGGCAGAAACCTAAAAAAATTGCTTCATGTTCTCTAAATTTTGAATTCTATCTGTATGAGATACGTACAATTTATCTAGCCATTATTTTTTTCTCCCAAAGAATAAACAAATATGTCTTCCACACGGGATTAGCATATGGAAAAGCAGGTGGCATATACTGCGTTATTTGTCCCCATGGCAGTAGAAGTGTACGTTTCAAAAACTGCATAGTACGTGAAAACACTAGCCGTACTTACTGAATTTTAATCAGGAGGGAAAAAGCCACAGGAATAGACTTCGAGTTCTCCTCCTAAACCTAAAAGCTGCTGCCTCTCCTCTATTTTCACCGTCTCTTAAGAGAATACTTCAGAAAGTCCACAACATGAACAACTACACATGGATTTTTAAATTTTCTTCCATGAAAGTAAACTCAGGTTTTAATTTTATTTTCCCACTAACTTTTTGAAGCCCCTTTGAATTTCTACATCTTAACTTTTTCTCTAAAGACAGAAGCTGGAGGCCAGTAGGTGGCATGGAGTTTAAGGCAGCTAGACCCCACATGGTCGATGGCGCGGTTCAAGTCCTGGAATCGGCAAGACTTTGTTGTTGCAAAACAAGACAGGTACATCTGCATGCGTGCTCAATATCCTGAAAGGAGAGTGGAGAAGGGACTGCAGCGTGGCCATCCCTGCTGAGGGACACAGGGATGAATTCTCACTTTCCCTCTCCCTCCACTGGCAGTCCAGCGACGTAACGATTACGCCATCTGCTGGTCCCACACCTGGCATGGAGGGGGTGAACATATGTGCCCTATGGCAAAAATAAGTAAATAAATATAAAAAAGCAGCAACAACAAAAACAACAGATTTTGTTCTCAGGATTCTCCATTGAAACATCAAAAGCACTAACGGTTGTACAAACACAGGAGATGGGTGTGAATGTCAGCTGAGGTGTGTGTGGAGGAGGGGGACCTAAGGACGGACATTTGGAGAAGAGATACGGAGGTAGAGCATTGACGGGATGGGGAAGTGTGGTGTTATCAGTTGAAGATATTTTGATCAACGGGACTGGGGAGAAATGTTCACATATTGAAATGTTCACTTTGTAAGCTAAATAATGTGATTGAATGTATATGCAAAAAGAAATAATTTTAATAAAAAAATATGATTTTATTATAAAAAAGAAAAGCATTTCTTTCCTCTTCAAAATACTGAATCTGCAGTTTAGATAATGGGCCACTAATTGGCCGTCGTATAATAAGGAAAAATAGCCTCCTCCTTCGATGCCCTTTCACCCAACACCGAAGTGTGTGTGTGTGTGTGTGTGTGTGTGTGTGTGGCATCCCCACAATCAGCTCTTCTCTCACACCCTGGTTGTCTGTTACAGTTGAGTTCTGATACTCACCGGAATTGGTGCAGACCCTACAGGTTCAAGGCTCAGTCCCACACAGTTGTCCCTCACTTCTGATGCCGGTCACAAACACGGGCTATCAGAAAAGCCAGGATGCGTTTTCACAGCAGATGGTGCTAGTTCATTTCTGGAAGTACTACTAGAGTCATTCACATCTATGTTATTGCTGTGTCACTAGACAGCTGGCAGTTCTAGCTTCATTCAAAAGAAAAACATTAAGCAATTTGGTTGAGTTTGGAGATTTTACAACAAGCTGAAGATGGAAGACCAAACTGCGTTTTCACCACATGGTACTGTTTGACTCCTGTGAAGGGAAGAATGCTCACATCGAGCTTGTGAAGAGTTGTGTCAGGTGTACGGGGACAACGCTCTGCAAGAGTGTCCGTGCCAGCGAGGGTCACCAAACCCTGTGCTGGCGATTCCGCTCTCAGTGACGCTCCTCAGTCAGGGAGACCCGCCGAGGTTGATGACAATAAAATGAAAGCATTGACCGAGTCAAACCCACGGGCCATGACATGAGAGATTGCAGGAACACTGTCCGTTCATCACTCAACTGTTCGCAACCCCCGAAGAAGCTGGGCTATGTAAGGGAGCTCACTGTGTGGGTTCCTCATGAACTCGACGTTGTCTGTCGGTGCTTACGGACATCTGTGATAGGCTCGTTACACATAGGAAATGATCCTTTTTCAAAGAGACTGATAGTCGTCTACAGCAATGTGGTCTGCCCACCATCTCCATCCTGATGCGATGATTCACCTTCAACAACATCAAAGGCAGTCTCTTCTCAGAGGAAGGCGACGCTCTCCGTGTGGCGGGATTTTAGCAGTGTCGTGCATTTCAAGCTCCCACCAAGGAACCAGACGATCAATTCGAATGTGAACTGTTGGCAATTGGACAGTTAGCACGAATCCATCATCCGGAAACATCCAGAACCCGTCATCATAAAGGAGTCGTGCTCCATCACGACAGCGAGAGACCACACACAAGTCTGAGCACTCGTCGAAAACGATGAGCTTGGATGGCCTGTGTCGCCATGCCCACCACCCTCCCGTCCTGGCGCTGTCAGACTGCCTGCCACTTGTCTCACTCTCTTCGAAACATGTGTGGTGTCATGTTCAATTCAGATGAGGCTGTGAATCTGCGACTTGCTCAGTGTTTCACTGACAAAGACAGGTCCCTCTGTGCGTGAGGGATTATGGAGCTCACTGCCAGATGGCAAAAGGTTATCAGACCAAACAGGCACTATGTCCTTGATCTTTGTTCTTTGTATAAATAAATAAACTTTGAAAAGCAGAACAAACTTTTCTAACAATCTAGTAGCAGATTCCCACAAGTTCTGTCCAACTTGGCTATAGACTGAAGGGTCCCGTGACCTTTTCCTCAGGCTTGATTTGCTAGAATGGTCCACAGAATCCAGGAAAATAGATTACTTACTAGTGTGGATTTATGACAAAAAAATATTTTAGGGATAGCTGGTGGTGAATCTGTAATGCAACTGGTCTTATATGTTAAGGTCTTGGGTTCTAATCCCAGGTCTTTCTGCACATGTCAAACACACAAGCAAGCCCTTAATCTGGGCTGGCTGAGATTGGGTTAAAAACCCTGTGGGGGTGCCCGTTTCTGCCACAGTCTAGACTCGGCGGCAGTGGGTTGACTTGTGGGAAGTGGCAAAGGTGAACAGAAACAAAAATTAGACTAAGACCTCAATGCCTTTAGCATGTTCTCAGCCGGCCACAGCCAGAGCCAGCTCCAGGCTGCTGTGCCGTGGCTATTAGGACATGCGTATTTATTGAGGGATCTTACAGGAGTAGGAGGGGTGAGGGGGAAATAAAAGATTTACTCTATGAAACAGAGAATTCAAAGCACAGGAACAATGATCATAAAACATGATGTCTGTCTTGTTTGAACAGGTGAAACCAAACACAGTTCTCAGAACGAAGGAGTCTATTTGGTGCATTTTCTTCTTCAGTCTTGATTACCGGACAGGGTCTTTTGAAGAGGGGGCTTGGAGGAAGCTTGGTAATCTCAGTCCCAGGCCAGGGCAGTAACATTGCTGGTTGCAAAGACCTAGATAGATATCTTGTTTTGTTAAGTAAAGACACGGTTAATATATACTAAAGTGAAATATCTATATTGCTTTTGGGGTAATTTACAGCTAAGGGGGTGAGCCTACTGCCCATATGGAGAAGGAATGTGGTCTTGTGAGCAGCTTAATGACTGACCTAAAGGTTGCTGTGTACTTGGGACCCTCTACATGCTGTTCTATACAATGGCTGTGGCTTGGGGAACAGCGATCTTCCCTTGTCCTGAGAGCAAGGGTGGCTCATGGTCTTTGTTTGGGGTATCAGTGCCTCGCGGATGAGTCCCTAAGCCTCTCCCAGCTACTGAGGTCGTTTCACCAGTTTAGTAGCTTTCCATTAACCCAAACCTTTCTAGTGTTATCTATGTAATCCCCAGTAGGAGAGGTGACTGCAGCACTCTTTATTGACATTTTCCAGGCAGGTGGGGGGGACTTCAGGAGATAATTCCTGCTCGCTAGCGTTAGGGATCCGCATTCCTTCAGGATTATTGTAAAAATTATAGTAAGGCTGGGGGTGTTATTTTGCCCCTATGGGGTACCGTCAGTAAAGCTCATGGCAGAGAAATTAACTACAGGCCAGTAAAACGACACAAGGAGAGTTCGTAAACCACCGGCCTTGTCTTGCCGTTTCTTCCCAACCCAGGCCATGGGAGACAGCCTCTTTACCAACTTGTGTTGTCTGCATGGCCCCGTCACGTTTCTCTCTCTCTCTCTCTCTCTCTCTCTCTCTCTCTCTCTCTCTCATAGATGAAATAACTGACTAAACTTTTCAAAAGGGATATTTGAAAGGATAGAAAGGAATGATGGAGATACACACAGTGAGGTTGAGGGGGTCCCAAGTGTGGACCTCCCGCTCCTGTGCAGTGGGGACACCACCCTTCCGCGCGTGGATGTATTCACCGAACAGGACGCTCTCTGTGCCCAGTCGCCATAGTGTGGGAGTGTACGGAGCTTTAACCCGCATGCCGGACAGAGTCCAACTGCATCTGCTGCCCGCCCCTGCTTTCAGGATGAGGGAGAGGACTAAACATTTGTAATTGTGGCTCAGTCCTCCTGGTGGCAAGCCCCATCCAGGAGCCACCGGCAGTTACCTCCACAGAACAAAAATATATTCCTATCCCCCAGGGAGTCACAAGGGACGAGGGGGACCCTGTCAGAGACCGGGGTCAAAGATCAAACACGAGGGAGGGTCTCGCAGCACTCCTGTCACTCAGGAAATCATGGAGGGGCCTGGAGCGCTGTGCCTGGAGCTGGGGACAAGGCTGAGATGCGTGCTTCTTCTTAGAAGTCACAGCAGCGCGACTGCAGTCTAGAGCCACTCCGGGTGGGAAGGTCTCAGTTAGGCTAGCTATTTAAAAGGGATTTCATTAGGTCATTGGGAAAGTCATGACATATTTGTCTATGTGAAAATGCACCATGGCTTTCTAGATGACCCAACAGATAAACCTTAAAATATTTACAATGACATATTATTTATTTATCAGAAAGAGAATATTATACCTTATTATAGAGGATCTCCTTGACTCTGTGAGAGATTTGGTAAATCCCTAATTTACCAATGATAAGTCTTGAAGGGCTTAACTTTCTCAACTCAGTAAATGTGCACCAGCCTCCCAGAGACAGGTCCCAGGCATGGTCACAGGGGTTCCACGTGGGGACGCAGAGAAGGTGAACAGAGCACGCTCAGGCACTGTCTGCAGAAAGCCTGGCACTCCTCAGACCATATTGATGCCTTTAGGAAGAGAGTGATCAGGCATCAGTCAAAATAAAATGCAGTGAAATAGATTATTTAAAAATATTGCCTCTAGGGGGCCAGCAGATGGTGTAGTGGTCACGTCGCTGGACTCCCACGTGGCTGACTGCGGTTCGAGTCTCGGAGCCAGCGGCTTGAAAATCACACTAGGTGCTGTGTGTGCGTGCCCAAGATACTGAGAGGAAAATGGAAGAGAAGGGATTGCGGTGTGGCCATCCCCCATGGGAGTGATTTCTCGCTTTCCCTCTCACTGTCCCTGTCTCTCTCTCTCTCTCCAGGGAGCGCATGCACCTGAAGGCAGAGACCTCTTTTAGAAGAAGGAAAGCGCTGCCCCCGGTAGTGGAAACCTGACAGTGACAGTTACAGTGCTCCTGTCGGCAGTGTCACGTGCTCACGGCTTAGCACTGCTTTCCTGACACTCTGTGGACTCCGTTCTGGGCCAGATTGCGTCTTACGAGACCAGCTAACGACTTGGTGGCTAGGCACTGACTCCCATGTGGCCGACTGCGATTAGAGCCCAGACTGGGGATTTGAAACTCACTCTGAGTGCATGTCACGCCCAAAATCTCAGGAGGAGAAGGGATTGCACGTGGCCTGGGAGGTGATTCCTCGCTGTCTCTCTGTCTCTGTTTCTGGGGAGTGCATGCATCCTACAACAAAAATCTCTAGCCTCTCTCCTCCCCCACAAAAAAAAACAGGTTGGGTTTTATGCTTTATTCATGAATAGAAGGAGGACCTTCTGTTTAGGCCCGGCACCTCTCTTGTTTTTTTAGTTTTGTTTTGTTTTTAGATTTTTTTTTTTTTTTTTTTTTTTTTTGCTATAGGGCACGTGCGCTCATCAGACAGACAGAGAGAGACAGCAAGAAATCACCTCCTGGGGGGATGGCCACACCTCAATCACTTCTCCTCCATTCTCTCGGGATCTTAGGCTCACACACACACATGCCCGGCATGAGTTTTAAGCCACGGGGTCCGGGACCCGAACCGTGGTTGACCACATGGGAGTCCAGTGACATAGCCATTATGCTAACTGCTGGTTCTATTTTTGTTCTTTTTTAAAAGACGATTTTGCTCCACATGGCCGAGGGAAACTTAAGCACAAATGCCTTCAATGAAACCAGAGTAACTTTTTAAAAAATTCTTTCTTTTAGGGAAGAAATATGTGTTTAGAATGAACTAAATACACATAGGTGAGACAGAATGCTGGATCCCTGCCACGCTCAGGGAGGAGAGAGCAGAGAGATGTTCTGGGGGCCACAGCAGAGGCCTGGGTAAGCCAGAGCCAGCCAATAGGCATGCAGGCCACCTCACCCTGCGGACAGAGAGCGGGCAGCTGGGGGCCCTGCATTTGGTCACCGCAGGGACTGCCTGGCTCTGGGAAGTACGTCCTGGAAGGAGATGCTTTTCTGGGGGACTGTGCCTTTATTTATTTATATTGTTTGCCTTGTGATCAGAATTCAGGCATTCTCAACTACAAGGGTGTTACTTTTACATTTCAAAGGAGCGCAAAGGAAGCCTGGTCCTGGTGCTGACTTGCACTTAGTTCCATCTGCCCCAGGACAAATGTCTCTTCAGCAGTCCTGATACTAGGACTTCTCTAGCACCAGAATGGCCCTGCAGGGAGGGGACAGAGCAAGTCAGGAAGAGCTTCCAGCTCCTTCTGGAGTCGGGCTGAACTGATCCTGGGGACAGCGCGGTTTCTAAAGGTCAGCAGTGTCTCCAAGCTCCCTGGGTGGCTCCACCTGCTCCCCGAAAGCAGCTGTGTTTGAGGAAAAGGAAAGATGTCAACAAAAACTCTGAAATTGCTTGGAAAATGTCCTAGATCCTATTACAGACAGACCAAGAGAGTCTGATTTTATTACTTTTGAAGGGGAAGGAGCATACCATTGATATTTTACAGCTATTGCTAAATTGAAGTTAAAGCCTTCTCGGTCACATTTCCAGAAAACAAAGCAGAACCAAAAGATGCCGTTTTATTTCTAAAATGCTTCCTCCATCTAATTCTTTGACAGTGCCTGAAATTCTCATATACTCACTCTTATGATTTAAGACACTAACGGCCCCCGAATTCAAATGCCATCTCGACAGGATATTTCAAACTGATCAGCTGGTCACAAGGTGAGGACGTGGTCTTTGCGAACCTCTGCTCGGATGTATGTGAGACGCTGTCAAAGCCATCTTCCATAGTTCCAGTGACCCATATGCAGAGTAGCTATTATTTCCACGTTAAGGACAAAGAAAATGAGATGAATGCACTGAAATACGAGGGCCCAGGGGTGGCCCCGCAGAGAATGCGGTGTCCTGCAGGCTGACCCGGAAGACTCTGGGACCGCTCCTGGAGCACTTCCACGCAGGTGACTAGCAACCTGGCACACCTTGAGTGAGGGTGGATTTCAGGGTCAGGAGCCTGTTGGAGGCGCTGCAGCGCTGGAATGAGAAAATAAATACTGTGTTTTGCACCGCCAGTAGACGAATCTAAGCACTGCAGCCACTCTGAGACCAAGCGATCCACATTGCCCCTGGCAGAGGACTTGGGGAAGCCGGAAGGGGCAACTGTGTTCTAATGGCAGCAGAGTGGCACCTGTCAGCTGCTAACAGTGCTGTCATGAGGGCCAGCAGGTGGAGTGGTGGCTAAGGCACTGGACTCCTATATGGCCGACAACTGTTGGAGTCCCAGACCCAGCGGCTTGGACCTCATGCTGGGAGCATGAGCGAGCGTGACTAAAATCCCGAGGAGAGATTGGAGGAGCGACTGTGGCATGGCCACCCCCACCCCGTGTGAGGGGATGATTTCTCACTTTCCCTCTTTCTGTCTCTCTCTGTCCTTTTCTGGTGAGTACATGAACACTATGACAAAACCCTAGGGGGAAAGTGCTGTCGCAGAGCAATGGACTCCTCGGCCAGTCTGTGTAGGGGCTGAGGGAGAAGAGTGTTCAAGACAGCGATGCACACGTGTGCGTGGGCATGTGTACAGGGCCGTGGTGGGGTTCCCTAGATTCATCTCCCCGGCAGGTGTGGATTCTCCTGGCTGAGTTTTGGGTTCAGGAATGTAATCAAGGCTTCTGTCTGCCAACCAGGAGCCCTTCCTCCATCACGCTGAGCTCCTGAAGTCTGGGTGGTGAATAAACTATGAGGGTTCATCCCAAATGAATGGAAAGAGTTCTTCATTTCTAGTCATGGTAGAGAAACCCAGTCTACAAATCTCCCCCCAGATGACACACGCAAATGTTTGCACACTGTGGTTGTGACACACGCAAATCACTACTCTCCGGATAACAAACGGATTCTGTTAAAGCAGTCTTTCAGGGTCTTTCCCCCAACACCACGATTACTGGGTGCTATGTGAGCCCATGCTGCATATTAGACATCCACAGGGCACCTGGGTGGCCTGAGTGGCCAGGCGCTGTGATGGCTGAGCAACCTGGAGGCCAGGTCCAGATCCCACACAGCCCGAGCACCTGCATGCAGCAGCACACCTGTGACCCGGGCTGGCTGGGGGCTCGGGTGGAAGGGTCTTCATGTGGTGAGACCCTGCGAAAGGTCTCCCTCTCTCTCATATAAAAACTAAATTAATTAATAGGTAAATAAACTAAAGGGCCAGGCTAGTAGCCTGAAGTGTAAGAGAGCCAGGTCCCATAGGGCTGACTGCAGTTCGAATCCCTGCCCTGGTGTCTTGAGAAGCACACAAGATACATGTGCGTGTTTGCCCAAGGCCCCAGTAGGATGGAGAAATGGAGAGGCCGTGACATGGCTGCACCTTACTGGGGGTGCTTACACCCTCTCCTGCTCTCTCAAGAGAATACACATGCCCTCTGTGGGGGGGGGGGGGGCGGTAAACCTAAAATATCCCACATGTGTACAGCTGGAATTTTTTGTTTGGAGAAAGGTTTATGTAGAACTGCAGAGTCTCTTCCACAAACACCAACGTGTGGGTCACATTTTACAAGTCACTGGATTCATTTTTTTTTTTTTTTTGGAAAGGTTTTTGCTATAGGGCACGTGCATTTGCCAGACAGACAAAGAGAGACATAGAGACAGAAAGTGAGAAATCACCCCCCAGGGCGGATGGTCACACCACAATCCCTTCTCCTCCATTCTCCTCTCGGGATCTTGGGCACACACGCACACGTGCCCGGCGTGAGTTTAAGCCACCAGGTCTGGGACTTGAACCGCAGTCGACTACGTGGGAGTCCAGCGACATAGCCATTACGCTAACTGCTGGTTCCCAAGCCACTGAATTCTTAATGGCACTTTGAGGTTTAGAAAATATACTGAGTGATGACATATTATTGAAGTTTAGAAACTGTTTAATATTCTCCAAAACAGCTCCAGCTAACCTGACATGCTCTTTTGCCATTTCAATGCATGAAAACGATATTCTCTGCTCTGTCTGAGCACGAGGGGGAAGGCGATGGAGACAGCCCCGGAAGGTGCTCGCTCCACCCCTGCAGGTCCCGTCCGGCACGTTGGTGCAGGGCAGTTATGGAGGACTGAGTTGCATGACTTTTCAAGATGTTTCTGTGAAGTCTCCTTATTTTTAAATACTCGTAACTTAATAATTTTTCAAATTCTAACTGAGAGAAGCAGGGCATCTCTGGAACCCACATGTCATACTGGAGTTTTTTTCAGTTTACAAATTGAATGTCTAATTTGTTTCAAAAAATTAAAGTGGGGGTCCCATTTGGGAGCCAGATCCCACGTGGCTTACCATGGTTTGAATATGGGCTACAGAAACAGAACACGCCAGGTGTGAGTGAGCCTGGGCCCGATCCTGACAGGATGGAGAGGTGGAGGGTGAGGGTTGTGGTGTGGCTGTGCCTCATGTGTGGGGAGGTGCTTTCTCTTTTTCTCTTGTTCCATGTCAAACATGTGTGCCCTCTGGCAATCAAAAGAAATTTTACAAAATGAGGATGAGGGCTAGCCAGTGACATGGCAGTTAAGGCAGCTGGATTCTTTAAGGTCAGCAATGTGGTTCGAATCCTAGACGCGGCTGCTGGAGAAACACACCAGGCACATGTGTGTACATGCCAGCAATCCCAAGAAGAGAAGGGAGGAGAAGCGACTGCAGCCCGGCCCTTCCCCTCTGGGGTACTTTGTCATTCTGCCTCTCTCTCACACTTTGTTTTGCTCTGGCATAGGCACATGCCCTATAGCAAATTCAAAATAACAATAATAGTAATTAAAGCATGATACAAAATAAGAGCGATCCCTGTGACCTACTGCTCCCGTGGGCCCTTCCGTTTATCCCACTTCAGCACACGGCAATAGGCAGAACAGACCTCGTAAGTCTCCCCTAAGTGTCATCTTGTTTCCAGACGAGACTTGGCATGAGTGTCTTCTTTTGTGAATGTTAATCGTCCCCAGAGGCCACTTCTTCCAGCTGGGGATGGGTCCTCCATGCTGGGCCAGCCTCAGTCGGCGACAGAAATCGACGGAGGAAGTGCCAGGGGACGTGTCCTGTCTTTGGTGTCTCCGCCCTCTGCTCGTTCTGCAGATCCACCGTGTGCTGTGCCATGGAGAGGCCACTGGCCTCCCACACAGAAGGTGACCATTTCCGACCTCAGCCAGCGGTGCCACAGCTCTGCCATAGCAGGTCGAGAAGCAAAACCGCACTTAGGAGGGGAGACCCCACAGCTCACATCTTGGGATTTCCTTTGCACTGGGCCTTCTGTGTATTCTTGCTTTCTTATAATCATTTGTACTAAGCAGATGAGAACTCTGGAATCATCATCTTTTCATGAGCATGAAATCGGGGTCTTAAATAAAATTGCTCCTAAGCACTTTTACTGTGAAAGACTGAGTGTGTTTGGAGCAAACAGCAGAGAGACCCATAAAAGAGCAAACTCCTTCACATTTCAGGGTTTGTTTTCTTTCTTAGATGTCAAAAGAAAAGAACCTTTCCGAAATGAGAATTAACTTTTTAAAGAAACTTCCAAACGCAGTTCTCATCTTCAGCGAGTGATTTAGAAGTAACGCGAAGTTTTTGCAAAGTTTATAATGATAAAGGTAGACACCAGCATTTAATGCAATGTGATTTATGTGGTGCTGGAGAGGGTGGGTGTGGATTCCAGAAGCCGTCGAGGAGAGGGTGAATGGTAGCCAGTAGGTGGTACAGGTGTGTGAGGTGCGAGGTGAGGAACAGCTGACAGACGGAAAAGTGTAAAGTTCTCTGTTGAAATATATATGTGTGTGTGTATATACATATATAAGCCAACAGGTGGCTTGGTGGTTAAAAAGCTAGACTTCCACATAGCCAACCGCAGTTTGAGTCCGGGATCTGGAGACTAGTTTTCTCACTTTCTCTCTCTGTCTCTCTCTCTCTCTGGTGAGCACACATGCCCTATAGCAAATTTCAAAAACTTAAATAAGTAATCAAAAGCTATAAATGTGTGTGTGTGTGCATATAGTATACACCAGAAGGGAGACTTTATGTGAAATTAATAATAATAAAAAGGATGATTATCATTTTGTATTGAATAAAGGATCACATCGTTTTAGCAAGAAAAAGCAGTAATGTGCTCTCCGGTAAATTATTTCCTCTCAACAAGACTCGTCATCATCTCTAAGACGTTGGTTTGCAGTGTGGATGGTGCAGCCCTGGTACGGTGTGGCTCCTCTCGGGACTGCGGTGAGGACATGCGAGCCAAGCCCCAGGCCCTCAGCGGACACACGGCCCTGCGTTCCCTTCTGCTTTAGGGCCGTCGTCTCAGGTGGTGATTCGAAACCAATCAGGGCCTCTCCTCTGCTTTGCTCACCTGTAAAGTGGTAGCTGTGACTGTATATATTCACACCTTCCCTTTATACAGGGTTCCTTAAGAGTCTAGCAAGATCACAGATTCAAAAGCACCTTACAATTTTAAGATAGTCTATAAATGTAGAGTGTAATTATTATTAATCACAATTAAATAGATGTTTAAGAGTTAGCTTAGCAATAAGTAATGCTGGAGGTATTAAACTCAGTTTCAATGGGCTTGATAAACCAATGAACACGAGAAGGTTGTGCAGTGGTGAAGGCGCTGAACTCCCACATGACTGACTGCAGTTTGAGTCCTGGACCTGGAGGTTGGAAAATCACACTGGGTACATGTGTGTGCCCAAATTCTCAGGAAGAGAATTTAAAGGAGGGATTACGAGGTGGCCCTTCTTCTGGGGTGATCTCTCTTACTTTCTCATCATCTCTCTCTGTTCTCCCTGGCAAGTACATGTGCCTTATGGCAAAAAACTTCTAAAAAACGATAAGGCTAGGAGACTATATGAATACCAATTTCTTGGTTGTTAAAAGCATGTGGTAAAATTCCTTTGGGGGCACTGGGCACAGAGCACGTAAGATCTCTGTATTGTCTCTCATAGTCGCATGCGAGTCCACAACTAGCTTAAGTTTAATAAAAACACACATGAAGAAGATATGCTTTCTTTTTTATTTTATTTATTTATTTTTGAGAGGTTTTCGCTATAGGGCGCATGCGCTCATCAGACAGACAGAGAGAGACATAGAGACAGAAAGCGAGAAATCACCCCCCAGGGGGGATGGCCACGCCACAGTCCCTTCTCCTCCATTCTCCTCTCAGGATCTTGGGCACACACGCACACGCGCCCGGCGTGAGTTTTAAGCCACCGGGTCCAGGACGTGAACCGCGGTCGACTACGTGGGAGTCCAGCGACATAGCCATTACGCTAACTGCTGGCTCCCAAGAAGATATGCTTTCTTGAGGTAAGTAGCCACTGGTGAGTTTCAGCAAGTGACAGAAGAGACCAGATGGTCATTTCAGAAAGGACTTTTGGGGACAAAGTAAAGATAGAGGGGGATGGGAGAAGTGTGTGAAGGAAATGACATAGAATTTCCGAGGACGCTTTTCAGGTAAGACTGGCATGAAAAAGGAAAAAAAAATGTTGTTTGAGAAATCCGTAGTATGGAGTATGGGGAAGAGCTGACAGCTGATTGTAAGGTAGGGGAGGGTCAAACATAACAAAAAAAGAAGACAAACCAACAACCTGCAGACCCATACCCCTGCCGAATTCAGGTGCGAACATTCCCAACAAGGTACTAATGGAGTATATCCAGCCACACAGAAGAAAGAGCACGCCATGGCCGTGTCCCACGTTTCTGACCGCAGCGCTCAGGTGATGGTGCGCCCTTCACTCACGTGGCAACACTGAAGACAAACCCGCAGGGGGAGGTAAGGATGCTGCACCAGGAAGTGCCGGGCTGGCTGAGCATCGGGGAGACACCAGGCGGTGTGCGGTAGTGTGTGGGTATTACTTCTGAGTTTCAGGAGAGGTCCCACCGTATTTGTGAGGGGACTCAAATGATGTTTGAAAACAAGGGAATTCGGGACCAGCATTTAGCGTAATGGCTATGTCGCTGGACTCCCACGTAGTTAACCGCAGTTCGAGACCCGGACCCAGCGGCTTAAACTCACATCGTGCGCGTGTACGTGAGTGCCCAAGATCCCGAGAGGAGAAAGGAAGAGAAGGGATTGCAGCATGGCCATCCCCCCTGGGGGGTGATTTCTCGCTTTCTGTCTCTCTGTCTCTCTGTCACACGCCCTATAGCAAAAACCTCTCCAAAAAAATAAAAAAATAAAAATAAAAAAACAAGGGAATTCAACTACGAATTCATCTTGGAGCAAAATATTTTTGAAATCCATGCATAGTTTTTTCATAATACATATTTTCCATACATTTTTTAAGACGTCCCCCTCTGCTATGCACATATTGTGCTCAAAACCTTGGGAGTCAGTGAAACCGAGGAAGTGCACATGGAGTAGGAAAGAAAGATCATCTAGGACAGAATGCTGAATTGTGTGCCACCTTTTTTGGGCTAAGTAAAGAGCGAACTTTTCCTAGTAAACATTTAAAATATATTGGTTATTAGATAACTTTAGTGATTCCAGAAACAACCAGTCTCAGAAGAGGGTGTTGTACTAACTCCAAGTCTCTTTCTCCAGAGTAGATTGTCACACGACACGGCCGTGGGAAGGCTTGAGTGCGATGCTCTCAGTGCAGCTTAGAGAACTGTCGGGTACGCCCTTTTCTCTTAGTATTACAGTCCTCCTTTAGTATTATTATCCCCCAGAGTTCTCATCCCTTTCCCTTATTTCAAAAATTGCAAATCAACTGAGTCAAATTTGAAGTGTTGAATCATGCCATTATACATTTAGTGTAGATTACTTTTTATCTTCTTAGTTTTGTTCTTTTTATTTTTCATTTTCTGTCTAACTCATAATTGCTTTATCATTTCTTTCAAACTCATTAGGTCATCAGGAAAGTTGTGATACTTTAATGTGTCCTGACTTTCCCAACGACCCAATAACTTGTCTCCTAAAAACATCTTCGGTGTTATTTTTCCTCATCTCTCTTTTCCACCTTGCATAATTTTATGATTGTTCATCCAAATGCATTTTTAAAACTTTATTTATTTACTTTAAAAATGCATTATTCCCTATAATTTCCAAATCACCATTTTAACAAAAGCAGTGCCAAATTACAAATCTTCTGTTAACATTTATTTTTATAGGTACTCTAACATCAGACATAAGATAAGACATGCAGAAATACTTGCTGAGAAACGCCATGTCCTTTTGTCCCTTCGCGGGATTAGGCACTGTCACCTCAATTGCTCATCCTACACACACAGTAGGCCTGGTGGGTGACCTGTTAGATCAGCCAAGTGAGAAAGCTAAGATTATAAAGTTAATTATCCTCTAAAGTATCCCCAAGCTATTGTAACCTTAAAGACATCTCCTATCCCATAATTTCATTCACTCATTCAAAACATTTTGCTGAGAACAATGAAGCACAATTACACAGAAACAGAAAAACTCAAGTCTTCAATCTATGGATGAAAGGCCCTTCTAAGTTAGTTAAGAAAAAATGCAACATCAAATAGAGAACCAAGGTGGGATGACGCTTTAGTGAAGTGAGAGGTTAATCAAATATTCAAAGAAGAATCTTTAAAACATGTCCACATACTTGCCACTCGTGACTAATCGTAGGTGAGTGGCATCACAGTTTTGTCCTGTGATTATACAGGACAGTGTTCCATAAACACTCCTTGTAGCCACTGCCTTCCAGTCTGGTAGCGAATGAGCGAAGATTTGCAGTTTGCATTCCTGACTCCTGAGATCCTGTTTCGGAGACAAAGCAAGATGACACAGAGGACTTTCAAAACCAGCAGAAGCAAACAACAGCAGTCCTGCATTGCCTAGTAGAGAGGGGGAGTAACGCTGAAAGGGTCCTCGTGAGCAGGGCTCTGAGGCCAGCAGGCCTGTGTGGAAGGACCTGGGCGACCCAGGCGAGTGTCCTTGGCATGTAAACCATCCCGTGGGTGTAATCTGATGGGACGGGTAAACCTGCAGTGGGGCCTAAAGCTAGAAGATAGTTGTGTTGGCGAGACAAATTAAAGCAAAGTCCACCAGAAAGAGCCGGAAGCGACAGGGTGAAAAGCAGACCCAGCACCAAGGAAAACAGGTGGTGGAGGCGGGGAGGGCCGGCAGGCAGGCAGGAAAAGCAAAGTGAGGTCAGGAGGCTGGGTGGACGTGGTGAGCAACAGCACATGCTCCACGAGGCCGGCCCGCACTGGGAGGCTCCGGGTTTGCTTCCAGACACAGCCCGGGATATGCCAGGTATGTGCGCGCCCACGAAGCAGGACAGAGGAACCTGCTGCAGGCATCTCTCTCTGTGTTCTTCTTACTTAATGATGAAAGGAAAAAAGAAAAAAGGGGAAAAAAGGAAAGAAAAAGGAAGGAAGGAAAGAAGGAAGGAAGAAGAGAACGGAGGGAAGAGGATGAAGAAGGAAGAAAGGCAGAGGAGAGTGGAGGAAGATAGATGTTTAACAGTACAACCGAGGGCCAGAGAGTGGCATGGTGGTTAGCCAGACACTGGCTCCCTCAAGGCTGACTGTGCAGTTCAAGTCCCAGAACCATAAGATACACCAGGCAGACGTACATGAGTGTCGAGAGACCCCACAGGAGGGAGAAATGGGGAGACGGGATGGCATGACCGTCCCGCATACAGGTGCTTCTCACTTTGCTTCTCTGCGCGTGTCTCTCCAGCAAACACATGCACCCTTGGCAAACAAAACAAAAGAAAACAAAACAGAGAACAGTACAGTTGATTAGTAAGACATGGTAAAGAGAAAACAGCAGAATTAAAGGGTTGAGAAGTTCTGGGGCCAAGCATGTGGAGAGGTTGCTTTCTAAAGTGATCACAGTGACACTTGAGTGGATCCTGGAAGTAGAAGATTTGGCCAGCTACATGAATTCAAAAAATAAAAATCCGTCTTACAGAAAGACTCAAAGAGATAAAACACAACCTGCTTTATAGGCAAAAAATGTTGCTTTCAAACAGTGGTGTGCAAATTTCCCCCAGGTCGTCATTGCAGGAAAAGATGGTGAGACTGATTTAATACAAACATTCCTCAAAACACTCCCCGTCCTGAGACATCGGCGCTACACCATTGTTCATCACGCCTGTTAGGGTCAAAGTCACGGACTTCACATACACAGTGTTTAGTCTTATGTACCGTGCAATCTGTGCATCTGGAGAAATGTACTCACTAATAATTTCCCGTTCATTGTAACACCGGCAATAAATCTGACCTGGTTCCCTAATGAGACACAGAGTCAGCCCAGGCGGCCCCTCTCCCAGCAGAAGGCCTCCGCAGGGCACGTCTCAACTAATGACAGTGCGGGGGCAGCTGGGATTAATCGAGAACTTCTAGTTTTAAAAAGTAACAAGTGAAAGACAAGGAAAAACATTTTAGATTTTACTCCTACAATAGAGAAGAGTAAATTATAAATTCACTCCAGTCAAAAAGAACACTGTTCTTTCCTTTGATGTAGTGCTATTTTATATTTCTTTATTTATTTCTTAGGCAAGCCTGGAGTCCCATTAGTGAGTAGAAAATATTGTAGCTGACACTAGAAAAATGTCTGAAGTGAATTCCCTCTGATGTGACTAAACTAATCTCTCAGTGTAATTATCCTTTGACCTACAGATACTGTCAGTTTTTAACATTTTTACCCTAGAACTTTTGTTAAGCAAATTGGTTTGAGGAAGAACTAAATATCATTACTCTTGCTATGTGATTGACTATATGAACACACACACTCACATGCACACGCACGGTGCCTAAGAGATGGGACAGAGGCCCATGGGGACTAGCTTATATTCAGAAACGCATAATGCAAATCGTCATTATTTCACCTACTTAATAGAAAAAAGCACTGAGTGCTTTATAGCGTACGTCTAAACTAGGATAAAACCCTGGTCTTGCCACTTCCCATGTTAATGTGAAATTGAGCAAATGACTCACTTTCTTCAAACCTCTTTCTTCATCTATGAGATGAGACTCCTGAGACTTTTTTCTTAGGATGGTCATAAAAATCAAATTGATAGGAATTTCCTGACCAAAATGGATGATACATATTGATTTCCTTTCTACTACCTATTTCCTTCCACATTCGTAGGGATTAACATTGGCCCCCAAAATGTACAAAATTATATAATACATCTAGGAGAATATACTGCATGATAAACTAAAATCCAAGTGACCGTGCTTTCCAAATTCTTCAGTTTAAACTGTCTCTCCATTTGGATTTTGTGAAATGATTACGGTCTTGTAAACACACTCAAGGTGGCTGTTTCTTTCTGTAAACTGCCCTCAAATACGTAATGAATTGGGACTGACCTCATGGCCCCGACTGAATGTGCTATTCAAGAGAAGCCAGACCCCGCATGGTGGCCTGCTTCGGATTACCAGCCCTGTGGCTGGCAGGTAAGCGCCCCACGTCTGACAGCCTGGGGGGCTGCGTGACAGGAACAGGGCGTGTCCAGACCCTGTGGACAGAGCTCATTTCTCTCTCTTCCCCTCATGTGTGCACACATGTCCTATCATGAATAAAGAAAAAGAAAACCTTAAGATTATACATATATATATATATATATATATATGATGAATTGTAGAGCAATGGCATCTTAGAAGTAAGGAGATTCCATATTAGAATGCAGTGTAGGGGGTCAGCAGGTGGCATGGTGGTTAAGGTGGTGGACTTCCACACTTCCACACGGCTGACATTGTTCAAGTCCTAGACCTGGCGTCTGGCTTTCTCATTTGCTCTCTCTCTGATAAAACTAAGAAATAATAATAAATAAAATAATTCTTAAAAAAATGTACTGCAAGCTCCACTTTGGTAGTCAGTTATACCATGGCTATATATACGAGAATACAGTAAGTATGCTATTTTATGGTATAACGACAATTTCATATCAGAATTATATAAGGCATTAATATCTCATCTTCCCATTCTCTATCTTGTATTTTTTGTTTCCGTGCCTGAGAATCTGTGGAAACATTTTTCTATTAAAGTTTTCTTTTTAATTGCAAGAGGGCACGTGTACTTGTAAGAGACAGAGGGAGAGAGGGAAAGTGAGAAAGCTCCTCTCATGGGGGCAGCCCCGCTGCAATCCCTCCCCTCCAGCTCTGTCCTGCCGCGATCTGGAGCACCCTCAGGGGCCGGACGTGAGCGTCGTCGGTGCTATGGGACGTGGCTACTCTCCCCCCCACCCCTTTCTTTTGGTCTTTATATCAACACAATACTCAAACATAATTTTTATACTTTTTATAGAGAAAAGGGCTGATGGAAGCAAAATCGTAATTCCACACTGCCCAGAGAGCCAGACGCAAAGCCCGTGACTCATCCACGGATGTTCCCTTTTCATTTAGGTCTGAGTAGAACTCCCACCGAAATGGAAGCGTAAGTCTTCTAGGCTCCTGAGGAATAACTCAAAGACAGCAACTCAAAGACCTTAGCAGTGATGTTTTATAACCTCCTTTCCTTTTTTTTTTTTTTTTTAATTTTCTCATTAATCTCACGTTTTACATGAAGTCCCATCATGGTATATACAATACACGGGATCTGGCTCTGTCAACCACAGGCTACAGGCCATCCTCTCTTAAATTCTGAATTCCCAATTGCGACCAACTGCTGGTCAATCAGAAGTCCTCTATGCTAGAGTTTACCTGGTCATCTGATGGAGGGGCACCCATTCTTACATCCAAGCACCTTGTCCTTGTAAAAAGTGACAATCCAGATGCTAGAGAGTCTCGTAAGTAGGGCCAGAGGAAAAATGCAGATTGACAACCATTTCAGACTTTCTTCAAGTTGTTCTAAAATGTGAATGGGGGAAGGATGATTGAGCATGCTTATTAAAACTTAGACATTTTTAGGGCCAGCACGTGGTGTGGTGATTAAGGCACTGGGCTCCCACATGGCCAACCACTGTCAAATCCCAGACCTGATAGCTTGTTTTCTCACTCTCTCTCTCTCACTGGTGAGCTCACATGCCCTATAGCAAATTAAAAACAATAAATAAAATTAAATCATTCTTTTCTTAAAAGTACTTAAACATCTTTTGCTATACGGCGCATGCACTCGCCAGACAGAGAGAGACATAGAGACAGAAAGTGAGAAATCACCCCCCAGGGGGGATGGTCACGCTGCAATCCCTTCTCCTCCATTCTCCTCTTGGGATCTTGGGCACACACGCACACGCGCCCAGCGTGAGTTTTTAAGCCACCGGGTCCGGGACGCGAACCAGGGTCGACTATGTGGGAGTCCAGTGACATAGCCATTACACTAGCTGCTGGTTCCCATAGTACTTAAACATCTTCAATTGCAACCTATCAAAAATACACAAGGGTCCAATCTGGATCGAGTCTTTGTCCTGTGAACCTGATGATCTGAAAGCCACCATTGAACAACAGCTGCTCATGGGTACACTACCTACAATGCCACTACTACCCACCCTCTTCTGCTTCATGGGTACTCAAAGAACACACTTCCTACATCCTTGAATGTGAGAAAGACTTACTAATGGTTCTGCCAAATGAGACCTGTGACACTTGTGGGCCAAAGCATTTACTGCTACCATGTTATCTTTCTTCTTTTTCTCCCTTTCATAGTAATTATGCACAGTCCTCTCACTGCGTAGGAAACCTGGGTTCCTGAACCATTCCAGGGTGAATGGGAGCCTGGGAAAACCATTCAAACCCTCATCAAACTGTGATCAAAGCACAGAAGGGCTGCAGCTTATTGTTACTGCAGCTAATCCAACCCATCCTGACTAACACTCCACACTCCGCCAACACTCCAATATCACAGTATTGCTGACTACACCAAGAGTCTGAACTGGTGACACACTCCTATCTGGTTATCACAAACCTGTTATCTCTCGAGCTGTATTGTGTTTATCAGTGATTAAACAGCATGCTCAGGGAACACATTATTTTATGATCACAGTGTGAGAGAAACAATGTAGCCACAGCCAGATAAGAACATTAACGATTCTGAGATTTCTATGTGAAGGTGTGGATGTACACCTGAGGATTGGGAGACCTTCCTGGAGGAGTGGCCCCAAAACTGACATGGGAAATGTAAAGCAGGAATTGACCTGGAACACACTTTCCTTCTCTACCAAGCTCCTAAGCCATCTCCCCCTTCTCGGTGGGGAGGAGGGAGTATCATATATGATCCGGCAACTTCTCCCCACCCCTCCTTTACAGGCAATTTCTCACGTTGTCGGGGTCCTAGATGTTCTACTTTACCAGGACGGGTCTTGTGCAGTGAATGGCACGTCTTCTGATGGTGTTGGTGGGGCCAGGGGACTGAGGTTTTCTTCTGTTGGGACTTGGGTGTTTACAACTACCTACTTTTGAAAGATGGAGTGGTTACAAGTCCTTGCATATAATTAATCACCTTTACAAGTGTATATATATATACACTTGTGTGTATATATATATATATATATATATATATATATATATTTTGGAGAGGTTTTTGCTATAGGGCGCGTGCATTCGCCAGACAGACAGAGAGAGACAGAGAGACAGAAAGCGAGAAATCACTCTCCACGGGGGATGGCCACGCCACAATCCCTTCTCCTTCGTTCTCCTCTCAGGATCTTGGGCACGCATGCACACACACACCCAGCATGAGTTTTAAGCCACCGGGTCTGGGACACGAACCACGGTCAACTACATGGGAGTCCAGCAACTTAGCCATTATGCTAACTGCTGGTCCCATCACTTTTATATTTTGAAAATAAGATTATAAAAAATGTAATCTGTATCTGATCCCCTTGTCTATCTAACCTAGACATATAGATGAGAACCTAGGGGGAAAAAGATAGATGTACAATAGTCAGAAAAAATAGTGTAATTACACATTGTAAGTCAGAACGGAAGAGTGCCTTTCGACAGCTGGAAGAAGGCCTCTGTGGACTGGAGGAGTGAAGTGTCGGGGTCGAGTGTGGTGAGGTAGGTAAGGGGCACATGGGAAGGGCTCTGGGGCCGTGTAATGCACTTTGTAATTTATTAAAAGTAAAATGCAAATCATCAAGTATTTAAACAAGGAAATGACATGCTTTAATGTAACTTGAACTATGAATCCATTGGATGGCAGAAAGGACTGGATGCTAGGAGAGCCGATTAGAGGTCCAATTATGCTTGTTCAGGGCATAAAAACAAAGCTGAGACTAGAATAGTGATAATGTACAGGAGAGGAGGACAAACTCCGATTTCTGGGCGAGAGGAGTCAGGGCCAGGATTCTGGTGTCCACAGCTAAGTTGAAGGTGGTGTATCAGCCAAGATGGACTGGCAGGGTTTCCATTAAAATCGCCATTCAGCTTGCCCTCTGCCGAATACAGCTTTCCCTCCTCGAAGACTGTCACCTTCTTGCCCTATTCTGCGCAGCCACCTCAAGCACGGGCATCCGTGTTAAACATGCCGTACCATCCGGGGACTCGCCGTTGTATGCACCTAACGGAGGGAGATGTCTCTACAACCTGTGATTCCGAAGCTGCCGGTCTTACGCTTCTTACAGCACACTCTACCACTAAAACACAGCTTTGATTATGTCTGGTTTTTCCTCAAGAAAACTTCAAAAGTTGGTATTTGCTGATGATAGCATCAAAATTCTTTTCTGGAAAATTTTAGGCTCTATTTGGTTTCTCCCCAAGTTCCCTTTCCACATTTAACAGTAGGACTCAATTATCTTTTAATCATTAACCACTATTTGAGTCTGTCTACACTGTCTTATTGAAATACCTCGTTTACACCCTAAAATGCTTCGTGTCTATATATCTTTCCTTGTGAAAAACCTAGTTCACTTAGCAACGCTATTCTTTCCAGGGAACTTCCTAAAACCACTCCTCAGGACGGAAGTTCTTCTTCCTAAGTTCACAGCATTTTCCTATATTCCCTTCAAGCAGAGTGTAACTATCGATGGTCTCTACGGGCATGTCTTATCTCCACTACCGGACTGGGTGCATTTAGGGTGCACGACAGCTTGGTCATCGCCTACCCACACCCCTATTTCCTAGAAAGCCACAAATATTATTAATTAAAAGCAAATATTAATCAAGGCAAGTGTCTAAATCATATGTTATGGGAAGCAAAAATTAAAAAAAACAAATAAGCAAGATAGTTTAACAAATGATTGAGGAGATAGGAATTCTCTGAAGATTACATTGAAAGAGTTTCCTAGCCATCGCTGAATCAACTCGTCCTCATATAAATGACAGATGTTTTTCCCTACTGCTCGATCGCCTTTTCAACACGTTAAAGGCACCCTCCCAGACTTCAGCTCATCTGGTAAGGACATACAAAGTTTGTGAGCTGTTTGATGTCTGAAGAGAGGAAAGCGACTTTCCCAGTCCACTCAGCAGTGCAATGACTGGGTACTCCATACCCACCAGGGTAATCAGCTCCGCACTTATCATGAGCAATAGATTAATTTCATTCATAGCAGTGAAAGGCCATCAGTGAGCAAGTTGATAGTGTGGAGCGTAATCTGTTAAGATATTAGCTGGCAATGACCACAGGCCGGCAGTATCAACCGTGGCATATTTTCATATAATGGCAACATATTATTAATAGTTTCACAGAATGGTGTAAAGGAATGCAATCTCCTTATGTCAAAATAAAATATAAGTGAAGTTGACCTGAAAAAGAAACAAAACTGTTTTAATTAACACATTTTACATCTTCTGGAATATTTTTAGCAAATATCTGCTAAAAGAACAGTGTGGTTGGAAAAAGTTTTTATTATATGTGAATTTATCCATTGGATAGACATGAATTTAAAATAGTTATGAATATAAAGTAGGACTCTTTGGTTCTGATATAAAAATAGCTCTGGCTGTGATACTGGGTGGCAAATAGTGGAGACGTTGGGGAGATGAAATGATTGCTAATTGAAGGTAAGTAATGCAGATAAATGAAGCAGTACTTTAAAGCCACAGTTTCTGGGGGTCAGCAGTTAGCATAATGGCTATGTCACTGGACTCCCATGTAGTCGACCGCGGTTCAAGTCCTGGACCCGGTGGCTTAAATTCACGCCAGGCGCATGTGCATGAGTGCCCAAAATCCCGAGAGGAGAATGGAGGAGAAGGGATTGCAAAGTGGTCATCCCCCCTGGGGGGTGATTTCTTGCTTTCTGTCTCTCTGTCTCTCTCTGTCTTTCGGGCAAGCGCACACGCCCTATAGCAAAACACCTCTCAAAAAAATTAATTAATTAATTAAAAAAAATTCCTGAGCTCGTGAAAAAAAAATACTTGCAGACACATACACATCCCAAATAGTTTTATTTGTTCTACTTTATAAATAATTTAAAAAACAATTAAAATAGCTGTCAGTAGCATCTTTCCATGAAGAATCTTAAATCATATTATAAAAGCACATTGGGTTTTCTCCTCTGTTGGAAGTGTAATGATAAAAAGCTGAATTCACTATTTTATTTTCAAATAGCTTATTATGCGTTCTTGGTGAAAATAAGGGCAATATCAAGTCATTAAAGCATATTCGTCCTACTCTGTGTTCGATATCGCACAGCCTGGTAATGCAGAAAACACTAGACAGAGTTGGAGCCACGATTTTGGTCACTTTCTGATTTTTTTTTTCCTCCAACTTACGGGAGTAACCCAGGAAACAGTCTCCTTATTTCTCAGAGCTCAATTCCAAAGGTGTATTCAGAAAAAAATAAAATAAACTTATATCTCTAAAATCATAAATCATGACGTTTAAATGTATAACTAAGCACTCACTAATTCTCAGATTTTTAAAAATTATTTATTTAGTTGGTTATTGCCATAGGGCACATGTACTTGCCAGAGAGAGACAGAGAGAGACAGAGAAAGGAAAATTGAGAAATCACTCCACAGAGGGGATGGCCACGCTGCAATCGCTTCTCTGTTCTCTTGGGATTTGGGTACACACGCATACATGCCTGGCATGAGTTTCAAGCCATCAGATCTGGGACTCCAACCACAGTCATCCAAATGGGAGTCCAGCACCTTCACCACCACATCACCTGCTGGCCCCAAAGCACCCACTTACGTGTGCTCACTAGAGAGACAGAGAGAGACAGAGAGATAGAAAAAGAGAAATCAGCCCCTGGGGGCATGACCATGTCATAATCACATCTCTCCCATTTTCCTCTCTGGATCTTGGGTACACACGCACATGCACCTGGCATGAGTTTTTTAAGTTTCCAGGTCTGTGACTCGAACCGTGGTCAACTACGTGGGAGCCCAGCAACATAACCATTACACCATCTGCTGGTCCCTGGAGCACATGTTTAATATTGCTTCACATACCTCAAGTATTTACAAATCAATGGGAGCTGAAGAATGCGAGCACATTATACAGCTGTGTTACACAGTTATCGGGGACACCAAGGACAGAGTGCTGTGAGTGAGTAGGTACTCTGGATGTGGACAGCCCGGTTACAGAGGGCCAAAGGCCCTCGGGGGATGCGGCGTCCGTTCTCCAGTGAGAACGGAAGCACAGTGGGGAAGAAGTAGGTGGCAGGGTGTCGGCAGGGGCAAAGGCCATGGAGGTGTACGTGTGAAGTCTGTGATCGGAACGCGCATCACTGGCTGGCGCCATTCCGGGTTGCTGAATCCGTGGTACTATTGGAGAATTTAATGGTCACAAACGAGCAACAGCTGTGAGGTCTTAAGGCACAGCGTTCCTGGATGACATGCAAATGTATCTCAAAAAGTTTGCAGGAAAAAAATATTGAATTAAAA
Source organism: Tupaia tana (assembly GCA_026018925.1). Classification (NCBI taxonomy): domain Eukaryota; kingdom Metazoa; phylum Chordata; class Mammalia; order Scandentia; family Tupaiidae; genus Tupaia; species Tupaia tana. Next base: position 67,703,644 of record JAKSZU010000012.1, read on the forward strand.
TATAAGTTTATTTTGGTGCAAAATAGTTTTCAAATCCACGTACAGTGTTTTCGTAGTACACATTTTCCACAAACTTTGTTAAGACCCGTTGTATGAGTTAGCTATAAAGATTCCACAGTTAGAGACAGAGTTGATGCAAGTGACATTGAAGCCTGTGCCCCAGCTGGTGGTGACCTGCACTACAGTTCTGGAAGCCACATGGCTCACCGGGGATCACAGGTTTAGACCTCGGCCCCGCTACCTGGAACCTGCGGGGTGTGTGGGCACGCCACGAACCCAGTGTTCGCGAAGGCTGTGGCAGGGGAAATGCCGCAGAACCTGGTCTTGCTGAGGGGCATACGTTCTTCTGTCTGATAGATGTTTCTTCCCTTTGCCCCTCATACCCACCCTCTACCACCCCTTCCCCGATTCTCTACCATCTCTGACCGTCTCTGGCATCTCCATTTATCCTCTCTACATCATTTCTTTGGAGCTTTCAATTCCATACAGAGAGAGCAACCCTTCTTCATCCACCACTCTCAAGTCCCTTACCTACTCCAATATTTTTACAGCATTAATCACGAGCTGATTGATTATAAATACACACACACACACACACACACACACACATATACACACACACATATATACATATATGCTGATATATACACACACACTTTTTATCACCTCCACTGGAACACCAGAAAGTAAGTTCAAAGATGTCATAGATGTTCTGGGTTTTACCCTCTGCTGTAGGCTCAGAACAGAGAACACTTCCTGGTTCATAGCAATTACTCAGTAAAAACGGGTTGATGGTGCTCATTTTTCTATTCTATGAAAGGAATTATTACATAACTTTGCAAATTTGTATTAAGAGCTTGTTAAAATTTTATATTCAAGAATATGTTACGAAGGCACATTTTTAGCTGAAAGTAAGACCTAAGTATATTTTGGAAGTGGAATTTGTAACCATCCCTCCTGTGACATTTCCCACTCACTGGTTTTCATTATGGGTACTTAGTGGAAAGCTTCTAAACGGAAAGTGAGAAATGAAGATGTAAGCACGTCTCAGTCCGTGGGGAAGATCCTAGAAGTAGGAGGACCTCTGAGTCTGAAGGACGATGAATCTGCTCTAAGAATATAGGAGGACTACACAGCAGTGACTTTCGGGCTTTTTGGCCTTAGGACTCCTTTTCTGTTTTCAAAATCACTGAGCAGCCAGAGCCCCTCAGCCTGTCATGTTTACAGCCAGTGTTACACTGGGGCCAGCTCATGAGCCCGAGAGCTGACCATTGCATGTCCTTCTTCTCAAATTTGCATTGAGTTTTGCTACCTGGTAGAGGGTAGCTGTGTTCTTGGTCCTTGGTGGCTATGGTGTAAATATTCACACAATGGAAACCGAGTTGGGAATGTTAGAAATCATCTCCCCACACACCTTTCTGTGAAAGCCAGTTTACCGTGTTATTACTGGCTGTGGTTCTCTGCACGTACTCTCCCCTCACCCTTATTACTGGCTGTGGTTCTCTGCACGTACTCTCCCCTTACCCTCAGAGTATAGCTTCCAGGGCTCCAGTGGATGCCTGAGACTGAGGTGAGTGTCAAATGCTGTATTCCTAGGAGCATGTTTTTAAGTCTGATAGCTGAGACAATTGCCAAGCGACTTGGTGGGCTGAAGATACAAGGGGGCTTCACAAAGTTCATAGAAAAATGGAATTAAAATGCAGTTTATTTAGGAGCAAAACATTTTGAAATCCAAACATCATTTTTCTTTTTTTTTTTGGAGAGGTTTTTGCTATAGGGCGTGTGTGCTCGCCAGACAGCCAGAGAGAGACAGAGAGACAGAAAGCGAGAAATCACCCCCCAGGGGTTATGGCCACGCTGCAATCCCTTCTCCTCCATTCTCCTCTCGGGATCTTGGGCACGCACACACACACACCCAGCGTGAGTTTTAAGCCACCGGGTCTGGGACGCGAACCGCGGTCGACTACGTGGGAGTCCAGCCACATAGCCATTACTCTAACTGCTGGTCCCCAAACATCATTTTTCATACTATGCATTTTCCAAGGATTTTTTAAGACCCCTCGTATTATTATGTGAATGGTTTTGATCATGTGGACTCCTGAGAAGGTTTCAGGACCTCCCTGAGGTCTCCAAATAATGTTTGGGCCCACCCACCGTTCAACATCACTATGCGTACAATCCGATTCTATCTCATTCATTCCACCTACGGATAAGCACAAAGGACAAAAAGTATGTCAGCACAAGCTAAAATAACCATGTGTTTATTTTCAAAGGATGTAATGCTTCTTTGAATATAACAACACAGTCGTCTGGATTTATACTTAAGAGACACATGAGAAATGACTTGCTTATTACACCTCGAGTTAGAAAACATCCATCGGAAACCTGCCATATTCTTCAATGATCTTTGAGTTAGATAGAAAAGATCAGGGCTTAGAGTACTCAGTCAAAGTCAGCGAAGATGACAGAAGTGTTTGAACAGGACGCTCGGGTGGCACAGTGAGTGATAGCACCGTGGGTAATGGGAACATTGAACAGGGAGAGTCAGGACCGACACGGGCTGTTGACACAGGATCCTGCAGGAGGCCAGACACAGAGGAGCACACCGCTCTGCAGACTGCCGGTATTTTTACATAGCCAATAGATGAAGGCCAACACTAGTGAGGTCAACTCTACTCAGTGGAAGATTTTGTTGGGATTGATAAATATGCTTTGCAGACAGGCAATCAAAATTTACCTACAGCAATCCTTTCCAACCACATTCACCACAGGACTGTATCAGTTCTCCCTGGCCATGTAGAACCAGAAACTGAGCCTGTTAGAACAACACACATTTATCCCCTCACAGTGAGCTTACTTGGGTTCTCTGCTCAGACTCTCGTGGGACTACACGCTCATTAGAGGCTCAGCTGCAGAAGAACCTGCATGCGTGTTGTCATCAGAGTTTACTTTTGTGTCTATAGGGCCAGCGGTCTGGCTTCTTGGCTGTCGGCTAGAGCCCCACTCACCTCCTAGAGCTTTCCTGGGGGGACACCTCCCATTCTCAGGGGCTGTCTGAAGTGCCCAGAGACTGTCTGCCATGTGGATTATAGCTGCTTTCTTTATCCAGACAAAACAAAAAGAGAAACTGCAGAGTAAGCCTGCCTGCCAGCTGAGTCTTCCAGGACACAAACTAACTAAGGGAGTGGCATCCCATCACCCTGCCATCTGCTGGGGCATGACTACCAAGAGGACACTCTTTGCTAATTTCTCTTGGCTAGACACAGCCCCAGACTCCCCCCACATCCAAAAGAAGGGGGCAGAAGAGGGGTCTTCAGAAAGCTCACAAAAACACAGGTTATGGAAAGGCTGTGACTAGATTTCTGGGTTTGGGAAGCTAAAACGAACTCATAATTTAATTCTGTTTTTACATAATTTATGTTTTAAGCCCTTTTATGCACGGGCATGAATATCAGAGGTAGGGAACACTAGACGTGACCTAAGCTCCTCAGCCTACCCACTGCAGTGGCACACAGAGAAACGGATAATATTTATAAAATCTGGAGAAAACTGTAGTTCCCAAACAACTGTGAGACTTTTACATGGGTTTGCTAAGCACTGTCAGTCATCTCGGTTAATTATAAGAAAACAATCATGTATTAAGTGCATTAAGAAAATATTAAATACTATATTTTGTAAAACACAAATGAAATATTTAAATAAGAAATTGGAAGGTGTATATATTCACACTAACTTTTTGCATATGATTTTGATGCTTAAAATGTTCACAAGAAAATCCTATGAATATTCATAATGACGATCTCTCTCGATTCTTTAAAGTTGCTGTCAAGGAGCAACTTTGCTCAAACCGAAAGGTGATAAAATATTTAACACCTTTCTGTAAGCACTGAAAAATTTACATCATTAGAAATTATTATTTTTTTTCAATCCAACAGCTCTGGCTTTTTTTTCATAACACATGTAATGTGGAAGGTGCTTGTGATTATGCAAATTGCTTTCAAGTGTCCTGGAAACTTTTATATGAAATATATCAAGCAAATTAATGAAGTTCCAGAACATTTGTATATGTGGATGTATATATTACATATGTATATACACACACAGGTTATAAACACATATGTGTATGTATGCTATTTATGTATACATGCATCACTCCTATAGGTATGTGTATAAATATTATTAAAAAGCTACCCTGGGTACCACAACAGATGCAGAATGCACCTGCCCTAGGAGAAGACAGCCATTCGGGTCAGTCATTGAACTTCCTTCACATGTTTGTCTCTCGTCATGTCTCCCTGGGTTGAATACCTGCACTCACTGGTACCAGAACGGGTTTGCTCCCATATCTTCAAAAATCTCTTTTCTGCCAAGGTGCGTTCTGTAGTTCACAGCTGAAAGAAGACTCACACATGTAAAAGCTCTTTCTTGACTACCTTCGACATACACTGTTTGGGCGACATCTGCTCATTTTTCCATCTTGCGAAGACCTCAGACTCTCACTAGACCGTATATTGTTTGGCCTGTCCCACTAAAGTCTATGATCATTAAAAGGCAGCCCGTCCCAGCCGAGCCAAGCTCCCTTAGAGAGCCAAGGTCGGGGAGATCTACACGTTCGAGTATAAATTATATATGGGCTGATTTATCAAAGAGCAGCTCTACTTTACAGCAGATCAAATGCCACTTAAACAAGCAAACCAGCAGCCCAGATGGATATTAGCTTTGAATATGTTACAAATACATTGAAAACCTGAACAGTACAAAAGAGTAATTGAGGGACCAGCAGTTAGTGTAATGGCTGTCGCTGGACTCCCACATAGTCGACCACGGTTTGCGTCCCGGACCCGGTGGCTTAAACTCACACCAGGCACATGTGCGTGCGTGCCCAAGATCCCGAGAGGAGAATGGAGGAGAAGGGATTGTGGTGTGGCCATCCCCCCTGGGGGGTGATTTCTCGCTTTCTGTCTCTCTGTCTGTCTCTGTCTGTCTGGCAAGCGCACGCGCCCTATAGCGAAAAAATCTCCAAAAGGGGGAAAAAAAAGAGTAATTAAAAAGAAGGGTCAAGTGACGTGAACCACCACAACATGGAGAGAATGCTACGGCTATTCGCTGAGTATCTTTTTATTTCCTTCTGTATAAACAGAAATGGACATATGTATGATGAGAGCTGGAGAGATTGTAAATAGTTATATGAGTGGAATCATGGCGAGGAGGCTATTACTGTTCATACACCAGTATGTGGCAAAGTTTTCCTACTTCTACAAATAGGTATTTTTTTTAACATTATGATGTTAAAGAATTATAGATTTACATATATACTGCTATTGGATTAACTTGCTTCTGAGTGAAGATCACTTCTATAGTTTATCTTTTTAGAATAAAAATTATGTGAGATTTCTCAGGGAATGATTGTGCTAGTGTGTATTTTGATATATAAAGTGGATAAATGGAATTAAAGTACAAGTTTATTTTGTCGAAAAATAATTATAAATTCATGTATAGTTTTATTTTTTTAAAAAATATTCACTATTTGGCACATGAACTTGCCAGAAAATAAGAGAGGGCAAGAAAGAAAGCAACCCCGGGGGGATGGCCACACTGCAGCCCTTTCTCCATCCTCCTCGCAGGATTTTCGACATGCACACAGATGGTGTGTTTTTCAGCTGCCAGGTCTAAGACTTGAACTTCAGTTGGCCATGTGGGATCCAGCTACCTTAACTGCCATACCACCACCTGGCCCCATAGTTATTTTTATAATGTGCATTTTTCATGAACTTTTTTTTTTGGGGGGGAGAGGTTTTTGCTATAGGGTGCATGAGCTTGCCAGACAGACAAAGAGAGACAGAAAGCAAGAAATCACCCCCCAGGGGGGATGGCACATCACAATCCCTTCTCCTCCATTCTCCTCTTGGGATCTTGGGCACGCATGCACACGCGCCCGATGTGAGTTTTTTAAGCCACCAGGTCTGGGACTAGAACTGCGGTAGACCAAATGGAAGTCCAGCAACATTGCAATTACACTAACTGCTGGTCCCCATGAACTTTATTATTTTTTTTAAAGAGACTTTTTCTATTGGGTGTGTGCGCTCACCAGAGAGATGGAGACCAGAAAGACAGAGACAGAAAGCAAGAAATCGCCTCCCAGGGGGTATGGTCACACCACAAGCCTTCGCCTGCATTCTCCTCTTGAAATTTTGGGCATGCATACTCATGCGCCAGGCCTCTGAGAACATCAAGGTGAGGGGCAGGAGAACGTTCAGTCATTGCGCTCAGTATTTACAACACCGGGGGCTGGGCTGTCATAGCTGATTACGGGTACACATGTGACTATCGGCAGTAAAAGCAGCTAAGGTGAGACCTCTGGGAAGGGCCAGCTCAGAGGGCACTGTCTGAAATGGCTAACCATTTAGGGTCGGTATCATCTGTCAGAGGAGAGGACCTGAGAGGTTCTTGCAGAGGAACCCCATGTGAAGACAGCAGAGACAGGGCTGCTGCAGCTACAAGCCAACGGGTTTCAAGACTTTCTAAAAACCAGTAGCTACAAAGAGGCGAGGGGGGAGCCTTCAGAGGAACGTGGCCCTGGCAGTGCCTTGATTTTAGCCTCCAATAAGTTTCTGTTGTGCTAAGCCACTAAGTGGATTCAGTAAGTGAATTCAGCAGCCTTCATGACCCAGCAAGGGTTTAAGAACCCTGGCACAGAAAGGGCATGCCTACCTTCAGCCTGCAGGCCATTGGCCAGAATCGCTCACGTGGTTTCACCTCACTGGGAGTGAGACTGGGAAAGGCTGTCTAGTCAATGACTGAGGATGGAGAGACGAACGTAGCTTCCCAAGGCTATTTACCCAACTCTGCACAATAACATTTCCAATTATTGGGACAGATATGTGATTGAGTAAACAATGTTGAGAGAACTGATAACCTATTTAAAGCAACTACCATAATAATTAGAACTTCAGGAGGGCTTAAAATACATTCCTGATTGAAAAGATTAAAGAGATTGAGACAACCTGATATTTATGACAGAAGAGGAACTTTCAGGGCGAGAAGGTGGCATGGTGGCTAAGGTGCTCGACTCCCATATGGCTGACATGGTTCAAGACCCAGACCTGTCGTTTCTCACTTTCCCTCCCTCTCTCTCCTAAGTATACATGCCCCATAGCAAATTAAAAATAGTAATAATATTGGGACCAGCAGTTAGCATAATGGCTATGTTGCTGGACTCCCATATAGTTGACCGCGGTTCGCATCCCGGACCCGGTGGCTTAAAACTCAGGCCGGGCGCGTGTGCGTGCGTGCCCAAGATCCCTAGAAGAGAATGGAGGAGAAGGGATTGAGGCATGGCCACCCCCCCTGGGGGGTGATTTCTCGCTTTCTGTCTCTCTGTCTGTCTCTGTCTGTCTGGCAAGCGCACATGCCCTATAGAAAAAAACTCTTAAAAATAGTAATAATAAATAAAATTGAATTCTTAAGTAAAAAAGGGGAACTTTCACTCTGTTGGTAAAAATCTAAATACAACCTTTCTGGTGAACAGCCTGACAGCAAATGAGGAGTCTTTAGATTCCACGGAAAACGGAGCCAGCAGATGGCAGAATCCAGACATGACTGGACTCCCAGAGAGTCGACCCTGGTTTGAGTCCCAGATCCGGCGGCTTGAAACTCACTCCAGGCACGTGACCCATATAAAGCACTGTTTTTATATATTATTTGATTTCCATGCATGCTGGATCTATATTTTTTCAAAGTACATCTATTTAGTTAGTTATTCTTAGAGAAAGAGAGGGAGCGGTTGTCCACCCAGCAGAACCTGGTGTCATGACCCACCCCAGTCTCCAGCCAGCACCGGTCACGGGCATGTGCCCAGCATGCTGAGGAAGGTCTGGAAGTGAGGCGGGGACTCCCGCATGGGGCAGCCTTGAGGAGTCACTACCTGCTGCACCACCACCCGGCGGCCACTGTAGCCATCTCTGCTCTGCTGACTCTGCTTCGGGAAGTCACCTCACCATCCATGACGCCAATATGCATCGTGTCTAAGTTGCCTTAGCTTCATAAAGTATTTTAATTCTAGAAAAGAAAATAATCCCTGGGACTAACAGTTGGTGTAACAGCTATGTCACTGGACTCCCATGTAGTCAACCGCAGTTCAAGTCCCGGACCCTGTGGGTTAAACTCGCACCTGGCGCGTGTGCGTGCGTGACCAAGATCCCAAGAGGATAATGAAGGAGAAGGGATTGTGGCGTGGCCATCCCCCCTGGGGGGTGATTTTTCTCTTTCTGTCTCTCTGTCTTTCTCTGTCTTTCTGGTGAGTGCACGTGCCCTATAGCAAATCCTCTCCAAAAAAGAAAAAAAAAATAAGAGAAGAATCCCTCATTACTTTTATTTCTCTAAAATTCTCTCTCATTATTTTATGCTTATATCTGCAGATATCATTTGAATATTTTTATGAAGTTCAAGTTGATTAAGCTCTCCATTAGGTTCGGATAGGTTTACAATACAATTAAAAAGCAGTTTGGAGAATATTGGTATCCTTATGGTACTTCATATTCCAAGAACAAGCTCGTATATGTACCTTTATTTGGAATTCTCCTGCATCCTTCAGTAGAATTTTAATGTATTCTTTGTATAAATAATGTGAATTTGTTAAGATTTCCCTGGTGAGATTAAGTATTTGTTGCTTTTGTGAATGGGGCTTTCTTTGTGCATTTTGCTTTCTAACTCCTTGTTGCTGTTTAGAGTAAATTACTGATATTTCCATTATGTATGTGTTTTTTACAGCAACCTTGAGACCCCTTCTGTTTTCTCAGTCTTTTTCTTGAATTTGATTTCCAAACACATGAACTCACCACCAGTAAATAATTATTTTATCTTGGCTAGTATTTCCTCTAGCTCTCACTTATTCTGGTTCAGTTCCCTTGTGTTTTCAAAAATGATATAAAATCATTGTAGTATTTATTTATTTTTGAGAGATTTTTGCTATAGGGTGTGTGCATTAGCTGGAGAGAGAGACAGAAGGCAAGAAATCACACCCCAGGGGGATGGCCACAATCCCTTCTCCTCCATCCTCCTCTCAGGTTTTTGGGCATGTTTGCACTTGCGCCCAGAGTGAGTTTTAAGCTGTCAGGTCTGGGACTTGAACCACAGCAGACTACGTGGGAGTTCAGCAATGTAACCATTATGCTATCTGCTGGTCCCGGTAATTATTGATTAAACCACCTCACCTCCACAGTTGTGGAGACTTAGTAAAGTATGAACTTCCGTCCAGGTAGGAGGAAATCCACCAGGTCCAGGACTCGAACCATTATCAACCACGTGGGAGTCGTATCTCTAGGCAGCGTGCCGAGCACATCTGCAAGCTGCTCGGGGCTCTGACTGTACGCCACAGAACAGGAGCTTTCGAACAGAGGTGCGTGTGCCGATGGACTTGTCTCTAAGTTAGTTTAGTCAGTTAGTAAATGGAGAGTGCGGAACCCCAGCAGGGTCTCAGCACACCGCCGTCCTCCCTGTCCCTCGGCTGTCCACCGGGCGGGAACCACGAGCAGGCACAGCTGTCGGGCATTCCCGGGCATTCAGGTCGACGTGGGATGTGGACCTCGGGCACTCCCCAGTGGCTCCAGATCACTCAGCGCTGCCCCCCACCTGCTATCACAGCGGGGCCCCAGGGGCTCTTAACAGGACACACGGGATTAGTGAGAGAAAACATATCATCCGATTTTATGTTGCATTTTTAACTTTCATTCTGAATACTTTATAGCAACGATAATAATGAGGATAGCTATCATTTATTGGCTGTTCACTATGTAAAACATTTTATTCTGGATGATTTACGTGTATAACCAATTATTATTTTTTTTAAATTTGCCACAAGGTGCAAAAGTTTGCCAGAGAGAGAGAGAGGGAGAGAGAGAGAAAGCAAGAAAGCACCCACCGGGGGAGTGGTCACGCCTCTGTTTCTCCCTCCTTGGGGGATTTGGGCAGGCATGCACACGGACCTGGCATGTATCCCAAACCTCATAAATAAATGTGCTCGACATCTCTTCCAAGGCTTTGATACCACAGTCTTTTTAAAAGGTAACTATTTATTTAATTTTATTTATTATCATTATTATTTTTTAACTTGCTATAAGCTGCATGCACTTAGCAGAGAGAGAAAGAGGGGTAAAGTGAGAAAGCACCTTAACCACCACACCAACCTGGTGGCTCCCGTAGTCACTCTTTTTTTTTTTTTTTTTTGTTTTTTTTTTTTTTGGAGAGGTTTTGCTATAGGGCATGTGCACTCGCCAGAAAGACAGAGAGAGACAGACAGAAAGCGAGAAATCACCCCCCAGGGGGGATGGCCACGCCACAATCCCTTCTCCTCCTCCGTTCTCCTCTCGGGATCTTGGGCACTCAGGCACACAGGCCCAGTGTGAGTTTAAGCCACTGGGTCCGGGACTCAAACCTCAGTCAACTACATGGGAGTCCAGCGACACAGTCATTACACTAAGTGCTGGTCCCTCCCCCCGTAGTCACTCTTTATTGGCCATCACGCCTAGCAGAGCACACCGCGTCCGTTCCAGTTCACAAGATATTAGGGACACCAACCCTGATAACATGGCGTTCTGAGTTCACAGTTTCACGGTGATCTCTTTTCCTACTTATCTACTTATGTTGCCAGCACTGTCCTCTCCGTGTGCTTATAATACAACCTCCACCTTCTTTTTTAATTTATTTTTTAGTTTCTTGCCATAGAGTGCATGCACTTGCTGGAGAGAGGCAGAGAGAGACAAAGAGAGGAAAAGTGAGACAAAGAGAGGAAAATCACCCCCCAGGGGAAATGGCCACTCCACAGGCCCTTCTCCTCCATTTCCTCCTGGGATTTTGGGCAGGCACGCACACTCTCATTGCAGGATTTTTCAAGCCACAGGTCTAGGCTTCAAACTGCAGTCAGCCGTGTGGGAGTCCGACGGCTTAGCCACCACGCCCCCTGGTGGCCTGGTTTTCTCTCTTACATTGAAGCCTTGACTCGATGTCTGCAGATGAATTAGGATAAAGGTGAGCTTTCATTCTTCTGCAAGTGGATATCCAGTTTTCTCAACACCACTTATTTTTAGACTCCTTTCCTCATTAAGTGCTCTTGGCACCTTCATCAAAGGTTAGTTAACTAAATATGTGGGTTTAATTCTGAGTCTCTATCGTGCCCTCTAGTCCCTGCATCTGTTTTTATGCCATTCCATGCTGTTTTCATTACTATTACTTTGTAGTAGATTTTAAAATCAGATGGTATAATGCCCTCTAGCTTCATACTTTTTGCTCAGTATCGCTGCGACTTGGAGTGACATTTTATTTTTAACCTATTCACGACAGTTTCCACCTGCAGATCCCTGAGAATCCAGGAGAGGTAGCATCTACTCCTGTCACTCCCCTGACTGTCCTCTGGCTTACTCAGCCCCCCGGAGCGTTCACTGAATCCTCACAAGGAAGCGTGTGACTTGCTTAGCAGGAGGCAAAGTGCGTACCATTGTATTTCTGGGACCTAAATGTTTCATTTTCCTCTCCTGAAAAATATTCTTTTCTCTTAATACTCATTTGGGATAAGCAATTTGTAACTGTCAGTTTTGTCTTGTTTGACAGATTAGTTAACTTTGATCACTGTAATTCTTCCACTCTGCTGCAGCTTTATTTCTCACTAGGTGGAAACTTATTTAAGCGTGTGATTGAGGAAGGTGAGTGGACTTGCATCCTCAATAAAATAGACCAGCCAAGTTAATTGTTTCCTAATTCTCCTGAGCAAAACAGTAGAACAGGCTCCAGAAAGACGAGAAGCGTGCTCCATGGTGACCTTAGGAGAGGACCAGAGAGTCCTTGCTGTGCACCGGCCGCCACCAGGTCTCAGGGCACACAGCAGCTCACAGCCTTTCAGCCTGGCCTGGGCCCAGCGGCGCAGCTTGAGGTTGTCTCTGTGTCTCTGCGTGTTTTCTTATTCTCTCGGACCCAGCAGGGTAGGGGAGGCCTGTGCTTCTCCAGACGAGGGCAGAGACGAGAGAAGAGAGTGGAAATCTTGTCTATGAAGGGCCGGCTGTGGAAGGGCTCACCGTCAGCCTCAGGTGGGCAAAGCAGTCCCCCTCCTGAGCCCGCTCTCGCTCTCGAGGGCCAGGGTGTGCACACTCTCGGCCTTTAGCGGGAAGGTGGGAAAGAACGTGGCCTAGGGCATGGATGCAGGGAAGGAGAAAGACACCGGGGCCGATAATTTAATCTACCTCAGGCAGCAATCGCCAGTCACCTGAGGAACCTCTTCTGGACCTCTTCATCTTTTTTTCTTTCCTTTTATTTTAATCCCTATTCTGTTTCATTAAAAATGTGTTTTGGGTTCTAAAATGAAATTCAAATTCCCCATGTGGCTCTCCATGGCATAAAACTGAGGTTGTCAATACATTTCTGATTGGCTTCTTGTGCACGGCATTATCTGATGGTCCAGTCTTTGACATGTTCATTGTCCATGACGTACATCTGGAATCCAATGCTTACGTTACTAAGGTGACACTAAGGAATTATGAGACCTGTCCATCCTGACCAGAAACGTCGGGAGCCCCTGTGCATGATTTCATTTATACTTTGAACAAATTTCCAAAGTAGGTACTACTAATATCCCTATTTTTATATAGGAAGACGCTAAGACTCAGAGACAAAGTTTTCCAAATTACCTCAATTAAAAAATGCTAAAATACAGAGACTTTCCTGGACTGCCAGCAGGCAATAGCATGTCCTGCAAGCCTCTGGCCAGCAAGGGATACTGAGGGAGGGTCACCTCTGACCCCCACCCCACTTCCAGACCCCCAGGCCCCAGACTCCACCTTCTAGGTAGGTAGCCAGGATCTCCTTGAGGCGGGTTTTTTTTTTTTTTCTTTTCTCTTGACCCCCCTGCATTCCCTTGTTAACACCTAGCCCTCCTTCTCCCCCCAGACTTTCCTGGACTGCCAGCAGGCAATAGCGTGTCCTGCAAGCCTCTGGCCAGCAAGGGATACTGAGGGAGGGTCACCTCTGACCCCCACCCCACTTCCAGACCCCCAGGCCCCAGACTCCACCTTCTAGGTAGGTAGCCAGGATCTCCTTGAGGCGGGTTTTTTTTTTTTTTTTTCTTTTCTCTTGACCCCCCTGCATTCCCTTGTTAACACCTAGCCCTCCTTCTCCCCCCAGACTTTCCTGGACTGCCAGCAGGCAATAGCGTGTCCTGCAAGTCTCTGCGCTAACACGCAGCGCGCGACTTTTTCTTTATTTTTCTGTGTTGTCTTTCCTTTCGTTGCATATTGTCCTCTCCTCCTTATTTTTTACCGTGCCAGACAGACTAGACAGGTCTAGAATCATATATCTGAAATTTCCTAGGAAGGTAAGTGTCTTTGGGATCCTCCCTAGTACTGATCCCCTTTGAAAAAGGAGATTCTGCTTGTTAGACACATCTGTAGAGTTCCCCGCCTGAAAACTCATTGGTAAAAACAACAGAAGAGAGACTTCAACAAACAGCTATTCCCATCAAAAAGGAAAGACTCTTACTTCTCGTGGGACAAAAGTTCTCCCAAGAAGTCTTTAAAAGGGAAGTAATCCTCCAATGGCTAAAGGTAGAAAAAGAGCCTCAGGTCTGAATAAACAAGAAAATATGTCTCCAACAAAGGAAAATGCCCCTCCATGTCTCGTAAATATGGAGGACGTTACCAAAATGACAGACACAGAATTCCGAACATTCATGGTGACCAAATTCTGTGAATTGGAAAAAAAAAGAGACAACGAACTACAGGAAATTAGGAAGTCCTTCCAGGATATGAAAGAAGAAATGGATACTCTGAGAAAGAATCAGGTGGAACTATTAGAGATAAAGTCAATAATACAAGAAATCAAAAACTCTCTGGAAAGTATTAAGAGCCGATTAGACCATGCTGAAGATCGAATCTCTGATGTAGAAGATAAAACCTCTGATCTAGAAAAAAACTACAAAAAGATCGAGAAAATAACTAAAAAACATGAGGATAATATACGAGAAATACTAGACTCTATTAGACGCCCAAACATCAGGATAATCGGCATCCCAGAAGGTGAAGAAACTAATAGCGGAATGGAAAATCTATTCCATGACATCTTGGAAGAAAATTTCCAAAGCCTAGAGAGGCACCGAACCATCCGGACCCAAGAAATACAAAGGACCCCAAATAGAATCAACCCCAGAAGATCTTCCCCAAGGCACATCTTAGCCAGGCTGTCTAACGTCACAGAAAAAGACATGATACTAAAACTGGCAAGAGAGAAACGAGAAATAACTTACAAAGGCCATCCCATAAGACTAACACCAGACCTCTCATCAGAAACAATGCAAGCAAGAAAAGAATGGGAAGACATACTGAAAGTGTTAAGAGAGAAACAATTTCAGCCAAGACTATTATACCCTGCAAGATTATCCTTCATTTGGGAAAAAAAGATTAAAATCTTCTCAGACAAACAAAACCTGAAAGAATTTGCCAACACCAGACCAGCTCTTCAAGAAATCCTGAAGAAAGTACTGTTCCAGGAAAACTAAAGACGCAACAGCCAGAAACAAAGAAATAACAGGCAACTAAGACAATGGCTAACTTAAATGTCGGTACAGACCCTATAACATCGATAATAACATTGAATGTTAATGGTTTAAATTCTCCAATCAAGAGACACAGACTGGCTGAATGGATAAAAAAACAGAAACCCTCTATCTGTTGCCTACAAGAAACCCACCTCATGGAAAAAGACATACATAGACTGAAAGTGAAGGGTTGGAAAAAGGTTTTCCATGCAGTTGGGAACCAAAAAAGAGCTGGAGTTGCGATACTAATTTCTGACAAAATAGGCTTTAAAACAAAAAGTGTCCGAAGAGACAAAGAAGGGCACTATATCATAGTAAAAGGCTCTATAGATCGAGAAGATATAACGCTTATTAATATCTATGCTCCTAACACAGGAGCACCCAAATATGTGAAGGAAAGATTGTTAGATCTGAAAGGGGAGATAGACTGCAACACACTAATTGTTGGAGATCTCAACACCACATTATCCCCTCTGGACAGATCATCTAGGCAAAAAATAGGTAGAGAGATCAAGGACCTAAATGATACCATAAATCAATTGGACTTAACAGACATCTATAGAACTTTCCACCCAAAAACCACAAGATATAGTTTTTTCTCACCCCGACATGGAACTTTCTCGAAGATTGACCACATCATAGGACACAAAGCAAGCCTCTGCAGATTCAGAAGCATAGAAACTATTTCCAGCATCTTCTCTGACCATGATGGAATTAAACTCGAGTTTAATTTCAAGAGAAATCCTCAAAAATACCTAACAACATGGAAACTAAATAACCTACTCCTGAATGACTCCACTATTACCGAAGAAATAAAGTCCGAAATCAAAAGATTCATGGAAGCCAATGACAATGAAGATACAAGTTTCCATAATCTTTGGGACACTGCCAAAGCAGTCATAAGAGGGAAGTTCATAGCAATTAGTGCACATAAGAGGAAGACAGAGAAAAGGCTAATGGATCACCTAACATCAAGCCTTAGAGAATTGGAAACGCAACAGCAAAAAAATCCAAAAAATTACAGGAGAAAGGAAATAATAAAGATCCGAGCAGAAATAAATGAAATAGAAAATAAACGTACTATACAGAAAGTAAGTGAAAGCAAAAGCTGGTTCTTTGAAAGGATAAACAAAATTGATACCCCACTAGCGAGACTTATTAAGAAGAAGAGAGAAAGGAACCAGGTGAATCAAATCTGCAATGAGGCTGGTAACATAACAACAGACATAGTAGAAATTCAAAACATCATTAGAGGATACTTTGAACATCTATACGCTAAGAAACAAGATAATCTGGATGAGATGGACAAATTCCTGGACAAATATAATCTACCAAGAATGAGCCAGGAAGAAATAGAAAGTCTGAATAGGCCCATAACAAGCCAGGAGATTGAATCAGTAATAAGTAACCTCCCAACAAAGAAAAGCCCTGGCCCCGATGGATTCACCTCTGAATTCTACAAAACTTTCAAAGAAGAGTTAACTCCCATTCTGCTCAAATTATTTCTAAAGATCCAAAAGGGTGAATCTCTCCCTAATTCATTCTATGAAGCCTCTGTCACCCTCATCCTCAAAACAGATAAGGACAGGACAAGGAAGGAAAACTATAGACCAATATCTCTGATGAACATAGACTCAAAGATTCTCAACAAGATACTAGCAAATCGTATTCAACAACTTATACAGAAGATCATACACCATGATCAGGTAGGCTTTATTCCAGGAATGCAAGGTTGGTTCAACATACGCAAAACCATAAATGTAATACACCATATTAATAGGAAGAAAGACAAAAACCATATGGTCATATCGATTGACGCAGAAAAAGCATTTGATAAGATACAACATCCCTTCATGATCAAGACTCTTAGCAAAATCGGCATAGAAGGGCCATTTCTCAATACAATAAAAGCCATCTATGAAAAACCCATAGCGAACATCATCCTGAATGGAGAAAAGCTGAAAGCTTTCCCACTAAACACAGGAACAAGACAAGGATGCCCACTTTCTCCTCTCCTTTTCAATATAGTACTGGAAGTCCTCGCCAACACAATCAGAAAAGAGGAAAAAATAAAGGGCATTCGAATAGGAAAAGAAGAGGTGAAACTCTCTCTATTTGCAGATGACATGATTGTATACATAGAAGACCCAATGGTCTCCATGGAAAAACTACTGGAAGTAATACATGAATTCAGTAAAGTTGCAGGATATAAAATCAATATACAGAAATCGATAGCATTTCTATATACGAATAACAGGCAGACTGAGATAGAACTGAAAAAACTTATTCCGTTTACCATAGCCACTAAAAGTATAAGATATTTAGGAATAAATCTAACCAAAGAAGTTAAAGACCTCCACAAGGAAAACTACGAGAAGGTAAAAAAAGAAATTGAAAATGACACAAAAAAATGGAAGGACATCCCATGTTCATGGATTGGAAGAGTTAATATAATCAAAATGGCAATTCTACCCAAATTAATCTACCTATTTAATGCAATGCCAATCAAAGTACCAGACACATTCTTCACAGATCTAGGAAAGACAATCTTAAAATTTGTCTGGAATCATAAAAGACCCCGTATTGCCAAAGCACTTCTACACAAGAAGAATGGAGTGGGTGGCATCTCAATCCCCGATCCAAAAATATATTACAAAGCTGTGGTAATAAAGACAGCATGGTATTGGCACAGAAACAGACATGTGGACCAATGGAACAGAATAGAGTCCCCAGAAATAAGTGCCCAAACATACAGTCAACTGATCTTTGACAAGGGGTACCAGTCAATCCAGTGGGAAAATGAAAGCCTCTTCAGCAAGTGGTGCTGGAGAAACTGGACTTCCACTTGCAGAAAGATGAATCTGAACCCCTACCTCTCTCCTTTGACAAGTATCAAGTCAAGGTGGATCAAGGATCTAAATCTAAGACCTCAAACTATAAAGCTGCTCCTGGAGAATGCTGGGGAAACTCTGGGAGACATTGGTGTAGGGAAAGACTTCCTAAAGAAGACCCTCAAAGCAGAGTCCATCGTCCACAAAATAGACAAGTGGGATTACATCAGACTAAGAAGTTTCTGCATGGCCAAAGACACAGTAGTTAGTGTGAATCGACAGCCCTCAGAATGGGAAAATATTTTTGTAAATGTTGCATCAGATAAGGGACTGATAACCAGAATACACAAGGAACTAAAAAAGGTGTTTGGAAAAAAGATGAGCAACCCTATTAAAAGATGGGAGAAGGAGATGAAGAAAACACTCTCTAAAGATGACATACGAATGGCCAAAAGGCATATGAAAAAATGTTCAACCTCCCTCATCGTAAGGGAAATGCAGATAAAAACAACAATGAGGTACCACCTAACCCCAGTCAGATTGTCTAATATTAAAAAAACAAAAAATGATAAGTGTTGGCGGGGGTGTGGTGAAAGGGGAACTCTTTTACACTGCTGGTGGGAATGTAGATTGGTCCAACCACTGTGGAGAATAATTTGGAGATTCCTCAAAAATCTACAGATAGATCTGCCATATGATCCAGAGATCCCACTCCTCGGTATCTACCCACAGGACAGAAGAATCCTTCATTGGAAAAGTGCTTGCACATCGATGTTTATTGCGGCACTATTCACAATTGCTAAGTCATGGAACCAACCCAGATGCCCCCGTATGGAGGAATGGATTGAAAAACTGTGGCACATATACTCTATGGAATACTACTCAGCCATAAAAACCAACAGAGCCCTGGCTTTTGACAGAAAGTGGAAGAATATGGAAGATGTACTGCTGAGTGAGGCAAGCCAGGCTATGAAGGAGAGACATTGTATGTCCCCACTTAACATATACCGTTTGTCTGCATTCTATGTCTGAAACTGATTGACTAACAGTTGAACAAACACAAGAGATGGGTGTGAGTGTCAGATGGGGTGTGTGTGGAGGAGTGGGGCCCAACGAAAGACATTTGGAGAAGGGATACAGAGGTAGAGCATTGACAGGATGGGGAGGTGTGGTGTTATCTGTTGAAGATATTTCGATCAACGGGTCTGGGGAGAAAGGTTCACATATCGAAATGGTCTCATTGTAAGTCAAACAATATGATTGAAAGTATATACAAAAATAAATAAAGTAATTAATAAAAAAAAAAAAGCTAAAATTCCGATTCAAGTGTATATCTAACCAGAGACTTTATAACAGTTCAACACCCTACTGTTCAGTGAGCAGGCTGCATTATGATTGTCTGTTTATTTATTTCACCTTTTATTTTATTTAATTTTTCGCTTTGGGGGCCAGCAGGTGCTGTGGGAGTTAAGTTGCTGGACTCCCACGTGGCTGATGGAGGTTTGAATCCCAGATCTGGTGGCTTGCTTTCTCACTTTCCCTCTCTCTCTGTCTTTCTCTGATAAGTGTATGTGCCCTTCCGCAAATTAAAATAATAATAATAATAAATAAAATTTAATACACATGTTTTTCTCTTTCTTTTTTTGTGCTAGAGAATGGGGTATTCACCAGCCAGAGAGAGGAGAAAGCACCCTTCTGGGGGATGCTCTGGCTGCAATACCTTCCCCTCCATTACCTCTCCTTCTGTGGTTTTAGTCACGCGCACACGTGTGCACAGTACGCTTCTCAGTCTCTGACTCTCAGACCGCATTGTCGACCATGTGGGACGCAGCCGGATTAACCAGCAGGCCATTAAAGGCTGGGCCCCCTCCTTTACTAAAGCTCAAATACTCTAAGGAATGAAACTGTGTGGTGGCCTGCATGGTGGCTGTACCCCAGTCCTCTCCTAGAATCTTCGAATACTTGGCCTTGCATAATAAAAACCACTTTGCAGCTGTAATTATGTAAAGAATCCTTTTCAACGTTCATTTATGTGCTTCCTGAGGAGCAGAGAGGAGGAGAGAGAAAGAGACGGTCACCCAGCAGGGTCACACCACACACAGCAGGACCGTGGGCACGCCTGACGTGCTCAGGGTCACCCAGGTTTACACTCAGGACCTTCCCATACGCCCCCCACTGTGCACCAGCAGCCCACCAGCTAAGTCACTGTGGCTGGGCCAGTCAAGAACCCTGAGACGGGAAGAGTATCTGTCAGTTCCAAGCGGGCCTAGTAGAAGTGTTTTCGTAAGAGAGCGAGCGGGAGAGGAGGCTCGAGTTAGAAAGAGCAGGTGGGCTGAGAGAACTACGAGGCACCCCGCGGGATCTAGGAGAGAGCCAGGAGGAAGACGCGCACACTCCAGATGCGGGAAGAAAATAATTGACCCTAGGAGACTTCTAGAACGAATGGAGCCCTGCCAACAACCTGAGTCTAGATTTCTGACCCCTAGAACTACAAGGAAATGAAACCACTTCATTTTAAGCCACTAAGTTTGTGGTCATTTGTTTCAGCAGCAATAAACAAATAATAAGAGCCCTATCACCGCAGAGGTGTGGCCTGCTCTATGCGCTGTTTATTAGCCGTGCGTGTAAGCAGCGTAGGCTCAGTCTGTCTAAGTGTATTGAGTTAAGAAGTAAATGGAGGAATGAGAGATTAGTCAGGATTTAAAAACAGAACCATCAGATTCCCAGTAAGGTCTAGAGGGAGGAGGGCTTAAATGGTGGTTATAAGAATTTAGGATACACCAGTGTGGTCTTTGTGCTTTTGTTTCCTTGGGTTTTTCTTTTTGTTTGTTTGTTTTTTTTTCGGGGGGAGGTTTTTGCTATAGGGTGCGTGTGCTCGCCAGACAGAGAGAGACAGAGAGACAGAAAGCGAGAAATCACCCCCCGGGGGGATGGTCACGCCTCAATCCCTTCTCCTCCATTCTCCTCTCGGGATCTTGGGCACGCACACACGCCCAGTTTTTAAGCCACCAGGTCCGGGCTGCGAACTGCGGTCGACTACGTGGGAGTCCAGCGACATAGCCATTACGCTAACTGCTGGTTCCATGGGGTTGTTTTTTTGAGAGGAATCCTCATACTCAAAATTATCAAAACTCCTTCATGAAATTGTATTTAATAATCTCATACCAAAAGTGCAACCCTTAAAAAAAAGGTATTTCTTGTAACACTTTGCAATACCTTTCCAATAAGTGGTTTAAAATGCTTTGTTTCAAGTGACGTGACAGGATTTTTCATTTGAATATTTAGGTGGCTCTCATTTGGAGTGTAGGCAAAAACAACAGTTTGTAGAAAAGAAAACAAGATGCTGTTTGAGGAGTTCTGGCATTTAGATCGCGTAAATAAAAACAAGACAGAAGGAAGGAAAACACGGGGTGGGGCCTTGGACTTTTTTTATTTTTAAAAGTTTAGTCTAACAAAAAAAAAAAAGTCATCCTAATATGTGAAGAAAATCAATGATCGTAAATATATTGTAATCATGGAAAATGAACAAAATTTTATTAATTTTTGTTACTTAGATTTAAATCTACTTATATTCAGATTCTAAGTAATTCCTTTTCTAAATTCCCTGTTCCAAAAGCTTTTCTACACTACTCACAAAAGATATGATAGAAAATTCCGGGGACATTTTATTCTCTGGCAATCTCAGAACATTTTATGCCTGTATGGATGATTTAACTTGGGATCTTTCTCTGTCTTTCACACACACACGAACACACGTACTCACACACACAGACACACTGGCTGGAGGACAGTTATGTAACCTCCCAAGGACACGCAATACGTGGCCTTTATATTTGGACAACGCCGTTGTCAGGAAGAACAAATGACTAGAATTAACGTTGGTCCTCCTGTTTTTTACAATTTGGAAATACGGCGCTGACAGCCAGCTATGTAACTGAAAAACTCACACCATTATTATTCCGATTTGTGTGAAACAATCTTTTAAAGGGTTCTCATTTGGCTTCTAAAGGCCATGTCAAGAAAATTCAGTGCTGATTCTGTCACTGCTAACGTCAACAGCCCTGTTTTCCAATCCGGCATCGTTGCAGAGTGCCACCGGATGGACGACCACCAAGGCCAGATTAAGGTTAAAGGGAGTCTTTATTAGCTTGCCAGTGACTGCAGCCTGAGGCTCGGGGCCGAGGGTCAGAACTGCAGCCCCGACTGAAGTTGGAGCAGTCTTTTTATAGGGGTCAGTTACCAGGGGTTTCCATGCAAGCAGTTACAGAAGCGGAATCAAGCAGGTGAATTATTTCTGAGGGGAGTGGGGTTTCCATGCAAGCAGTTCCATTGCTAAACAAAAGGGCTTCGGGCTAGTTAGCAAAGACAGTGGCAGGCACAGGATGTCGTCCCGGATACGGTTTTCTGTACGGCTAGCATAAGCTATTTTCTCATGGGAAGAGCAAGCAGGTTTACAGAAGCAGACAGCCATGTTAGGGTAAGGGAACGAGATGGACGAACGGTTGTTCATGTGCAAGATCTGATATGCGGCCTTCCACAGCATGTAAAGAGCAAAATGGAAAAAAAAATTAAGTTTGAGGAACTTCTGTATTTCATTCATTGTCAGCTAAATTAGATTGAAAATTCTTCGACTGTAAGATCGTGTTCAATCTGTCTGTATCCCCTTCATGCATTTCTCCATAAGCAATCACGTAACTTCAAAACTGCAAGCTACTTTGGGCCTTTACAACTACCAGGGGCTTCATGGCCATATTTGATGACTGTGTAACCCACCGCACAGGCCTGACTGTGAAAACATGGAATATTTTCCAGCTCCTCACTTACAGTAAGTAGCTCATGCATTCATATTGTTTTTATTTGCTGTTGATTATTCTACCTTGTGTTACTTGAAAGCGGGGGATACTGCCTGCCAGAAGTTATTGTCCAGAAGCAAAGGATATGAATTTTGGATGGCTTCGTACTACGTGACCAAATAGGGTTCTCTTAATTGGGCCAGTTGGTACAGTCATTAACTATAAATGAATATTTAATTTTTCAGCATCTTTTACGGTTGGGGTATTAATCTTGGCTAATTCTATAGATGATAAGTGGTGCTCTCTAATTTCTTTGATTCTTATAAGGATGAATGCTTTCTTAAGTAATATTTACAGTTCATTTTTATAGAAAACTCAATACACATTGATAGCAGCAAAAGCTGGGCGTCCTAGACAATCATGAACTCTGTCATCGCTGTTCCTCAGACCTGCTGCGGCCAGTGCTCTGGAGTGTATGCTTCCTGTAACTCTCCAGCTAGTCTGCAAACAGAGGTATTCCTGCATCTGTGTCTGCACCTCTCTCCGTGTTTATACAGGGATATATAAACATATCATTTAAAAACGTATTCTGATCACATTCCACATACACCTTTGCATAAACGTGGAAATATTCTCACATACTTTCTCTAAAAGTTTTCTCCTAGGAAATGTACAGGCACTTGGCATTTCTGTGAGAGTGAGTAGAGTATTTATATATATATATATATATACACACACACACACACATATATATATAGTATATAGTATATAGTATATATATGTATATATATTACAATTGCTTGTATATATATTATGTGTGTGTCTGTGTGTGTGTGTGTGTGTATATTACAATTGCTTCTATGGGCATTCATTTATATGCATACTAAAAAACATGACTTTCAGGTGTATTCCAGAAATATAATCACAGTTTCTTAATACATGCAAATGCTCACTTTATAAGGTAATGTTAAACTATTTTCCAAAGCAGTTGCACAAATCTGTGTCTAGTGTCAACATATAAAGGAAGCTATTAAATCACAGTTCATCCAACACTTCATATTGTAAAACTGCTTAGAACGATCCTACTGAGCTGATACTAAATAGCGAATCTTTTAATGATGTTTCGAGTTGTCTGGATTGTTAAGCATAATTAGGGGCCAGCCTGGTGTGATGGTTTAGGTGCCTGGATCCCGCATGACCCAGCGTGCAGTTCGGGTTCCAGACCCCGCAGTTTGAGAAGCACTGGGTGTCGTCAAAATTCCAAAAAGAAAATGGAGAAGGGTTTGCGGCGTGGTCATCGCCCCTCAGGGGTGCTTTCTCTCCTTCCCTCTTTCTCTCTCTGTCTCTCTTCAGCAAGCACACTTGCCCTATAGCAAATTAAAATGAATAAAGAAAGATAAAAAGAAAAGCATAATTATCCATCAGAAAAATACTATTTAAACAACAAGAGAAAAAGGAAAAAAAATGAACAACTTCAACTACATTAGAGCTGATGGCTTAGGCTGGTGAAAAAGTGTACCTTTAAAGAGTGAAAACACAGGGCCAGCAGATGGCGTGGTGGTTAAGGTGCTGGACTCCCACATGGCTGACTGAGGCTTGAGTCCCAGACCTGGCGGCTTGAAAATTAAGCCCAGTGCACGTGCGTGGGTGCCCAGGAGGAGAGCGACCTCTCCGCAGCATGACCGGCCCCCTCCCGGGGTGACTCTGACCCAGGAAGGTGGGGGCTGCAGGGGTGTTGGGCCCAGCACCCCCCGATGAGACGCCGGCTCCTACCCAGGCTCAGGAACCTACAGCAGAGCGGGAAGTTTACCCAAGGGCAGGGAAGGAAAAGCAGGGCCCCAAGAAGCAGGGAGGGGTTCCGGAAAATGGGGTGCCCAGGAGGACCTGGGCAAAGGTTTTCTCCCCAGGTCTGAGAGGCCTTGTCCGGGCTTGTTCCGGGGGGACTCTGGCGCATGCGTCCCCTCGGCGGGGAGGGACCCCTGCTGGATGGGTCCTCAGTCTCCTAGCTTGGAATGGGTACCAAGGGAGGCTCTTGGTCTAGAGGCTTTGGGCCATAAACACCATTATCTTATCCTCGTCCCTGAGTGCGATGGGCCTGGAAAATAGCCATCGTTTTAGGTCTGGTCACAGCCTCGGTCAGTCACCCAGTCACCGCCAGCCGGCCCTCCCGCGAGCAGAGCTGCTGTGTCCCCACCTTAACACTGGGCCGTTTGTGGTTCCGTTTTGAGCTCATACCCTGACTGTATTTTTAGGGTCCCAGTTTCCTACCTCATTTTCTCACTTTTCCTCTCTCTTTCTTGCTAGCGCACGTGCCCTATGGCAAAAAGCTAAAAAATAAAAAGACATGAACAATACATTGATAGAAAACATTTATAAACCAAAACCAAATTAATGTGTCTATGAACTATTGAAAAGTGGGGGAATGGCAGGTGACTGGTTAAGGTGGTGGTTAAGGTGGCTGGACTCCCATGTGGCTGATCATGGTTCAAGTCTCAGACCTGGCAGCTTGCTTTCTCACTTTCCAATTCTGTCTCTTTCTGGTAAACTTTAATAAAATAAAATAAAAAAAACCATAAATAATGACAATGAATAAACTTAAATAATGCTTTTAAAAAGGAAAAACTAGTGCAAAACCTGGGCAAAATGTACGAGCAGACATTTCACAGGATAGACACAAATGCCAGTAAGCTCTAAAGGTGAATTTGCTTTAGAATGATCAAAAATGACAAACAGGAGGCCGGAGGGTGGCGTGGTGGTGAGACGCAGTGCTCCGTGATGTCATTGCACACCGACAGGTTCCTGGTTCAAGGCAGAGCCGAGCCTGCAGGCTAGGGGAGGTGTGTGGTGGTTAAGGTGCTAGACTCCCACGTGGCTGACCACAGTTCAAGTCCCAGACCTGGTGGATTAAAACTCACTCTGGATGTATGAGTGTGTGTGTGCAAGATCCCAGGAGGAGAATAGAGGAGAAGGGACTGCTGCACGGCCATTTCCCCTGGGGGTGATTTCTCACTTTCCTTCTCACTGTTTCTCCCTGTCTCTCTTCAGTGAGTTCATGTGCTCTATGGCAAAAACCCTAAAAGAAAAATTTTTACAAATGTCGGGGCCAGAAAGTGATTTGTTGAGCTCACTAGATTCCCACTTTTTTGATCGTTATTCGAGTCCTGGACTTGGCAGCTTGAAAATCATGCCGGACATGTGTGCATGCATGCCAGAAATCCCAAGAGGAGAATAGAAGGTAAGAGACTGTCGTGTGGCCAACCCCCCCCCCCCCCCCGGGGGTGATTTCGCACTCTCTCTGTTTCTTTCCAGTGCGCGCACTTGCCCTATAGCAAAAGTCTTTTAAAAAAATAAAAATTTCAATTTATACACAAAGGAGTGTTCTGAACTACGCATGAACTAAATTGGGGGAGATGGCATTTCTAACTCCAGTACTTCTCAGCCCTATTCTCTTCCATCTTCATACTTATTACCTACACTCTCTGAGTTTTTTTAAAATATCCAGGTCCTTTTCTAACAACTGTGGGCCTATTCATTGAAATAAATGTTTCTAACTGGCTTGATTTCAATGAGCAAAACTTTCCAAGCTTTACATCGAAGACCCTTGACATTTGGCACTGGTGAAAAGAGAGGAGGCTGGAATTACCATTTCCTGAGCGGTCTCTGCAGCCCTGCCCTTCCGTAAGCAAGCGCATTCCGACGCAGGGAAAGAGGCCGCAAGCCGGAAAACCAAAGGACGAAGCAGCGTCGGACAGCAGCTTTGCTTTTTGATCATGAATCTTACTGCCTTTTATTTCTTTTCTTTTAAATAATGATTTTTGTAAAAGGCTATGATGGGAGACCATATTCTTTGAAACGGTATTTATACCATTTTGTCATTGACACTTTCTATTCTGCTTAAGAAAGGTAAATGTTACCCAGGGGACAATTCTTTTAAATTGTGGTTTTCTATTTGAGGAAGAAACCTATTATTGAAATTCTAAAAGCCATAAAGATACCACGTAAATGGCGAATTTCTGAGTAGTTCACTTTCTTCTTTTTGCATTGAGGTTTTGCCTAGTAGAAACATTTCGGGTGAAAAGGTTTTACTAACTTTAAAGAGATACTTCTTTTAGATACTTTGGAGGACATAGATGTAGCTTACTTATTATTAATTATCATGAAATGAATATCTATGTGAAACAAATATTTATAGGAATGAAAGCTATTCTTTCTGAACTGATAGGCACATTTTCATTTATATATATATGTGTATATATCTTTCAAAACGTGCATGTGCACATGTATGTAAATGTATGCAGGTCCATGGATGGGTGAATGCATGTGGATTTAAGTGTTTGCATGCACACACTCACACACACACACACACACACACACACACACACACAGTTAGCCGTACTGTTTGCAAGGCCAGTCTTTCCTTGCCTCCCTCCCCTAAATTTTCTCTCAATTATTTTCCAAACCAATAAAAAGCTGCATCACCATAATATCTACTCCAGAAAATTTTTCCACCTGTGGCGAGAGAATTCGTCCTCACGTTTTGTGAGGGATATTCTTCCCTAGTGGGTAGGAGTAGGTAGGCCTCTTCAATGTGCATTAAGTGAAACTTATATTTAAAAATTACAGCCTCTCCTCACTTAACGACAAAGTTCTGTCATTAAGTGGATTGGTCCATAAATGAGGAGCCAGGAGGCCATGTCCTATGGTGTCGTGCTGCCATGGGGTGTGTACTGACAACGCTGCACACCACACTGGAATAAAGGAAGCCGTCCGACAGAACACAAGTCAGTCAAACGCCAGGAAGTGACGAGACACCACCACACAGTCACGTAAATTCGGAGTAATCATTGGTATTTATTCCGAATACTCTTAGGGGCGTCCAATACAGTGCAAACTTATAAAGGAAACATATAGTGCCATGTGATTGGGAATGCTAACTGACAGCAGGAAGGGCTGAGAAAGGGGCTGCCTCGCCTGGAGACCAGGCGGGTGAGGTCCCTGTGGTCATTAAACAGGTTGTTAAGCGAGGAGCGGCTGTATTTGTAATTGCAGCCCCATGTCATAATCCCAATCCAATGTTATTTATAATATGTGTGTGTGTGTGTGTGTGTGTGTGTATAAAATTTCTTGAATTACCTATACATATTTGTTTTCTTTTCACTAGAAATTGCAGGCTCAAATATACAAGCTATTTCTTCTGTTTTGTTTGCTGATGTATCTCAAGTCCTAGTACAGGATCAATAAACATGAGTTGAATTACTGATGGCGTTCTCGGTTCGAGGAAGGAGGAGAAGCAGAAGCTGCAGGCCTTTAGCTGGTCTGAACCGCTCCATTCCTTCCTAGTCGGATAACTTCGTCTCTTTGACCGACTTTCTACATTTACTAGACAGGGACAGTAGTCCCCACTCCTCAGAGTACATGACCCACAGTGCACCCCAGTAAGTGACACTTACTGTTGGATAGCAGGCGGCCACGCCAGGTTGCTAGCTAACTAAAACCGAGTCACCGTGCCCAGTAAAGGACGCTTTGCTCTTCTCTCTCCTTGAGTCTGTAAAGCCCAAGTCTTGTCTCCATCTGGTCATTACTCAAACATCAGGTGTCTGGGGAGTCCTTTGTAACTCAGCCTTCTGAAATAAAATGTCTTCCTGACTTCTCCAAATCCTAACTTCTTACCCGCCTTTATTCTCTGCTTGTACTTCCTACCATTTAACAAAGGTACAGCTGCCTCTTTGCGGTGCGTAATGCAGACCCACCCCAGCCCCTACTAGAGATTTTTGCTTTAGGGCATGTGTGCCCGAGAGAGAGAGAGAGAGAGAGAGAGAGAGAGAGAGAGAGAGAGTGAGAAATCACCCTGGAGGTAGGGGGTGGGTACACCACGATCCCTTCTCCTCCATTCTCCTCCCGGGATCATGGGCATGCATGCACACATGCCCAGCATGATTTTCAAGCCACCAGGTCTGGGGTCGAACCATGGTCGGCCATTTGAGAGTTCGGCAATGGAAGTGCTATGCCATCGGCTGGTCCCAGAGGCCAAGCGCTTTTGTGTGGCTTGCTGCTGTCCCCTCAGAGCTGGGAAAGTGCCTGGCACCCAGCTGATGCTCAAAGGAAGTGTGGTCAAGGGACCAGCCTTCTCTCAGAGAGAAATCCAGGACCGAGGGGCTGCTCAGTTTTCTCCGGGTGCGCAGTTCGTAAGCGGCAGACACGGGGTTCCGGTTCACGCGGCTGCTTCTCGCCCACGTCGGGGCTCTCACAGCCGGGCTGGCCCTTCTCTCTCCCGAGGAGCTCTGCGCGGTTTCTGTAAAGTTCCTCAGATCAACGTCGCACAGCACACCGTCCAGGAAACACCGTCTTATACCCCACCTACACTTCCCCAAGTCTAAGTGTTATAACCCATTGTTCATGTAGAGAATTTTATTCGATTCTTCTATGACTAAGACTGTAAACTCCAATTTTTTTGTTTTTATTGTATATCCCTCCATTGGTTTAGGTCTTCATAAATTTCTTTCGTCTATTTTTTTAAGTAATATTCAGCATGCAGTTTTTAAAATATTTGATTAGATTCATCTCTAAGTATTTCATGGTTTCAGTGCTATTTTAAATGATATTTATTTTAAAATTCAACTTTCTAGGGATCTTTTTTTTTTAGAGGTTTTTGCTATAGGGCGCGTGCGCTCACCAGACAGACAAAGAGACAGAGAGACAGAAAGCGAGAAATCACCCCCCAGGGGGGATGGTCACGCCGCAATCCCTTCTCCTCCATTCTCCTCTCGGGATCTTGGGCACGCACGCACACATGCCCGGCGTGAGTTTTAAGCCACCGGGTCCGGGACAAGAACTACGGTTGACTATGTGGGAGTCCAGCGACATAGCCATTACTGTAACTGCTGGTCCCAAGTTCTAGGGATCTTAATATGAAATTTTTATTTCATGATTTGTTGTTTATACTCAATCATTGTACAACTTTTTTTTTTTTTGGGGGGGGGAGAGGTTTTTGCTCTAGGGTGCATGCGCTCACCATAAAGAGAAAGAGACAGAAAGTGAGAAATCACCCCCCGGGGGGATGGACATGCAACAATCCCTTCTCCTCCATTCTACTCTTGGGATCTTGGGCACGCATGCACACGTGCCTGGTGTGAGTTTAAGCTACCAGGTCTGGGACTCGAACCACGGTTGACTATATGGGAATCCAGCGACAGCCATTACAACAACTTCTGGTTCCCATTGTACAACTTTATAGCACAAAATATAATTTCCAAGTGTGCATGAAGTACGCGATAGTCAATCAAGCATATTACCATAAACATCATTTCTATCTGCAGTCTTGTATCCAGTGAAAGATTTTGTCCTGAGGACCTCCACGCACCCTCCACTGTCTGCTCCTCTTCCTTACACCCCAAACTTACTGGGAAGTGAGACACATGAGCAGGTCAAAGATTACGTATCTCAGCCTCCAATACAATTTCATGTGTCTCCCTGATCAAGCTCTGGCCAGTGGATAGACGGAAGTGAAAGTGGTCTGCTGCAACTTCCAGTGTCTTGCGGGAAGGGGTGACTTGCCTGTCTCCTTCCTCATGGTTGTATTTCAGGCATAATGGTCGGGGCTGGGGCAGCCTTCTTGGGGCAGGAGAATGAGTGGAGACCACAAATAGCATAACAAAAGCAGGATTCTTGGGTCTGAGAGCAAGAAACTCAGTAACAGCTCTGGGGTTCTGGATGTTTACCTATCTTGACTTTTACTTATTTATTTATTTAATTTATTATTATTATTATTATTGGAGAGGTTTTTGCTATATGGCGCATGCGCTCATCACAAAGACAGATGTGATGAGCGCATCACACATTTTTGTCTCTCTCTCTCTCTCTCTCTCTCTCTGTCGAGAGAGAGAGAGAGAGAGAGAGACAAAAAGTGAGAAATCAACCCCCAAAGGGGATGGCCATGCCGCAATCCCTTCTCCTCCATTCTCCTCTCAGGATCTTGGGCACGCACGCACACGTGCCCGGCGTGAGTTTAAGCCACCGGGCCCGGGACTCAAACCACGGTTGACTACATGGGAGTCCAGCAACATAGCCCTTACGCCAACTGCTGGTCCCCCTATCTTGACTTTTATATTAACCTTTTTATTCTATTTGTTTTATTTGTCTACAGCATTGTTATTGGGGATTTGAACTTCTTTGAAGTTTACATGAATGTTAACTAAAACATTTCCTAACAGAGTTTTTGTATTCTGATGGGTATAAAAATATTCCTTTCCACAGTAACCATTCTTGCCGCTTCCACTTTTCCCTTTTTAAAGTTTATTTACATTTCTTCCATGAGCAATCAACAGAATTCTTAAAAGGTCTCAATGCCACGACCCACCCATAGCCTCGACTGGCCAGAACTGTAGACACATACATGTTGCTTTTGTATGTTTGTCTTGAATCTCGCTAAACCACAGGCTTGCAGAGCTCACTCGGGTTGACTATCTTTGGTGGATTCCCGTGGAGTTTGCTGTGCAGACAACTGTACTTATCTGCAGGTACAGACGCTGTTACCCCTTCCTTCCGGGCTTCCTTTCTTTTTCTTTCTTGCTTTATCTTTAGCCACTCCTTCCCACACTTCCTGAGCAGGATAAAATTTCTCCCC
Source organism: Tupaia tana (assembly GCA_026018925.1). Classification (NCBI taxonomy): domain Eukaryota; kingdom Metazoa; phylum Chordata; class Mammalia; order Scandentia; family Tupaiidae; genus Tupaia; species Tupaia tana. The sequence continues at coordinate 67,734,466 of JAKSZU010000012.1, forward strand.
CTGCACTGAACGAGGAAGGCCAGAGTTCGTGTCTGTCTCGTTCTTAGGGGAAAACGATTTGGTCTTTACCGTTAACTCTCATGTTCTTTGTAGGTTGTTTAGTACATCGCTTTGTAAAGTCGAGACGTTTTTCTGTTAGTCTCATTTTCTGAGTTATTTAGCATATATATGAGTTGAATTTTGTCAACAGTTTGTTCTATATTAATTGATAGGATCATGTACTTTTTCTTCATTTGCCTATTAATATGCAAATAAAATGATCTGATTATTAACCCTTGAATCCCTATAATAGGTGCCATTAGGTCATGGTGTAATCTTTTAATAGATGGCTAAATCCGATTGGCTGACATGTCACTAACATTGTCTACTTACATTTTCACCTGAGCTATTGGTCTTGTGGGTATTTGGTATTTGTTTCTTTTTCTTACTATTTTTCTATGTATTAGTTTTTCTCAGCAAAAGACCATTTTTCAGAAAACGAACTAGGAAAAGGTTTCTAATAGTCTCAGAAATCACTGTGTAAATTGGTATTAATTCTTCTGTAAACCTTGGGTAGCATATTCTCCAGTAAAATCACAGAGCCTTGTGGGTTTTCTTTTAGAGAGTTTGAAATCTGAATTCAATTTCTTAATAGTTGCAGAGATAGAAACATGATCTGCTTTGTAAGGGGGAGTGGTGGTAGTACCCGGGCTGCCGAGGTTGTGTGGGTACGGTCCCTCATTACTCCTTCAGATCTCCAGCCTCAGTGGGGATCCTCAGTCACTTTTCTGATACTAGTCATTTACGTCCTCTCTCTCACTCTGTGTGAGTCTTACCAGAGAGTAATACATTTTATTTATCTTTTTTTTTTTTTAAAAAAAAGGGCACTTCATTTCATCAATAGTTTTAATCTCCCAGGGCTTCCTGTTCCATGCTGATGGCTATTCAAACTTGAAATAACTTCCTCTTTAATGTACTTTATAACGGGAGGGCTAGGCCAGACTGAATTACCAAATTATGGTCAGGTGCATTATTCTGACCAAAAAATTTTATACTGACAGATTTTATTTTATGAATGATTTTCTTTTCTTTTCTTTTCTTTTTTTTAAATTTTATTCCATACATGAACTCTTTGTTCACCACAGGACTGTGAAACTTGCCCCTTGTTTGCATCCATGTGCTTTGGTACTTAATTTTGTATTTTATTTTCAAATTCGTATTTGCTCATTGTGTTAAATAAACTTCAAGGATTATTATTTTTTTTTTGCAAGTGTTTACCTTGTTATGTCAGTGCTGTTTGTTAAAAAGACATTCCTTTCCCACTGAACAGCCTGACATCTTATTGAAACTTAATGGGTCATCACAATTATGGTCAATTGATTTTTTTTGTTGTTGTTGTTTTGTTTTTTTTTTTTGGAGAGGTTTTTCACTATAGGGCGCGTGCGCTCGCCAGACAGACAGAGAGAGACAGAGAGATAGAAAGCGAGAAATCACCCCCCAGGGGGGATGGTCACGCCGCAATCCCTTCTCCTCCATTCTCCTCTCGGGATCTTGGGCATGCACGCACATGCGCCCGGCGTGAGTTGTAAGCCACCGGGTCCGAGACGCGAACCGCGGTCGACTACGTGGGAGTCCAGCGACATAGCCATTACACTAACTCTGGTTCCCGGTCAATTGATTTTTGACAAGAGTGCTGAGATAGTTTCATGGGGAAAATAATACAATATCTCTTGTGGCAGCAAATATCATACCATCTATATATTCTGCAGTAAAATGTATTGGGTCAGGATCAGCAGTTAGCGTAATGGCTATGTCCCTGGACTCCCATGTAGTCGACCGTGGTTCGAACACCGAACTCGGTCACTTAAACTCACGCTGGGTGCGTGTGTGTGTGTGCCCAAGATCCCAAGAGGAGAATGGAGGAGAAGGGATTGCGGCATGGCCATCCCCCCTGGGGGGTGATTTCTAGCATTCTATCTCTCTGTCTCTCTGTCTTTCTGGCGAGTGCAGGCGCCCTGTAGCAAAAACCTCTCAAAAAAAAAAAAAAAAAACAAACAAAAAAAAAACATATTGGCTTATAATGTGTCTTTTTTTTTTTTCCTTTTTCATATATTGCTAGGGTAAATTGGCTGATATTTTATCATGAATTCTTATATTTTTGTTCATCAAGGACACTTCCTGCTTCACTTTCATTAGATTTTAGTATTAGAGTTCTATTGATTTTAGAAAATGACTTGGGAATAGTTTCCTTCTTTATTTTCTGAAAATTTGTGTAAGTCTGGCACTGTTTCTGATTAAATATAATTGAATGCTTTTGTAGTTTACCCATAAGCAATATTATAAAATATGTAACAGCATTTAGCATGAGAACAATCCGGATGTCCAAAATTTCTTTTTGATCCTTTGTTAGAATTTCTATCTCTGCATACAGATCCCAGCTGTTCTTGCTGTCTGCTTTTCCATGAGAGTCCTGAAATGTAAATTAATCACGGGGGTGTTACGTTTCCCGCCTAGTAATCCCACCTCGGTGAATGCTTTTGACCATTGTTCTGTCTCTTCCAGTTGCGTTTTTTACCTTTTACTATGTCTTGTCATTTTTTTTCTTGATAGCTAGATAGGATGTATTTGGTAAAATAATCGCTGGAAATAAGCCACCAGGAATATGAGGATGAAGGGTTAGCGGGAGGGGCACCATTCCCTCAAGACAAGCTTTGTCGACCAAGGTGCTATGAGGTATTCCAAATGGCTCCTTTCTTCCCCCAAGATGGAAACACAAGGGAATATGCCTCTGATTGTGACTCTCTGTGCGAACCTGTGTAACTCCTGGAAGTAAAACTCCCACGCGTACCCTGCCCACAGCCGTGATCGGGCTTCCCTGGTGATTTTTAACTCTTCCCGTTGTGGGTCCACGCTGAGCCTCCAGGCACAGTGCAGGGCGCCCATCCCCACAGACTGCTGCAGTAAGTCGTGGGTCTCTGTGTTTACCTGTCAATCTCTCCACTCGGTGGGGAGGATTGTGGTGTGGCTACCCCACTGGGAGGTGCTTTCTCACTTTCTTTCTACCTCTTCCCTTCTCTCTGGTAAGCAAATGCATGTTCTGCTAAATTAAAAAAAAAATAAAAGAATAAAGCAGAGCACACACTGGTCACACTGCTACAGATAAAGACACATGATGCACTTACAGATAGCTTTAATTTGGGGGCGTGGTGGCGCCCGCCCCATAGCAGATATCTTTAATTTGGAAGAATTTGGGAAGATCCTTCTTACCTAATACTAGGACTTTCATTTCATTCAAGTAACAAAGGTAAAATATTTGCTAAACGACACATGAAAACACTTGGTACAAGCAGAAAAGGCCTGACTGCTCACCCCAGGGAGTCCCCACTGCAACTCTGCCTACACCTTCATCGACGGGAAGCCTGTGTTTCGAGTCTATAAAGATTAGTGGGCAGCAGTAGCTTTTATGAAGTCCTTCGTGTTACAGTGAGATTTATCTTCCACAACAGCGTTCTTTCTCAGAGTATTGACTTAAGTTGCACCAGTATTTTTCAATATCTTGAACACTCTTAGCTTGTTCTTTCCCAAAGAAATTCGGACATCTTAGCTTGTTTTCCCAGAAATATTTTTTTCTCTTCTCTGATATTAATTCCTAAGTGTTTTTTTTTTTTTTTCTAATTCTTAGCTCAGTAAATTTTCCTGATTTTTTCCCCGTATATTCTCATAGTAAAATGTACTTACGTATCATTCATTTTATGGTGGAAACTGTGTTATATTAAAAATTTTGTACTAATTTTTCCTACTAAAATTCAAGCTTCATTAGACAAATCAATAGATAAATAAATGTTAATGCATATTTACAACTGTGTCTGTTTTTGCTCTTATAAGTATATCCATTTCTATCACTTAGTACATAATTAGTCATTCAATAAATATATGTTCAATGAACAAATAAAGTAAATAAAATAAATTATATCATTATTAAGTATGTCAGGTCTTAAATATTTTTACACAGCTTTTTCATTATCTAAAAATTCTCTTTGACAGTAAAATAGTCTTGGTTCTCTCAAATCTATTGGGTGCATAATGCTTTACATTGATTAGCTTTTTAATTAACGGACTTTTTCTTGTACTTTCTTTTTGTGTTCTCAGAGAGCCAGCAGTCAATTTTGTACTTTATCACACATTTGAATATATTAGTGTTGATTGAATTGTTAATTCTTTGAAAGTCTCATTTTGAATGTTTGATTACAAGTTTTAGCTTTTTGAAAAGCCCTGTTTTCTCCATTTTTCTTTTTACCTCTTCCAGTTTCTATTTTTTTTCCCTCAATAGCCTGACTTCACTTTTTGTTTTGTTGCTTACTGAAGTCATGATTATCTGAAATGTATTGAGAAGAAGGTGGACTTTTATGTACAGAGAAGCTAGGTACTTTTAAAATTGGTGCTACGGTTTGAACACGTATCCCAGGGAATCATAGGCTAAAACTTGGTGGGCAATTGTAGTGTGTTTGGAGAGTGGAGATTACCCCAGTCATGGTGTCGAAAGGTAGAGCCTTTGAGAGGTGACTACGACTGATGAGGTCGTCAGGGAGAGACTCCATGACTGACTCCTGAGTTTATAACAGGAGCAGTCACATGGCCCCCATGCTCTAACTTTATAACAGGAGCAGTCATGTGGCTCCCATGCTCTAAGTTTGTAACAGGAGCAGTCACGTGGCTCCCATGCTCTAACTTTGTAACAGGAGCCGACGCGTGGCTCCCATGCTCTAACTTTGTAACAGGAGGCGACACGTGGCTCCCATGCTCTAACTTTATAACAGGAGCAGTCACGTGGCTCCCATGTCTAACTTTATAACAGGAGCCGACGTGTGGCTCCCATGCTCTAACTTTATAACAGGAGCCGACACATGGCTCCCATGCTCTAACTTTGTAACAGGAGAAGTCATGTGGCTCCCATGCTCTAACTTTATAACAGGAGCAGTCACGTGGCTCCCATGCTCTAACTTTGTAACAGGAGCCGACACGTGGCTCCCACGCTCTAACTTTGTAACAGGAGCCGACACGTGGCTCCCATGCTCTAACTTTATAACAGGAGCAGTCATGTGGCTCCCGTGCTCTAACTTTGTAACAGGAGCCGACGCATGGCTCCCATGCTCTAACTTTATAACAGGAGCAGTCATGTGGCTCCCATGCTCTAACTTTATAAGAGGAGCAGTCACGTGGCTCCCATGCTCTAACTTTGTAACTGGAGCCGACATGTGGCTCCCATGCTCTAACTTTATAACAAGAGCAGTCACGTGGCTCCCATGTTCTAACTTTGTTACAGGAGCAGACACGTGGCTCCCATGCTGTAACTTTATAACAGGAGCTGACGCGTGGCTCCCATGCTCTAACTTTATAACAGGAGCTGACGTGTGGCTCCCATGCTCTAATTTTATAACAGGAGCAGTCACGTGGCTCCCATGCTCTAACTTTGTAACAGGAGAAGTCACGTGGCTCCCATGCTCTAACTTTATAACAGGAGCAGTCACGTGGCTCCCATGTCTAACTTTGTAACAGGAGCCGACACGTGGCTCCCATGCTCTAACTTTATAACAGGAGCAGTCACATGGCTCCCATGTCTAACTTTGTAACAGGAGCCGACACGTGGCTCCCATGCTCTAACTTTGTAATAGGAGCCAACACATGGCTCCCATGCTCTAACTTTATAATAGGAGCAGTCACGTGGCTCCCATATCTAACTTTATAACAGGAGCTGATGCGTGGCTCCCATGCTCTAACTTTATAACAGGAGCAGTTACGTGGCTCCCATGCTCTAACTTTGTAACAGGAGCCGACACGTGGCTCCCATGCTCTAACTTTATAACAGGAGCAGTCGCGTGGCTCCCATGCTCTAACTTTGTTACAGGAGCAGACATGTGGCTCCCATGCTCTAACTTTGTAACAGGAGAAGTCACGTGGCTCCCATGCTCTAACTTTATAACAGGAACTGTCACGTGGCTCCCATGCTCTAACATTATAACAGGAGCTGTCACGTGGCTCCCATGCTCTAACTTTATAACAGGAGCAGTCACATGGCTCCCATGCTCTAACTTTGTTACAGGAGTCGACGCGTGGCTCCCATGCTCTAACTTTGTAACAGGAGAAGTCACGTGGCTCCCATGCTCTAACTTTATAACAGGAGCCATCGCGTGGCTCCCATGCTCTAACTTTGTAACAGGAGCAGTCGCGTGGCTCCCATGCTCTAACTTTAGAACAGGAGCAGTCGCGTGGCTCCCATGCTCTAACTTTATAACAGGAGCTGACACATGGCTCCCATGCTCTAACTTTAACAGGAGCAGACGTGTGGCTCCCATGCTCTAATTTTATAACAGGAGCAGACACGTGGCTCCCACCATGTTCTAACTTTATATCAAGAGCAGTCACGTGGCTCCCATGCTCTGTCTTTGTAACAGGAGCAGTCACGTGGCTCCCATGATTTAGCTTTATAACAAGAGCAGACACGTGGCTCCCATGCTCTGTCTGTGTAACAAGAGCAGTCACATGGCTCCCATGCTCTAACTTTATAACAAGAGCAGACACGTGGCTCCCATGCTCTGTCTGTGTAACAAGAGCGGACACAAGGATACACATATTCCACTCTTGCTCCGTGTCACTGTGCGATGCCCTGAGCTACCTTGGCTCTCTGCAGAGAATCCTCACCAACAAGACCTTCAGTAGTGTGGCCCCTTCAGCATGGACCTTCCACACCAAGAGCTAAATACACCTGCATTCTTTATAAGCTGCGAAGAATGAACTAATATATTTGGATACAGATAAAGGATAAAAAATACAGTATAGTAAATCATTAAGATGATAAGCATAAAAATGCAAAACAGAAATAATGTATACATAATGTATATAAAGAGACAATTTACATAGAGTTCAGTGAGTAAAAAGTAAATATTTGAAAATTCATATTTGAAAGCAATCATAAAAATGTAAATTAAGACAATAAGATTCAATTTACTACCTTTCAGAAGGAACAATATTGGTAAAACAACAAAATAGCTTTGGCAAGATTCTCATTTGCTAAAGATTTAAAAATGGTAATTAGGAAATATATAACAAATGCCTAAATAATGTGTTTATCCTTCAGCCAGTAACTACTTTATGGTCTCCCCATAAAACATTACAGTCATAAACATCTATGTTTATTTGTTTATCATGCACTATTTTTCATATGAATATTCAAATGACATCAGATGACATGGATGTCATAACTTTCATAAATATAACTAAAACTACTAAGAGTAAAATATATTTAGGAATACTGCTAAGTTCAACATAGATTAGAAAATTATATTACTATTTTACCATTTTTATTTAAAAATTATTTCTATGTGCATATATATATATATATATATACACACACTTGAGCAAGAGAAAGTCTTCCAAAGTCCATGAAAATGCATACTACGGAAGACTATGCATGAATTTCAAATTCTTTTTTATCTATATTTGAGAGCATGTGCACATTCAGAAAAGAGAGATGGACAGACAGACAGAAAAAGAGACAGAGAAAGTGGAAGACTGGAGGTTGAGCCTGAGAGAACTGCAGCCAGCCAGGGTCTTGGGCATGTGTGCCTGGAGCATTTCCGGTAGACCTGATTGGGTAGCTGAGCTTCAGCTGGCCGTGTGGCTCCTCACACTACAGTCAAGAACACCACCACTGCACCACCACACTAAGCCTCCACAAGCTTTTTATGCAGCAAACTAAACATGTACTTTAATTCCATTTTTGCAAGAAATCATGCACAGGTCTCTTCTAATATATATGTTTCATGAACTTTTTGAAAAAAAAATATATATATACATGTACATGTGTGTATATGTAAAACAGTAGGTGATGGGATGTTCTGGCATATGTTGACATTGTGAAATGGGTACCATAATCAGGCTAGCTAACATATCCTTCACTTCTCATAGTTACCATTTTGTGTATATGTGTGGTGAAAAGATTTGAAATCTCTTCTCCTTGCCCATTTCAATTGTATGTTACAATATTATTATTGTCTATTGTCACCAAGCAGTGCACCAGATCTCCACAATTTATTTATCCTGTGTAGCTGACACTTAGTCCCTGTGACCAGTATCTTCCCATTTCCTTTAGCCACAGTTTTGGTAACCATCCATGTACGCTCTGTGTTTTTCATTTTTAATAATTTATATTTTTATGAGAGGAAGAGGAACTGTGGGAAAGAGAGGAAAAGACAGAGGGAAAGAGAGTGAAAGAGAGAGAGCAACAGAAAACTTTGATGGGGTCTTAATGTTGCAATTCTCCCATCCTCGCTCTCCAGCTAGCCAGGACCTCGGCCACCCGCTGCCACACTCTGCCCACTGAGGTCAGGATGCCCACGTGGCCTCGGCCACCACACGGCATTCCACCCTGCTGCTGTGGCTGCCCTGCTCTTTTTATGAGTGTGACTTCTTCCATTGTGCTACATGAGGGAGACCATGCTACGGTGTCTCTCTGTACCTGCTTTTTTCTCTTAGCGCCTTCTTTTTTAAGACAGAATGTTTCCTTGTGTAGAAATGCCACTTCTTCGTCATTCATTTATCCATTCATGGACATTCAGGCTGCTTTTACATCTTAGCTATTCTGACTTAGGAGTAACAAATATAAGAGTACAGTTAATCCTGGGAGACACTGATCACATTTCCTGGATATATGTCCTGTAGTGGGATTGATATATCATATGGTAGTTCTGTTTTTTTGTTTTTTTGTATTTTTGTTTTTAATTTTTTGAGGAAATTCTGTTATTTTCTATAATGGCTGTACTTTTTCTCTACATCCTTGTCAACAATTATCTTTTGTCTTCTCAGTAATTCTGATTCTGAGGTTTAAGTGACATCTCATTTAGATTTTGATTTGTATTTCCCTGATGATTAGTGATACTGAGCATTTTTCATGTACCTGTTGGCATTTGCATGAATTCTTTGAAGAAATGTCCATTCATGTCCATGATCCTAATTAGGTTATTTGTTTTCTTGCTATTGAGTTGTTAGAGTTATCATCTCTTTTGGACATTGACCCCTGACCCGATATATAGTTTGCACATGTATTTTTCCCAGTTCACAGGCTGTCTTCTCCCTCTGTTGACTGCCCACTTGGCTGAGCAGAAGCTTCCTAGTTTTATGCCATCCCATTTGCCTGTTTTTGCTTGTTTCCTGTGCTTCTGGAGTTGTAGCCAAATAATTATTTCCAGATCACTGTCAAGCTTCTCCCTATGTTGTCTTCAAAGACTCCCTGCACCTTAGGTTTATTCATCTGAGTACACTGAAGACAATTTCACTGATTCATGATAATTCCTTGTCATCACTAATTGTCTTGCTGTCCAATTAAAATGTGATGTTCTTACATATTTACTAAGGCAGAATTCTACTGAACAGCAGCAGATCCTTCTGTTCTTTGAGTCTGAGTTGTTTTGATTGTATCTCTCTTTCTTCAGTGTTATTTATCACCTTTTGATAAAGGACTTTCCTATGAATACACACATTTGTTACATAGAAACTAATAATATATTACAGATGCTCAAAACTTGAGTGGCCTAAAAGTTTACCTCACACAAGTTTTAAACAGATAAGGTAAAATAAACGTGAGCTCTTAAAGGCACATCACACATACAGATCAATGGCAAGAACCTCCATAACCCACCTATCCACAGCCTGAGGCAGTGTCATTCTAAATTCACGTTTAGAATGTTTTTGTTTTCCTCAATATGTAGTTTATTATGTCTGTTGTTATTTCTGAAAATTACAGTTTTTAACTCTAAAACGGTGTTATACTAGATGGTAACGTATTGAAGTTTTCTTTGAACTTAAGACTACCTTGCCTGATCTGCCCACGTTTGTTTCATACCGATGTAGCTCATTTGCTTTTCATGCTGAATAATTTTTCAGTGGTGAATAACCAGATTTTATTGTCTGTCTTTGATGGACATTTAATTTATTTTATGCTACTGAAAACCTAGCTCTTGTGTGCTTCCTTTTCTAGCCAAAATGTTAGGCTGTAAAGGTGATAAATTTTCATCCTTAGAATATAAAACTGAACCGCTTAACAAAGTATTGGGTCATCGAGAAAGTCATGACACATTTTTGCATAGAAAAACATAGAAAAACTATCAAATGCTTTAATATTTCACCCTGTCATTAGCAGTCATTAAGAAATTAAATCAATATTTCAAATTAGTTTGAAATGACTAATTTAAAAATATTTGCTGATTAAATGGGTATAAACAGTTTTTATTGTGTTCTTCATTTCTAGGAGGGGACTTGAAAAAGCTTCTGGAAAAAATGGAACTAAAGTATAGGTTTATTTTGGTGCAAAAATAAGTTTGAAGTCCATGCAAGTTTTTCATGATACACATTTTCTATAAAATTTTAAAAGAGCCAGCAGGTAGCATGGAGGTTAAGGTGCTGGATCCACATGGCCCAGGCCCTGACCTGGTGGCTGGGACACGGATGGGTACAGTGTGTGTGCAGGACCCTGAGACGACACTGGTGGAGAAGCGGTGGCGGTGTGGCCATCCCCAGGGGGTGATTTCTCACTTTCGCTGTTTTGCTGTCTCTCTCTGGCAAGTACACCTGCCCTATAACAAAAATCTAAAATAAAAAAACAAAGCAGAAAAAAGGTTCCTCACATTTTCACTGTCAATTTTGATTTAAAACATCTTTTGATATATTTTTTGAGGACCTTATATAATATGTTCAGTCATGGCTGTACTGCCCCCCACCTGTTTGCTGACACATACTTCTGACATTTGATAATAGCTCGTCTAACAGACAATAAGCCATTGTTTCTTTAGTGAATTGTCTCTTCATGTTATGTCTCGAATTGTGGTGGTTTATTTATTTTGTATTTATTGATAGACATTATTCGTTTGGAAGTTTTTAGGACTCACTGTCCACTTTCCTCTCGGGATTTGGGGCCTGCACGCACACACGCCTGTTGTGTACTTCAAGCTGCCAGGACTCGAACCGTGAAGGTTGCCATGTGGAATCCAGCCACCTGAACCTCACACCGCTTCTTGGCCTGCTCAGCGGTTTTCAGATGAGCTGGTACTACTGCACCTACGCGTGCAGCCTGGAGGGTCTGAAATGACCAAACACATGGTGGGACGTTCTCTTGGCGTGGTCTCCCGATGTCCTGTGTCAGAGGTCGCCTCTAGGACAGTTCAGGGTCTTCTTTCTGTCCTTGTCTGTGTGACTGTCCATGTGCAGAGGCAGGACCACAGGGACTGTCTCTGTGTTACCCTCTCACTGGGGCTCTTGAGGAGCTCATCCTCCAGGCGCCTTCTCCCCACCCCATACTGAGAGTGCAGCAGAGTTTAGTCAAGGTGCACACTCGGTGGGGACTGAGCCTGGACCTCAGCACAGCCTAGTCAAGTTTGTACCACACTCGATGCTGACATCCCTCGGTCACGCGACAACCCCACTCAGGTGGAATAAAGTCTGCAGAACTGGAGGACGCCTCCCAGGTACACGCCATTCTTGGTATTTGAAAGCTAGAAGGATTTATTCTTTATCTCAAGGAAGCTGTGCTGATACGTGCTGGACCACGAAGACTCTACGATTCTATTTACGCACATGACATTATGCATCCGTCCAGTCGCAGCGGCCTGGACAACACCGCGTGGGCCATAGGCTCACCCTGCAGCACAGCACCTGAGCTCTCTGTAGAGGAAGCTGGGTCCCACATGGCCATCCAGAGCTCCAGTGGCTTGGGAAACATGTCTGGCACACACGTGTTCCCAGGATCCAGATGGGACAAGCTAAAGAGGACAGTGGCATGACCAGGCCCCACTGAGGGAGTCTCCCTCTCTTTTTCTTTCCTTCTCTCTTCTGCATGCACAGGTGCCTTCTTGCCATAAATAAATAAATAAAATAACCTTAATGCAAACTATGTGCTTTAGTTAATAGTAATGTATCCATACTGCTTTATCAACTGTAACTACGGTGCTCACACAACATAAAGAGGGGAATTCTCTGTACTTCTGTTTAATCTGTATAATCTAAAATGGTTGTAAAAATAAAGTCCATTAATTCATTTTTTAAAGTTAAAAATAAAGATGGTGTAATGCCTATGCCATTGGACTCCCATGGAGCCGACCGTGGTTCGAGTCCTGGACCCAGTGGCTTAAACTCACGCCGGGCGCGTGTGCGTGCGTGCCCAAGATCCCGAGAGGAGAATGGAGGAGAAGGGATTGTGGTGTGGCCATCCCCCCTGGAGGGTGATTTCTCGCTTTCTGTCTCTCTGTCTCTCTCTGTCTGTCTGGCAAGCACATGCGCCTTATAGCCAAAACCTCTCCAAAAAAAAAGTTAAAAATAAAAGTGACAACTGTTAGGAGCACAGTGGATTTTCATTCACCTACCTTATCTGCCACTCTTTGAGCATGTCCATCTCATGGAGACGTCCTGTGTACCGACCACCGCTGGCTTCCCCGGTCCACGGACACAGGCGATCCAGGAGGCTGCTCCGGGCCTGTCCAGGTGTCTTTGCAAGGTGAGAGCTGATGGAACCTGGAACTAGACTGTAAATTTACGCAGTTGTTCCCGCTAAGGGTATACAGTTCTGCTTTTTTTTTCCTGATAGGAATGAATGAAAATACATTTATCAGATTAACAGTTTTGCACTGTATACCTAAGGCTATTTGAATCAGCTTCAGCAGAAAACGCCTTCTCTGGGGGAGCGGTTACAATTGGAGCCATCCGCGGCAACGTTGGCATTTGTCCTCTGTTAGCTGTCACTATATCCTGCTTGCGCAAAGGCCAGGCTGGCGAATTAGGTGCAGATAAGACGTGGATCAAGAATGGCGCTAAACTGTCACTCTGGTCAGAAGAACAGCGACAAGCTTCCACTCAGCCTCTGCTACCTCAACGGCGCTGGCCCCGAGCACTGAGAAGCAGACGTGGGATTCGGCCACGCACCGTCTGCGCCTGTTCCGCGTCTACACCACAGACCGCGGAGATTCCTGTTTACGCGGCGCCTCACCTCTCACACGATGGCGCCTCCGGGCTCTCCTTATCCGTGTGGACGCAGGCCTGGTGCCGACGTTGCCGACGCTGCGAATATTCCGCTTTCTGCAGGGTGTGCCTCAGCACAGAACCTAGGAGGACTCCAAAACCGATCTCAGGACCGGGCAAAGTGGTGCTACTGGCACAGCTACGTGCTGAACAAGCTGACTGTGTTGGTGGAGCAGTTCTCTGGTGTCTGCCTCTTCTGCCCCACAACACTATTTTTAATAAGCCGCCTCCCTGTAGCTCTCGGCAGTTGGTCCCACCCTACCCTAAGGGTGATCTGACCCTGGCATTCGTTCCCAACGGCATCTAGTAGGCGTCTAGGTGCTCAGTGCTGCCAGGGCCTCTTTCTATTCTTAACGTAAGGACACCCTCCTCCTGCTTCGGCCTCCGTCGCAAGATTGCAGGGACACACCACCATGACCAGATTTTAGGTTGGATCAGGGGTTGAATCCGGACCTCGCTGTGGTCCTGGCTGGTGGAACACAATGTCCCAGAGACATGTCACCAAGGCCGGACAAGGCCTCTGTTCTCAGAGCGTTCCAGAACACCCACCCGGGGACATCAGCGCAGACACCCCATCCCGGCCGTGAGCTCCACCCCTTCTAAGGGAACCTCAAGGCGGTCTCAGCTTCCTCGTTTTCCTCTCTCCAGACCGTCTGTACTTAATGGCCTGTCGGTCCCCGGCCACGCCAGCCAGTCTCCTTCATCTGGCACGTCACATTTGCAGTGATCTTCTGAAAACCCAAATCAGTGTGGTTTCTCTAGGTGAGATCTTCAATGCCTTTTCAAAATTCTTAGGATAAAGAACACTTAATATCAGCTTAAAAACCTACAAGATTTGGCCGTACCCTTCTCTTCCTCATCTCCTACAGCTTCCCACCTCCCTCTCTGGCCCTCAGCAAAACTAGGTTGTTTTGATCCTTTCTTCTTGGTTCTTTTCAATGCCACTGACAGCTTCAAAGCTGTTGAAAACGCTGTTCCCACTGTGTGCAGTGGTCTCCACCCCGTATTTGCTTTCGTAGTCGAAGGCTACGTTTGTCAGCCCTGCTGCGGTATTACCCCGGATATCTGGATGACTGGTAACCTAACTGGGTGATTACCTGACGTCGGGGCTGGGATACAGTCCTGCCTCAGGTTCTCAAACAATGCACATCCTATCTGTCCACTGGGAAGGGTGTTATTAAATGGTTAAATGTGGTTAAGGTGCTGGATTCCCACATGGACAATGTGGTTCGAGTCCTGGACTTGGCAATTTGAAAGTCATGCAGGTTGCATGTGCCCAAAATCCCAAGAGGAGAATGGAGGAGCAGGAAGGGGGGAAGGTGATTTCTCACTTTCTCTCTCTGCTGTCTCTCTCTGTCTCTCCAGCCAGCACATATACCCTATAGCAAAAATCTCTCTTAAGAAACAATAAAAGAAAATTATTAAATGTGTCTCCTGTATTCTATTTAAGTTCATTGAGGGTAAAAACTATAAATATCTTCTCTAACAATTTTATTTGGAGTACCTAACACAGTATACGGTCAATGAAACACTTGATTAAATATTTAAATGGTCACTGAATAAGCTTCTGTGTCTCTGTGTCTCTGTATCTCTGTTTCATCCACCCCATTTCCTGTGTGTGTTGTGTGTGTGTGTGTGTGTGTGTGTGTAGGAATAAGAGGGAAAGACAAAAATGGAGGACAGGGAAAGAGAGAATGAGGTGATTTTCACCATAATTTGCATTTATTCTAAAGTTCCAAATATGTCTTTTATTGTGTCTTTCATCAGTGACTCCATTATGTGTCTTTTTCATATTGTATTTAACAAAAATTATTATTCTAATAAGACAAGATAAATCTTAGTCTCTCTGGGGGTTAATTGTGAGTTTCCACTTGCCCGGGTTGAAGGATGCCCACAGGGCTAGTGCAGCAATGTTTCTGGGTGTGTCTGTGAGAGTGGAGCCAGAGAAGATTTCCATGAGTCAGCGGGCGAGAGAAGACCCGCCTTTAGGGTAAGTGGGCATCATCCACGGGCAGAGGAGTGGGCGTCCTCTTCCTTCTCTCTCTCTGTCTTACTCACTCCGGCTCTCTTTGCTCCTGCACCCTCCAGCCAGACACTGTGAGTTCTTTCACTGCCGGATTCTGGACGCACAGCAGTGGACACCGGAGGGTGCACGGGCCTGCACACTTCCAAAGGCTCCCTTCAGACCCAGGACCGGAACAGCACCGTTTGCTGTGCAGAGGGACCACGCAGGGCCCTGGTCTGGAACTGCGCCTGCGCCCCTGCCTCAGCCTTTCTGCAGCTCTCCAACTCGTCCACGACTTGCCTGAGGCTCCTCTACTTTGTGATTACGTGAAATCATTCCTGTAGAAAACCCTTCATGCCTGTCTGTCTACGTATCAATCTCATGTTGCTTCTATTTCTCGTGAGCCCTGCCCAATACAGTATCGTTTTGTTTGGATAATCTCGGAATATTTAATTACTTTCACGTATTTGAACTTTTCTAAGTTAAATCTTGTAAAATCAGAGTTTGCAAATGGCACCTGAACCAAACTGGTCTTGAGCTAGTGCTACAAGACGCCTTTGGGGTTCAACATTCAGAATCTCTCCTAGTTATTAGAAATACCCCTAAAAATTTCACTGTGGCAAAACAATGGTTCATTACTGCAAAGAGACATCATACTGGGAATTGTAGCTTAGATGTGTACTAATGGGACTCTGAAATAATCTTTCAATGGAAATAATATTTAAACAGGTTAAAAGATTGTTTATTTTTAAGCATGCTTCTTCTCTTTTCATTATGTGTCAGTATGCAAATCCTAACATACTTTCGACAAAAAAATGTATGGTTTCCACTAAATTTGCTAATACAAATATGAACAAGCTCTCTAAGATTTTTTTTAGAATGACCTATTTCACGTTATGTAACATTATTATTGATTTTTAATTGTTGTAGGGCTCAGGCAACCACCAGAGAGAGAGTGAGAGGGAAAGTGAGAAAGCCGCTGTCAGGGCCAGGATTGAACCCGTCTGTTGTGTGGGCGTCCAGTGCCTTCACCTGCTGGCCCCTAAGTTTTGGGCCCTCGTAATTGGCTGTGGTTCTTCCAGCTGGGTCTATACACCGGTGAGATTATATCCACAAAGGGATATAAAGTGGACAAGGAAATAAAATGAGGGGTGTGCTGGCCGCACTCGTATGACTCCCTCAGTACAAGGGCCTTGAGGTCAGCTCTGGCCAGGCCGTGAGCACAGGCTTCGAGTTACATGTTACCCTCCTGTGCTACGTGCTCTTCTAAGAGATGACGTACGAAATACTCCAATCCTACACAGAGTTTGGATTAAGAAGCATAGATCTATTTTAACTCTTATTCTCCATTTGATTAAATTATACTTTTTTTCCTTAGTGTATATAGAAGTTTCTGAGTTTTTGAATCCATCAGTCGATGCTTTGGACATAGTTCCTGAACATTTCTCTAACAAAATACACATTTTAACACATGCCTCCTTGATTTATAGCTATTTTGTGAAAACAGTCTAACTTACTTCTATTCCATAATATGCATCTGAAAAGAAATGTTTCTGCCCTTGGGTCCAGACTGCCCGTCTTGCTAGTTCAGCACTGGTGCACGATTGCTCTAACACTGCTGCTGCTCAGCCATCTGCATGCTCTTCCCCCTGCCCTCACGGCCTGCCAGGGAAACACGCTGGCTCATTCCACCTCCAGAACAGTGATCTAGGAAAGATACTAATATTCTGTCTTCCTGATAAATATATCGAGGCTTAGAAATGCTAAATTCTTTGACCAAAGTCCCTTGCCTATTAAATGTGAAAGCTGAGTTTGGAAGTCATATATTATTAGGTCCTTAGACCTGCGATCTCCTACATATTATTCTACATTGTTTGCATTTTTTCATATACAGGTAGCAACTTGCATACACTTAAGATATTTAGAAAAACACTGAACAACAACAAAACAAGACTACTCCATGGCAATCATTTTGTTTCTCATGAGAATGGTCAAGGCTTTTTTCTTTCCTTTTTAACTCCTGTGATTTGAATTGTTGTCTGAGACTGATATTATGAGTTCCAGACAAGAAAAGGGGCCTTCATTTTATTTTTCTGCTAGATTCTCGGGGAGGCAACTCTATCTGTGCTTGACCTTCTCAAGGTTCCGCCGTGTGATTGGACGGCTGCCTCTGTTATCACCTTTTACAACTCTGCTTCGCGTGAGAAACCAGGGCGGGCTGGGGAGCCGATCCGAGATGGAATATTGAAAAGGTTACAGCGGGACTGCGGACTCCCAGCTTTCCCGGACTGCAGAGTTATTAACATTCAGGCGCCTCATCCCAGTGACAAAGACTGTAATAAGAACAGATGAGGCCAAGGTGTGGATGTTGTCCTTTTGACGATGATCAGCTGGGAAATGGATGAATCTGAAGGCCTGGCTCGCCCCGCTCCTCTGCGCCTGCCCTGCCTGTTTGTAACCCTGGGAACCGACTTCGGTGTCGTGGAGGGGTCTGTGTTGACATAAATCAGGTCCGGGTGCGTCTCCCTGCCCATAGCTTTGGGCTACTCTCTCCTATTATATGGCCTTTTCTGTGCCTCCTCTCCCTTGTCCTATTTCCACATGGCATTTAAAAGTGGAATTGGCTTTTGAAATATTGGCTCTTTTATTTTTCATTAGGACATAGGCTTCCTGCAAGAATCAAGCAGAAATGCCATGAAGTAGCTGGCAGGAGAGTGTCTTAAAGTCTTATTAAATACATAACCACCCTCACTACTGAAAGCAGTGTATGGTATTAAATTCAACGGCCAGACGAGTGCCTCAATCTCTCTTTATTACTGGGACATTTGCTGTGTTTATTTATTTTGGAAAAGGCGTATCACTAGGGGTATGTTTACGTTATATATTTTTTAATATATTTTTTAAAGGAATTTTATGTTCCCTGGCTTTTACCTTTTAGGGTCTTTTGTCTTTCCAAATACTTTGTAAGATGCCAGGAGACCCAAATGATTTTGAACGCGTGGGATTACACTGTCGCCGTTATGTCCTTGTTCAATGGGACTGGAACACCCAAGCCTTGACCCACCCGAAACGGCAGCACAATAGTCACGTGACCCAGCTAACGCCGACATTGAGGTACCTGACTGAAATGAAGAAGAATAGAATATTTTGTGACATCCAGGAGAACAAAAAGGCTTGAACTGAGCAGCGGGGCCCAGGGTGTTGTACTTTTCCTCCATGTAACAAAACAACTCACTGTATCCCTCGGAAAGGAAATATGTTTTTCTGATTAAATTCTTGATGCAATAAATCTTGCATCTGTCATCCATTCACAACAGCTTTGGGGAAGAAAAGTTTCTTTTCTTATAGCTTTAATTAAAGGTCAGTTCAGATTTCTATGAACAGCTCTTTCTGAAGTCTTCTAATCTTGGTGAATGCACGAATGTCCCCACTGCTGCTCCAGAAAGCCTGCTGTTCTGAGCGGGGACCTGCCCGTGGTCACCTCCTCCAC
Source organism: Tupaia tana (assembly GCA_026018925.1). NCBI lineage: Eukaryota > Metazoa > Chordata > Mammalia > Scandentia > Tupaiidae > Tupaia > Tupaia tana. Next base: position 67,753,002 of record JAKSZU010000012.1, read on the forward strand.
ATGGCTGGGGTCTTCTCTTCACTCCGGAGCGTCCCGGGGTGCGGGAGGCACGGGACTGTGTGACAGAGCCGGTGCTGGTCGCCGGCCTTCAGAGCTTCTTTCATTAAAACAAGAAAGGAAAATAACTGACCGTTAGATAGAAATAGCTCACCTTCAGAAGTCCTAGCAGGAAGAGAAGGGAAGCCGCATGCTTATCTTCAATCATAAACACCGCCGTTGACTTGCGAAACTCTTCACAGTGATCTCAGCCGTGCGGCTAGCTCTATTCCCCTCTGTTAGTGGAGTTGTTTTCTGACTTGAAGTGTGTCTCGTTCTATCAATACTCCGGTTTTCAGTCGCTTCCATCCTAAAGCAGCCCATCCACCCCATGCTCTGAGGGGCAACTGAACTGCACTACCCAGCAGCTGCTTAAACCGCCGCACCCAGCCCTGCAACGCAGCGGGCCGCCCCGTGAGAGGAACACTCGAGGTTATGCTCACAGTGTTCAAAGTTCAGAATTACTCGGCCTGTCCTATGTTAGTAACTCTCCTCTGCACCAGCTTTGCTACTTTTTTTAATAATTATTTAATTTTAACTTTATTTATTCATTCATTTATTTTATTTTGACCAGAGAGAGAGGGAGAGAACGTGAGAAAGTAAGCCACCAGGTCCAGGACTTGAACTGTGGCCAGCCATGTGGGAGTGTTAGCACCTTAACCACCATGCCACCTGCTGGCTGAGCTTTGCTACTTTTTAATTTTTTGTTTTAATTTAATTTCAGTTATTTATTTTTTAGTTGCTATAGAGAGAGACAGAAAGACAGAAAGCAAGAGATCACCCCCCCAGGGGAGATGGCCGTGCCACAATCCCTGTTCCTCCATTCTTCTCTCAGGATCTTGGGCATGCACGCACATGTACCCAGCATGAGTTTAATCACCGGGTCCGGGTCTTGAACCGTAGTAAACTACATGGGAGCCCAGCAACATAGCCATGATGCCAACTGCTGGTCTCATGTACGTGGCTGCTTTCAAGATGTCCACATGCTGTTCTCCAGAGCCTGTGAGGTGTGGGGAAAGAGACTTTGCATATCTGATTGAGTTCAGGCTCCTCGGGTGCAGAGAGCGTCCTACACCACCCAGGTGCTCTCAGTGGGGTCGAAGGATCTTTGCACGGAGGGAGAGCGAGGTCAGGTTCAGAGGAGGAAACACGATGGGAGCAGCGGTCAGGCTGAAGCAGTGAATTGTCTCCCAGCTTCTGAAGGAACAGTTCAACACAGACCTGATTGTAGTCCCTTGAGGCTGGTTTTGAATTTCTGTCCATTACACTAGGAAGTATAAAATGTTAGCCACCAAGTTTGCTGTAACTGGTTATAGCAGCAAACGTAAATGCAAATGGTTCTCCCAGGAGGTACTTGGCAGAAATGAACATGTATTCATTACATTTCAACAGTATTGGTTGTTTTTACTGTCTCTTTTAAAGAGATAACTTATGGGGTCCGATGGTTTCATAGTGGTAACAAGGTTGGATCGACCCGGGAGACCAGGGCTCACTTCCCGGAAGACTCTGCTCCAGGAGTACGCGAACATGCCTGCAGTCCAGGCCAGGAGTGGGTGTCAGCCAGGAGACGCTGTTGGGCGCCTCTTGTCTCTCTCTGTCTGTCTCTCTCCCTTTCATTGAAGAAATGAATAAACTTGTTTTTTTTTTTTTAAGTTACATATACTGTAAACCCTTTAAGACTGGGCACTACTATGGCCTGATGTTTTCAGCTCTAATAGCAAGCAGGCCTACAGTCGTGCATACAGGAATGCTTACTAGACGCATGTCGAATTGATTATTGTCTAATATATGGTAATCACGTCAAGCGAAAATGAAAGTAACTTTGGGGGTGTTGCTTTTAGTACTAGGGTGAACAGGAGTGGATGGAACATAAAAAAATCGTTCTGAGGGAACCAGCAGTTAGCGTAATGGCTATGTCGCTGGACTCCCACGTAGTCGACCATGGTTCGCGTCCCGGACCCGGTGGCTTAAAACTCATGCCGGGCGCGTGTGCGTGCGTGCCCAAGATCCCGAGAGGAGAATGGAGGAGAAGGGATTGTGGCGTGGCCATCCCCCCTGGGGGGTGATTTCTCGCTTTCTATCTCTATGTCTCTCTCTGTCTGTCTGGCGAGCGCACGCGCCCTATATCGAAAACCTGTCAAAAAAAAAAAAATCGTTCTGAGAAAAACAGAAACAGGCAGAGAATGAAGAAAACAAAAGCTAGGCAGTAGAAAAAGTAGAAAAGATTATATCTTAAAAGTACTCTAGGCCAGAGTCTGGTACCCAAAGCCGTGTAAGTAACTTGGGTAGGATTCTTTGCATATAAGAATAAGATATTGAATACATTTGGCAAACTGCAAAGAAGCACGTAGAATTTGCCAGAAGCTCACAGGGAAAGCAGGAGGCCAGCTGCCCGTCCTAGTGTGCCCGCTGCGGGTTCAGACGTGGGAGCACCACCCACACGGCGAGCTCCGGGAGGGCCGTGAATATGCACCGCAGCAAACGTCCCAGAGCTTTCCCTCTGGCCCATCACTGCATGTCTTTCAGAAAAGTGCTGTGAGGCCAAGTCACAGGGAGGCCCAGGCGACGCCCTGGGTCGGAAACACAGAGCAGGGACCCAGAGTGGGACTCCAAGCAGGCTAACCCGTCAGGGACGTAAAGCCCAGGTATGCCCCAGATGCATTCGCATCCTATGTCAGCTTCTAAAGGTGGAGTTCTCTGTGCAACAGGACAGAGTCCTACCGCGAAACACAAACTTTTCATCAGAAACTCATGATATTAAAAGCTTCGCGAATGTGCAGCCTCCGAGCTAGCGCCGTCAGTATAGCCCAGAAGCTTGTTAGACCTGCAGGACCCAGCGCACACGCCAGAGCACCGAGCTGAATTTATGTTTTACCCAAATCCCCGAGGGGTCCATGCACACACAGACGTTTAAGAAATGCAGATCAGTGGCTCAGCAGCCCCGTTATTATCCCTGCCGCATAGCGTATCAGCCAGGCTCCTAATTCTTGATGGAGTGAGTGAATGAGATCTATAACTTAAAAAAAAGAACGAAAGCAACATTGACAAGCCTTATTAACTACTTATTAGATTTCTGAAATGAAGTATGAAGCAGAACACAGCCCACTATTTAGAGAAGCAGACACAATTCTTCCTGAGGATGCCTGTCACACTAAGAATGCGTGGCGATGCAGGGACGGAGCACACACCTCACAGATTCTGTTTCTCTCACTGCACCACGACCTTGGCTACTTGAAGACAACGCAGCTCTTCTTCCCTGAATGTGCACATCCAGGGCCAGTCCTCAGTTCTGGAGCCCACATGGCCAGCTTCTCAGTTCCAGTCCCAGCCCTGGTGGCTTAAGAGTCACACTGGACATGTGTGTGTACATGCCCACAATCCCTAGAGGAAGTGGAGGAGAAGGGATTGCAGCATGGTCATTCCCCCTGGGGAGGGTGTGACTTCTCACTTTCCCTCTCTCTTCCGTCTCTGGTGAGTGCATGTGCCTTATAGAAAAAACTGAACATAAACAAACAAATAAGATGTGTTTAAAATATGAAAAAAATCTCTACAATTGGTAATATTTTAGTCTTAAGAAGTACCCAGATTCTCTGCAAAAGGTTGATATCTTGAAATTTTCAATAACTAGATGTTGGCTCTAAAAATATAAAATGGTAAGGAAAAAAAAATCTCCAGAGATGCCATTTGACCTGGATGTCATAAAGAATATATGAGTCTAAAAAGCTAGACGTCAGAGCTCACTCGGGGTGTAACTGGGGAGAAGGGATCTCTGTGATCTATATATATGCCGGGTCAGAGTACGGTCCTTTGAGAACCTGAGAGCTCACCTTGCTCTGTCTGAGAGCCGTGCCTTCAGGAGAATGATGAAAACCCATTAACTGCCATGAACTGACTGTGTCTGTCTGTTTCGGAACATGTGGACCCACAGGAAGGTACAACTACAGTGATAAAAAGTCCTGAACCATAAAGAACTGTTCAGCTTAATATTTTATAAAATGATGAAGTGATTAATAGCTTCTGATGGTTAAGTTTAGAAGAAATCTGTTTCAATGTCTTGATTATGGGATCAAGAAAAATTTAAAGTGAAATACTGTGGGACCAGCAGATGGTGTAGTGGTTACCTGGATAGACTCCCACATAGCCTACTGCAGTTTGAGTCCCAGACCTGACGGCGTAAAACTCACGCCAGGCACGTGTGCGTGGTTGCCCAAAATCCTGAGAGGAGAATGGAGGAGAAGGGACTGCGGCATGGCCACACCCCCAGGGGGTGGGGTAGCATCTCACTTTCTGTCTCTGTCTCTCTCTGTCTCTCCAGTGAACGTGTGTGCCTTGTAGCAAAAATCTCTAAAATAAAACAAAATTTAAAAAAATAAAGTGAAATATTGTTGCCAAAAGAAAGCTTCATTTTGACTTACTTAGTAAACATTGGAGTGGGGAAAGTCAGGAATGGAATAAACATAAGAATGTAAAGAGAATACAATTTTTGAGCTCAAGATTCTAATTTTTAAAGATAAAAAATCCTTAAATATTTAAAAAATATAAGGAAGAATCTGAGAAAAATAAATAAAGAATAAAATATTTTTAAATTAATTATCCTGGAAAAACAATAAAACAATAAAGACAAAAATTTGTTTCTAAAGGAAAAAATGACAAGTCTTCATTTGACATGATTTGAGATCATTATTTAAACTCCAACCTGAGAGAAATCCCCAAAACACAAACATTTCTCACTCTTTGTCTTAGAAAATAGATAAAGCAGTTTATGTTTGGAGAAGCTAAAGATAAACAGAAGCTGAACGGAAAATGTTTATTAATCAAGTATAGGTGTGTGTGGGTGTGTCTGTAATTAGTAGTAAGGTAGGATCATTGTATTCATTCAATGAAATTATTGTAGGATGAAATATTTCAAGAGAGAAATTACTGGGACCAGCAGTTGGCGTAATGGCTATGTCACTGAATTCCCATGTAGTTGACCGCAGTTCATGTCCCGGACCCAGTGGCTTAAACTCACGCCGGGCGCATGTGCGTGCGTGCCCAAGATCCCGAGAGGAGAATGGAGGAGAAGGGATTGCGGTGTGGCTATCCCCCCTGGGGGGCGATTTCTCGCTTTCTGTCTCTCTGTCTCTCTCTGTCTTTCTGGTGAGTGCATGCGCCCTATAGCAAAAACCTCTCAAAGAAAAAAAAAAAAAAAACATAAAACAGAGAAATTAATGAATTTGAAAAGATAGGAATTGAAATAAAACAAAATAAAGCACAGTGAGAAAAAATTATTGGGAACCAGCAGTTAGCGTAATGGCTATGTCGCTGGACTCCCACATAGTCGACCGCGGTTCGCGTCCCGGACCCAGTGGCTTAAAACTCACACCGGGCACGTATGCGTGCGTGCCCAAGATCCCGAGAGGAGAATGGAGGAGAAGGGATTGCGGTGTGGTCATCCCCCCTGGGGGGTGATTTCTCGCTTCCTATCTCTCTGACTCTCTCTGTCTGTCTGGCGAGCGCACGCACCCTATAGCGAAAACCTCTCCAAAAAAAAAAAAAAAAAAAAAAAATTATTTAACTGGAGTCCCCAACGTGGGAATAAAATAAACACTGGGTGGAATAATGACTAAAAAGCATCCAAGAAACTCAACAAACATCAAGTCCAAGAAACATGAAATCAATGATATCAAACTCAAGTTGCGATAAGTCATTAACAAAAAGAAAATATTTTAACATGATTTTACTTTTTATTTATTTCAGGATTGGAGAGAAAGAAGCCGATAGACAGCACCCCAAACAGGTTCTGGTGTCAAGGTCCCCCTCAGCTTCAGCCAGCCCTCAGCAGGCACTGCCTGCCCGGCATGCTCAGGGAGGCCTCCTGATGCCAGTCCAAAGCCTCCCCTGTGGGGCAGTCACACCTGCCACGTTTCACCCCATGCCACTGTCCAGCCCCCAGTAAAGGGACCATCTCAGAAAGCTTCCGAGACACAGGACACATTACGTGCAGAGAAACTAAGATCAGGATGTCAGCCGATTTCTACCGGAAACAGCAAGACAGGAGCATGAGCATCATCTTTAGAATACTTAATACGATAAAGTAAACCTGTGATTACTTTGTCAATAAATCTTTTTTTTTTTTTTTTTAAAGAGAGATTTTTGCTATAGGGCACATGCACTTGCTGGAAAGACAGCGAGAAACCAAGCTGGAAATCGTCTCCCAGGGGAGATGGCCACGCCGCAATCCCTTCTCCTCCATTCTCCTCTCAGAATCTTAGGCTCCCATGGACATGCACCCAATACAAATTTCAAGCCTCCGGGTCCAGCACTTGAACCGTTGTTAGCCTTGTGGGAGTCCAGGAGCGAAACCACTACGCCACCTGCTGGTTCCAATCAATTTTTCTTCTTTTATTTATTTTTTTTTTTTGGAGAGGTTTTTGCTATAGGGCATGTGCACTCGCCAGAAAGACAGAGAGACAGAGACAGAAAGCGAGAAATCACCCCCCAAGGGGTATGACCATGCCGCAACCCCTTCTCCTCCATTCTCCTCGGGATCTTGGACAACAGGTCTGGCACTCAAACCACAGTTGACTACATGGGAGTCCAGCAACATAGCCATTACGCCACCTGCTGGTTCCCCAATAAATTATTCCTAAAAGACAGGACAGGGCCAGCTGGTGAAGTGGTTGTTAAGGTGGCTGGATCCCACATGGCCAACTGTATGGTTTGAATCCTGGACCCAGTGGCTGGTTTAAAAAACATGAGGGATGTGTGTGATGTCCAACATCCAAAAAGGAGAAACAGAGGAAAAGGGATGGTGGCACGGCCATGCCCTGTGGGGTGCTTTCTCACTTTCTCTCCCCCCTCTGGCAAGTGCATGCATGTCCTTCTCACAACACAAGGAAAAAAAAAGACAGGACCTAAAAATAGACAAACTTCATAAACATTAAACAATTGTGTGATCATAAAACTACCAACAGAGTAAAAAGGCATTCCATAGAGTGGGGGACAGGACCTAAAAATAGACAAACTTCATAAACATTAAACAATTGTGTGATCATAAAACTACCAACAGAGTAAAAAGGCATTCCATAGAGTGGGGGAGATATTTTCAAGTCATATATCAGATAAGGATTAATATGCAGAATATATAGAAAACTCCTAAAACTGCAGAATAAGACAGAATCAACTGAATTATAAAATGAGGAAGTAACTTGAGTAGACATTTTTTCAAAGAAGAAATACAATAACCAATAAACACATAAAAAGATCATCAATATCATTACTTACTAGGAAAATGGAAATAACCACAATAAAGTCCCACCTCATGCCTCTTAAAATCCCGCCTATAAAACGAACAAACGCAATAGAAAGTTAGGGTTGGTCAGGACACGGGGAAAGGGGAAGCTCCGTGCCGTTGGTGGGAGTCGAATGCTGCACTTTCATGGAAAGAAGATCGTGGCCGGGTAATTAACAATGGAACTACAATGTGATCTAGCAATTCCACTGGTGGAGATTTTCCCCAAAGAACTGAAACAAGACCTGAAAGACACATTTGTATACTCACGTTCACAGCAGCAGTATTCACAAGAGTGAGGGTTGGTAGAAAATCAGGTGTCTGTTAACGAAGGAACGGATTAGCCGATGAAGTGTGTTTGTAAAGTAGAAATGACTGAGTCTTCAAAAGCAAAGAGAGGCTGGATGGTGGCCAGGGGTGGAACACTGTGTCTATGAGACCGACTCACCTGCGAATGTTCCGGCTTGTGTCCAGAGACCTCTCTGAGGACATCAGCACGTGTGTGCCCACAGCTCTGGGCTGGAGAGAGCCGGGGTGAGTCACTGCCTCAGGATCTGTTCTCGCTCACTCTCTCTTTCTGTCTTTCTCACTCATGGAAGAAATCAAAATAACTTTTTTATTTTTAAAGGATTACTAAACTTTATTTATTTATTTTAATTTGACCAGAATGGGGGGGAGAGAGAGAGAGAGAGGAGAAAGAGAGATAGAGGGAGAGAAAGAAAGGGAGAGAGGACGTGAGAAAGCAAGCTGCCAAGTCTGAGACTTGAACCACAGTCAGCCATGTGGAAGCCCAGTGCCCTTAACCAACTGCCAGGTGCAGTAACCTTTTATTTTCTAAAAAAGGAAGAAAATTTTGACTTACGACACAACAGCAATGAATACTGAGGACATTACGTTCCGTGAAATGAGTCAGTCACAAAAAAGGAGGACACTACATTGTAACCTTTAAATGAGATGCCGAGAGTTGTCGCCATCGTGAACACACAGAGCAGCATGGTGGCTGAGCGTGCCGAGAGCTGGGAGGCAGGAGTCGGCGGGTGCTGGCATTTCAGAGTTGAAGGTGCAGAGTGTCCGGAGGCAGAGTGGCGACCCTTGCACAGTGAGTGTACGTCATGCCGCCACGCTGCCCACGGAGGCTGCCGTCCGAATGTGCATCACACGTACTTACCGCGAGAAGGCGGGGACAGGGCAACAAAACAAAGCCTACTTAGCACGAGCCCACGGCACCGTGGGCAGGAAGAGGGGGGCAGATTTCACAGGGCAGACCAGGAGCCTGTCCCCACCCGGGGTGCTTCCAAGCCGGTCCCACTCCGGGTATGCGCAGACACCATGGACAGGGTACAGGAAGGAGAACTTGGGTAGGACGAGGCCCGTTGGGGGATGTGTTCTCTCTCTCACATTCTTATGCCCGCACATGCTCTCTGCCATAAAGAAAACAACAACGAAAACATGAAAGTGAAAACAGACCTATTCAGACATCAGAAAGGAGTTTAAAGACTTGATTATCATTACTCACACGGTAGGGAAGGTTGGCAGGCCTTCATACAGCAGATAGAAACACGGGCACACACAGTAGAATGCAATCAACAGAAGTGCCGCTTCTCAGGAGAGCGTGGTGAGAAGTCAGTCTTATTATTCAAACCTTTAAAAAAGAAAATTACTGGGACCAGCAGTTGGCGTAATGGCTATGGCACTAGGTTCCCATGTAGCCAACCATGGTTTGAATCCCGGACCCGGTGGCTTAAACTCACACTGGGCGCGTGTGCGTGCGTGCCCAAGATCCCGAGAGGAGAATGGAGGAGAAGGGATTGCGGCGTGACCATCCCCACGGGGGGTGATTTCTCACTTTCTGTCTCTATGTCTCTCTCTTGTCTGTCTGGCGAGTGCACGCACCCTATAGCAAAAACCTCTCCAAAAAAAGAAGAAAGTAAAAGAAGCCTGGTAAAAGGACAAGGAAAACAAAATCTTTTAAAAAAAGAAGATAATATGCATTTTAGTTAACCATATTAATAATAATATTAAATACAAATGATCAAAATACTCAAATTAAAGACCAGATATTGGGAGGACAGCAGGTGGTGCAGTGGTTAAGGTGCAGGATCCCATAAGACCAGCTCAATGGTTCAAGTCCCAGGTTAGGCGGCTTGGAAAACACGCCAGGCGTGTGTACATGCATTCCCCAAATCCAGAGAGGAGACTGGAGAAGAAACTGGAGTGGCCATCCCCGGGGGTGGCTTCTCACTTTCCTTTTTCCTTTTCTCATCAGTAAGCCCATGTATTCTACAGCAAAAATGAAATAAAATAAAAACAAAAACAGATTTTCAGATTACACTAAAAAGAACAAACTCGAATGCTACTTTCAAGAATTTCAGAATGCAAATTAATTTTAAAATATGCAAAAAAGATATGTTATAACTAAGCAAAACAAAACAAAATTGAGAAGCTAGGTGACAATATTTATATCGTATAAAGCAAATGTCTTAATAAACAATATTACTAAGGACAAAGGAGATCATTTTATATCATAAATCAATCAATAAAAGCCAAGAAAGTTACCTTGATGATTATGAAAGTATTTGGAAAGTCTACAGGCTTCAAACACAACAGCTGAAGGGCTATGAGAAAGAGTTCCGAGCTGAGTGGAATGAAAAAGCACCACATGAAAAATTGTTTGATTCAACAAATAATAATTTAGTGGGAAAATTAGAGCAAAGAATGCCTGTTTTGGCAAATATATGTCAGAAATGAAACTAATTGGCTTACCGTGAAGCTGCAATAATTACAACAGCGTGGTATAGCTGGATCAATCAGAAAGAGACAGTGCCAGAGAGAAACCAACATAGACACAGCCACCGGTCTCCAACGGAGGGTCAAAGAATATAGTGGAGACAAGGTAACCTTTTCAATAAATAGTATTTAAACAATAGAACACCCACGCAAATGTTAATAATAATAACCTGGACACACACCTTAACAAAGGAACTCCAACTGGAGTAGAGACTTACATATAAACGTGGAACCGTAGAATATCCCTCGGATCGCAGGAGGAAACAATGTTTGCGTGTCCAGGACATCTGAGACAACAGCAAGGGCTACTCCGTAAGAGGAAGAACTGAGCCTTGGAAGGTCATCAAAGTGAGAGCTTCTGCTCCGTGTAAAACAAGGCCAAGAGAAGACACGCCACCAACGGAAAGAAAACCTTTCTGAGAGAGGTATTTGATAGAGCACCTTATACAACAAGGAGAAAATGAAAAATCCCGTTACAATTGGAAAGGTAAAAACAAGAAAAGCTGCCAGCAGTGCTTCCAGGAGCTCGGTCCGTGGGTGACAGAGACCGGCAGCAGGTGAGGCGACCCTCACTAGAGGAATGCACGAGAGACTGTGAGTCGTGTGCACCCTGGGCTAGTCTGGCGCTGGGACAGGCCTGCACAAGTAGAGTTATGCACTGCTGAAACGCACCACTCTGGGGTGTCCACAGTGGGGACAGGAGTCCTAGACAGGTCTGTGCCCTCTGCTCCATCTTCCTGTGAGTACAAAACTGCTACAAAAGAAGGAAAGCACATTGGGGCCCCCTGGTGGCATTGTGGTTAAGGCGCCGGACTCCCACCTGGCTCCGCCGTTCAAGTCTTGGACCTGTCGGTTTGCTTTCTCTCTTTCCCTCCACCTCTTCCTCTCTAGTGAGCACACATGCCCTATGGTAAACGTAAAAAATAATGATGATAATAAATAATTCTTTAGAAAAATAAAGCAAATTAAGGACAAAAATCTGCAGCTGTGCCAAATATAACCTACGTGAAAATAAGGACTGCAGGCCATGCACACATGCGACGGTGCTCTGCTCCCAGACTGACCTCCAGGGTCAGGGTGTGTAGTGACAGGAAGAGGCTGCTGGCTGGACAGTAAAAGGCTATTTCGGAAAGCTGTGAAGGTCCATTTGCACTTGCAATATGACCCAGACACCACCTCCCACGATTCACCTCTATCCTGACCCCAATGAGAGCATGTTGACACAAAAAGATTGTACGTGAGTATGTGTAGCCAAAGGTTGGAGAGAGCTGTGTTATGAGCTGAAATGTGTCCCTTCTCCCCCAAAGTTCCAGGTTAAAACCCCAACCCTGGTACCTCCAAACATGACTGTATTTGGAAAATAGGGTCTTTTTGATGTTGTTTTTTGTTTGTTTGGTTGGTTTTTTAAGGTTTTTGCCAGAGGCTGTGTGTGCTCAGAGAAAGACAGAGGGAGGGAAAGTGAGAAATCACCCCAACCCCCATGGGGGGAAGGCCAGCCCACCATCCCTTCTCCTTCATATCAGTAATCTTCTTAAGTCAAAGAAACCAGATGCCCCTTCAAACCAGAAAAGTACATTGCTTATTGTTTCATTTGTATAAAGTTCTAGGAAATACAGACTAGCCAGCAGTGACAGCTCACTGGTAACCAGGGTTGGTAAGGCAAGGCGGGCAGCCTGGAGGGGCCACACGTGCACAGGTTTCACAGGGACATGTCGAAAGCACACACGGAACGGCAAACTGAACACGTCAAGTGCGCACGTTGTTTTCATTACATTTCAATAGTCATTTTAAATAAAGAAAAAGACTGTTACATTATAAATGTGATAAATAGATATATACACTTATATAAATATTTTTAAAAATTATTTGTTATTATTTTATAATTTAATTTGACCAGAGAAACAGAAAGGGAAAGTGAGAAACCAAGTTGCCAGGTCTGGGACTTGAAGCACAGTCGGCCATGTGGGAGTCCAGTGCCTTAACCACCATTCAACTTGCTGGCCCATAAATATATATATATATATATAAATTATTAGAGCATGCATATACTTGCCAGAGAAAGACAGAGAGAGAGAGATGGAGGTGAGAAATCACCCTCGTGGGGTGTGGTGATGCTGTAACCCTTCTCCATTCTCTCCTGATACGTGTGGCACGCTCACAGTCCACTTTCCTAGCCTCCAGGTCTGGGGCTTGAACCATGCCATCAACCTTGTGGGGTCCAGGCATTTTAACCACCATGCCCAGCCAGTCTCAGTAAATATATTTTAAAAGTTGCTAGTTTCCAGGATGTTTTCAGAGCGTTACATTGTAACAGTAATACCTGTTCCCCTCAGTGTCTGTAAAAAGGGCTGCTGGGTTTCAGAGCTAGTTTTGCTGTCGTCTATCAGTACACCTACTTATCTCCTTGTTGCTACCGCCTTTCTCCAGTGAGTATATACAAGATCATCTGCTGGGAAAAGAACACTGTTCTCTCCTTGCACACATGTAACTAGAAAACCTTGCTTTGTTTTCACATCAAGTAGAAGGGCCAGCAGGTGGCGTGGTGGTGAAGGCACTGGACTCCCACATGGCGGACTACGGTTCAAGTGCCAGACGTGGTGTCTTGCTTTCTCACTTTCCCTGTCTTTGCTGGTCTCTCTCTGGTGAGCCCATGTATCCTATAGCAAAATTTAAAAATAATAATAACAATAAATAAAATTAAATAAATAATTATTTTTTAAAAGTTCAAGTAGAAACATTTGTTAGATTTGAAAAAAATGACTATTTTCTGTTTCTGTTCTTTTTTTTCTTTTTTGAGAGATTTTTTGCTTATAGGGCGCATGCGCTCGCCAGAAAGACAGAGAGAGACAGAGAGACAGAAAGTGAGAAATCACCCCTGGGGGGATGGTCACGCCGCAATCCCTTCTCCTCCATTCTCCTCTCGGGATCTTGGGCATGCATGCACATGTGCCTGGCATGAGTTTAAGCCACCGGGTCAGGGACTTGAACCGCAATAGACTACATGAGAGTTCAGTGACATAGTCATTGCATTAAGTGCTGATTCCCTGTTTTTGTTCATTTTTTTACAGCAAGTCTTAAAATAGTGTAAAAGGCAATGAATTTTAGTATAGTAAAAAAAATGGCTATAGAGTAGGAAAAAATGAAGAAAATTACTCCTGATTTGTCAAACTAATCAGAATAAATATGAAAATTAGAAAAATGTATCCAGCATTACCCCTTCAGCAAGGATATTTTCCTTTGTAAACACTTTCTACATGTCACAGGATTAGCTGATTTAAGTGTATCTTTCTTGCGAAGCCTATCGCAGATACACCTACTTACCTGCTTTCCTGTCCCCTAATTACCGAGCTTCCATGCCACGTTTAAAGCTGGCTCATGAGTGGCTTTGAAATAGCCACCGTTGTCAATAGAGCAGGAACTAGAGGAACAAGCAGGACGGTCCATCCTCGCTGTAAACTCTGCAAAGTGCTCGAAGAGCCTGCAGTTGGTATTTGCTCCAGGTCAGAAGAACGTCACTTTTGAATGATCCAGGTTATTTAAATAAGCCGATTTAGTAAAATCTCCGTGTGTCCTCTACAGGAATTTGTAAGTTACTAGGATAAGATACTGGAGAGTTTGTAACAGTGAGGAAGTTCAGATAGACACTTCATTACCTTTTTTTTTTTTTTTTTTGGAGAGGTTTTCACTATAGGGCGCGTGCGCTCGCCAGACAGAGAGACAGAGAGACAGAAAGTGAGAAATCACCCCCCGGGGGGATGGCCACACCGCAATCCCTCCTCCTCCATTCTCCTCTCGGGATCTTGGGCACGCGCGCACACGCGCCCAGCGTGAGTTTTAAGCCACCAGGTTCAGGATGTGAACCGCGGTCGACTACGTGGGAGTCCAGCGCCATAGCCATTACGCTAACTGCTGGTTCCCTTCATTGCCTATTTTCATCCAACTTCTATTGTTATTTCTCATTCCTACTCCTCTGTACATTCTACACAGGGTGGCTGCGAAGAAGTCGTGTTTTGTAGCTTATAAATGCTCTCTTGACTCAGCCAGGTGTCCGCCTTCTCATTCCTCTTCTAGTTAATGTTCTCCTCTTTCAAATCCTATCCGACATCATCTTCTTTCTAGGGCATTCTAACTTTTTCTTCACATCCTACCTCTACAGAACTCATGACTCGTCCCGCTGTCCTTCCGTGGCTGTATGTGAAGACATTTACATTAAATCCATATTGAATGACAGCCTACTTCGTATCAGCACTGTCAGTGTGTCCTTCACACAGATCCCTTTCCCACTGGAAGGAGAGCGTGCAGAGACTGAGAACCACGCTGTTCATTTTTCATTCAGACACTCAACACTTCCGCCTGGGATTTAGTATTGATTAATGCTTACTGAATTAATCCACTTACACGACCTTTGAAATACGGCCATTCGCTCAGATAGCTTGTGCATTTCGTCATCCGTTTTCTTTGTAAGATTTCTTAGTTACAATAATTTGGTTTCACTAAGTATTAAATATCTAAATATCTAAAATATTAAATATCTAAAAAATGTATATTTCTCCTGGAAGAAACAAGACGAGTAAACAACACTTCTGTGTTAAAGTGTGACAGCTAACTCTGACAGTTTCACAAACCTTTCATTATCTTTGACGAAGCACTCATGTGGTAGAGAATCATTATAGCATGTTGGCCTAGAATACAAAGTTGAAATCAAAGAAGTACGTGTTCACATCCCAGTACCATAACTCCTGCTGTATCTGTGAAAATGGGCTTGAAAACGATTTTACCTGTGAGAATTTGAGTTTATCTGTCATGAAAAGGTCTTTTTTTTTTTTTACTGATATAACCATTAAACTGAATATGTATGTGAACACATACTTTGAAAGAAGATATCTACTCACTACCCACATACACCCACATAGTGCTGTGAGTTCTCAGAAGATCGTACACTTAATTTTTAAAATTATGTATATTACTTCCTCAAGAAATTTGTAATCTAGCCAAAGGAATAAACGTGTCCACAGGAAAACATTAAATAAAAATACAACGTAAGGTTTAATTATAAAATATGCTGCTTGATTTAGAGTACAGTACTATTGGTGTTCCCAGGAAGGAGAAAAAAATATCACAAATTTCAAAAGCGTTTTTGCTTGGGGCCAGCAGTTGTCATGCGGTTAAGGTAGTAGATTCCCACGTGGCCGGCTGCCGTTCGAGTCCCAGAGCTGATGGCCTAAGAATCTCTCCAGGCGCACACGTGTGTATGTGTGTGTGTGTGTGCGTACGCACACGTGTGCACGTGTGTGTCTGTGCATGTGTGCCCAGTATCCTAAGAGGAGAACACAGGAGAAGGGACTGGGGCATGGCCATCCCCCTGAGGGGTGACTGCTCACTTTCCCTCTCACTGTCTCTCTCTGTTTCTCTCTGTCTCTCTTTAGCGTGTATCCTATGGCAAAAACCTAAAAGGAAACAAAAAGTAAAGGAAATTCTTCCGTCTTTCTCTACAAGGTAGTACAAGGGAATGGTGGGCAAGAATGAACGTGACAGAGACTTGGTGAGAAGGGGGGCAAACAAGCTGACTCTACGCATTTATTTCCGTATCTATGGTACAGACATCTCTCTCTGTTCTCTCTCTCTCTCTCTCTCCTCGTTCTCTGAGTCTGCTAGGCGCTCTGTTGTGATGTTGAACACAGCAGAGCAACCACACTCAGACACGCCTCTGCTGCGTCCCCTGAAGTCCTGTCCCTGGATGCAGGTAGGTAGCACTACGACAGGTGCAGAGCGTGTACGACTACAGTCTCCGAGAGTCGGTCACTGCCTTTTGATTTAGGGTGACCCCGTCTGGTAAACTTCCTAGGGGAAACAGGATCGCTAATCACCACCAAAGAAGATGATGGGTCACATTTATGTGCATGTATTCTCAACTGTGGCTTATGGGTGCAAAAGGAAAGGAAGAGGATGGAGCAGAAAGGTAGTGTTGTTGCCCATTTACTATTTACAATTTAATAACATGTTTGCGGAACACCAATCGTCCTTCAGATATTTCTAAGAATCGTTACTCAGAGCGTGGTCATCTCAATGCAAGTGAGGTCATCGCGGGGCGGAAGAATGAGCCAGTGCAGCTTATAGCTATCATACGTGAATTCCGTTTTTGTTGACATCCACTAAATACAAACTCTCTTAGAGATGTGACATCTAAGTGTGACGGAGTAAGGTTTAGAACAGAGCCGTGTGTCTCCTGTATCTCCTCGCCCGTCCCTTCCTCGAGCACCAGCTGCTCTGCACGGCCTTGCAGGAGGCCACGTGGCTGGAAGGCAAGCTGACGCGCAGTGCAAGACAGATCCCTCTTCAGCTGTGGTTCCTGAAAGCTCAGACCCGGGATGCAGAACATGTCTCCACACCCTGAAACGTTTCGGGGTGGACACGAACAAGCAGGGGAGCAGGAGGCAGAACATCACATTTTGTTCCAGGACAGTTTCCTCAAGAGGGGACCCAACTTTGGCACGGACAGTAGCACTGGGGACTTCGGGGACAACGACCTGGGCACTGGGGCTCCAGCCTCACTGTCCCAGGAATGGCAGAGCAGGAGGTCTGGGGGCCCGAAGGCCTGTGTGGACCGAGATGATGAAGGGGCCTCCTCCGAGCGTCAATACCACCTGTGCTTCCCGGGAGATGGAGCCCCGAGAAGGCCTGGGTGGATTCTCCATGAGCCCAGGAGTGTGAAGACTCGGGACTAAAATTAGATGAGACGACTGGAGATTGCTTACACGGTTTTGAACTGTGCTTCCCTGCCTGCATGGGCTGCCCCTACACACTTCTTGAGGAAGGGTTTTAGCAGCTCTAGGCTTTTCCAGGGAATTTTGCTCTGGGAACTAATAATCTGTCATTCTACGTGGGAAGCTGGAAAGGGTGAGTGCCTGCCTGGCATTTGCAGAGTTAATGTCTATCTTTCCATTTGGAGAAATCAAAACAGGTAAGACTTTCCTATAGTATACACCATCAGCTGGGTCTGACAGAGGCCATAGATGCAGGCATTTTTCCGAGACAAGCAGTGAGACACGCAGGCAATGAGTACATCTTGGTAGTTGGGAATGACCGAAGCCAGTATGGGAAGACGTGGGTAGGGGTAAGTGATAATACTTCCTGTGGACTCTACGGCTTAGGCTGTGTGCGGCAGATTTTTTTCAGCAGACTGGTCTCTCCAAGTATCCCATCCCATCCACTAGGAACCTTCTCTCACTTACTGAAATAGCTTCCTAGGGACCAGCAGAGGGTGCAGTGGTCACGTCGTTGGACTCCCATGGTTCGATTCCCGGACCCAGTGATTTCAAAGCTTACACGGGGTGCGTGTGCATGTGTGTCCAAGATCCTAAAAAAAGAAGGTGGAGAAGGTCATGCCCTGGGGGTGATTTCTCGCATTCTGTCTCTCTGTCTCTCCAGAGAGCACACACACCATGGAGCAAAAATCTCTTAAAAAAAAAAAAAAAAGAAAGAAATGGCATGCAACTTCACATTTTTGCACAGACGGCACCTTCCTGGGGAGGCCTTTCCCGCTCATCTTACCTGGAACCCGGCCCCATTTCTTCCATTGTTCTGTCGTTAACTTTTTCCCTTAGCGCTTATCACCACCTAACACACTGTATATCTTACCCATTTCGCTTCTTGAATGTTTTATGCTTCTTTACTATTTCCCTAAGCCTAGAGCCATGTGTGACATGGCATAAAAGCATCAGGAGCAATTTATTTGTTGTGGTAAAAAAAAAAAAGATAATATTTGAATAACTCACAGGCAGAATGAGAGCTATGACTTCTCGTTTTGCCAGATGAGGAAATCGAAGTTACTACAGACTCATCATTGATCCAAGGTCATGCTGTGAACTAAAATTTGGATATTAATTTATCTGGCGCCAATGCTTCTAACCTTGTTTACAGCAACAATCTTTCATTTATTTAAAATAAAATAATCTGAGCACGCATTTATGCTCTAAGCCAGGTATTAAAACATAGGAGACACGTAGAAGACTAAGACACTACTTAGTGAGCTTGCACTCTAGTGAAAGGAACAGGGTAATGAACAGGGCATTCCAGTAAAGAGGGCAGCATTCTGTGACAGACGTAAATGCTTATTGAAGATCAGTGAGTCAACTTCTAACTAGACTTAGAGGGTTTGGGGAAGCTACTTAGAATAAATGACTTTACAGCTTAGACCTGAATGGGACCAGCAGTTGGCGTAATGGCTATGTCACTGGACTCCCATGTAGTTGACCGCGGTTCAAGTCCCGGACCCGGTGGCTTAAATTCATGCTGGGCATGTGTGCGTGCGTGCCCAAGATCCCAAGAGGAGAATGGAGGAGAAAGGATTGTGGTGTGGTCATCTCCCCTGGGGGGTGATTTCTTGCTTTCTGTCTCTCTGTCTCTCTGTCTCTCTCTCTGTCTTTCTGGCAAATGCACATGCCCTATAGCAAAAACTTCTTTTCAAAAAAAGAAGAAGAAAGGAAAAAAAAAAAAAAAAAACATGCCAGGCATGTCTGCATGCATACCTAAAATTTCAAAATCCCAAGAGAAAACTGGAAGAGAAGGGACTATGGTATGGTCATCTCTCTGGGGGAAGATTTCTCTCTCTCTCTCTCTCTCTCTCTCTCTCTCTCTCTCTCTCTCGTCTTTGGCAAATGTATGTGCCCTACAGCAAAACTAAGAGGAAAATCAAGTGGCTACTCCTGCCGCTGTAGGCTGCTGTAGTAAGCACTGAAATCCCACCTTTGGAAAAGAGGAAGTTGACCCCAAATATCTTTGATTATCGTCCCCGGATCCACGCATACTGAGTGTGGGAACCAGTCAGCCTGTCTTACAGAACGTTCCTCTCAGTGTGACTTCTGCTAAGCTTGCAGAGTCCACTCTCCATGCACGTTGGTGCTTTGCCGAGGTGTATTAGTCACAGATCGCTACAGAGCAGTTCTGCCAAATGGGGTGACTTAGAGTAACGCACCTTCGTTATCACAGCCTTACTGTCGGGAGTTCTGGGGTGGTTTCCCTGGGTCTGCAGTAATGGCTTATTTAGGGCCTCAGGAGGTTGTAATCCAACTGCCGGCTACCGCAGCAGTGTCACCTGAACCTCCGTCGGGAAGAGTGTGTCTCCTAACACAATGGCTTGTCTGAAAAGCGTCCAGCAGGTTGCCGGGCAGAGGGCTTCAGGTTTGTGCCATCTGTGGTCTACACGTGGCCCTCCCCAGTGGACAGTCTACAGTGGAAATACGCTTCCTCTTTGATACCAACAAGGGATGGGTATTACGCCGGTCAGAGGACGTGATGTGTAACGCCGTCACTTCTGCCATTTTCTATTGCTCAGAAGCAGGCTGTGGGCAGTGCAGAAAGAGGAACCCACAGAGGCCTGCATGCCAGGTCATGGCGTGTGGAGGCCATGCAAACACCAATCCACCCCGAGACGTTTCCCTGTTAAACCTCGGGGGGACTTGCTCCCCTCTCGCCCTGGTGAAAACACCGGCAGCTCCCTACCTAGTCCAGGCGCCGGGCAGAGGGTCAGGGCCGCACTCCCCACAGTGCCCTGCCTGCGGCATAGCTGGACTGGGCCTGGGCTGCTGGACCGGTCCCCAGGGAAGAGGTCACTCCCTCCTCCACCGATGACCGTCACCCACGTCAGGGGAGGTGGTGACGGCAGCGCCTGTTAATAAATGCGGTTTTTAATGACTCCTCCACTTGAAGCTCTTCTTCCTTGATGATTACAATTTCTTTAGGCAGAGAATTGCCCGGCAGATCCGGGGACTGACTGCCGTGTAAAAATGCCAGTCAGGGGAGGTCAGAAGGGAGCAGGCAGCCCACTTTCCCATTTATGTGAAACCTTTAATCCACAAAGACCTCATAGCAACTGTTTTGTAAGGTGACATCCAAACGCTGGAACTGCCAACTATTTATTCTTGACATCAATTTCGGAAAACATCACCTGTGAAAAGTTCAGCGTTTAGCATTTCCTAATGTTTTCTTTTTTCTCTGAGTGTAGATCTTGTTCATGGGAAGCGTGTCATTTGGGAAAAGGAGAAATACTAATGACGTCCAGATGAGAGAAAAGAGCCCCGAGGACAAAGGGGGCAGGAGGTGGACACTGGGGTCAGGAGGCCTTTGCACGATTGCAGCAGACGGTGGTTCTCAGAAAGACAATTAACCTCTCCGGGCACCGCTCCTGACGTGCCCGTGGGAGAAGGACAGGCTCTTACCCGGGTCTTGGATAGTGTGGAAGCAGCAAGGAAGTTATGAGCTCCGAGAACAGGAGGAGGTTTCACTGCAGTCCCTAGATACAAGTCTTTATTACTGTCTTGGAGAAAAAGGGGAATGAAAGAAAGGAAAAGAACAGATTAAGTGTTTTCAGAGCTGAATCGGATTATAAAGCTTGCTGTTATGAGCCATCTCTTCAACTGGGAAGTAATCCTTTTAGAAAGTGAATTAGTCTAACTCAACACATCTCTGACCGTCCATAAGCGCCACCAGGGTGTTCGCTGAGAAAGAAGGAACCGGGGTCAGTTCCAGGTGTCCCTGACAGGGGGCTGCGGGCTGCCCTCAGGAACCCCCACCTTTAGGGAGTACTGACTGATGCATCTGGCACAGGTTTCCCCGCCTCATTTTACAGCACCCTTTCCTAAAGTTAGAAGGATTCTGAACATCACCTTCGAGACTTCTTCCCCAGACTAAGTCGCTCCTTAGAGCCCTTATACAAACTCTTCCACCTACCTCCGTCCCTCTCTACCTCACCTTTTCCTCCAGGCTCACTTAAATATCTTTTATATTTCATCTTAATGCCATTTCCTCCATTAAAATCCTCCCTTCTGCCCAAGACTAGTTTAATTATGTCCCCGTATGCATTTTATAACACTTTATATGCACTTCCTCATAGCAATTACCATAATTATAGTTAATTAATGTCTATGTAATTATTTGTGTATTGTCTCTTTCCTCACCAGAATGTAAAATTCTGTGCGTCTAGAGACTGTTTATTTGGCTCACTTTACCCTGGAAAAATGACTTGAGCATCATGAATGTTTGTTGAATATAACAAAAAGGAAGGAAGGAAGGGAAAGAAGAAGGAAGTAAAAAGGAAAGAAAAGAGGGAGGAAGGAAGCATAGGAAGGAGGAAGTAAGGAAAGGAAGGCAGGCAGGAAGGAAATAGTCTAACCAACTAATGAACCTCTCTGCTCCAGAGAGGAACAAATGGGCAAATTACTTACACTGTTGCCGTGGGATTGAGTTATGAGAATATACCACAGAACCACCTTCGTAGAAACTGAAAACGCTTCACTAAGAGTTTCACCTGAAGGGCCAGCAGGTGGTGTGGTAGTTGGGGTGCTGGACTCCCACCTGACCGACCACAGTTTAAGTCCTGGACCTGGTGGCTTGCTTTCTCACTTTCCCTCTGACTCTCTCTCTGTATCTCTCTGGTGAGCACACATGCCCTAAAGCAAATTAAAATAGTAAGAATAAATAAAACAAAATAAATTTTATTACTACAATTAGTAACAATAAATAAAATTAAATAAATAATTCTTTAAAAAGTAGTTTCACTTGAAACCATTTCCTGGAAACTGAAAACTGGAAATTGAGTAAGTTCCATCATGATTGTCTTATGTAAATATTTGGGCTTTTTCATATTACGATGATTAAGACAGATTTAAATTGTTTTATTTTTCCTTATATTACCATTCTCAGTATCATTATGAATGAGTCCCAAAGACTCTGGAGCAGTAAATAATCTCTTTATAGGTCATTATTTCCTAAACTGGGAAAGTGAAGAGGTCCCGTAGAAAAACTGGAAAGTGTTAGGTTATTTGTGCTGCTTGGGCACCTGGGCATCTGCAGGTAGGTAAGATAGACTTCCCACCTAACAGCAGTCAGTAAGTTTGCAAAATACCTGTTGAAGCCAAGAATCATAAAAAATTGTATATATGGACTTTAAACATTGTGTTTTAGCTTGAAACATACAAAAGGCACATTCAGTATCCACTGATGATGCAAAGCCAAGGATTCTTCCTTGAATGAATCTGCTGGTGGAGCCTTGTACAACTGCTCTTGCCCAACACAAACAAACTTCAAAACACGCCATTAATGGGGCCAGCAGGTGACATGGTGGTTCATGCACTGGACTCTCACATGGCCGACCGCAGTTTGAGTCCTGGACCTGGCGACTTACTTTCTCACTTTTCACCTCTCTCTCTGTCTCTCTCTGGTGAGTGCATGTGTCCTGTAGCAAATTTAAAATAATAATAATAAATAAATAAAGTTAAATGTCATTAATGTAGCTTCTGTAGTTTCCAGTACAGGTCTCTTAAGATAAAGTTATCATTTAAAACAGCTGGAAGTAGTCTCCATCCAGAACACTTGCTGACTTTTGGCTGTTTCCCCTCCGTCTGCTGTCAACATGTCTTCCACATCTACTCTGATAGCCATTTTACTTGAGAGGCAACTTTACCTCCATGAAGTCAAAGTCATTTAATTTAGTCTGCATAAAGACCATAACACTTTCTTTTTCTGCAAATTTGGTCACAGTAAGTTTTGATTACAATAAGAAGGCAAATACATCCAGGGCAAATGCAAAGGACTCTTGCTAAGCCCATAACTGGCTTAGTGAACCCAGACTTGTGCAGGCTGACCTGAGGGAAGCCTTCTGGGTCTTGGCTCTATTGTGAGGGAAGGATGTTCGTTGGTCTTGTGAGTCAAGCAGAAGTCAACTAAGAAAGTCTCGATCTCGTGTAATTTGAACTTCTACTATAGTGGTTGCTAGAGTGTTGAGGAAGTGAATATTTGTAAGTCAAGATACTTGTGTCATCTTTACCAAACAACAGTGTCAACCAAGTAAAAAGTCACAGGGTCTTACACTGAATCTTAAACTTTGTGTTTGGACCAAAACCTAGTAACCTCATATTTATTATTTTACCAGTTGATAAAGAGAAGCAGAAGTACCCCTGGCAGACAGGGTCATTTCAGGAAGGGAAAAAGTGGGCTTTGAGTTAGGTAGACAAGTATTTCTATTTCCAGTCCTCCACTGACAGACAGCCTATACTTACATACAGACTGCTTCCTGAACTTCTCCTGGGCAGATGACTCGTACTCCTGTGAACAAGAGTCAGTCAGCCTAAAGTTGCATGATTAGTAAATCTTGAGCATTTATTTAATTCTTTTGAGCCTGAACTGTTGCATGCATTAAATGATTAAAATAAATGTGACAGAATTTTATGTAAAGAATTTTAAAGTTTAGGTTGGTAGATTGTTTTACTAAATGCACCTCTAGTTCCAAGAAATCCCTACATTTGAACCAAGAACATAAGATTTGCACGGCAAAATGCTATTACAAGTTTAGCCCTTAAAGTAAACAGAAAAATTAACAGAACCCTCCAACAGCTGTATAAATCGAAATGATATTGATGAGGAGATCATAAAAACGTTCAGAAAGTAATGCCAATGCTTGTTCAGCCAAGCAAAGGTACTAAATGTCACCAGACTGTACACTTTGAAATGAGAAAAGGGTAAGTTTTATGTATGTGTCTTTCCCACAATCAAAAATGATATGGGGAGAATATTTGCTATGTTTATATAATGAGTTTAAACCTAAAATAGTTATATTTGAGAGATCAGGTGGAATAAAAAATTATTATCAAAATGAAGTCTTATAAAAATGGACACAATTTTATTCCTGGATATCCAATATAAGATCTGTGGAAATACTGACTGAAATGTCCCGGAATGGAATACCATGGTGTATGTGCAGGCGTTGACACAGACTGGTTCATCTGTGGGGCGTGCCTTACCTTACTGCCGTAACTGGCTGTGGACAATGAGCAAGATATTTAGTTACTCCCCGTTCACTGTTCATTTCCCCAGCACTTACAAAAAGGAATTTAAACTAGCTGGTCTGCTTCCCAGCCCTTTGATATTATCATCTTTATATGACAAATCCTATTCATCCCAGGATAATAATCTTTGGTCTCTCACACTAGGCCAGGGATTACTATAAATGAAGCTAATTACCAAGTTGTACGTCTATGACTAAATAGCAATATACATATAAATAACACATTTCTTAAGTTGCTATTTTGTTAAGTTAGCGGATGATATTTTGTTGATTAGCTATTATTGATTAGGTATGTGTAATTAGAGGGCTCAGCATTCTTAGTAGATCATATTTAATGACCAAACTTCATTTATGATTTTCCATTGTAATTGTTTACATAAAATCCTCTAAAAGAGGCAAATTAAAACCATAGGACTACGGATGGACCAGCAGTTGGCATAATGGCTATGTTGCTGGACTCCCATGTAGTCGACTGTGGTTCGAGTCCCAGATTCAGTGGCTTAAACTCACGCCAGGATTGTGTGCGTGCGTACCCAAGATTCTGAGAGGAGAATGGAGAAGGGATTGTGGCATAGCCATCCTCCCTTGGGTGTGACTTTTTGCCTTCCACCTCTCTGTCTCTGTCTTTCTGGCGAGCACCTGTACCCTATAGCAAAACATCTCCAAAAAACAAACATACAAACAAGCAAAAAAATAAAACATAAGACTATGGAATTAAAAGAGACTACTTACAAACATGGACCCATTCCTTTATCTTGAGGATCACAGAATTGAGTTTAAATAATATTCTTCAGGTTATGTGGAGTCTAAACAAGAATATAGATTGTATTTTAATGTTTTTCACAATTGAGAACCCAAATAAGCAATTGCCATTTGTAGGAGCAGACTGTGTTTCAAGAGGATTCGTGGTGTTAGAGCTAGCAGATGATATGGGGGTTAAGGTGCTGGAGTCCCACATGGCTGATAGAAGTTTGAGTCTTGGACCCAGTGGCTTGGAAATCATGCCAGGTGCATGTGTGTGTGTGCGTGCCCCAAATCCCAAGAGGGACATGGAGGAGAAGAGTTGCAGTGTGGCCATCCCTCCTTGGAAATGATTTCTCACTTTCCCTCTCTCTGTCTCTCTCCAGTGAGTGCATAAGCCCTATTGCAAAAAATTAAAATAATATAAAATATAAAGAATTCAGTGTGTCATAAATATCCTAGGCAAAGAGGATGCAAAATGAATGAATGAGGATGCAAAATGCATGAATGAATGCCCCAGAACGGCTAGACCGCTGGCAGCCAGAGACGTGATCACAGGGCAAGACCTACCAGCAGGTGCTTTGGGAGGTAAGTACGGCCTCTGGGAGAAACTAACAGAGGCAGGCAGCTAGTCAGTTTATCATGGGTGGAAGAGATTTGAGTTGATTAGTGAAGGTTTAATAGGAGAGGCCAGCAGGTGGCATAGTGGTTTAGGCACTGGATTCCCACATGGGTGTCGACCATTCGAGTTCTGGACCTGGCAGCTTGAAACTCACACACACACACGTGTGTGTGTGTGTGTGTGTGTGTGTGTGTGTGTCCAAAATCTCAGGAGGAGAATGAAGGAGAAGGGACCGTGTAATGGCCTTCCTCCCTCAGGGGGTAATTTCTAGCTTTCTGCCTCTCTGTTTCTCTGGCAAGCACACATGCCCTATAACAAAAATATCTCCAAAATAAAGAAAGTTTTATAGAAAACTCAGGATAGTAAATTATTGAATAAGGAAAAAAAAAAGAAATAAAGGTATGACAAGTGATGGATTGCCTTATAGATGGATAGAAGAATGGATATGAAGCATTGATGAAAATGTATTTTTATTTATTCATTTATTTATATTATTTTTAAATTTGACTAGAGAGAGAAAAAGAGAGAGGGAAAATGAGAAAGCAAGCCATCAGGTCCAGGACTCGAACCATGGTCCACTATGTGGGAGTCCAGTGCTTTAATAACCACCACACCACCTGCCAGCCCTGAAAATGTATTTTTTTATGTCACTAAGACTAAAATCTATTTCAGTTACGTTATTCTAGCTCGATTTATGTGTTTGTGAGTTTCCTAAAAAGAAGCGGGTAATTGACATATACTTAGCATAAGACTACCGTTTCAGCATATAAATATCATTTTATTCAAAATAACTTTGAATAATAAAATTTCTCACTAGGTAGAAAACATGGACGAGCAATGAATGTTTCATTCACTGAATGAACCATTAATGAACTCTTCATGAAGGAGAAAATGTGCTCACATGTACCACCCCTCGAGTCAATTCCATGGCCTTCCCTGCGTCGGTCTAGGTCCTAGACGGTGAACCCATCACCAAGGCTCTCGTGCCAGTCCTGTAGGAGGGTCAGACACGGGAAGCGCTGGCAGGCGATTAGACGACGTGGGCAGACGACAGAGCAGCTCTCCCCACAGCCCTACTCTAGCTAGGGCTCCTTCCTGTCTGCAGCTCCTAAAGAGCAGCTTCTCCTCTTAGTCCCAGCTCTCACTAACTCTCCATAGTATTCCCACCATGGGTCTCTTGGGCCCTAGAGGTAGCTACAGTTCATTGTTGGAGCAAGTGTCTAGGCATGTCGTCATCCTTTGCTGGGGATGTTTAACCACATCTTTCCTGCTTAAAATATCTTCGTTTGTCCGTGATGTTTCTGGGTAGACTGACAGACAGCCTGATTGTCTTAGAATGCATATTCATGAAATAGTTTAGAAGTCACCGATAATAACCAAAGGAGTGATTATAATCTTAACGTAAACCATTTTATGGACCCACATGTCCACCCACAGGGTGCTTTGAGCTAGACGCGTCCTCTCCCCTTGGCCACACAGCCGTTGTCACTCATTGTGCCGGTGGCACTCACAAGAGCAGGGGCGAATACCGATGGTGGCTTGCTCGTTTTCCAAAGCAACAGATCACCTCCATATTTATTCCAGCGCTTAGAGTTTTCACGCCTTGTCTTAGTCTGTTTCTGCTGCTATAACAAAGTGTCACAGAAGGAACAGTTTATAAATAGTAGACATTCATTTTTCACAGTTCTGGAGGCAAGGAGATCCAAAATCAGTGTGCAGGCATGTTCAGTGTCTGGTGAAGACCCAATCTGTGCTTCCAAGACAGTCCCTTCAGAACTGTCTTCTCACCGGGTAGAAAACATGGAAGAGCATGAAGAAAGCTTACTTCCTTAAGCTTAATTTTTTAATTTAGTTTTTTTTTTTTTTCTGAGACACAGAGAGACAGGTACCCCAACAGGCTCTCGGTACTACAATATACCCCCGACTTAGCCAGCCCTAGAACATAAGCATGCATGTGCCTGGCATACTCAGGGGTCTCCACAGGAACCCAGAATCTTCTCGTGTGGGTCAGCCTCACATCACAAGGCGTTTGTCCCCTGTGCCAGTGCTCAGCACCCTATAATCTTTGTGTATAAGGCCATTATTTGTATGCCCTTATAAGGCATGGGTTTTGCCCTGATGGCCTAAAGACATTACCCCTTAATACTGCTGCACCGAGGATTGAGTTTCAACATGATGCTTCAAGAGGACACATACATTTGAAGCATAGCATTCTGTATCTTGTGCTCTCTCTTCTTCAAATTCTTGTCTTTCTCACATACAAAATATATCATTACATCAAAATAATCCTGAAAGCTGTAACTCATTCCATCATGAACCTTAAAGTGTAAGTTCAATGTCTTATATAAATGGTATCCAAGTCAGATATGGATAAGACTCAAGGTATGATTTCTCTTGAGAGAATTTCTTTCTAGTTGTGAGTCTGAAATTGAACAAGTTATGTGCTTCCAACATAGAACAAGTGAAGAGGCACAAATACACATTTTCATTCCCACAGAGAGAACTAAGAAAGAAGGAATCCAATTCCAAAAATCTAACTAAATCCAAAACTCAATAAGGTAAAAATTAAATCTTGATTTTTTAAAGAATAATCTTATTTAATTTCATGTCTTCAGACAGACTTTTTAGGGGCTGTGTTCCCCAAACTTCTGACAGGCCTGCTCCCCCGGTTTTTGGGGAGTACAGCCCCTGTCACAGCTCTCCCCTGTTGGAGTCGCAAGTCTGTGACTCTCCCAGGCTGGATTTGTGCAGTGCTGGCTCTACTGACCTAGGTCTCACAGACAGGGGTAAGATTACGGCACTGGGTTCCCACATGGCTGACTATGAACCCCAGACCAGGCAGCTTGGAAGTCATGCTAGGTGCATCTGCGTGTGTGCCTGAAATCCTGAGAAGAAAATAGAGGAGAAAGGCTTGTGGTGTGGCAATCCCCACTGGGGTTTGATTTCTCACCTTCTCTCCCCTTTTCTGCCTCTCTCCAGCCAGCTCACATGCCCCGCGGCAAACACCTAAAATAGAAGAAAAAAAAAACATGTTAAAAAAAAAAAAGGTGGGGGCGGCCGTGTCCCTGTAACATGGCTAAGCATTGTCGTTGCCAAGGTGGGCAATTCTATATCTGGGCTCCAAGGCTCTCTGAGGCTTGCTGAGACTTTCTTTGATATCTAAGTGCCAGTAGCCATGTCTTCACGGAAGCGGAACTCTGTGCTCCTGTAAAGTTGGCACCTAACACACACTGTCATGGTTTGCTGCCTATTCTCTCCACAGTGGGGGCTCAAGCACCACCTCGACCTGTTTTACCCAGAGCTGGAGCAGCTCTGGAACCACATAAGAACGTGGGGGGCAGAGGCTTAGGCAGACTGGAAAGTGAGCCCCATGTTTTCACAAGTGCACTGGCTCCTCCGCAGCCCTGGGCAACCTCTGTTAAAGTCATTTCTCCCTGTGGCCATGTGTTGGGAGCAGAAGCCTCGAAGATTCCTAGACTGCCTTTGGGGCTATTCGTCTAGTATCTTGATGAATAGCTTCTTGGCTTCTGTCTATCTATAATAACTTCTTTATCAAATGAGAGCTAGGCCAAATGCTTGGTGTTCTCTGCCTGGGATGAACATTTTTCAAATCTTTAACTTCTGCTTCCCTTTTGATGACAAAGCCCACCTTTAATTTGTTTCTCTCTTCTACAACAGCATTACTCAGTAAGCGGCTGAGAGTTCCACGCAGCACCCTGAACACTTCGCTGACTGCTTTCTTTTACTTTATGCCCTAGTTCATTGCTCTTAAGGTCTGTCTTCCACAAAGTGCTGGGACAAAGACATCATTCAGACTAGTTATTTGCCACTTTATAGCAGGGATGGCTTTTTTTCGGTGTCCAATTAGATATTTATTTCCACCTTCAACTTCATTGGAATGGCCTCTGGTGTCCACGTCTCTACCGACAGTCTGATCACTAAGTGTTCTCTAAGAAGACTGAGCTGTCTGCGGCTTTCCTCTTCTTCCGAGACCACACTGGAACAGCCCGTCCTGGCCCAGCCCCCCACTCGCCAATTAGTGTACACAGGCTGATTGATGCACATAGCAACGTATGATCCAAACCTTTGGTTAAATTCTTTTTGTTAAAGAATTATTTATTTATTTAATTCCATTTGCTATTGTTAGTTTTTAGTTTGACCAGACAGAGACTGAGAGAGAAAGGGAAAGTGAGAAAGCAAGCCACCAGGTCTGGGACTTGAACCATTGTCAGCCATGTGGGCATCCAGCACCTTTATACACCATACCACCTACCGGCCCCCACCTTCGGTTAAATTCTACAACTTTGAAATCAGTGTATAAATATTTTAGAGTGGTGATGTTTTCATTTTCCCCCCAAACAACGATCAGTTAGTTGTATGAACATGAGCTGATGTATTATCCTAGTCTTTCTGGGAATGCCATAACAAGATGCCACAACCCGGGGGACTGAAATCAACAGAAGGCCATTCTCCTACACACATGAGGGCAGAATTCCGATATCAGAGCGCAGGCAGGGTTAATGTGTCCTGGAGACCCCGAAGGAGTCTGTCCCATGCCTCTCTCCTCGTTTCTGGTGACCAACAGCACCCATGACGGTGCTCGGCCTGCAGCCCTGCAATTCTGCTCTGTCTCTCTGCACACGGCGTTCCCATCTGCATCTCAAATCTCACTTTCCTTTCTCTTTCAAAGACACCAGCAAGTGATCAGAATGATCTGATTTTGACATGTTTAACCTAATTTATCTGCCAAGATCCCATTTCCAAATACAATCTCCTTCACAGGTACTGGGATGAGGACTTGCATCCCTCTTCTGGGGAACACCAACCACCCCCTACCCACATGCTGTATGTGGTCTCCCTAGGACTCTCACCGTTATAAAGGATGGGGCCTGTGCAGTCCTAACCAGGTTTGATTACGCTAGGAGACTAGTTTCTGGGAATTCTAAAAGCTGTCTTGGTGCAACAGAGTTTTGCCTTGATGCATGAACATCTGTTCATGTCTCATAAAATAACTTATTCTCTTACAAATGGAAAATGATCATGAACTCAGACAGGTGACTTTTCCTGTGGGAAAAGATTCTGAACTCCTTAAATTCCACTTTGAGACCCTAGTGATGTTGAAAGATATCGCAGTCTGCCATTAGATTGACATATTGTCTTGAAACAACACAGTGTGTGTGGCAGTTAGGAGTCCTAAGGCTGTTTATTATTGTGTGCTTCCTTTCCTCTGTATTTCAGATCACCAGTCTTCTAGATTTGGGGACCATTATTTATAGCATAACTTAATTTATCTTGACCTCATAGTCACATTTAAAATTATATGATCTTTATCTCAGTAAATGAGTTTATCAATGACCAGCCTTAAGACTTTTTTATTCTGTGTTTCTCAGTGGTATTATTATTATTATTATTATTATTATTATTATTGCTATAGGGTGCATACACTCATCAGAGAGAGAGAGAGAGAGCAAGAAATCACGCCCTAGGGTGGAAGGCTATGCCACAATCTCTTCTCCACTCTTCTCCTGAGATTTTTGGACATGCACACACATGCACCCTGTGTGAGCTTCAGGACACCAGGTCTGAGACTCGAACCATGGTAGATCACATGAAAGTCCAGCACCTTAACCACTCCACCACCTGCTGGCCCCAAAATTATTATTTTTTTAAAATGAATATTTACTCCTCATTCTTCTTTAATGGCAGCAAGAAGGTGACAGATGTAGGTCTTGATTAATTTACACATTATGTATGAAAAACACAGGTTGGGGCTAGCAGATGGCAGAATGGTTAAGGTGCTGGATTCTCACATGGCTGACTACAGTTTGAGTGCTAGACTGGCAGCTTGAAACTCACGCTGGGCACCTGTGCATGCTTGCCAAAATCCTAAGAAGAGAATGGAAGAGAAGGTATTGCGGCATGGCCATTCCCCCATGAGGTGATTTCTGACTTTCTGTCTCTCTTTCTCTATGGCGAGTGCACACACCCTATAGCAAAAATCTCTCTAAAACACACACACACACAAAGAGCTGATTCTCAAAAAATATATTGGGCCTGCCAGGTGGCATGGTGGTTAAAACAGCTGTATCCACCAGGTTGCATAGTTCAAGCCCTGGAGCTGGTGGTTTGAAAAACATGCTAGGCATGTGTGCATGTGTGCCCAAAATCCCAAGAGGATATGCCCAAAATGCCAACAGGAAAATGAAAGAGAAGAGAACAGTGTAGGGGGGTTCCCTTTTCACCATAGTCTCACCAGCACTTGTTCTTTATTTCTTGATCAGAGTCATTATTACTGGTGGTCAGTGGTATCTCATTGTGGTTTTGATTTGCATTTCCCTCATCATAAGAGATACTAAACATCTTTTCATATGCACTTTGACCATTTATATGCCTTCCTTAGAGAGTTGTCTATTCAACTCACTTGCCTTTTTTTATTGGATTGTGTGTGTGTGTGTGTGTGTGTGTGTATGTGTGTGTGTGAAAAGCTCCAGTTCCTTTTACAGTATATTCTGGCTATCAATTCCTTATCTGAAGCAGAGCTTGCAAACATTTTCTTGCATTCTGAGATTTGTCTCTTTACTGGGATTATTATTTCCTTTGCTGTGCAGAAGCTTTTTTTTTTTTCTTTTTTTTGGAGAGGTTTTTTTTTTTTTCACTATAGGGCGTGTGCGCTCGCCAGACAGACAGAGAGAGAGACATAGAGACAGAAAGCGAGAAATCACCCCCCAGGGGGGATGGTCACGCCGCAATCCCTTCTTCTCCATTCTCCTCTCGGGATCTTGGGCACGCACGCACACGTGCCCGGCGTGAGTTGTAAGCCACCGGGTCTGAGACACGAACCGCGGTCGACTACGTGGGAGTCCAGCGACATAGCCATTACGCTAACTGCTGGTTCCCTGTGCAGAATCTTTTAAACTTGATATAATCCCACTTGTCTATTTTTTGAATTGTTACCTGTGTATTAGGGGTCTTATTTAAGAAATCTTTGCCTACTTCAGTGTCTTCAAGAACTTCCCCTATTTTTAAACACATGGAACTTCTGACTCTGTCAGTGGAAATGAAAGTTTAATTGACTAGGACTTTAGAAGTATTATTTTATCTTTGATATTTAAGTCTGACTGAATCTAGCTTATCCCTTCAAAAACTTTAGTACTGAAGGAGTTGCATTTGGTTCTTCTGTTATCAAAAAGTTACTGGATCTTGTGGAACGTGCATGTAAAGCTCATGGTGACTCAGAAGACCTACTTCAGATACCCCCAGGTGGTCCCATGGCGCAGGTCTGAGGCCCTCGCGTGCACAGGCCCGGTCTGAGGCCCTCAGGTGCACAGGCCCGGTCTGAGGCCCTCAGGTGCACAGGCCCGGTCTGAGGCCCTCAGGTGCACAGGCCCGGTCTGAGGCCCTCGCGTGCACAGGCCCGGTCTGAGGCCCTCAGGTGCACAGGCCCGGTCTGAGGCCCTCAGGTGCACAGGCACCGGTCTGAGGCCCTCAGGTGCACAGGCAGTGGTCTGAGGCCCTCGCATGCACAGGCAGTGGTCTGAGGCCCTCGCATGCACAGGCCCGGTCTGAGGCCCTCAGGTGCACAGTAGGACACCCACCGTTTCCACACCCGCTCGTGCAGAGGCCTCTCACTTAACTGAGTTTAATTTACATACGGAATAATTTCTGTTTGTTTTAGAATTAGCTGTAATTCCTGATTGCACATGTGAATAAACTCAAAGCACCATTTTTAAGTTTGCTTACAATAAGCAATTCAAGACAAAGTACGCCACTGGAAGAAGTGGCGGGCAGACACAGAACGCTAAGGATATACTTCCCATCGGAAGAGAAGCCACAATCTTTTCCCTCAGGTCTTCCTTGGCTGGTTACCTGGTGCCATGTCATCTTTCTCCAACTAGAAACCTTCTTAGGAAATGTTATTTCTTTTCTTTTTTTTTTTTTTTTTGGAGAGGTTTTTGCTATAGGGCACATGCGCTCGTCAGAAAGACGGAGACAGAGAGACAGAAAGTGAGAAATCACCCCCCAGAGGGGATGGCCATGCCGCAATCCCTTCTCCTCCATTCTCCTCTCGGGATCTTGGGCACGCACGCACACGTGCCCAGCGTGAGTTTGAGCCATGGGATCTGGGACTCAAACCACGGTCAACAACATGGGAGCTCAGTGACATAGCCATTACACTAACTGCTGGTCCCAGGAAATGTCATTTCTCATTTGGTTTAAATAATAAACAGTCAGGATCCAGATAACTAGATGGTTGACATGGAATTTTACAGGGTGTTTTTGTGCACGATCATCTCCCTAGGTTCTAAAAGAGATAGAGCTATGGAATATTCCTGATCTCCCAACTTTATTAGCTCAAAGATTAATTGTACACCAGCAATAATTTTGCAAATATGAAGTCTATGAATAAAGAAGCAAATAAAGTACTAAGGGCCTTAAAGAAAAAAGAAAGGAACATTCAGAAACATATAATGGGGGAGGTGACAGATGTTCTGGGCCTTGAAAAATGAGTAGATTTCCACAGACAATGAGAAGAGGTGCAGCCTTGCTTTGGCTGAGGTGTGATAGATGGGGTGTGCATTGGAAAACAGTACTATAAAGATAGATTAGGATGAAAGGACGGATGGCCTTGAGTGCCATGCTAAGCTTGAGAAAATTACTTTGGGGGCATTTTGGAAGTTAAGTTGATCATGGAGGCCAAAAGAATAATGGTTGTACTGGAACTGGAAAAGAGAGGATGCATTCAAGAGAATACTGCAGAATAAAAATGAGCCAGTCATAAAATTTGTAGTCGTACACCTTGTCAAGCACATTTGCATAATAATATTTTGTACTCTATTATTATTTCAAATAATGTTTTTCATCACTAAGTGCTTAATAAGCACTCATTAAGATTAACAAGTCAGACAAAAATGATATGCAAATCACACGTTTTCAGGTGCACTGCATAAATATAATTTTCCCTGCTGTATAAGTATTCTTGCTGAACCTTTTGTATTCAGGAAAAACCTGCAATTTCTTCTCATTGTTATTTGGTTTATCTGTTGTCTGGAAGTTTTCCAAGACAAGTGTCTATCATTTCTGATAAATTAAAATTTTCTGCATACAGGCTATAAAGAAAACCTAAGAGTAAAACTGACTCAAAATATTAAAAAGGTTTATGCTGAGCCAAATGTGAAAGACTGCAGCTTCTATTGTAGCCTGTCTGTACACGGTTCCCAAGCGTGTCCACCAAGGTTTCAAAGCCGTTGGACGGGTTTTCAAGGCAAAAACCACCAGCAGGGATGAGAGGAGGGGACGCAGGGGTTATAGGAACGTATCTGGGACAGTCTTCCTCGGCTTCAGAAATCAGTCCCTAGGTGGCGTTGGTGCGAGGCAGGAAGGCAGCCTCTGAGCGGAAGTGGTTCTTGCCTCCAGCTGCAGTGGTTCATGTACAAGGCTGTGGCTTTGGCAGAGTTTTCTCAATCACTGTTCTGGTTTCCTGTCGTGCTGCATGAAAATCCCCTCCTCCATGACCTTCCTGAGTCAGCTTCGTCAGGACTGACAAAAAGGACTCCATTTTAATTTTCACACATCTCAAGGCAGCTGTGTTTGGGGGTTCAGGAATTGGGAGAGTCTTCGTGGTGATGTCTCTCCTTTTCTCTTACACGCTAATAATGTTGTACATCTTGAACTATCACCTAAGACATCAACAACATGTCCACACTTCACATTCCTTGTTTTACCTGGACAGTGTCCGTCAAGTTGATACATGGTCTTTCTTTGGTATGGAAAAAAGTATTTATTCATGTATGTATTCTTTTTTATTTTTGGACAGGTTTTAGGGTGTGTGTGCTCACTAGAAAGACAGAGAGAGACAGAGAGAAAGAAAGTGAGAAATCGCCCCCCCCCCCCCCCAGGGGAGATGGCCACGCTGCAATCCCTTCTCCTCCATTCTCCTCTCAGAACCTTGGACATGCATGCACACGCACGCCCGGCGTGAATTTAAGCCACTGGGGCTGAGACTCGAACTGCAGTCGACTACATGGAATCGAGCGACATAGCCATTATGCCAACTGCTAGTCCCAAAAGTTTTTTTTTTTTTTTTTTTGAGAGGTTTTCGCTATAGGGCACGTGCACTCGCCAGACAGACAGAGAGAGACATAGAGACAGAAAGCGAGAAATCACCCCACAGGGGGGGATGGTCACGCCGCAATCCCTTCTCCTCCATTCCCCTCTCGGGATCTTGGGCACGCACGCACACATGCCCGGCGTGAGTTCTAAGCCACCGGGTCCGGAACGCGAACTGTGGTTGACTACATGGGAGTCCAGTGACATAGCCATTATGCTAACTGCTGGTTCCCAAAAGTATTTATTTTTGAAGCTACATATTAATTTATGAAATCATTATCTACTATGATGATGAAATAAGAAAGAAGTTTCATCACCTCAACAAATTCAAGAGATCAACATTTTTGCGTTTCCTTCTCAGGTTCTATTTTATCGTTTCTTCGTCCCGTCTTCTTGCAGACTGAGTGTTCAGCTTCACTTTAACCCTGAGAATTTCTTGCTGTTGATGTGTTGAAAGTAGCTTAGACTTACAAGCATGTTAGGTACCCTCAGGCATAAGACTTACCTTCTGCCTTTGCTCTTTTTATTTCTGTTTGATAAAATACCCACCCAAAGAAAATAGTACCTAAGCTGGAACCACTGACTTATACTACAGCAATAATATGCATGCTTTCATAAAAATTAATTTATGAGATACATATTAGGGTTAAGGTGAAGTGTGGTCCCCTACTTCCTTACCCTGCCATTGCAAACAACCTATAATTCACAGCTGACCCAATCCACCCATTCAGTTACAGGCAGAAGAGTCTGTAGACAACCGGAGTACCACAAGTTTTCCTCCATGGGCACTCTTGTCTGGTCCCCTTAATACAAAGAAATGTAAAGATCAAAGAGATTCAAAAGGGAGGGAAGAGAACTCCAGCTGTACCAGAGCACAGATCAAAGCGGCAGAAGCTGAGTTAATGCTCCAACAGAACCAAAGATCTATAGTCCAGTCAAATAAGATCTTACACTTGTCATATGTAAAACAGTGAAATGAATTCTCCGTGGAACACGGATCTGAGTGAAGGACAGTAGCTCCCTTCCCAGACACCCCATGTGATAAGAAAGTGAAGGTCTGCTCTTCAGTGAGCTAAACCATGGGAAATACGTGTTCATCTTTATGATTAAATATCAACTGAAAAACTATTTTCAAACACATGGACTTAGAAGATAATTTTCCCCAAATCTATCCTGTCTACACATGTCTAAGTCATAATAACCAGTTTACTCCAGACGGTGTTTACCAGCATGACTGTATGAGCAAATGATTGGAAATATAGGCAGTGATCCTCTCTGGAGTAGATTAACTTAAATTCCAGGATAGTAGAGATAGAAATGTTTTCCTCCTCTGGAGACATTCTAAGATAGTGCAGATAGTAGAGTCCTTCTGTCCTCTCTAGAGAAAATTTGCTAGTATTCCAAAAAGTAAAGGTAATATATTGCTTTGGGCAGATTTGCTCAGAGCCACTGTATGAGACCGGGCTTTCAGTCTCAGGGCCTCCCCCAGTACTGCACCCCACTGCATGTGTGGGCAAAACATTGCATTTATCATGGAGTCCTATAGAAATCTGGGGCTCTAGAACAAGTGTCCAGGTGGTACCCTGGCTAGTGCTATTGCTGTGAGTAATAACAGTCTTTGATCTCTGACCAAAGGCCTCAAGTGTTTCCAGAAACTGAACCTATGATAAGCTGACCTGTTACCTTGAGAGTATGGTGAAGTGACACCATTTTAACTTCCTCACATGACAGAGGGACACATTTGTCTTTAACAATTTATGGAAGAAAAGCAATGACTGTTTTGATAAAAAGAAATGAACCTAATATGTGTTGGAGATAAATGTATTGTTTAATCTTCAGAGTAACTTAACGCATTACATCCATGAAGGTGGGAGATTCCTCCAGAATTATTCTCTACATTTTCTCCAGTGTCTACCACAATGTCTGGTACAAAGCAGATGTTCAATAAATATTTGTTACATTGAAAATGAATAAATTTGAATGTTTAAAATGCTATATGGGTGGCAGATTTCTTTTCAGAGAGGAGAAACAATTCTAGAACTACACAGCTAATAATTATAGAACTGGAATTGGTGCCCAAATGATTCAGATATCATTGTCATTTCCATAGTGACAAGTTTTTAATCTGCTGGAGGGTGCGTATGCATGCCAGAGAGACACAGAGACAGGGGAAGTGAGAAAGCAGCCCCTTCCCCACCGTGAGCACGGTCCAGCCACGATCCCTTCCCTCCATTTCTCCCCCTGTCAGACTCTACGGCACACACATGCATGCACCTGCCTCTTTGCCAAGCCGCCAGGTCGGAGATCCAAAGTGCATGGTCGGCCCCGTGAGATCCGGCCTCTTCACTCCCAGGCTCCTGGATGGCCCATAGTTACAGCTTAGTGCTGTGTCGGTGCATGGTGGCCCCGTGAGATCCGGCCTCTTCACTCCCAGGCTTCTGGATGGCCCATAGTTATAGTTTAGTGCTGTGTCGGTGCATGGTGGCCCCGTGAGATTCGGCCTCTTCACTCCCAGGCTCCTGGATGGCCCATAGTTACAGCTTAGTGCTGTGTCGATGCATGGTGGGCCCCGTGAGATCTGGCCTCTTCACTCCCAGGCTCCTGGATGGCCCATAGTTACAGCTTAGTGCTGTGTCAGTGCATGGTGGGCCCGTGAGATCCGGCCTCTTCACTTCCAGGCTCTGGGATGGCCCATAGTTACAGTTTAGTGCTGTGTCAGTTGATGCTAATCTTCAACCATTTTATGGAAGTTTCTTTTTCATTAAATTGAATCAAATAACTCTATACTAAACTATACATAGAACAAATAAGTAAAGGTAAAATGAATTAAAATTATTTTTATTGTAAAAGGTTATTTTTTATAGGCTGCATATAGAAATTATGGTTTTATCACAACAGCACCTTGAAATTGTGTATTTAAAATAACTGATTGTATGTAAATACTTTAGGCAATAAAGCATTGCATTTGATTATTGAATGTATACAAAAAGTAAGAATATCCTAATGCAGCATGCAAAATTATTTTTATTGTATATAAATTAACCAGGAATTTCCTTATGACATTCATGTATACAGCACTAAGTTCATTAGAAAGATTCAGGGCACCAGCAGATGGCATAATGGTTATGTGGCTGTACTCCCACATAGTCAAAACATGGTTTGAGTCCTGGACCCAGCAGCTTAAAACTTATTCTGGGCGCGTGTGTGTGCATGCCCAAATCCCAAGAGGAGAATGGAGGAAAAAATGCAGTGTGGCCATCCCTCTGGAGAGATGATTTCTCTCTTTCTTTCTGTCTCTATTTGTCTGGTGAGCACTTGCACACCCTATAAAAAAAAAATCTCTCTTAAAAAGAGGAAGAAAGAAGAAAGAAAGGAAGACAGATTCAGAATGTATAGATAGCATTACTTAAATAATGCCCAAATTATAACAGAGTAAAAGATTCATCCACATTTTTTGAGTCCCACTAACCAGCCATACTCATAATTTCATGATAAAAGACTGGAAGTCTACAATGATTAAGTTCAGAAAGAAGGAGTAAAAGCAACCTGATTTTGGTCCCTTTCTCTCCCAGACACCGGCGACCATCTAGGGAAAGAAACGAGGTGG
The DNA here is from genome assembly GCA_026018925.1 of Tupaia tana. Lineage (NCBI taxonomy): Eukaryota > Metazoa > Chordata > Mammalia > Scandentia > Tupaiidae > Tupaia > Tupaia tana. Next base: position 67,792,015 of record JAKSZU010000012.1, read on the forward strand.
ATAGTTTTGTCTAACCTTTCTGCGAACATGAGGATAGCTGGATCTCTCAGTAAATAAAGTTATGCTGATAGGAGAGGGGATTTCTCTGCAGGTGTTCTTAGCTGGGCGTCTCTGATTCAGAAATGCCTTACAGAGATCAAATCTGGAGTCTATGGTCCGAGAATCGTGGCTCCCTGGGGGTATCAGGTAATCCATACAATCAGCGCCAGGTTCTAAGAGGCCCGCAGGGTGAGAGGTGGCTGTGTGCTGCTGAGGAGGAGTGAGAAGTCTGGAAGCTTCCCCATGTCTGAGCTCAGTGCTGGGCTTCCGGGCTGTCTCTGCCCTGGAAGGTGTTAGTAAAACTCAGTACTGGTAAAAATCTCTGGTTTGTGTAATTTGTTTGACCATCTGATCCTTTGCCTTACCTCACAAGTCTACATTTATTGTGTTTCATTTTCAAGTTAGAGTAACAGTAAGTGAATGATAAATATATTATCTAGCAAAATGCACCTTCTGACTCCATGGTTTTACTGCTAGACACAGCACAAAATGCTCTCAAGTATCAACCAACCAATGGGCTTCTCAAGTATTTACTGAGATTATTCCAAAGTATGTGTGCCTATGTGTGTTACCAACTGCTTTTGTGTCTATCCTCTTTATCATTAATCCAGAAGGTTCTCTGGAACATTTCTGGACCATGGTGATTGTCCCGGTCCTCTGTCCACAGAGACTGATCAAGCTGCCATAGATCCACCTGCCGCTTAGGAGTAAGAATGGATTTCTTTTTTACCACAGCCCCCATCTACTGCACCTCTGTGCTCCTCGTTCTTTACACAGCTTCTCCTTATCAAGTCAGCTGTCTTCTTCTGAATAGTAAAGATAGTACTCCTCTGTCTTACGAAGATGACATTGTTACGTGATGGCATGAATGACAGCAGATGTATGCACAATGTAAGTGCCTGGGTAGTTTTAGGATCGCAGAACTCAGAAGTGTACATTATTTCTGAGTGACAGGCTCCAGAGGGCAGGGAGAGTTTTCTTTTTCCTTTCATAAACCCAGAAAAATCTGGGCTTGTTGTTATCTATATAGATAGCAGTTTACCTATCCACATGATGGATGTTTACAAAATCTTGAATTTGATTTTTTAAAAATTATTTACTTATTTATTTTATTTGCTTTTATTATTTAATTTGACAAGAAAAGGAGAGAAAATGAGCGAGCAAGCCACCAGGTCTGAGACTTGAACTGTGATCGACCACGTGGGAATCTAGCACCTTAACCATCACACCACCTGCTGGTCCCAAACCTGATTTTTTAAAAAAGTATTGATTATATCACCAACGAAATATATTAGAAATATTAATAAGATATTAACATTTTTGAGTTTTTCACTATCACGTCCACTACCTTGTCTTCACTATATACATATTATCATCCTTTGAAACACATTTCCAAACCATTAAAACAGAGAGTACTGACTGAGTGTCCACACTGGTGAAAATGAAGTATGAGATTTGATTTTTTTCTGCCACTTGAATATATTTCTTTCACGTAGCTTTATTCTATATGGGTACCCAGGGAGTTATTCAAAATATAAGAAACTAAATCCCTTTGAAGAAGCAAATAAATTGAAAATTAAACACTGGGAAATAAATGACTGTAATTTGACAAGTAAGTTGGTATACCTTGGTTCAAGAAGTTTTGGCAAGTTTAGATGTGACAGAAGAGTGAGGTCATTGCCTTACCTAATTACCTGATAAGCATTTTGAGGCCTTGCCATACTAAGTGTAACTGGATAATACTCTCATTCAGTTGCAGCCAATTATCCACATAAATCAGTATCATTGCAGAGCCCGGGCCAGTTGGTTGGATAATTCATTTCCAATGGTCCACTGTGACAAAACCCTGCTGTTGCTGTCTGTACCCAAGATAAGTTGATTCCAGATTTATTATTAAAACACCGTAGCCAGTCCAGTAAACTTCCCAGCGTGATTTCCCTGTGGTCACACATTTCTTTAGCCAAACAAATGTCTGTGCTTGTGGTAGGCAGCAGATGTTGTTCAGTTATGAGATACAACATCGTCCGAAGCATCTTCTCTGTGGTTACAGCTGAGAGGGACTGGCAATGTGCCAGGAGCCAAGGGATTTAAGCCTCCTAAGGACCAGATTTAGTTCCCTCGATTCTCAGTGATTCCCATGTGATCGCCTCCGCAGCTTTACCCTGACAAGTTCCTATTGCTATCCATTTGGAGTGGTGCTTAGTAGCACTGAATAATTCAAATGGACCAAAAGCTGGGTTTTGCACAGGGCTTACCTCAGTGTGCCTAGCAGTACGTGCCAAAGAAGGCCCTCGCACCCTCACTGAGTCTCTGAACCAGCGGTACTGAACGCGCTCTGCGTGTTAAGGGACATCTGCAGAAGAGCCTCTGCTTCAGCCGAAAGCCCTCCTGCCTCCTGCCATGGGCTGTGTACTGTCTTTCTATTCACCTCGCTATTCACCATCTGCATCTCAACTTTTGCATTTTGCCTCTGAACAGAGAAACTGGACAGAGATGCCGTGGGTTGACTCACCCAGTGCCCAGACACAACCTGCATCTGCATACTTCATCACGGAGCTAGGAGGCTTACCACGCAGCTAGAGGGCCAAGGGTCACGGCTCTGTCCAAGCAAACACGGTCAGAAGTAATGACGGTGTCACCTCACTCTCTCTTCATTCTTCTTTCCTGGAATCAGACGCAGCCAGCCTGCAGCTGCCATTTCATGGCCATGATGGGAAGAGAAGGAGAAGCACAGACTCCAGCCCCCGTATCAGCAGACGCCGCCTACAGATCTCTTGGGGTATGATGAAAAAAAAAAAAGAGTGCTTATTCTAAAATGAATGTATATGTGCCTATTATTTTCAAGTTAAAGCATCGTTCTTAAATGGTATGGAGTTATTGCAGGGCAGAAGTCTCAAACTCAGTAGTAAGCGCTCTGTGTTTTCACAGACAGCGACGGATGCGTTCAGCCTGTGTATGTCTGTGTGGGGGGAAAGATGGTGCTTTACATTAAAACGATCTCTATTTGCAGGCCCCTGTAGCACAGTGAGTCTGCTGCCTCGTCCTGAGTGCTATCTGACAAGAGTGGCAACTGCTTGTCCTTTGCGCTCATCGCCAACAGTGCGTTACCATGGCTGTGACGGGAGGTCTAACACCCTCAAGTACAGACTCCACCGGAAGTCGAGGGAACTTGAGCAACTCTTCCATGTTCTTTTTAGCATGAAAAGACCTCTAAGTATGCAGGAGGAGCCATTTGCCAGCTTAGGTTTGTATCTATTTGTATTTCATTGTTGTTTATTCTCTGTCTTTTAAAAACATATTTATTTATTTTTTCTTTTAATTTGCCACAGGGCATGTGCGCTCACCAGAGAGAGATGAGAGAGAGAGAGAGAGAGAGAAAGTGAGAAAGCAAACCACCAGGTCTGGAACTCGAACTGCAGTCAGTCATGTAGAAGTCTAGCTCCTTAACCACCATGCCACCTGCTGGCCTCAGTCATCACATTCTCACGTATAACCCTTCATCCGTCTCCCCGTGAACTCAGACAAGGTTGCAAGTCCTTTAGAAAGCCCGGGATGCCCTGCGTGCCTGGCTCTGCCGGCCGGCTGAGCACGGATGTATACCCCAGAGACTGCGAGCACTAGCACACAGGCAGGTGGACGTGCCCACACTCCTGCTTTTGATCCCGAGCCGCAGTGCACGCTCTTTTCTCTAGCCAGACCAATATGATCAATAGTAAAGTCAAAATGTAATGATTTTCTATAATATATTTCAGGGTCTATTTTAATTTCCTTCTCAATATACTTATTCTCTTAAGCACTCCAGCAGCTAGATTTTTTTCCTAGATTTTCTGTTGTTTTGTTTTGTTTTGTTTTAAATTAAAAGACAGAAAGGTAAACTAATGCTTTCAAGATTACCCAGCGAGTAAATGTGAGCACCAGGATTCAAGCACAGGAAAGCAGCGGCAGAACCTGCCCTGATAGTCCCTGCTTCTCAGAGTCCCGTCCCTGCACACTTCCGTCAGTATCACGATTTCTGTTTCTGGGTCTTTTCCTTCAGGAAGCCTTTAAAAAGAAAAATACTTCTATGTATTTCCATATCACCAAAAACTATTCTTATTGTTGACAGAAACCACTAACTCTGCAGACATAATAACGAATATGATTTATTACTAATCACAAGATCGAGCGACCACACGTGGAGAAAGGCGAGCGCGCTTCTCACATGTCTCAGGCTGCTCTGAGATTTTTCGTTTGTTTCTGAGAGTGAGAGACACAAAATTTACAGTTTAGTAACAAGAGTCTTCCTTGGTCTGGCCCCAAAAGGCAGGGCGTCTGGAAGCTGAGGCTTGTAGGTAGTACAGATTCTTAGGGTGGTGAATGGAGAGGAAGTTCTCTGTTCTGGGCAGAAATCAGCAAGAGAATGTCTGTGTTTAAGAGAGATAAGAAGAGCTGAGATAAGACACTAAGCATAACAGAGATGCAGGGACAGGATGTAGGAAGTGTCCTCTGTCAGTGGCCCAAAGCCCTCTGTTAATGTAAGCGGTGTGTTATTGTTTATAGGTGTGAGTCCTCCCAGGCCCTTTGGAAAGAATTTTAGGATGGGAAAAAATAATCAAACTTTTGCCCTCATTATCTTTAGCATGCTTTTGTGACATTTTCTACCTGTCTGTGGCCTTCAGAAACTTTCCTCTTTCCAAGGCGGCCTGTCCTGCTCACCATCGTATGTGAAGTATGTAATAGTGTGTTCAGCGGATTAGAGTATAAATTCCTACTTAGTGAATGAATAAATACTGAAATGCAAGAAATTTTCACTTGAAGCCAATTTTAAACTATTGACTGATTTTAACACAGGTACCAAAACAAACAGCAGAAACTCACCAGAGCCCTCCCTCACGGTTTTCGATCGCCACATTTATCTGGAGGTGATAACACGGGACATGGACATGAGAAAACTATGAATCACAGAGTCACATGTTGTGCATTGTTGAAATAAATTTAGAAATCTCCTTGTCGGTTTTTCTTACTTTACAGATAAGGAAAGAAAAGTCAATAGGAAATGTGATCTGCCCATTCTTTTATTTATTCAACTTTGTCATGAGATTGAAGTAGAGAACTCACAGATGCTTTTGTCTTTTTTTTATTTAAATTTATTTATTTGCATTCATTCACTGTACATCATTACAGCATACAAAATGAGATTTTCCATCCAAATTATTGTCTCAATCAAGCACATCAACAAACATGTTATTGTCAGCAAATGATCTTCCATTTCTTGTTTTCTGTATGTTTTGCTTTTTTTCCCCCAGCCTTGATTCCCCATCTCTTACCCTCTGCCATCTCCCACTCTCCTCCCATACTGTCTCTGGTATCTATGTTTGCTTTCTATACTGTTTTCCCCTCACATTTTATTGAATCGTCAAAGACACTAATCAATCCAAATACCCTCATAGCAAACACAGGTGATACACACATTTCCATGAACACAAGTCTTACTTTACGCATCCTATAAAGTAGCACCTAGCTGTGGCTACATATCCTACTGCAGTCATTGAATAGATATATATTTTTTTTCCTGAAACTTTTCTTTTTGGTAACTCAATTTACATTCCTTCCCTAAGCTTCATCACTGCTTACAAAATGTGATCTCCCATCCAGTACACACTGCATGACTCAATCATGCACATTACAAAAAATTTTCCATTACTAGTTCCTAGAATTACTTCCACCCCTCTTTCTGACCCTCTGTCCCTTCCCACCCTCCTCTCACACCACCTCCGGTGTCTGCAAATGTCCTTCATTCCCTTCCCACCCACATTGCATTGATCACACAATTTCCTACATAATCTAACTACTTTCAATGGTGAGTTCACTCGTTACTACTAAGAAAACCAGTTTTATCTTAACTCAAAGAAGTGCCTAGGAACTTTGCTTAAAGCCAGGAAACAAGTTAGGATTCTGTTCAAATGGTAGGTGCATGAACCTACAGTCTCATGTACTTTTATCTTCTGTTCTGGTTCAATTTTCCTGATTAAATTCTGGGATATAATATTCAACTCCAGACTTGTCCCTCTGATTAAGTTGGCCACTTTCTTAGTTTTTGGACTCTTATTTCCATGTGTCTGTGTTTAATTTTCCTGATATAGCACACCCTTGAGAACTTCTTGGAGATCTGGTCTGCTGCTGCTAAATTCTTTCAGGTTTTGTTTATCTGATAATGTTCTTGTCTTTTCTTACCACCGGAAAGATAATCTTGCTGGGTACAGTATTCTTGGCTGAAATTGCTTCTCTCGTAACACTTTGAATATATTTTCCCATTCTCTCCTCGCTCGCATTGTTTCCGATGAGAGATCTGCTGTTAGCCTGATGGGATGTCCTTTGTAGGTAACTTGATGTTTTTCTCTTGCCAATCTTAGTATCTTGTCTTTGTCTGTGGTTTTGGTCAACCTGGCTATAATGTGTCTTGGGGAAGATCTTCTTGGGTTGATTCTATTTGGGGTCCTTTGTATTTCCTGGGACTGGATCTTCGAATGCCTTTCTAGGTTTGGAAAGTTTTCTTGCAGGATTGCATGGAATAGATTATCAATGCCCTTATGGGTCTCTTCACCTTCTGGAATGCCAATTATCCGGATATTTGGACATTTGATGGTATCCAGTACTTCTCGCATATCATTCTCAAATTTTTGGGCCATTTTCTCTGTCTTCGTGGTGGATTTTTCTAGGCCAGCCATTTTCTCTTCTACATCTGAGATTCTATTTTCTGAATGATCTAGTCTGCTTTTAATACTTTCAAGGGAGATTTTGACTTCTTGTATTATAGACTTCATCTCTAGCAGTTCCGTTTGAGTCTTTTGTAAAGTGTGTAATTCCTCTTTTAGATCTTGCAAGAATTTCCTCATCTCCTGGAAGTCGGCAACTTCTTTCTCCTTTCTCTTTAGCAGTTCATTATCTCTCTTTTCTTCCATCTCTGTTAGCTTTGACATTATGAATGCTCTAAATTCCTTATCAGACATTTCCATGACTTTCACCGAACTGCTTGTGGATGAAGGAGCGTTACTCTTTTCCCTTGGAGGGGAGGTATTTTCTCGTTTTCCCATATTTCTCATGATCTGGCGGTGATTTCTTGTCATCTGATGGATGGTGTGTTTCTTTCAAATTCTTGAAGTTAAGCTTCAATGTTCAGAAGCAAGCAGACAGAGGTGTTCTAGGATCTGTTTGCCATTCTGTTGTGATCGCTGGTGGAGCAGATTCAGTAGATATTGGGTGGAGAGACAAGAAAAAGGAAAATGAAAAAGAGAGAGAGAAACAACAACAAAAAGAAAAAAAAGACCAAAAAAAATTATAATTACTGCTCTTTTTTTAAAAAAAAAATCACAAAATAGAAAACCGCGCGGCGCGCTAGTGCACTGCGCGAAATATCTAGTTCACAGGAGCCATGAGGAATCTTCTGAAGGAAGGGCTCAACTCTCCTGCCTGGGAGGAAGGACCAGAAGGGATTATTAACAAAACAAAAGGTGGAGCTGAGAGCCAGAGAAAATCTTTACCTTTAAAAAAATCGTAAAAAGGAAAAATTACCAAACAAAAAAAAATGAGGAGACAGGAGCAGAGAGAGACAGAGACCTCAGAGACACAGAGACAGAGATAGAAGGCCAGAGGGGCTCCCTACCACGCTAGCTTTGCTTGCTGGAGGCTGAATTATGAGTAGAAAATTTTCATTTCACCTGTCCCCTGAAATATCTAGTTCACAGGAGCCATGAGGAATCTTCTCGATGCTTTTGTCTTTAAAAAGAATCAGAAGGCTGAAAACTGGGGTCTAGGCATTTTAACATTAAATATCTACCTGATATTGAAAGCTATAACTGCTGCTTTATTTAAACATTAATTAGAGATACGATAGATGATTGAAAAAGAGCTTAGGAAGTAAAAGACAAAAAGATATTGCCCGCATTCACGCTGGGCCTCTGCTTTTCCCTTCACATTCGCAGTAACACAACGCCTGCCCTCACCCGCTCTCGCCCTTGCCCTCACCCTTGCCCGCTCTCGCCCTCCATGGTGATCTTTGCTGCTTGCTGCTTCCTCGGGTTCTGTTAACAGGGATGGAGCAGCCATTCTCCAGGGGTTTTTTCTTTTTCTTTTTTTTTTGAAGAGGTTTTTGCTATAGGGCGTGTGCGCTTGCCAGACAGACAGAGAGAGACAGAGAGACAGAAAGCGAGAAATCACCCCCCAGAGGGGATGGCCATGCCGCAATCCCTTCTCCTCCATTCTCTTCTCAGGATCTTGGGCACGCACGCACACGCGCCCGACATGAGTTTAAGCCACCGGGTCCGGGACTCGAACCGCGGGCAACTGCGTGGGAGTCCAGCGACATAGCCATTACGCTAACTGCTGGTCCCCCTGCAGGGGTTTTGTAACAACCAGCTGTGATAATTCTGTAGCGCTTTAAGCAGTGTCTACCATTTAGTAGATACTCACGAAATACTTGATGAATAACAAAAATTTTGAAAACTTGAAATCCTTTCTTACTTTCATTTTGATAATGGTTTCTTTTATTAATTCTGAGTACACTTTTATTACTATAGTCAAGAATTTGAAAATGCTTCCACACCCGCACACCTTCCTTCCCTGAAATTACACTCGCTTCACAAACACCACGGAGGGAAAGGCGGCGGCGTCCCAAGCACGTTCTGCAGAAGTCTGTCCTGAGAAATGAAGGTTTGAGCGCTGATGCTGGAGCTGTGAAATGTGAACGTAGGGCTTTCTAAATGAATCTTTCACTTTTACATTAATAACTGTATTTTAAACTTTTCAAACTGAAGAATTTAAACGTTGCTCGAAAAAATTGCATAGAGGTTTTTGAAAGTGTTTGTGTTTGTTTGTTTTCAAATCGAGTCTGTCAGGGAAAATCTGCACATCCAGTTTTGTACAATTTCTTTCATTTGCTTTCTCCCGTCACAATTAAAGAAAATGCTGCAAACAGCAGGGTCTCCCCACGCAGGACTTCATCCATGCCTGGCCACCCTCCATTTGATTTGACAATCACCCTCCTAGTTGCAAAGTCTCATAGGACATAAGACACCGTAAGGAGAACTAATACACACACACACACACACACACACACACACAGGAGGGTTAACGCCCTGGGGAGGTGCCACTTGTGCTTACACTTGGAGATTAGCATATCAAAACAAGCTAGGGAAACAGGCAGTAAGAAAGAAAAGACAGTGTTCTTGGCCTGGTTTCAAAATAAGTGTGTTTTTTGCCACTGCATTGACTGAATTGATCTGCCACCTGACAGAGGTCAAGCAGTGGAGACTCATTTCTTCCCCCCTGAGCCCTTTCATCTTCTGAGGGCAAAGCTGAGAGAGTGTCCTAAGCAAGGGCGGAGAGTTTATAACGGCCTCGGTCTTGCCCTCGGGGAACCCACTGCCATGGGCTGAGAGTTTGTAACGGCCTTGGTCTTGCCCTCGGGGAACCCACTGCCATGGGTACCCAGTGGCCCGACTTCGTGTCATTCTCCTCTTACATACTATCACTGATGTGAAAGTGACCATACTCTATTTCCAGAAGCCCCCATTGATGTATGTCAGAGAAGAAACACCCAATCAGGTGAGGGATGTGATCTTGTGTAAAGAGCTCCAGATGTAGAGTCAGACAGACTTTAGTTACCCTTTTTACCGGGGTAAAATTCTCCACCTGTGACGTCTCTGCTATCCCATGTGTGAATACTCAGCAAGTGCGAATACCCGGGGCTGCCGACAAGAAGGAACTGAGGTCTCGGACAGAGCGAAGGTTGCTCAGCGTCTGACCTTGCCGTAGGAGATGGCCTGGGACTGTCTGAGCGCGCCCAGAGGAATCACGGAGTCCTTACAGGTGAAACTGAAGGAGGAGCCCCGGTGTCAGAGTGGTCCCGCGTGAGAGAGGGCCCACTGGGCCTTGCTGACTTATAGAAAGATGGGCAAGAAGGCAAGGAAACCATTCCACATGAGAGACTTCAGACGGGACAGCCCAGAGGACACCTGACACTACTCCAGAGAAATGCCCTCTGAACGGACCTCCAGAGCTGTACGGTACTGAACGTGTTCTTCTTGGCCATGAGTCTGGTGATGTATTAGGGAGCTGTAGGAGACTGATACACCACTCCATCCCAGCTGCTGCATGATCTTGAGCAAGTCGTTCAACTTGAGACTCTGCGACTTTATATCTGCAACAGGGAGAAAAATCATTTCAAATGCCTGTTGTGTGGATTATTGCTTGGGAAAACAATTCACATTACATAATTTGTATTAAAATTCATGGTCTTGAATTCTAGTCGCATCTTTCTTACTTCCCAACTATGTGGGCTTGAGCAAGTTATTTCAACTCTTTGCATTTTGCATTTTCATAGAAAGTAGGAAAAATAATTATTTTCCAAATGAATGTGGCAGACACTGTAATATTTGGTGAGCACATACATTTTGAGAGACAGTAACACATAATAGGGATAAAAAAAAAAGTAGCATATGACCCCTTCACTGAGGAAATGACAGCGTCTGTGATATTGTGACTGATGTTACATAACGACTATGGGTCACTAAGCAGGTGGAGGGATACTGCCATTACTTAGAAGCCCATGGGCTAGAGTAGAATCTTATTTTACTATATTTATTAGGGAATTTCTCTTTGGACAATCATTTAGTAACCTACAAAAGTTTCATTACATGTAAGCACCTGTTACTTTTCTACCCAAATTTTAGCTTCTTGTAGGTAGCAGTTCCCACTTTTGCTCTGGGGCGTTGAAACAATAAGGTAGGCTGTCCATGTTCTCCTGCAAAGGCTAGTGGGTGGAGGAAGGGAGACGGTCCGGCCAAGTCCCACACGCGGTTTGAAGCTCAGGCAAAGTGAGAGGAGGTGGAATCAGGCTCGTCTTGTTAGTACTGTGGTCTCCAGAAGCTGCCGTCAGCTTCTTGATTTCTGTCTTTTTGTTTTGTTTTGTTCTCATTTGGAGGTGCTGTTTCTAACTTTCAATTCAGACTGACTTACTTTGGATTCTTCCAATAAACTGTTTTAATTTTATATCATTAATAGATTTGACTATTTTTACCAAAAATCTCTATGTTATTTATCACTCAATAGCATGGCCTATATGTAAATATCTTAAATATAGGGAGATTCTTTGGATGGAACTCTATTTCATCCATTCTAACCCCATGTGACATTGATAACCAAATACCAGAATGAAAAAGAGACACATCAAATAGTACATTAAGCTCTACAATTAATCCACTAAAAGTCACCCCATTGTTGTTCAAGACGAAGGATATTTGGAGTCAGCACAGGGTGTACATTCTATCAACACCGCTCACGGTATGCAGAAGGTAACGTGTGGGACCTCAGATCTGAAAGGCCTAACCTTATCCTTGAAGGGGGCCTTCTTCCAGTAAAATCCCTGAGGGGAACATGTGCGGAGAGGCCAAGGGCCAACAATGAAATCACTTTTAATAATCCATGGAAGTCATCTCAGAATAAAATGCTTCTAGAAACCAAGAATATCATGTCCTTACCAACACGGATCATTGCTATGAACACAATGACAAAGCATCAGAAATGAAGGTAAATGGCCCATGCCTTTGGTATCAGGGAAAGCGAGACATAGCGGAAACTAATGTAAAAAACTATACTCTTTCTAGGAAGATACATGGCTTCCCAACTCTGAAAGAGAGTAATCACGTTGGACTAAGGACCGATAAGAAATCTTTCAGATTATAAAAAGAACCAAGGAAATGGTATATGAAATCTAGTCAGCTGTTTCCAACTAACTAACTGATATTTAGGAAGGTTATGGTAAACCCACTTCAGTCCGCTGAATTTAACATTTTTTTAATATTTATTTATTTGTTGTGATTTTCAGACCATCGGGTGACCATGCCACCTGCCGGACCCAACTTTTGATTCATTGACATACAATGAAATCTCTAGTGAATTAGCTTTGGACATTTTACAGAATTCCATTGCTGCAAACTTATTCATGCATTCGACAAATGTTTGTTGAGCATCACCGATGGGTCAGATGGGTCCCAAGTGGGTCCCAAGTGCTGGGGCAGAGTGGGAAAGCACAGAAGTCCTACCCTCCAAATATGATTTCAGACCCAACAAAATTAGTAGACATAGCGTGATGGTAACTGCTATAAAAAGAATTAGAGTAGAAGAAAACAGAGAGGTTTTTTGTTTGTTTGTTTGTTTGTTTTTATAGTTTTGTGGTGTTTTGTTTTGTTTTGCAATAGGGCATGTACACTCACTAGAAATAGACAGGCAGTGAGAGAGGGAGAGAAATCACCCACTAAGGGAAAGGCTACACCACAATCCCACCTTCTCCATTTTTGGATCGGGATTCTGGCATGCTCACAAACACCCTCAGCATGATTCTTAAGCTGCCAGGTCCAGGACTCAAACCGCAGCCAACAATATGAGAATTCAGCACCTTAACCACCATGCTACCTGCTGGCCTTGAGGGCTGTTATTTTAAAAATCATGGTGAGTAGGCTTGGGCATAATGCATCATAGGCCCTAGATCAGTGAGCCATCTGTATCTCTGTGAAGAATGCACCAACAGAATTCCAGCTTTTCAAGGCCAGAGTTTCTCTGTGTCTAAAGCACAGGACAGGACCAGCAGTTAGTGTAATGGTTATGTCGTTGGACTCCCATGTAGTCAACCACGGTTCAAGTCCCAGACCTGGTGGCTTAAGCTCATGCTGGTGAGATCCTTAGAGGAGACTGGAGGATAAGGGATTGTGGTGTGGCCATCCCCCCTAGGGGTGATTTCTCGCTTTCTGTCTCTCTGTCTCTCTCTGTCTTTCTGGGGAGCGCACATGCCCTATAGCGAAAAAAACCTCTCCCCCCCAAAATAAAAGAGAGTCCTGGGGCAGACTAGGTAGGATGGTGGGGGCTACAGTAAAGAACCAATTGTATCCTAAGCGTAAAGGGAAGCAAGTGGAGCAGGGGAATGACATTAGTTGGTTCATCATTTTTAGAAAGAATTATTTAATTTGATTTATTCATTCGATCATTTTCATTTGACCAGAGAAAGATGACACACAGAGAGAAGTAAAGTGAGAAAGTAAGCCACCAGATCCGAGACTCGAACCATGGTACGCCATGTGGGAGTGTCCAGTGCCTTAACCACTACTCCCTTGTTGGTTCATCATTTTAAAAGATAATTTGATCAGCAACACACCAACACACAGAAAGACTAAGTGACATAAAAACGAAGACAATGAGAAACATTATTATAACAATACCTTTTACTGTTTTTATTATTTATTGAGAGAGCTGAAATCAATGACATTAATAAAGTTCAAGCTGGGGAAACCTTGGTTTCTGTGTGTGTGTGTTTCTGCTTCTTTCCCCAACCCTAATTAAAATGTGAACTATATTGCACTATTTTTTTAGGCACTCATAGTAATTCAGTCCACCTTTGAATTCCAGTGCTGAGAAGAGTATTGTCTTGGAAATTAAAACGTCCATTGAGATGTAGCATTCTGATTTCAGAAATGCACTTAACATTACTCCATTCCTCTTTGATCTACTTCGCTATCTTGATTAGGTTTGTCTGACCCCCACATTAGGACAGGTCTAGGAGGACAGGAAATTTGTTTCTTTTTCCAGGGCAGTATGTTCTCGCCTACAACAATGCATGTCGCACAGCAGCAACTTAAAATCTGTTGAAGAGTGAGATAATGTAGAGACAGCACTGAGCTGGAGCGGGACAAAGGCTCTAGGTCACGCTCACGGGTTGAGAAGAGAGGGAGGAGCCCCGCAGAGAGGGCAAAGTGGGAGCCTCAGGGGTCAGAGACCACCAGCAGCCAGTGAAGGAAGAGAAAGTGGTGAATTTTCAAGTGTGTCCAAGAGTCTGAGTAGATCTGAAATCTGAGTGTTGCGTTTGACAGAGTCCATTGAAAATAATGGATTCGGGTGGGCAGGAAGAACAGCTGAAACTGCCATGTGCAAATGATGCAGTTTAAGCAGAACCTGAGACTTGAGAAGGCGGAAACTTCCAGAGGAGACGATGGCTTCAAGAGGACTTGCTGAGGGACCAGCAGTTAGCGTAATGGCTATGTCGCTGGACTCCCACGTAGTCGACCGTGGTTCGAGTCCCGGACCCGGCGGCTTAAAACTCACGCCGGGCGCGTGTGCGTGCGTGCCCAAGATCCCAAGAGGAGAATGGAGGAGAAGGGATTGCGGCGTGGCCATCTCCCCTGGGGGGTGATTTCCTGCTTTCTATCTCTCTGTCTCTCTCTGTCTGTCTGGCGAGCGCATGCGCCCTATAGCAAAAAACCTCTCCAAAAAAAAAAAAAAAAGAGGACTTGCTGTTAAAACCTGGAGACAGGGAGGGCCATAGCCACAGCTAGAAGGAAAGGAGGAGTCAGAGCCATACTTGATGGGAACAGAACAACTCATTGCACTATTACTAGAGTAATAATCATTAGCTTTTCAGGAACGAAACACAGCAAGTACGTACTGACATGTGTTATGTCTAGATTGCATTTCGTAGTATGTTTATTTATTGTGCATATGTAATGTGGTATACAATATTGCAATGTGACGTATATTCAATAAACATGCTACAGAAATTTGAGGAAGGCATTGGGGAAATGGAGGGCTAGAACAATAGCACAGATGTCGTAAATCTGCATATGGGCAGTGGGCACTGCTGCCCTTACACATTCCAAGCCTCTGGAAGACGCGTTTGCAGTGTCAGCAGGACCTTTCCTGGCCATTCGCAGGAAGAGATGGAGATGACGGAGTAGGAACTCCAAGAGCTGTCCAAATGAGAGTGACGGATCTGGAGTGCTGAGATAATACAGTTCGAGCCTGTGAGTGAGTGTCAAAGGAACAAATGTAAATGAGAAAAGCCGAGGCTAATCTGGGCCAACAAACCTTCGAGAGAAACACAAGGCCAAGGCCGGCCGCCAAGTGACGTGGGGGCTGGGCGTTAGACGTTCACATGGCCGCTGTGGTTGGGGTTCCAGACGCGCAGGCTGGCTTTCTCACTTTCCTTCACTCTCTGTCCCTCTCTGGTGGGCACACATGCCTCAAAGCAAAAAAAAAAAAAAAAAAAAAAAAAATCATTAAATTAAATAAATAATTCTTTTTTAAAAAAGTAACAAGAGAGCAAGGCAGGTGTTTAAGGAGAAAGGGATGACTCAGAAGTGAATTTGAAAAGAAAGAAGAGTGGAAATGTCTGGCGGTCACAAGCGGCAGAGGCCAGCTGTGGGAGCAAGCACTGGACACCGCAGCGCTCAGACCGAGAGCACACAGGGGGACCGAGCTCGGTCCCCGTGCTGTAGCAGTCAGGCACGGTGGCAGGCCCCTCCACAGACCCCACTCAGGAGGCCGAGGCAGGAGGATCTGGACGTGGGAAAGCGGCAACCCAAAACACTGCACACACACATGCACACTAGCAAGCAATACTGCACACACACATGCACACTAGCAAGTAACACTGCACACACACATGCACACTAGCAAGTGATATAGAAAGGTCTAGAAAGCTGAGGCCGCTGGATGTGGCATTTTACAGTGGCCAAGGCAAGGGCAGCCCCAGAGGTTTTCCAAAAGGAAGAACAGCCAGGGTCTGCAGAGGTTAGCGATGGGAGGACTGGGGAAGCCAAATCAGAGAAAAGTAAACTGTTTTGTTAAGATTTCAGAAATGCATCAACACAAAAATGGAGGAAGCAAGAAGGAAGAAAGTTTTCTTGGTACACTTGCTGGAAAACTGAAAGTTTTCCCTTAAAGGAAAGGCACTACAGGAAAAGAGAAGATGGAAGTCTGGGAGAACAACACAACTAAACCCTCTATGATGGGAGAAGACGTTTCCACTTTGAAAGAGCAAATATAATTCTTTTCAACTTGTTTTGAAATAAATTGGCTTGACTTTGGGTTGTTTTTGTTTTTATATATACTTCCAATGTGATTCATGCTGGGGGGTCCTTTTATATGCCAAATTTACATCTTTCTATGTCTTTTTCACAGTGACTGTACTATGTATTTGATATGGACAAGATGATCATCATTAGAAAAGAAATAATAATCAGCCTTTTCGTTGTGTATGCACCATGTTCTCCTGCTAGGCAGTCATTACTATCGACAGGTTTCTCTTCACATTCATCTATCATGAGCAGAGATAAAAGGTATTCAATTTGCACACTTTTCTCTCTTTAATTCTTTTCTTCATAAACCAGTGGGTTCTATATTCTATCATATTTTATTGTCTGGAATAGCTTCTGAACAAGAAATACATAATTTACACTCCTGCACCTGGAAATGAAATTGATCATTTCAGCACAATTTTGTCTGAGATAAAACCCAGAATATTTTTTTCTTTATAGACATTCTTACTATTTTATTTTTCATGAAGATTTATTTAATGTAATAATTAAAACCATAGATTTGGAGTTTTCTCAGGTCTATCTTTGGTTCAAGTTGAATATTGTCTCTACCTCCATTCTGCAAATAAGCAGTAACTAACTACCCCTCTTCAGTTATAAACTTTTCTTTTATGATTAACATGAAACTTGCATTGTTATCTATTTTATGTCACATAAGTGTTTATGGGATGGATATGAATGTGGCTCTATGTTTTTCACAAGATAAATTTGGTATTGACATTTTACAAGTGACATTAACTGACATGAATTTTCTCCTGAGACACAAGAGAAAATGTTACTTCTCCAGTATCCCACCAAGAACTGTGTGTTCTTTTGGATAGTCTACATAACAGGTACTTTCTAATAATTCTCATTCTGTGATTTCTTTGACATTTACATGTATTAGAATAGGCATACAAGACAGGGAAATTTTAGGAAAAGATATACTGGTAATAATGCTGGGTCGTCGGAAAAGTCATGACGTGTTTTTCTATGCAAAAATGCGTCATGACTTTTCCAACAACCCAGTAATGTAAGAAGCTATAGTGGTCAAACGTGGGATCTAGAATTGACTTCACCACTTACATAAGGAGTTAATGTCAAGTGCCCACAGACATGCATCATGTCTACTACGATACATATTAGTGACACATACTACTATTAGATAACATTGATCTTACATTTAAGATGTATATTTCCTTTTTTTTCCCCATGTGTCACATGTACTCAGCAGAAAGAGAGAGGGAAATTGAAAAATCATCCCCTGGAAGGATGGCCACCCTGCAATCCCTTCTTCTCCGTTCTCCTCTTGGAGTTTGGGCATGCGTGCACACTCACCTGGCGTGATTTTCAAGCCACTGGATCTGGAGCTTAAACAGTAGTTGACCAAGTGGGAGTCCAGCCCCTTAACCACCACGCCACCTGTCAGCCCCAAGATGTATATTTGTAAGAGTCTTCTGTGTATTATGTCATTGAATTCTCAGAATAAAATCATAAAATTGATTCTGATTTTATTCTTATCTCACAGACGAAGCAACTGAAGACAAAATGCCCAAATTATTTGCCTGAAGACTCGCAGGCAGGGAGTGTTGGAACCAGAGTGTTCATCGGGACCACCGAGCGATCTCTAGTCATAAACTAATTCTAGGATGCCACAAAACACTAGGTGGCGTTGTACTTTTCCCTGCGCACTGATGTTAACCTGTGAATGCTGCGACCTTACAACATTCTGGAGGTTGAGTGTGAGAACATGATTGAAAAAAATAGCAAAGATTCTAGAAACATCACAGACATTTATTAACTAGCAGATCATTTCAACTGCGACCTGCATGTTCTTAATAATTTTTTAAAGCCAAAGACCTTAAAGTTCTGTAGTCAAGAACCCTTGAGAATTCTGAGGAAAGATACAGACGTTCACTTCAGAAAGACACACGCACTTCTACGGCCAGCTCGCAACGTCATTTCAGATGCCCCAGCTCCCTGCAGCCATCCACAGTCCAGGTGTCGAAGGACCAACTTCTGTCCTGCTAACCCACTGTAAATTCAAAATGGTATTTATATGCTGCTTTTTATGGAGAGACCACCTTTACTATGAGAAGTACTATCTAGCACCGTTGCTGTATTTTATTGAAAACAAAGTAAAAATACTCAATGTGTCGAGACAGGCAGACATAACAAACATATCTACTTGCAAAGTTACTGGCCTGTATCTGACGGAAATTACGCCTGCATAAATGACTTCAGTATTTACTACCTGATTTCTCCAACAAACAAACAAAATCTCCCTTTATCTTTAATTAGAGCCTCCTTAGACAACTTTCACAATCCTCAAGTCAACATATACTCGCTTGGAGACAGTATTTCTGTTTTTATAAGTGATAATTTTAAGGACTAGTTGAGAGGAGGAACCTATTTTCTGTGGTTTTTGAAAAGCTGGCAAGGCTCACTACTCCGGTTCTGCTTTATTTTGGGAACTTGGTATATAACTCCCTGAAGGAGTGAGCTACATTACCTCCATATTGCTCTCCTCGGGGCCTGTTTCCTTCTGATGCAGAGCCTTATTTCATTTTAACGACTAGCAAAGCTCTGTAAATTCCAAAGGGTCCGAGAATCACTGGCATTTCAGAAATGCAGCGTGGCTCATCTCTTCTGTGTAATAGGCAAGTTTTTTCTCATATTCTCGGCAAAGAAATCACCCTAGACACTTTAGGAAAGAAAATGAGTTCCTCCTAGGGGAAAAAAAAAATGCATACGTGATTTTCTTAGTTTGCAGAAAACATATTTATCCAATAGAGCCTACACCAAAATATGGGATATTTGGAGTAAAAATAAAGATTTAAGGATTTTGATTTTTTTTTTTTAATGAAAGCTAACTTAGGGCTCAGCAGGGGGCTTAGAGGTTAAAACAGCTGGATGCCACACGCTGACTGGTTCGAGTCTCTGACCTGGTGGCTTGATTACATGCAGAGCACCTGTGTGTGTGCCCACAATCCAGAGAGGAGAATGGAGAAGAAGGGGTTATGGTGTGGCCATCATCCCTGGGGGTGATTTCCCACTTTCCCTCTTTCTCTGTATCTCTCGAGGAAGTGCATGCATGCTATAGAAAAAAAATAAAAAATAAATACTAATTTAGGTCTTAAGTTGCCTATGATTTGTCACTAGCTACTTATAAAGTTAAAAGAGCTGTAGGGACCAGCAGTTAGCGTAATGGCTATGTCGCTGAACTCCCATGTAGTCGACCGTGGTTCGAGTCCCGGACCCGGTGGCTTATACACTAGTGAAATGACTAATGACCGTGGGACACTGGGTGGCTTCGGAGAGGTGCTGGTCACAGAAAGCCCAAACCAAGATGGGATTAGAGGACTGGGACTTCCAGTCCCACCCACCCTTCCAGAAGGGCACCGGAGTGAGACTTGAGCTGACCATCAGTGGCAAACAATTTATTCAGTAATGCCTATAAAAGGAAGCCTCTGTAAAAACAAACAAATGAACAAACAGCAGGATTCTCAGTGTTTCTGGCAGTCCCTGGAGAAGTGGGGACCCCAATTGATAGCTAGTCAGTCAGAAGTAATTCTGAAGTGCTGCTGGGACTGAGCCCTCACCCTGTGGGAACTGGCACCGTCTCCAGGTAGACAGGGTCAGAAGTGAGCTGATCAGAGAAGATCCCCCGTGTCCGCTGGAGGACTGCTCGCTAACTGAGGAACCAGAACCTCACAGAGCTGCTCACAGGTGTCAGGCTTTTCTTGCCTCAGCGTCTACCTGACAGGTAAGTGTGTGTGTGTATGTAAATGTGCATATACACACAATAACACAGCATTTGTATACTGGGCCAGCCAGGTGGCCTGGTGGAACGGTGGCTAAGGTGGCTGGATCCCACATGGCCATCTTCACGTTCAAGCCCAGGGCCCAGCGCTTTGAAAAACATGCCAAGCATGTGATCCCAGAGAAGCGTGGAGAAGGGACTGTGGCATGGCCACCCCTCCGGAGGGGAGCAATTTCTCACTCTCTCTTTCCTTCTCTGATGTGCACACGCACCATAAATTTTTTTTTAACAGTTTTGTAGACTTATTTTTTGTGCCTTTGAAGAAAATACTTTGGCTACAACCCTCTTTCAGTTGTAGGACAACCAGATAATCAAATGTCTCACAATGAACAGTTCAGAAAAAGTGAGAGTGAGCTCTGGAGGGCTGCGGGCTGTTTTCCCCCCACCCTGGCACCATGAGCCATGCGGTGTCGGACATGTCAGCCTCTCAGAATCCGTTTGGGACGTGTATATTTGCATGCACATATATTTAAAGTGGGAGCACTGCCCAGCTGTGGGTGCAGCAGGGCACAATGCCGAGCCGTGCTGTATGCCACGTGGGCGACCAGAGTCTTAACCCCAGGCAGACCCGGGTACGCTGGGTGCCAGTCGGGTACCTATGGTCCCAGCAGTCAGGAAGGTCGGGGCCGTGGGAAAGACTGGGGCGTGAGACCCTATTGAGGATGTGTGTGATTCTCTTTCTCCCCCGAAATAAATAAATACTCTTTTTATAAAGAATGCTAACAGCATCCACCTCGTAACCACGTGGAGAGCGGTAAATGAGTGACCCTTGAAGAGTGCTAGTAGAAGAGCTGCATAGGGTTGCCCTTGCTCAGCCATGCCCAGGCTCTCCAGGTCTTTGCAGCCACTGTAATTGATTTACTTCATCATACCAATGGAGGCACCAGCAGTTGGTGTAATGGCTATGTTCCTGGACTCCCATGAAGTCGACCATGGTTCAAGTCCTGGACCCGGTGGCTTAAACTCACACCGGGGGCGTGTGCGTGCGTGCCCAAGATTCCAAGAGGAGAATGGAGGAGAAGGGATTGCAGCATGGCCATCCTCCCGGGGGGTGATTTCTCACTTTCTGTCTCTCTGTCTTTCTGACAAGCGCACACAACCTAAAGCAAACATGTCTCTAAAGAAAAATCATACTAGTGGATAGTGACATCAATAACCTGGAATGTCCTCAATGCCATTCTTTGTGAGGGCTTAGCACAGTGAGAGTTAGAGGCACAGGCTCTAGAGCCAGCGCTCTGCTCATCAGCTGTGTGACCTTGGGTAAGTCCACAGCCTGAAGCAGCCGCTTCCTCACATAACCGAGGTGACAGCGCCATCTTCTGTGCATGGTTACAAGGATTAGAAACGTTACTGTTTGGATGACTCAGGACAGCGCCCAGCATCTAGTAAACTTAACTCAATTTTGCGGTAAACAAACACAAACAGCTGCAATATTTCGTGAGTCTTTTCCTCTATTAAGTATGCTTGTATCTAGATTTTAAACACATGAGAATATACATTCACATGGACACTGCCTTGCAGGAGTCAGACTGTGAACTTAATCTGCAGCTGGCCTTGAGCGTTCGCTCTCCCCATACCCGTGGGCTGGAAGCTCGGATGTAGATTTGCTGGAACTGACTTCAGTCCCTCGAGTGCTTGCCTGGCCTTGCCTCTACTTGGACACCTCCGGACCGCACTCACTGGGCACAGTCTCACAGTGTTCCTTCGGCTCGGCGAGCATCGCTGCTTACTTATATAAGAAATGAAAGGAGTGGGTCAGTCGGTGGTTCAGGCAGCTGGATTTCACGTGGCTGAATATGCAGTTCAAATCCCGAACCCAGGGCTTAAAAACATACTGGGTGTGTGCCCAAATTCCAAGGGGGTTCTGGAGGAGAAGGCAGTGTGCTGAGACCAACCCCCTTGGGGTGCTTTCGCACTCTCTCTTTCCTGCCCTCCCACCCTGCAAGCACCCACACCCTCAGGCAACCTAAAAAGAAAGAAAAAGAGAAAGAAGCAGGAAGAGAGGAAAATCTGTTTTCTTTCTCTTGATACACTCTCATCAGAGGTGTGAAAGCACAGAGCGCACGCGGTCACTGGAGACAGAGAGGAGGACGGCGGGGTGGGGAGGGAGGCGGGGGAAGAGAGCAGCGTGGAACATTTAAGAGTGGAAAATCGCTCGATGCCAATGATGTGCATGGGTGTCTTTGCACTGACAGGCAGTCTATTCATGCTGGGAAGATTCACTTTGTATGCTGGAGAGATGTACAGTGATTAAATGCAAAAAAAAAAAAAAAAAACAAACAAACAAAAAAAAACATTTAAACAAAAAAAACAGATATAATTAATGTCTCAAATAACCTGCGAACGTAATCTAGTTACTATTCAGACCTGCGCTGCACCTTGAGGACAGCCTCGCCTCTCAGGGCTTCCGCCTCAGGTTCCCGCGTCCTGCTGACAAATCTCTCTGCCTTTCCAGGTTCTTAATTCTCTTTTTTAAGAAGCAAACATTAGACTAGTTTTTATAATTTACCATTTTTGTCTGTAGGTGCTAAACTTACAGGTCACCTAATATTTGTATAACCCTTCATAAATTGTCTTCCAAATCATATAAAATCTCAATAAGACATATATAGTATAATAAAATTCTAGGGAGGAAAAATGAAGATTTCTAAACTTTTGAAAAATGTATCACTCTGTTTGTGAGTCCACAGTATTTCCAACACATGGCACTTACAGAGTCAGACAAGGTAGGTCAGCTCAGTGACAGCTTAGAGGACAATCGTGTCTGTGGGTCTCATGGTGTGGCTGTCTGCTAGATCTTGATGAGAGAAATTGGGCTTCCAGGACCCTCCACAGCATTTAATTTCACCCAAATCACCAGAGAACGCTTAAGATTCTGAAGATGTTCAGAGGTTATTGCCATAAAACAAAAATTGCTGATCGAAGTTTAAGTGTTACTCTTGGCCCAAAGCAATTACTATTCCTTGTCCTAATATTTTAAAATACTTATGGGATGGCCACTCCAGAGGATCCACCGAGTGGTTTTGTTCATGTATATGTACAGACTATTTTTAAATGGAAAAATTGATCAAACACTCCCAAGCTAGTTGAACATAGATGAGCATCTCTTAGGACCATCTTATAAAACTGAACAGTCCACGTGACCAGCAGGTGGCATAATGGGGTCAATGACTTCCATGCAGTCAACCACTGTTCCAGTCCCTGGACTCAGAAGCTTAAAAAAAAACCAAACTCACACTGGACACATGTGCATGTGTGCCCAAAATCCCAAGAGGAGAAAGGAGGAGAAGGAATTATGGCATGGCCATACCCCAGGGAATGATTTCTTGCCTTCTGTCTCTGCCTCTGCCTCTGTCTCTCCAGCGAGTGCACATGCCCTATAGGAAAAAAAAAAAAAAAAAAAACAAACAAAAAAAAACCCTGAGCAGTCCAGAGATTGCTAACTCTATTATAGCTGGTACAGAATAAAACAAAAGCAAAAATGGAAGCATACAGTTTCATTTGCTTATGTAATTGGTATGTATGACATAATCCATTGTGTGAATATTGGGAAAAATGTATAAAAACTTTGTGATATCTTTGGGAAAAGAAACAGGCACTATCTCTTCTTGAGACACTCAGAATTTAATATTAATTGCTGCTGGTAAGACTCAGTTTAAGTAAAGTGGGAAACAAATTGCCTCAAACTTGAACCAGCTGCTTCAAAGTCAAAGAGCTTCTCATGAGGTGTCCTTGAGTATGACCCCGTTCACTTAGAGAGGCTGAGCCATCCACCCGACACGCGCAGAACTTCTGAAAACGCCTGTTAATGTGAGGGGCATGTGCGTGCCTTGCCCGCTGGGTGTTTGCTCTCTTACACTAGACCGCAAGCCCAGGAGCTCAGGGACGTTTGCTGTGGTTGTTGAAATAGTCTAATACTTAAAGTCTGGCTGGTACTTAGAAAGCACTCGAGTGGATGTGAGTGATTAAATGAAACTCCCCTCTTCCGAATGTCTGTGCAGCTTCCTCTCTTTCTGTAGCATCTCTGTTGGGGTGGGGATCGTCTGCTGTTTTCCACTAGTAAGGGAGGGGTGACCGCACGTGCCCGCATAGAGTGGGGGTCCACACTCTGCCAGTCACGACCAGGGTTATGTAGCAGCTCCTCAAACCCTTGTGCTCGGTTTCCCTATCTGTGAAAGAGAGAGGATGATGATGCGTATCCCAGGGTCATTTGAGAGTACTAAATAAATAAGACACATAAATCTTTGCTTTCAGTGTAGAAACTGGCACATAGTAAGTCCCTAATAACTGCGATGGTCACTATGATTATTATTTCAGGCACATATTTAGTCTACAAATTCGTATTACAAAAAGTATTTAAATGGCCCAGGACACTTTTCCTATGGCTAACCACCTTCTAACCTACAAGGCCATCTTAAACAAGTAGATGAGCTTATGTTGATCCCCTTAGATTAAGACAGAACTGAATGCTTAGGTGGTAAATTGAAGCACGTGTAAAGCTGATGTGACTTGAGAAGAGGAGCCGTGATGAGGTGAGGGGAAACGTGCTTGCCCAAGGTCATAGCGCTAGATGACATAAACATGCTTGACGCTGGACTCGCGAGTCATGGAAAGGTAACACGGAGACACGGCATGAGTGCAGGTATTTAAGGAAGTCTCTGGCAGCCTCTCCAGCAGTGTGGATTAGCATGCCAAGTTTGTGGCTGAGAGTATGGAGAACTGAGTGCAAGCAAGAAATTTTGCAAAGGCAGCTTTTACTACTTGTGAGATGACTTGTGAAGCTTCACAAGTTCAAATGCCTTTATGGGTCCCACTTATGCACACCGTAGTTATTAAAATACATAGGAGAGCTATGAGCTTAATGAGGAGCGCTTCTACCAAAAAGTATTTAAATTCAATTCAAAGGCAATTTCAGCCTTGGAAAAACCAACATTCACTCCCTCACGTACTGTAAGATGGCAAGATGGAAGCTGTGAAAAGAGAAGGTGGACATGGATACGGAAGGTTTCTTAGAGGAAACAAAACACACATAACCTGTTAGCTGACTGTGTAAGGAGAATTAGGATGAAGTATGTGTCAATGACAATAGCAACATTATTAGGTTGAATTGCAAGAAAATAGCAGGCTTTTCATTGATAAAATAATACATTATCTTATTAACATCCCTAAATAGGAGTTATTAATCTTTTGCTAAATATTAATGTAAACATCTCTAAAATAGACACATTGCCAGGATAGCTTTTTAAATTTTTCATTATCTATGCAACTAATCTTACAGCTTTCTCTCTCATCTAGAAATTATCGTTCAGTCAATAGTGATTTTTTTTCTCCTGTAAGGCAGTTTTACAGAGGTTAACATTGGATGTCACTAGATGAAAACGATACATGACTCATAGCAAGATGGAAAAAGCCAATCTCTGAACTCCATTTTAAATAACTAGAGCTTCCAACCCCTTAGCGAGATGAATAAGCCTTTTACTTTATTGCTTTTGACAAAGTTGTAGATACAAACGTGGATTGGCTGATGCGGCAGAAATTTTGCAGGTTAGTAGTTCTAAGATATTATATTGCACTTGCTAAAATATACACACAATATTTAAGACTCTTTTATAAAATTAAATATGTCCTATAATTTCCCATGAAATGCTGAAAGACATATTTCTATGTGCAGAGGCTCTTTGAGAATAATTTTACCTAGCTAAACCTCCAGGAAGGGATTTTATTCTCTCATGATTCCTTATTATGAAGATATCTCTTGTAGAAGCAGGCACTATCTTTTTCCTACCTAAATCATCCCAAAGCATTATACTCTAATATTTGCATCTTTAGTGAAGAATTGTGCTCAAGAGTTAAAACATGCCAACTGGGCATTTAAATACTGTTCACAAAAATGTTATTTTATGTTTATACTATAATGTTCAGTGGAAAAGTAGAATACAGCATGGCATGTACAGGGTAGTGATCTTAAACATGGCTTCAAACCCTTCGGTATCTTTTTCAGAAGGTCTCGGCACCCAGCTTTGTGAATTTTGAAGACCTTGTGACTGCTTCAACCAAGACAAGGCTCAGAGTGGTGCAGCTGACCTCTGCCACTAGGTCAGAGCAGTCCTGCTTCTGTGGTCAGGCAAGAAGCTAGACGACCCTGAGACTGGGCTGCTAACAGGGCTGCAGAAGCCATGCAGAGCTGAGGGAGGAAGCAGCAGGGAATTGCATCCTCCACCCGAGCTGGGCTAGTCCTCCACCGGAGCTGGGCTAGTCCTCCACCCGAGTTGGGCTAGTCCTCCTCCCTGAGCTGGGCTAGTCCTCCTCCTGAGCTGGGCTAGTCCTCCACCCGAGCTGGGCTAGTCCTCCACCCGAGCTGGGCTAGTCCTCCACCGGAGCTGGGCTAGTCCTCCACCCGAGCTGGACTAGTCCTCCACCTGAGCTGGGCTAGTCCTCCACCTGAGCTGGGCTAGTCCTCCACCTGAGCTGGGCTAGTCCTCCACCTGAGCTGGGCTAGTCCTCCACCCTGAGCTGGGCTAGTCCTCCTCCCTGAGCTGGGCTAGTCCTCCTCCCTGAGCTGGGCTAGTCCTCCTCCCTGAGCTGGGCTAGTCCTCCTCCCTGAGCTGGGCTAGTCCTCCACCTGAGCTGGGCTAGTCCTCCTCCCTGAGCTGGGCTAGTCCTCCTCCCTGAGCTGGGCTAGTCCTCCACCTGAGCTGGGCTAGTCCTCCTCCCTGAGCTGGGCTAGTCCTCCACCTGAGCTGGGCTAGTCCTCCACCTGAGCTGGGCTAGTCCTCCACCCGAGCTGGGCTAGTCCTCCTCCCTGAGCTGGGCTAGTCCTCCACCTGAGCTGGGCTAGTCCTCCACCTGAGCTGGGCTAGTCCTCCTCCCTGAGCTGGGCTAGTCCTCCTCCCTGAGCTGGGCTAGTCCTCCACCTGAGCTGGGCTAGTCCTCCACCTGAGCTGGGCTAGTCCTCCACCCGAGCTGGACTAGTCCTCCACCTGAGCTGGGCTAGTCCTCCACCTGAGCTGGGCTAGTCCTCCACCCGAGCTGGGCTAGTCCTCCACCCGAGCTGGGCTAGTCCTCCTCCCTGAGCTGGGCTAGTCCTCCTCCCTGAGCTGGGCTAGTCCTCCTCCCTGAGCTGGGCTAGTCCTCCTCCCTGAGCTGGGCTAGTCCTCCACCTGAGCTGGGCTAGTCCTCCACCTGAGCTGGGCTAGTCCTCCTCCCTGAGCTGGGCTAATCCTCTGCCCTGAGTCGTTCTAGTTCTCTACAATTTGTGTCTCCCCAGCTGAGGACAAGACAGAGTGGGACATATAAAATCAGACTCCCAAGCCCCACACCCTGTTTCGGGCTCCGAATAACCAGCTCCTCCTACATCATAACGGGGCTGTCTCGCTGGTGCTGGGTGCAGTCGGTTGACGTCCGCCTTCCAGGGATGACTTACATTTTCAGGATTCTGCAAGCGAGCTGGGCCACAGCCATTTTTTAATTACAATTAATACATTATATTAAAAACAAAATTAATAAGTACTCACAACTCATTACCTTCTAAATATTTTACTGCTTGAAAGTAAAGATTATGCCTGGAACTTACCATTTTTTGTAATTTCGGCCCAATTTATTTTATTGACAATTAAGTACTGATTCCATTTTTATGGTTAAAATCTACTCATCTAAAACGTAAAAGCGCAATTCCTGGTTATGATTAAACAGCAACGAGAGGCATCATAGTTTAGCAGCCCATCACCAAAAGATTAAACCCTTCAGGCGTGTGCTTGGGGTTAGTATGCGGAGGGAGCGCGGAGCCAGATGGTCACACGGGGGCACCCTGTGGTCCTCGGCGAGACTGACCCTTGGAAGGTTCAAGTTCATGTCTTCATGGTGGAGTCCAGGGTGCTGCTCAGCAGTTGGGAAAGTGTCTTGTCCCATTGACTCCCGGGAGGTGGCCGAGTCCTGAGGCCATAAGGTCTCCAACACCGTCTGTTTGCATATCCATCAAAACTCTGCATGAGGGGTTGGCCACCACATCTGTGTGGATTAAAAACAAAAAAACAAACAAACCAGACCTGCCCGAGCACACCGAGCACACCGGGCACATCCGCAATCTGGGCTAGATGAGATTTGAAATGGAACAAGGAGTCAAGGCCCTGCAGCGGGTGCTGTCTCTCTGTCTCTCTGTGTCTCTCACTCGCGGGAGATATAAATATTTAAAAAATGAAGAAGGTGATGGAAGTAATTAAGAGATGGAAGTTAGTAAAAAATAGTGTTTTTCCCCCTTCTTAAGAACTTAGATCAACTGAACTGTGAAATCAGTAGTGTATGTGAGTATATCTAGTGGTTGTCTTAGAGAACACATGTAATACTTCTATGATGAAAATTCTTCATATTACGTGTCAGTTACAGCCACTTAAAAATTCATATACTTACTGTAAATGGTTCCATACCCCGATGGCAAACACTTTGCCAAACTAAACCCATGTGAAATCTAATTTCACTTGAGCTTCTTATGAAATTAATTTTAATGCCTAATTATACAGTCTTCATGCTGACAAAATCCATACTGAAGTTAATGAGACAGGTGTCTCCAAGGAATATGTAAAATTTTTTATTCTCAAACAGCAGTAGTTCAAAGATATGGTTTCAATAATTTCTCCTCTATCAACCTTTATAAGAAAATAGTAAAAAAAAAAAATATCTCTCAAACATATTAAAACTAAATCTGGGTTAAAGATTAGGTAAAGAAT
Organism: Tupaia tana; assembly: GCA_026018925.1. NCBI lineage: Eukaryota > Metazoa > Chordata > Mammalia > Scandentia > Tupaiidae > Tupaia > Tupaia tana. The sequence continues at coordinate 67,820,478 of JAKSZU010000012.1, forward strand.
TAGGTTAGCTTTCCAACATGTAAAATAATCCAATGACAAAACTCACCTGTTTTATTTTTTGTAAATACATTTTTATTTGAATGTTTGCTATCAACATTTCAAAATGTTGAAGTCACACATCCTAATATACAGCAAATTCTGATGAAAAAACTACAGAATAGACTTAATGCATATACCAGAACTCTTGACAAACCATTATATAATTAGCTTTAGATGCCTAGGCCAAGATTTTATTTTCTATAATTTGGAAATATAGGTTCTTACCCAGATATTTCAAAGACAACTCATAATGACTCAAATTATACTAAGCAGGCAAATGTTTTATAAACGTTAACTGAAAAAATACACAACTGTCAGGGCCAGCAGTTATGGTAATGGCTATGTCGCTGGACTCCCACGTAGTCGACTGCGGTTCGAGTTCCAGACCTGGTGGCTTAAACTCACGCCGGGCGCGTGTGCGTGCGTGCCCAAGATCCCGAGAGGAGAATGGGGGAGAAGGGATTGCGGCGTGGCCATCCCCCTTGAGGGGTGATTTCTCGCTTTCTGTCTCTCTGTCTCTCTCTGTCTGTCTGGCGAGCACACGCGCCCTATAGCAAAAACCTCTCCAAAAAGAAAAAAAATACACAACTGTCTTTGTAAACATTACATGTCTTTGATATTTTGTTTTATTTTCTATCCAGTCTTTATACTTAACCTTCTGAACTTATCCTTAAGATTGGTGTAAACATATTGGTTATATTTATTTAAAAATAAATCTTTTATGTAAAGATTTTTGCCAGAGTGTATATGTGCTCACCAGAGAGAGAGGGAAAGCAGAGGCAAAGAAAGGGAAAGTAAGAAATCCCCTCCCCCCCCCCCCCCCGCCCCCGGTGACGGCTGTGCCACTGTCCCTTCTCCTCCACTCTCCTCTGAGGACTTGGGGTATGTGCACCGTGCTCAGCGGGGTCTGTCTCAGCAGGGCGTTCCTGTGGTCTGGCCATGACTTTGGCCAGCTGCCAGGCTGTCATGGAGACCACGTGTGGTGACCCTGTCAAGGGTGCCGGTCTCTCTCAGGAAATAAATACACTTAAAATAAAATTAAGAATATAAAGACTACTGCTTGACTTTATAGATATAAAAGGATTGTAATTTTATCTTTTAAAATCATACTAAAGCATGCGCCCTATAGCAAAAACCTCTCCAAAAAAAACATACTAAAGAACTAATGACTAATCATAAACTACTAATCACCATCGGAACTCATAACAAATACATCTGGATCAAAACAGCATTAAAGCAATAAGTAAAAACATCACAACATACTCAAAGGATTGTGCTAGGACTTAACATGCTTTCATGCACAATTTTGCAAAATAGTTCTGTTTTCCTGATAAGTTAAAGTATTGTCTTGGAAAAAACAAACCAGAATAAACTAGAAAAGAAGATTTTTCATTATCTTCAACATAATTTCAAAATTCGTTTTTGGTGTTTTTTTTTTTTTTCCTCATAATTGTCAGAGGGCACAAGCCCTCACAGGAGAGAGAGGGGCAGAGTCAGAGGGAGAAAGCACCCCTAACGGAGCACAGACACCTTGGAATCCCGTCCTCTGCATGCCTCCATTCCATCAGGACCGGAGCACACACGCACACATGCCCAGTGTGCTCTTCAGGCCAGTGCGGCTGGGACTAGAACCACAGTCAGCCACGTGGAATCCAGCTTTCTTCACCACAGCGCCAAAGGGCTGAGTTTGAGTTTTTAACCGGGCAAGCAAAACATCTTAAATGATCTTTGTTTTTTACAGCAGTTTCAGGTTCACAGAAAAATTTAGTAGGAAATAGAGACTTCCCATATCCCCTCTACCTGGACACGTCACAATCTCTCCCATTACCAGTGTCCCTCACCAGAGAGGTACATTTGTCACACTGACAGCCTACGCCCTCACTGGCATCACCCAGCATGTGCACTAGGTCAGCACTCGCTCTGCCGCTGTGCGTGCTGTGGGTCCGGACAGGTGCAGTGACGTGTCTCCACAATCACGGTGTCATGCAGGGTTGTTTCACTGCCCTGGAAGGGCTCCATGCTCCTCCTGTTCACCCCTCCCTCTCCACTGAGCTCTGACAAGCTCCGGCCTCTTCCCTGTCTCCATAGTCTTGCCTCTTCCAGGACATCACATGGTGGGGGTCATAAAATACGCAGTCTTTTCAGACTGACTTCTTCCCTTAGTCCTATGCATTTCATTTTCCTCCATGTCTTCTCATGGCTTAATAGCTACATTTTTTGCACTAAATAATATTCTATTTTCTGGATATTATTTATCCCTTTGCCTGCTCAAACTTGGTTGCTTCCAAGTCTTGGCAATTATGAATTAAACTGCTAAACATCGGAATGCAGGCTTTTGTGTAGATACAGGTTTCCAACTCCACTTGGTAAATACCAAGGAGTGCGGCTGACTGCTGGATTACATGGTAAGAGCACATTTTGTTTCAAAAGAAACTGCCAAACTGTCTCCCAAAGTGGTTGTGCCAGTTTGCATTCCCACCAGCAATGAATGAGAGTTCCTGCTAGAAATAGAATACATTAAATGTTGCAGTGTAACTGCTGCATAGTAATATGTACTACAAACCCTAAAAAATAAAATAAATAAAATCACACAACCAAGAGCTAAAGCCAAAGTTATGGTTGACTTATAGCCACAGAAATTCATATTACTCTCCCAACCTGCAGTAACTCAGAATGTGACTGTATTTGAAGATAGGGGACGAGATCCCTAAGAGGGCAGTAAGTTAGAAGGAGGCCGTAGGCTTGGTCCAATTCCAGTGTGAGTGGCGTCCTTGTAAGAAGAGGAATAGACACCAGGGATGAATTCATCCAGAAGTGACCAGATAAAGAAACAGCAAGAGGCAGCACGTGGAGCCAAGGAGAGAGGGGTGCCTCACACACAACCACCCGCAGGCACTTTGCTCTGGTTTCCTGGCCTCCAGAACCCAGAGAAAACGAACTTGGCTGTTTAAGCTATCCAACCTGCAGTGGCAGCACTAACAGGCTTCTGCATTTCTGCTCTGTAAGTCTCCACCCACTGTGGCTCAGCCTGTCAGCGGGCTGTGGCAGCCCCGGTCAAATACTACAGTCAACAAGACAATGAAGGAGATAACCTTGAAACACAAATGCATTCAGGAAAGGCTGAAAATGCTAGAAAATAGCACAAAGAGAAGCTGGGACAAATAGAAAATTCATGTTTTATGGTACGTTTAAGCTCAACCATATTAATGATCATGTTAACTTGTTTTTTGTTTCTTTTTGGAGAGAGGTTTTTTTTTTTTTTTTTTTTTTTTTTTGGCTATAGGGAGCATGCACTTGCCAGAAAGACAGAGAGAGAAGTCTTTACAAAGGAACTCATTTTAAATATCCAACATATATTATGAATCCCAAGATAATGGGAGAGTATATAGCATTAGTCTTACGTGTGCATATGCTAATGAGTGTGCTTCCCAAAGACAGACAGAGGAGAGGGAGAGAAGAAAGCACCATCCATGGACAGTGGTCATACCACGATCACATCTCCTCCATCTCTCCCTTCTTTGACAAGTATGTGCCTACCCAGTGTGTTTCTCGAGCCACTGGGTCCAGGATTCAAACCATGCAGTGGGCCACATGGGATCCAGCAGCCTTGACCACCAGGCCAGGGAGCTGACTCAAGCTTTGGTCTTGTAACAGCCATAGTGGCTATGTTAATATCAGAGTCAGTAGATTACAAAAGAAAGAATATTATCCAGTATATTAAGAATCATTTGGACATGATAATGTAGTCAATTTGTCAAGAGTATTTTAACAAATCTAAATTATGTATATAATAACAAACGCTCAGAGTTTATTAAACAAAAACTAATAGAAGAAGTAGACAATTCTACAATTAAAGTCAGAGATTTTTAACACCTCTCACACAGTATTTATATAACAAGTCACCAGAAAACCAATAAGGATATAGACAAGTTTGACACTATTGACCAGTTCTATAGAACTCTCCACTCCACTTAGTGATAGTAGAATGCTCATTCTTTTCAAATATACAAGGACCATTTGAAGGGCAAGACATATTCAGGACAATGTAACGAGTCTGACAATGTCTAAAGGTTCTAAAATCATAGCAACTATCGTCTCTGACCAGAAGGAGATTAAGCCAGAAAGAAATACTAGAAATACTGAGAAAAACAAATATTTAGCAACTGAATGACTCATGTCTACATAATCCATGTGTCAAAGAAGATCTCAAAAGTAAAACTGAAATTTATTTTGAAATGAACAAATACAAAAATGTAACATATCTGTGAGATTAAGATAATGCAGCACTAAAGGAACTTTAATTTTGTCCAAAATTTATATTAGAAAAGTCACAAATGAATGACCTCAGCTTTCATCTTAAAATAATAATAAAAGAAGACCAAATAGCACATAAAATAAGAAAGAAGAAATAACACAGTCAACATCAACGAAATAGAAAATAGAAAAAGAATAAAATGGAAAAGCTGTTTTTCTGACCAAAAAAAATCAATATAATTGCTAAATATTATCAAGCCTGATTAAGAACAAAAACCAGGAGTATCTAAATACCAATATTGGGCTGGCATTTTGGCCTACTGGTTAAGGGAGTCAAAATCTACATGACTAACCGTGGTTTAAATCCCCGTTCCAGCAACTTGAAAACCATGACAGGAACATGTATATGCATGCCCAAAATCCCAACAGGATAGACAGATGGAGGAGTGATCGGGGCATGAACAATGAGGGTACTTCCCCTCTCTCTCCCTCTCTCTCTCTCTCTCTGGCAATTAAAAAAAAAAAAAGCCACTATCAGTGACGGGAGAGTTGACATCACTACATAATCTACAGATACTGAATGCATAAAAGAATATTATGAATAACTTTACATTGAATTTGACAATTCAATTCAACGAAATGAAGATATTTCATGAAAAGTGTAAACTACTGAAACTCACTGATGAAGGAATTGATAAACGTTTTTTAAAGAATTATTTCATTTAACTTTATTTTTTATTCATTCACTTCAATTTGATCAGAGAGGGACAGAGTGAGAGAAAGCGAGAGAGAGAGAAATTGAGAAAAGGGAGTCCAGTGCTCCTAACCACTACGCCACCTGCTGGCCCAAAATTGATAATCTTAATGACCTTATAATAATTAAAATGACAGAATGTGTACTTGAAATCCTTCTTCTTATACTGAGATTCAAGATTCAGCTGGCTTTCCTAGTCAATTGTAACTATTAATTAAGAATAAATACTCAGAGGACCAGCAGATGGAGTAATGGCTATGTTGCTGGACTCACATGTAGTGGACTGTGGTTCGAGTCTCGGACCTGGCAGCTTAAACTGATGCCGGGCGCATGTGCATGTGCACCCAAGATCCCGAGAGAATGGAGGAGAAGGGATTGTGGCGTGGCCATTCCACTTGGGGGGGGGTGATTTCTTGCTTTCTCTTTCTCTGTCTCTCTCTTTCTGGTGAACACATGTGCCCTACAGCAAAAACTTCTCAAAAAAATTTAAAAAAAGAATAAATACTCATATTATATAAATTCTTCCAGAAAGTTAAAGGGAAGAGAATAGTTCCCACCTCATGTTTTTGGTCTCATGTTAATATTTAAAAATAGAGACATTGAAAGTGGAATTTTCCCCAAGAATGCAGTATACTTAACATTTGGAAATGAATCATTTACCATGTTAACAGTACAGTAAGACAGAAGCATATGATATCAGTAGATGTGGAATAAAACATTGGAGGGCTGGAGGGTGGTACGACAGGAAACACCCTGCTCTGAGACTCACCTGCACAGGACAGTTCTCAGCCTGCACCCAGAGACCTCCTGAGCCCAGTGGGCACACACAGGCCCTGACCCAGGGCTGGTGGAAGGGGGCATATCAGTAGGAAAGGCACCTTGGGGGTGCTCTCTTTCCATCTCTGACTTGCTGTTTTTTTATCACTAATAATTCGTTCTTCTATTAGAGTTGATACAGTTTTAAATAGCAACAAAAAGCACAGTGTAGAAAACTGTACAGAGGGACTAGCAGTTGGCATAATGGCTATGTCGCTGGACTCCCACGTAGTCGACTACAGTTCGAGTCCCAGACCCGGTGGCTTCAACTCACCCCAGGCGCGTGTGTGTGCGTGCCCAAGATCCCAAGAGGAGAATGCAGGAGAAGGGATTGTGGTGTGGCCATCTCCCCTGGGGGTGATTTCTCGCTTTCTATCTCTCTCTCTTTCTCTTTCTGGCGAGCGCACGCACCCCATAGCAAAAACTTCTCAAAAAAAAAAAAAGAAAGAAAAGAAAACTAGTACAGAACCTATAAGACTTTCAGTCACAATAAGCCTTTCCATGCTTTATCTGCTCAATACCACTGATCGTTTTATACTGACCAAGTTGGAAAAGAAAAAGTATTCTGACTTTAAAACACACACACATGTACACGCATACACTCTCTCTAAGCCAATCACATGAAGGGTCAGAGAGCGATTCGTCCCTAGACCACCTCAATGGCCCGCTTCAGCAGGACTCAGGCCAGGAAGACTGTCACAGGGACCACGTCCTCCAGAAGGCGTGGAGCAGCACTGTCACCTGGAGATCATAATTGCGGTCAGCAGCAGCAGAGGTGTCCTCGAGAGGGCTGCGATAGGCCTCGTGAGGATTCTTCACATTACTATGAGGAGGAAATTCACAATACGGCCCACAGCAAGATGCTGACAGAGGACTGCCTCAATACCCAGGGTTATTCAGGACAGAGCCAGGACCCCAGTCCTTCTTGGCCTCCTAACTACCCACAGAGATAGGCTCTACAGTGCGGGGGCTACAGACCAGCACGGCCTGGACCACCACCACCCCAGCACAAGCCTTAGGGCCACAACCAGGGACAGCACGGAAGCCACCAGCAGTGAGCAGTACTTACTCCCGACAGCGGCCTGTGGTCACCTCCCTACGAAGCAATCCTTCCCTTCCACCTAATTTGGGGAAAGACTGTGGACAAGGGACTGTTCCATCAAGAAGCAGCCTTGTGGCTTGGTTGTAAAACACTTCAGTAGCTCAAGAAGACCCTCTTTTTTTTTTTTTCTTGGAGAGGTTTTTCGCTATAGGGCGCGTGCGCTCGCCAGACAGACAGAGAGAGACATAGAGACAGAAAGCGAGAAATCACCCCCCAGGGGGGATGGTCACGCCGCAATCCCTTCTCCTCCATTCTCCTCTCGGGATCTTGGGCACGCACGCACACGCGCCCGGCGTGAGTTGTAAGCCACCGGGTCTGAGACGCGAACCGCGGTCGACTACGTGGGAGTCCAGCGACATAGCCACTACGCTAACTGCTGGTTCCCCAAGAAGACCCTCTTTTGCTTTCTCACTTGTAGAAGAAATAAATGTGCAAACTTTAAAGAAATAAAACATTTGAACAAAATCTGATTTCTGCTAAAATCTCTTAAAGAACCAAGCATAAAAGATAACATTCTTAATTTAATAAAAAAAAAAAAAAAGAGCCTGTGATAAACCTACAGCTGGTGCCTTACTTAATGGGGAAAGACATACTCCTTTCCCCCACGTCAGGAACAAGGCAAGGATGTCCACGTTCAGCACTTCCTAAACTCAGGACTGAAATAGAAGCGTACATGCAGAAGGAACTTCCTTCATGGTCGTACTCACATACTAAGAACAAGCCCTAGTACCCCAGTTCTTAGTGCTCTCAAACAAAAGAATGGATAAATACATCTTCTGTTAGTTCCACGAATATAATATGCAGCAAATTGCTCCAAATATATTGTTTGAAAGGTTGCAGTAAACAGAGATCAAATTCGTTTGAAATAATTATAACTCAATTGAATAAACGTAGAGATATTTTGATTGTATCCATGAGTTTGCATCACTTAATTGATGTGTAATGGTGAATAAGAGAAAAACAAATGAACTTAAAATACATGATACATAAACGATTTCATTTATTGAGTAATTTATTGAAATATTATAGATTAGGCAGAGATACCTGATAATAATAACAAAAGCTAAAGAAACAGTAGCTCGGGACCAGCAGTTAGCATAATGGCTATGTTGCTGGACTCCCACGTAGTCGACTGTGGTTCGAGTCCCTGACCCAGTGGCTTAAACTCACGCCGGGCGCATGTGTGTTCGTGCCCAAGATCCCGAGAGGAGAATGGAGGAGAAGGGATTGCGGTGTGGTCATCCCCCCTGGGGGGTGATTTCTCACTTTCTGTCTCTCTGTCTCTCTCTGTCTGTCTGGCGAGCGCACACGCCCTATAGCGAAAAACCTCTCCAAAAAAAAAAAAAAAAACGAAAGAAACAGTAGCTCACATAAAGGCTGCTGTCAAGATGCAGTTTAGTCATTTTTTAATCTAATTTAATTTTTCTATTTACATTTAATCACGCTGTATATATTTTCATTTTTACAGCTTACAAAGTGAATTTTTCCAATGTGAGTACACTGTACAGGAGACCAGTTAGTGACACATCATTTTTGATACCTTGAGAGACATTTGCTGTTAAAGTGATTTCAGCGGGTTTCACATCATTTTACTTAATGCCGTGGTTGTTTCAGTATCTGGACTCACTTGCAGTTGGGAAGATAATGCATTCCTGAAATCCTCTACTTACGTATTTATCTGTGTATGCATCTATTCATGTTTACTAAGATGTTGAGGGGAGTCAAACTTCTAACATTAACATTTCAGACAAAACACTGAAGCACTTTCATCTTTTTCTTGCCAGCAGAGCAGTCTGTCTTACTACACGTGGGTACAGGGGCGTGCGTAGCTTACTCTACCGACGAGTGCAATCGGCTACACAGGCCCGACTCAGTACTGCAGAGCTGGGAGTCGCTGTCCTATGTAGAAGATACTACTGGCGCTGCGTGACAAAATTTAGATATATACATAGACATGTCTTAAAATCCCACATCGTGTCAGATATTTTAGACACTGCTGTTGTCCCCAGGCTTCCTCAGTCCTCCAATTGTATGATTTTCCACTGCAGATATGCACCACGGAGAGGGAGAGAAGGGAGAGAGAACCAGCCAGATCTAAGATTCTGCCTTGCCGTAAACCTTGGCGTGCTCGAGTGTAGACTCTTAGACTATTACAGAACAGGAGCACAGAGACTTCTCTTGCTCTCCTGGTCCTTATTTACACTGCAAGAAGTTCAACCAGCACAAGTTGGCTAAGGAAGCTCGCCACTCGCTTCAAAGATTTACTAATTGAGACATATAAGACATGTAAGTGGTCAGAAAATGTCTTCTCCAGGTAAATCCTCTTTCAAGAATTGAAACCAAGGGGGACCAGTAGCGTAATGGCTATGTCGCTGGACTCCCACGTAGTCGACCGCGGTTCACGTCCCAGACCCGGTGGCTTAAAACTCACGCTGGGCGCGTGTGCGTGTGTGCCCAAGATCCCGAGAGGAGAATGGAGGAGAAGGGATTGCGGCATGACCATCCCCCCTGGGGGGTGATTTCTCGCTTTCTGTCTCTCTGTCTCTCTCTGTCTGTCTGGCGAGCGCACGCGCCCTATAGCAAAAATCTCTCCAAAAACAAAAAAATAGGGCCATTAGAAGCACTTACCATATGCTGCTATGTTCCTGCATAAATCAATCATTATTTTTTAATATTAAAACTCCTGTAGGTAAAATGAGACAGAAGTTGGAAAGGATTCTGTGGGTCCCCTTAGAGATTAAGGAATGTATTCATTTTATAATGAAACACAAGTACCACTCTTAGGATGGGATATAGCATTGTATTTTATAAATGATAAAATACAGGTGGCGTGGCACCTGTATTTTTAAGGGTGCTGGACTCCCATATGGCCAACCTTGGTTTGAATCCTGAACCTGGCAGCTTACTTTCTCACTTTCTCTCTCTCTCTCTCTCTCTCTCTCTCTCTCTCTCTCTCTCTCTCTTGCTCTGTCCCTCTCTGGTCCAATTAAAATAAATTAAATAAACAAATAAATAAAAAATTTAAAAAAAAAGAAGAGTAGCAAAAATATTTAGACTTTCATTTAAACTTTCAAAATATTGCACATATTAATTCCCCAAGTTCCTGTAATGGGGCACTGGTTAAACTCTTCCACAGATGTGTAAATGCTCATGAAATAGCTACAAATCCTAGGTCACACACGTAGGATGTGGTGACAGTCAGTCCACATCCAAAACTTATGCCGCTAAACATTCTAAAAAACACTGTATCTTGTACCTATTGACATGCTCTCTCTAAGCCAATCACATGAAGGGTCAGAGAGTGATTGTCCCTAGACCACCTCAATGGCCCATTTTTATTGGGTGAAAGTTATAGGATTTACAGAATTTATTTCCTGCCAGAAAATAAAAACATACCTGCCAAAAAAACTGTCAATACCTCCTTAAAGGCCAACAATATGTGATTTATAGTACTCATGAGGCCTTTTAGAAATATTTTTGCAAATTTTGTTAGTACTAGGTAAATAGTGCAAACAAGCTCACTGAATGACCTTTCTCCATGTAATTTTCTCCTCCAGTTCAGGAGGTCAAAAGTCTAAGTCCCACCTGTCAGCAGGGCTGCAAGGGAAGCTCGCTGGCCGGCCACTTCCTGTGTGGAAGCCCTCCTGCACTCCTGACTTGGGGCCCCTACTTGCATCTTCCTAGTCAGCAGCGGAACATCTCCGACTGCTCTGTTTCCATCCTCCCACTGCCTCTCCGTCTCTGATTCCGCTCCTCCTGCCTCCTTTTATAAAACGTGTGTGATTAGACTGGGTTTTAGCAGAACAAGCCAGGAAAATCTCCCCATAGCAGAATATTTTAGTCACCCCTACAAAGTCCCTGTTATTATTTAAGGTAACATATTCACAGATTGCCAGGATCTGGCGGGGGGGTAGGGTGGCTTATTCAATGGGTAAAAAAAAACATTTTCTAAGTATTTCTAGTAAGTATTTGTAGCACTGAAACTTGGAAAAATTTTAGTTGTTGACCACCCTGGACAGATACTTCTAATTATATTTTAGATAATAGAATCTTCACTTCCAAAATGGCATTTGAGATGAAGTGTCCCATTTTAAAGACAAATACTGAAGTCGCTGGAGATTGCATCTTATCAAATATTAAATCACTCTGTCTTGTCATAGACTCATTTCCTGATCCCATTGTTCCCAGCTGTTTTCTTGGTCTTGCTTATTACTCTAAAGGAAACTTTTCTTCTCAGATATTTTGACCACTGTGTTTCTACTTTCCAATAAGAAAAAAGTTTTGCTCATAAATGGATAAGTAATGGGCATCCTTTGGAGAAATTTAAAATTACTGTGAGAATGAATTGTTTTGCAGGTATCTGGATAAAAATACTGATTATATCACTGATTTTTGGCAAAGTAACGTACGAACAGCTTGAAATGGAAAATAATAAGAGCCACTATTCACTTTTATCTTTTCATCACTCTGGCTGTACCAACTCTTGGGAAATTTTTCAATCCTTCTTTTGGTCTTTGAAGTTTGTAATTGCTACAGAAACAGCAAAGAATTTTCTTATTGAAAGCAAAAACGATAATGTGTGTTTCATAAATAAAAATTTAATAATTATTACAAGGGTTGAGTACAACATGTTCTTAAATAAATTTCCAAAGAAATCTCTAAAGAAAGGTCTAAAATAAATATGCAATAATTATAAAAGATTTTACAAATAATTAGTGTATAATTTTAATAAGCGACCATGGCATAGCACAAGTAACACATTTTGAATCTTAGGCTTATCCATGAAAGATGTGAAATCAATTATATTTCTTTATTTAAAGCAGAACACACTTTTGCATTCTTCCATATTCATATCATACAAACTACATGATTTATATATGCTGTGTAATCTCACTTTCCAGATAATGTATTTAGTGTGGAAAATATAATTAGAAAACATCATTAGAACAAAACTATTTCTTTGATTCTAATCATATGCATATTTTCTTGGGACCAGAAGCTTTGAATTTGAACATGGATTATGAGGAGGGCTGACCTATAAAATCTTATCTTTCAGGGCATTAGTTTTTACAGGATGTTTGTGTTGCAGATAGACTATTGATAATGGAGATTATTATTAATTTATTCTAATGTTAAGAATAAGTGATCAATGGGCCAGCAGGTGGCGTGGGAGCGCAGCAGCTAGATCCCAGATGGTGGACAGCGCAGGTCACAGCCCAGACCTAGCAGCTTGGAAACCATGGCAGTCAAGTGTGTGCGCCCAAAATCCTGAGAGGAAAATGGAGGAGGAGGGTTGTGGCATAACCAGCCCTACTGGGGGCCGAGTGTCACTTTCTCTCTCTGTCTCTCTCCAGTGAGAGAGAGACCCTATAGCAAACTAAATAATAAAAATTAAAAAAAGAAAAAGTAGTATTAGTAATTCTAGTACTTAAAATACATGTGTCCTCTAAAACTTCTGATTTGATTTTCATTCCAGAACTGTCAGCTGGACAATGGATATGGTCATTTTAACCTACAGATATGAAAACTGAGATTGAACAAAATATATCATTTTTCTGACCATAAACCACAGGTTTTGGAAAGTGGCAGACAAACCACACAGTGACTGGGAGAAGACTGTCGTTAAGGAGCTTATATTCCTTTTTGGGGTTAGATGAATCTCCTGGCCTTAGTTTTCTTATCCACAAACTAGGATTGAGAATACCTCCCGTGCTCAACTGCTAGTCTTTAACAAGGTAGAGAACGTTATAGACGTAAAATCACTTCAAAATGTCAAGGAAACTTTTTTTCCCCCAAGATGGACACACAAAAAACTTTATGATATCTAAAATATGTATTTTGGCTTATAAAGTGTATGCCAATGAGATAGACTATACTTAATTTATTTTCTAGACTATTAAATTAATAAATCATGACTTAGTTAATTACTAATGTATTGCAACTATATCAGATTCCCAACTTCCTATGGGCAATTTTCTTTACTTGCTGATCAACCAGACATCTTAAAACATGGCTCCCTGATTAATGATCTTGTTAATAAACTAATCTAAATGCAAGCTTCTGGGCATATCCTAAAGAAAAAAAGATTTTGAGAAAGCTAGCAGAGGAAAAATACACCTTATGAATAATGCATGCATCTGTTCACTTCTATCTCCCTGCCTTTTGCTTGTAATGATATGTTTTGATAGTTGTAAATAGCAGGGATTTGTGGATGAAAGATACTGCCTACCTGAAGGTATTTTCCCATTCCAGAGATTTGACATACCATTAAATCATCCCAACAGCAAAATCAGTAAATGCTGCTTAACCTTAAGCTGTGAAATGATAATAATTACATAGCAGTTTTACTGGAGATGATAAACATTTTGCAAAATTGTGATTGCATTAATAATTTTAGTGGTAACATGTTCCCATGAAACACGTGAGATTTATGGGAAGTAGATGTCTTTAAAAATCACCTCTTAATGAGGGGCATAGCACACGCCAAAGTGTGCCTACTTGATGTTGTAAGCCTTACAAGGATCCAGACGTTTCTCACTCTTGCCCAAGAGTCTCCAGAGTGTTCGACTGACTCCTTCGCATTGTAATAGATAATAATACCTAACATCACGAAAGATGAATCTACTTTGTAATAGCTCTAGGACTGCATTAAAATCATGCTACCTCCAAAAACACACTGTGTGATAATTATGGCGGCCAATACCTACACTTAATATCTTACATTTGTATAGGTTTCTTAAAACTTATTCAAAGACCAATCTGTTTCATGAGCTCCTATTAGTCTACAAACAATATTCCTCGCTATAAATTAATCCTTTCTATAAATTAGTCATTGTGTTAGTATAGTAGTAAAGAATCAAGGTGTAAGGAACTCAAGTCATTTTTTTTTTCAACATCAAGACATGTTAGAGGCCAGCATGTGGCGAAAAGGTTAAGGTGCCAGATTCTACATGGCTGACTTCATGGTTCAAGTCTCAGACCCCATGGCTTGAAAATCACACTGGGTGTATGTGCATGTGTACTCAAAATCCAAAGAAGAGACTGGAGGAGGAGGGACTGAGGTGTGGCCATCCTCTCCAGGGAGTGATTCCTTACTTTCCTTCTCTCTCTCTTTTTTCTCTTACTCTCTCCATCTCTTCCTGGTAAGTGCAGACACTCTAAATTAAAAAAAAAAAAAAAAAAAAAAAAAAAAAGAACACGGAACAGAAAAGAAAAAAGGCATGGTAGTGCCATGGCAAAGACTAATTCATCCTTTTTGAATTTGCCATCCAATTAACTCTCCAATTCATTATTATCCTCTAAGTTAGTAATCTAATGCTGTTTTAGAAACTGTCATAAAATTAGTGGCTTAAAATAACCTCAGTCTGGACGCCCTGTTCCTGTAGGTCAGGACTCCAGGCACAGCTTAGCTGGATCCCTGCTTATGGTGTCTCCACACCTGCCATCAAGGGGCCATTGGGACTGTGACCTCATTTCAAGTCTGGGCTGAAGAAGATTCTTGTTCCAAGTTCACGGTTATTGGAAAGGTCCATTTCCTTGTGAGAGCAGAGAAAAGGGCATCACTTTCTGGTTTCCACTTGGACGCCACTCTCATTCCCTTGCCATGTGAAAATTTCATACAGCAGACAGAAATATACTGCTGGCAAGACGTCATAAGTTTATGTAATGGAATAATGAACGTGACATCCCATGAACTGGAATGTTCTATTGTTTTGACTAGCAGCAAATTATAGATTTTTTTTTCAGTTTTTTTTGCCATAGAGCAGTTGCACTCATTGGAGAGAGACAAAGAGAGTCAGAGAGAGACAGTGAGAGGGAGAGTGAGAAATCACCCCCTGGGGAAGTGGCCATGCCATAATCCCTTCTTCTCCTGGGTGTTCATTTTGTTTTGTTTTGAGAAAGAGATGTGTTTTTTTGTTTTTTGGTTTTTTCTATAGGTTGCATGCCCTCACTGGAGAGACAAGAGATAGAAAGCCAGGAATCCTCCCAAGGGGGATGGCCACACTGTGATCTAATACCTTCTTCATTCCACTCTCAGGATTTGGGGCATGCACACACATGCATCTAGCATGAGTTTCAACTTTTGACATCCGGGTCTCAAACAGCAGTCGGCCACGTGGAAGTCCAGTGACTTAACCATTACATCATCTGCTGGTCCCACTCTTCTGGGATTTTGTGCATGCATGCCTTAACCACCATGCCAGCTGCTGGCTGCACAGCTCAGATTTTATCCACATTCAGGGGAGAGGAATGCACAACATTGTGAGCACCAGAAAATGAAGAACATTGCAGTCACTTTTAAAATCTGTGTAGTACAGCCTCCTTATTGAAGGCTTTGAAAAATGTCATCTTTTTTTCATGTCATCGACAGCCACCATCCTGGGTTTTCACTGCCTCCATAAATCACCTATCCAGGAACACCGGGACATGATGTCTAGGTTCCTCGAGCTTTCACTTCCAATGACCTATCCCTTCACTTGTGAGATCATATTATAGACATTTTCATTAATCAAAATTTCACAACCTCCCATTCCCCTTTATACTTAGGTACCTCCTTCTCATCAATGAAATTTCAGTTTTTAGGTAATGTTTTCATAGACAATTTTCATGCCTATTTCACAGCACAACAGGATCAATGTTAAAAGCTTCCACACAAATATTGTGATTCTGGCTAATATTCCACTTATCATAGTTGAACATTTTTTTAGAAGTTTTACCACAGGGTGTATGTGCTCCCTGGAAAGAGACAGAGACAGTAGGGGGAAAAGTGAGAAATCACTCCCCAAGGGGGATGGCCATGCCATAATCCCTTCTCCTCTATTCTCCTCCTGGGATTTTTTTGGACATGTACACATGATTTTCAAGCCACCTGGCCTGGGATTTGAACAATGGTCAGGCATGTGAGAGTCCAGTGCCTTAACCATCATGTCACCTACAGGTCCCCATAGTTGAAATTTTGATTTTTGGTCTCAGTGAGATCACTAGTACTTTAGATTATACTTTCCATGATGGCATTGTCTTCTCACTATTAGCATAGGGCTCACTGTGCATTAGGATTTAGCCTATACAATGAAACTGATGAGAGAATTATTTATACAGTTCGAAATCAGAATTCACTTTTAATCTCTGACTCCATCTTCTTTATTTTTATTAATTTCCAAGACCTTAAAATAAATCTCATGAACTCAATATGTAGAGCCCTTATTATCATCAATTTTGAAATTTTTCAATTTACATATTCTCCGTTCTCACCAGCTAAAATCTTTCTTTATGGCCTAAATTTAAGAAATTCCACCTAGAAGGAATATCCTCAACTGTTTGAAGATGTTATTGCCATTATTAAAGTATTTTCTATGTATTTAAAAATACTCAATGTTGTTATGATTAAATGATTTCTTAAAACAAAGGTCTTATTTAAAATAGGCAATGTGGAAAATAAAATGTGTTTAGTGATCTTTAGCATAAATCAGAATTTATTATGTGCTAATCCTACATTTATTAGGAAGAAGATATTTGTGCAGAGTGGTTGACATAGAAACAAGAAAAAATATACTTCTCCTAACTTAAAGATATGCTGGTTACCAGGGAACCATATGTTGATTGGAATTAAAAGGTCATAGGATTGACAAGAGAAAAAAAATAGCAAGAATTTATCAGATAGCAGAACTTGTTTCAATTATTTTTAATATAAATGAGAAGCAGTTTAATATTAAACTAGTCTGGTGAAGCCATCCTTTCTAAACAGAGGAGAAAAATGTAAAATAAAATACAAAAAAAAAACGAAGAGAAGGCAAGATAATGGGGAACAAAATAATGAAAGATTCTTATTGTGAAGTGCTAGAGGAAAATATTTTAGGAGATATCACAACTTTATATAAAAATCGAGGTTCTGAATGTACAGATTAGCATCCAGACAAGAACTTTACAAGTGTAGGCCAACCTCTCCAATTGCTATGCCAAATGTGAAGGGTATTTACGTAGGCTTATTTAATTCCAGGTGTGTATATTTTTTTTTATTTTTATTTTTTGGAGAGGTGTTTGCTATAGAGGGTGTGTACATCTTATAATCCCTTATCTAATACATAGTCTGGAAGTATATTTTCCCATTCTGTGGGTTGTTTCTTTGCTTACAGTTTTCTTTGCTGCGAAGAAACTTTTTAGTTTGATGTAATCCCACTTGTTTATTTTTGGAATTGTTGCCAGTGGTTTAAGGAAGGGTCTTGTTTAAGAAATTGTTACCTACTGCACTATTTTCAAGTGTTTTCCCTAAGTAGTTGTATAGTTTGAGGCTTTGCATTTAGATATTTGATTCATTTTGAGTTTATTTTTGTTAAAGGACATAGATAGGATTACATTTTTGTTTTCTGCAGGTGGATATCCAGTTCTAGCACCAATTACTAAAAAGGCTATATTTTTCCAATGTATTGTCTTATTCCCTTTGTCAAAAATCAGTTGACGATAAGTTTGGGGAATTATTTCTGGATTCTCTACTCTGTTTCATTGGTCTATGCATCTGTTTTTGTGCCAGTACCATGCTGCTTTGATTATCACAGTATTGTAATATATTTTGAGGCCAGGTAGTAAGATATCTTCTACTTTATTCTTTTTATACCATATTGGCTTGACAATATGGGGTCATTTATGAATCCAGACAAATTTTATGAGTGTTTATTCTATTTCTGTAAAGAATACCAGTGGTAATTTGAATGGAATTACATGCAATTTGTAAATTAATTTGAGTAAAAATAACATTCTAATTTTTATTGAATCTTATGGTCCAGGACTAAAGGATATCATTTCACTTTTTTGTATCATATTAATTTTATTTTTCAGTTTTTCAAAGTTTTTCTATAGAGAACTTTCACCTCTTTGGTCACTTTGATTTATTTCTAGATCTGTGTGTGTGTGTGTGTGTGTGTGTGTGTGCATTAGCACTTTAAACACATTGCTTTTTTCCATTCTGCCTCAGTCTGATCATTGTAGATATAAGAAAACACTATAGATTTTTGTATATTGGTTTGGGTCCTGCAAATCTACTGCATTTATTTGTCAGTCCTATGACTTTTTGGTGGGTTCCTTTGTATTTTATATGTATATAATCATGTCTTCTGTGTATAGGGACAATTTTGCTTCTTCTTTTCCTACTGGACTGCCTTTTACTTTACTGTCTTGTCAGACTGCGTTGGTCAGTTCTTCTAAAATTATGTTGAAAAGGAGTAGAGAAAGTAGACAAGCTTGTTTTATATTTCAGTTTTTAGTGGGGCAGGTTTCAACTTTTCTCCATGCAGTATGATGTTAGCAATGGGTTTGTCATATATGGTTTTTATTGTGTTAACAAATGTACCTTCTGTACCTATTTTGTTGACAATCTTAACATTAAAGGAGTGTTGTAATTTATCAAATGCTTTTCCTGCAACAATAGATATAATCTTATGGGTTCTATCTTCCATTCTGTTAATGTGTTGTATTACATCTATTATTTTGTGTATGTTGATCCTTGCATCTCTGAGATAAAGCTTCCTTGATCATGGTGTATAATCTTTTTAATACACTATGGGTTTGATTTGCTAGTATTTTGTTGAGGATTTTTACCTCTATTTCTTTTGGGATATTGATCTACGGTTTTCTTTTTTGTTATATCCTTGTCTGTTTTTCATATCAAGATGATGGAGGCTTGATAGAATGAGTTTGACAGGATTCCTTTCATTTGTATCTTTAGAAATATTTTTAGGAGAACTAGGATTAATTCTGCTTTAAAACATATTTAGAATGCAGAAGAGAAGCCATTAAAACCTGGGCTTTTCTTTATTCAGAGATTACTTATTATGGATTCAATATCACTACTTGTTATTTATTTATTCAGGCATTATATTTCTTCCTAGTTCAATCTAGGTATATTGTATGTGTCTGGAAATTTTTTCACCTCACTAGGTTTTCTAGTTTGTTGATGTATACTCATTTGTAGTATTTCATCATGATCTTTTTGTATTTCTGTTATAATATTGCCTATTTCCTTACTAATGTTACTTATCTTGTTCATTTCTCTGTTTTCCTTGAGTAGTCTAGCTAATAATTTGTCAGTTTTGTTTATCTTCTCAAATAACCCAAATTTTTGTTTTGTTTTGTTTTGTTTTGTTTGAGAGGATTTTGCTATAGGGCGCATGCACTCACCAGAAAGACAGAGAGAGACAGAGAGACAAAAAGAGAGAAATCACCCCCCAGGGGTGATGGCCGTGCCGCAATCCCTTCTCCTCTTTTCTCCTCTCAGGATCTTGGGCATGCACGCACATGCGCCTGGCATGAGTTTAAGCCACTGGGTCCAGGACTCAAACCGCGGTCGACTACATGGGAGTCCAGCGACATAGCCATTATGCTAACTGCTGGTCCCTTAACTGTACTTTTATTCTCAATATCACTTATTTCTGCTCTAATCTTCAGTATTTATTTTCTTCTAGTACTTTTTTTGTCATTGCTTTTCCAGTTTGTTGAGATGAGTCATTAACTTATTGGTCATTCTTCCAGTGTTTTCTTGTAAGAACCAATTACTGTAAATTTCCCTCTTATGAGTGTTTTCGCTGTGTCCCAAATATTATGGATAGTTGTGCACTTATTATCATGAGTTTCAAAATATTTTTTAATTTTGATTTTAATTTCCTCAGTTTTTTTAAGTTGTTCAAAAGTAAATTCTTTGGTTTTCATGTATTTGTGTATTTTCAAAGGCTCTTCCTTTCATTGATGATAAGTTTAATTTCACTGTAGTCAGAAAAAAATGCTATACTTGCTATACTTTTAAATTTGTAAAGGCTTGCTTTTTGCTCAATAGAGTGTGATAAATGTCCAATAATAGTCCATATAGTGCTGAAATACAATGTTTACTTTTTAGTTGTAAGGTGAAATGTTCTATAAATGTCTATCAGGTTCATTTGGTTTATAGTATCACTTAGCTCCTGTGTTTCTTTGTTTATTTATTTTTTTCACATCTCCTGTCCAGTGGTGACAGTGTGGTGTAGAATCTACAACAATTAGTATATTACAATTATTAGTGTACTGCAATAATTAGTGCACTGCCAGATCTCTCTTTAGGTCTAGCAGGGTTTTTTTGTTTTGTTTTGTTTACATATTTAGGTGCCCTGGAGTTAGATTTATATTCATAATGCTATATATTCTTGGTGAATTAATCCATTTAATGCTATGTAATGTCCTTCTTTGTCTCTTTTTACAGTTTTAATAATTTTTCTTTTTAAATATTTACAGTAATTTATGATTTACATATAATCATTAACCAGCTTTGTAGTTTACAACATGATCTTTAAAAGCATGGATATGGTGTTTAATAAACAAATTGAAGATATAAACACATTCACTAACTTCAATATTTAACATTACATTATTTTGTGAACATTTGAAACTTGCTCCAATGGTTATTCTGCAAATATGAATTTAATTGTCTATGATATTCTCTACCATGAGATACAGTTATAAAAAAACATTATTTAAAAACAAGGCAGGGACCAGCAGGTAGAATAATGGTTATGTTGCTGGACTCCCATGTAGTTGACTGCATTTCAAGTACCAGACTCGGTGACTTAAAACTCACGCTGGGCACGTGTGTGTGTGTGTGTGTGTGCCCAAAATCTCAAGTGGAGAAGAGATTATGGTGTGGCCATCTACCTGGGCGTTGATTTCTCACTTTCTGCCTCTCTGTCTCTCTCTGACTGTCCAGTGAGTTCACACACCCTAAAGCAAAAATTTCTTTTTAAAAACAAACTCAGTCAACAAATAATCTCATAAACTAACAATGAGAATTTTTTTCTAAAAAAGGTTTTCGCCATGAGGCTCATGCTCGCACTGGAGAGAGACAGAGACAGGGACAGTGAGAGGGAAAATGAAAATCCACTCCCTAGCGGGGGATGTCCATGTTGCAATCCCTTTTCCTCTACTCTCCTTCTGACATGATTTTCAAGCCACCAGGTCCAGTACTCAAACTGTGGTCAGCCTTGTGGGACACGGCTGATGTAACCACTACACCATCTGCTGATCCCAACAACAATGATCTTAAAGCAGCCAATGAAAGAATTTGTAATGTCTATGTATAGGACTGTGGGAGATAAGAGTTTACAATCTGAAAAAAACCCTGCAGATTTCAATCATTTGTCCAGTTATAGATAGGTAAAATTATACATCACAATAGCTTATTAGGAAGAGTTAAAAAAAGGACACTCTTACTGACACACTGTGAGAGTTTGGAAGACCATAGTAATGTACTATGCATAAAGAAATGTTTTTAAAATTCAAAAAAGCAAAACAAAACTGGAAAAAGATATTTAAAAGTGAAGACATAGTAAAGTCAGTGATTGGGAGATTTATACATTTTACAAACTTAATTTTAGCCTTTTAAAAATTCATTCTAAAGAAAGACTCAAGTACTTGTAACATTTTGGACTTTTCCTCTATTAGCTAGTTTTGTACAATGAGTAATGATTATAATAAATACATAAAGTGAAACCTGTGGAGACAACTCTCAAATAATTAGTGAATTTGGATTTTAACTTGCTTGTGTGTAAGATGGTTGAATCTTCCTAAGTTGAGAAACTTGGCCCCAACTTTCAATACCGTTATCCATATGGGTTGATGTATCCTTTTTCTCTAGTTGTTTTGTGTTCTCTTACTTCTATTTGTCTCTTTTTAGTTTTCCTGGTTTAAGAGTCCCTTCTCCTTCCCATTTAAAGAATGATTTTGCAGGGTTTAGCACTCTCTGCTGAAATTGCTTTTTTTCTGAGTTTTAAATATGTCTTCCCATTCTTTACTTCCTGCCTTGTTTTAGTTGAGCGATGCAATGTTAGTCCAGCGGCCTAACTTTGGTAAGTGATTTGTTTCTGCCTTGCCATTTCTAGAATATTGTCTCTGCCTTTGATTTTACCGATTTGGCTATGATATACCTTGGAGAGGATTTTCTTATATTTATTTGGTGCCCTTTGTATCTCCAGGATTCGGATGTTCACAAGGTCAGAGATTTTTTCTTCTGCACGGTCTAATCTGCTGTTGATATTTTTGAGGGAGGTTTTGGTTTCCTGCATCATATTCTTTATCTCCAGAAATTCTGATTGATTGTTTTCCAGTGTGTCTTTCACTTTATGGAGTTCCTCCCTTCAAGTCATGGAAGGATTTTCTCATCTCCTGGAATTGATTTTTTTTTTCTCTTGCATCTAATTGAATTTTGTAATGATGAATAGTTTGGATTCTTTTTCTGATATTTCTGTGATTTCCTATGTTTTATCTACTATTAGTGAGGAATAACTGCACATCTACCCTGAATGGGCTCGCTAGAGTCTGCAACCTGTAGAGCCTGGGCACTGAGGGAGGCTGACAGGATTTGAGCAGACTCCCACTAGCAGATAAGTAGTTGGATCATGCACTCTAGGATCAGGAGGTGGTCTGGAGTGCTCTCCTGTCTTCCCCACCTGACCTGGAGTGGGAGATCTCTGGAACCTCCTCTTAGCCGAGTGTCCCTCTCTTTTCCTTTGCCTACACTTATAGTTCAGGGAGCTCCAGAAGAGTTGCATAACGGCTGACCTCAGTTGGGGCAGGAAGCCATTTCTGGGGATTTGAGTCTGAAGGGACTGGAAGAGTGCAGGCCTGCTCTGCCTGCCAGAAAGGGTGGAGAGACCAAATCCCAGTGTCTGCTGGAACGGGGGTGCCCTCTTCTTCACCTTCTGCTCCCACGCGGCTGTGGAATCTTGATCATGAATGGAACTTGACCTGCCGATCAGCTCACTGGGTGAAGCCACGCTCTTGCTGCCTGGGATGGAGTGCGGTGGCCAGTCCAGTGTTTCTTCTGAAGGTGTTTGTGCGCTTTCCTGCAATGTGCATTCGCTGTTTTCCAGCTCTGTTGGTCTCACGTGGCAGGAAGTGCAGGAATCTGCAGCGAATATCTAAGGTTTGGACATTCGAAGGACAGTTGCTCTCATTCCCTTCAGAGCCTTACTGGCTTCAGATGATTAACCTATCTTTACATTTCCAATTAGAAATTATGTGTACCAGAAGTTCCTGTTGAAAATCACTCTGGATGTTTGAGTATGTGTGCCCAAGATCTCAGGAGGAGAATGAAGGAGAAGGGCTTGCAGCGTGGCTATCCCCCTCTTGGGGGGGGGGGGTCTCACTTTCCCTCTCACTGTCTGAGAGAGAGAGAGAGAACACGTCCTAAGGCAAAAACCTCTAAAAAACGAGAAAAAGAGTTTCATAGGTTTAGCTCTTACACTTAAGTATGTGATTCACTTTGAATTAAATTCTGTATATGGTGTGAAGGAGAAGTAGTTTAGTTTTTAATGTACCTATCCACTTGTATTTTGTTGGGGATTTTGATATCTGTACTTACAAATGATATTGATCTGTAATTTTTTTGATTATGTTTATTTGTGATATTTTGATATCCAATAATAATAGCCAAATAAATTTTGAGGGGGATACGTACTCACCTGTTCTAATTTTTTGGACGAATGTGTGAGGGACTGCTATTAATTCTTTGAATGTTCAATCAAGTTCACCACTGAAACCCTCTGGCCACTGAATTTTTCTGTTGTTATGTTTTTGATTATTGACATACTCTTTTTACTTGTAATAGGCTTGTTCATATTTTCCATTTATTTTTCAGACACTTGTAATTTTTTTTAGTTTTTAGTTCTTTGTCCATTTTGATTATCTAAATGTTGATATATAATTGTTCAAAGTATTTCTTTGTAAACCTTTCAAAAATTATTTCTGAAAGGTGATAGTAATCGATCTCTTCCATTATTTGTGACTTTATTAGTTTGAGGATTTCCTTCTTTTTTGATAAGTCTAGCTGAAACAGTGTACATTTCTAACATTTTAATTAGTAAACCATTAAGTTGATTTTTTTCTCTATTGCTTTTCTTTTTTCTCTGCTATTTACTTTGACTCTTATTATGTGTTCCTTCTGCTTACTTTGAACTTAGCACGCTCTTACTTTTTCTAGTATTAAGATAAAAAAGCTAGGTTATTGACTTGTTATCTTTTACGTTTCAATGTTTCTACAGGTATCAAAACTCCTTTAGTTTTGTCCACTAGATTTAATATCTCAAAGTATTTTATTATTTCCACTGTGATTCCCATTTGACTTGTCAGTTGTTTAAGAATGTCACAAAATTTTCACTTTTTTTTGTTTGGTTGAGTTTATTTATTTATTTATTTTCTTTTTTTCTTCTTTTTTTTTTTTTGTAGAGGTTTTTTGCTATAGGGCGGGTGCACTCGCCTGAAAGACAGAGAAAGACAGAGAGGCAGAAAGAGAGAAACCACCCCCTATGGGGGATGGTCACGCTACAATCCCTTCTCCTCCATTCTCCTCTCAGGATCCTGGGCATGCATGCACATGTGCCCAGCATGAGTTTAAGCCACCAGGTCCAGGACTCGAACCACAGTCGACTACATGGGAGTCCAGCGACAAAGCCATGACGCCATCTGCTGGTCCCAGTTGCTGCCAAGTTTCATGCACGTGGATGTCCAGTTGTTCCAGTGTTGAAAGCACTACGTTTTCTCTATCCTGCTGCTTTTGCTTCTTTGTCAAAGGTCAGTTTTCTATAATTAACGTGGGTCTAATTCTGGGCTCTCTATTTTGTTTTGAAAATCTATTTGTGTATTATTTTGCCAATACTGTACTGTCTTAATTACTGTACCTTCATCATATATCTCAAAGCCAGATAGTGTCAATCTTCCAAGTTTTTTCTTTTCCTTCAGTATTGTGTTTGATACTCTGTGTCTTTTGCTACTCTCTATGAACTTTAAAATCAATACTACACAATCACATGCTGACATTGGATTGGCATGACATTGACTCTATAGATTATGTTGGAAAGACCAGACATCTTGGCAATATTGAGTCCTCCTATTCATGAACATAAGATATTTGTTAGTTTTTTATCAAAATTTTCTAGTTTTTCTTGTATTGTTTTTATATTTATACCTAATGTTTCATTGTGCTAATAAGGGATGCTAATACGAATGATATCTTAATTTCAGTTTTTTATTCATTGCCAGGAGGCATACATTCTCACCAGAGAGAGGGAGACAGAAAGAGACAGAGATAAAAAAGAACTCCCCAATGATGTGTGGTCACATGACGATCCATTTTTCTTCATTTCCCCATCCCTTCAGGACTTGGGGCTTGCACAAATACATGCCTGGCATGTCTTTCAAGTCTCTGGGGCTGAGATTTGAACTGTGGTCAGCCTGTGGGGTCTGGCTTTTTATGCACGGCGCTGAACCATTGCACTGTGGGGCCAGCCCAAGGTGTTTTACCTTCCAGTTTCCCTAGTGCATTGTCAGTATACAGAAAAGCAATTGACTTTTGTATATTAACTTAGCATTCTGCAAGGAGTTTTATTTTGTTTTGCTAGAAGGCACATGCAGTCACTAAAGAGACAGAAAGAGAGAGAGAACGTGAGAGAGCATGAGAAAGCACACCCCAGGGAGAGCAGTCACACCACAGTTCTCCTCCGTCTCTTCCTTTCAAAACTCTGGGTATGCACGCACATGCTTCCTGTGTCTCTCACGCCACGTGGTCCAGGACGTGAATCACACAGTCAGCCATGTGGGATCTACTCAGCTTGAGCACCATGCCACAGGCTGGCCCATCAGGAGTTGTTATTACTGTTGACTTTTTCAAATTTTCTGCATAGACAATCATGCCACGCACAAACAAGAAGAGTTTTTTTCTTACTTCTGAAACTGTATGTATTTTATTTCCTTTTCTTTTTAAATTGAATTAGCCAGGACTTTCAATTTAATGTTGAAAAGCATGATAATGGGACCAGCAGTTGGCGTAATGGCTATGTCACTGGACTCCCATGTAGTCAACCGTGGTTCGAATCCCAGACCCGATGGCTTAAACTCACGCCAGGCACATGTGCGTGCATGCCCAAGATCCCGAGAGGAGAATGGAGAAGAAAGGATTGTGGCGTGGCCATCCCCCCTGGGGAGTGATTTCTCACTTTCTATCTCTCTGTCTCTCTCTGTCTGGCTGGCGAGCACACAGATCCTATAACAAAAACCTCTCTAAAAAAAATAATAAAAAAATAAAAGCATGATTGAGGTGAAATCCTTGCCTTGTTTAGGATCTTTAGTGGAAAACTAGTATAGTGATGTTAGCTTTAGGTTATTTTTATAGATTTTTTTTTTTTAAGTTTTTTATCATAGGCCACATGTGCTGACCAGAGAGAGACACGGAAAGACAGAAAGAGGGAAAGTGAGAAATCACCCCCACTCCGGGGGCATGGCCACACCACGATCCCTTTTCCTCCACTCTCCTCTCAGGACTCTGGGCACGCACCCATATGCACTAGGCAGGTATCATGAAGACCCTGGTCCGGCACTCAAACTGTGGTCGGCCATGTGGGAGTCCAGTACCTTACACCACCAAGTCACCTGCTGGCCCCCGTTTTTTTGTTGATATTCTTATGTTTGCCTCTCTTTATTGTTAACTAAGAGTTTTTATCAAGAATGGGTGTTGTACCACATTTTTTTCCAATTGCTGAAAATTTTTTTGGTCGGTTTCTAATTTTGTTATATTTTGATTAGAAAACATATTTTTTGTGATTTAAATTCTTTTGAATTCATGAAGGTTTTTTAATAGCATAATGTGACATCTCTCCTGTGAAGTGTATACCTGTGCACTTGAAACAAACGTCTCCTCCACTGTGGCTGGGTGAGGTGTCCCCCAAGTGTTGGTTGGGTCTAATTGGTTGTGAGTCTTCTGCCCAGTTGTTCTATTCCTTATTATTAGGAGGTTGAAATTTCTATTCTTGTTGCCTATGTTACTGCTAATTCTCTTTGCTTTTGCTACATGTAGTTTAGGGACCTTTGGTAAGTATTTTTTTTTATTATCATCATAATCTTCTTTATATTACATTGGATTACATATAACTTTACAGTGTATTATATTGCTTTTTCAAAAGGGAATGCCATGCATGTCAGTCAATACAGAGACATTAATCTCCCCACTTTATTATTCAATATCTTTTCAATGTTTTTCCCAATCATTATTATTATTATTTAATTATTTTTTAAACAGTCAATCACTATTTCTCATTTTGCTTGTAAAAAGACTTTACCGGGGACCGACAAGTGGCGTGGTGGTTAAGGAGCTGGGCATTACCACATGGCCGACAATGGTTCGAGTCCCAGACCTGGTGGCTTGCTTTCTCACTTTCCTCTCTCTCTCTCTCTGTGTGTGTGTCTCTCTGGTCAAATTAAAATAAATGAATGAATGAATAAATGAAATTGAATAAAATAATTAAAAAAAAGACTTTACCCATCATGAAATACTTCTCAGACCAATCCAGTTGAGAATACTATACATGTCATCAACAGGTAATAAGACATATCTGTTTCTCACTAATGTCCTGCCTCTCTATTGTTCTCTTGCTATCTTTCTCTATCCTCTTCTTTTCACCCCCCACCCATTCCACAATGTCCTATTCTCATTAAGTGCCTTCACTGCTTTGATGTTTTAATTGTTACTGTTTTCTGACATGCGCTTTTGTTATTATGAAATGCTTTTCTTGGCCTATAAGAACATTTTTCTAACATATTTCTCTTGTAAACATCATAGAGTTGTGTAATTTTAAAATCCATTCTGCCAATTGCCACCTTTTAAATAAAATTTTTAATACATTTATATTGCTGTAAATACTGATAAGATAAAATTTATGCTTATCCTTTTGCTTTTCATACAACATGTATACACACACATAAGATAATCCCTGACTTACAATGATTTGACTTAAAATATTTTTACTTTGCTTTTTTCTTTCTTTTTTTTTTAAAGAGATTTTTGTTCTTGGTACGCTTACCAGAGAGACAGTGAAACAGAAAGCTAGAAATCAGTCCCCAGTGGGGACAGCCAGGCTGCAATCCCTTCTCCTCCATTTTCTTGTCTGGATTTAGGGCATATACATATGTGCATCCAGCAAGTTTCAAGCCAGTGGGTCTGGGACTCGAACCATGGTAGGTCATGTGGGAGTCCAGAGCCTTGACCACCATGTCACCTGCTGGTCTCATATTTTTTACTTTTTTATGGTGCAAAAGTGATATTTATTCCATCGAAACCATACTTTGAATTTTGATCTTTATTATAAAATAGACTCTGTGTTAGGCAATTTTGCACAACTATGGTTTTCTTTTCTTAAGAATTATTTTATTTAACTTTATTTATTTATTTATTTATTTATTTATTTTAATTTGACCAGAGAGGGACAGAGTGAGAGAGAGAGAGAGAGGTTAAATGAGAAAGCAAGTTGCCAGGTCCAGGACTCAAGCCACGGCTGGCTACGTGGGAGTCCAGCGCCCTTAGCCACCTGCCAGCCCTGCACGACTGTAGTTTAATGTAAGTGTTCTGAGCACTTCGAGCACAGGCTAAGCTATGATCTTTAGAAGGTGTATTAAATGCATTTTGATTCATGGTATGGACACAGATCCATCATAAGACATGCAGCATCTGTTTACACTCTTTCATTGTGTCCCTCTGTCCCTCCATTACTGCCTTTTTTATGTAAATAGATATTTTCCAGAATATCATTTTCACTTGTTTCTTTCTTTCTCTCTACTAAGTTGTATTCTTTGTGAATGCCCCAAGGTTTACAATTAACATCTTAATTTGTAACAATGTAGTTTGGATTATTGCTAATTTAGTTTTAATTATGCACAAAATTTTATTCCCATAAAGTTCCCTGTTCCTCCTTTCTGCTATTATTGTCTTATAAATCACATCTTTATACATTATACACCCATAAACAGTTTTGTAATCATAGCTTTAGCAGTTGTTTTTAAATAAAATTAGAGAAGAAATGAGTTACAAATACAAACATATCCATATAGCTCTTAAGTAACATTTACTTGTGTACTTACATTTATCACCTTTTTTTTAGAGAGAGATTTTGTTATTGAGCATGTGTGCACTTGCCAAACAGACAGAAAGCAAGAAATCACACCCCTACATTCCAGGGAGAATGGTCATGCACTCTCTTCTCCTCCATTCTCCTCTCAAAATTTCGGGCACACATAAACATGTGCCTGGCATGAACTTAACTCACCAGCTAAGGGCTCAGACCCCACTCAACTACATGAGCGTCCAACAGCGTAGCCATTACACCATCTGCTGGTCCCTCCTCATCATCTTTCATCATTTCTTCATGTGGCTTCCGGCTACTGCTGATCTTAGCCCCAGAGTAGCCCTTCCTTGTTCAACTTTTTGAAATAAGGGAAATTGCTTCTTAACTTGCAAAATTATTAGTTATTTCTAGTTTGGTAATTTATTTGAATAAAATTATGGATGTACTTCTTCGATGTCTACTACTTTCACTAAAATATTAATGAGCAGGGGCCAGCATGTGGGATGTGGATGAAGGTGTTGGGCTCCCAGTGGCCGACCGCATTTCAAGTCCTGGCCCCGGGGACATGCTTTTCCACTTTCCCTTTCTCTCTCTCTCTTTCTGATCAAATAATTATAATAATAATAAATGAAACTAAAAAATTGTTTAAAGGTATATCGCGTAAGTAGACTTATTCATATTGCCATGTAGAATTTTATTTGTGAATATACTGAGTTGTCAAAAACATAGAAAAGTACATCATGACATTTCAGACAACCAAATACTATATGTACTCAAATGACTTTTGTAGGACATTTGATTACTGTGGAAGAGTTTTGAATAAGTAACATCCACAAGTACAGCTTATGATGAATATAAGTAAACAAGTTTTACTCTTAAATTTTTTCTTTGTTTCTTAGTTTTTTTGACAGAAGGGTGAGACAGATACACTTGTTACTTTCTTTTTTTTTTTGGGGGGGGGAGAGGTTTTTGCTATAGGGCGCGTGTGCTCGCCAGACAGACAGAGAGAGACAGAGAGACAGAAAGCAAGAAATCACCCCCCAGGGGGGATGGCCATGCCGCAATCCCTTCTCCTCCATTCTCCTCTTGGGATCTTGGGCACGCACGCACTCGCGCCCGGCGTGAGTTTAAGCCACCAGGTTCAGGACTCGAACCGCAGTCAACTACGTGGGAGTCCAGCGACATAGCCATTACACTAACTGCTGGTCCCATTTAGGTTTTTTTTTTTTTTTTTTTTTTTTTTTTTTTTTTATAGTTATTTTCTAACAGGCAAAACAAAGAAAGGATACTATGTATTATTTAAGAAATATAAATGCTGTTCACAGTTGAAACATTAACACCCACCGTGGTTGAAATAATTATACATTTGTCTGAACTCGTCACAAGAACATTTCGTATCTCAACCTCTGATGCCTGGCATCACCTAGAACACATCTATATTCTCTCCCTGCTAACTAAGAGTTAAATTTAGACATATTTTACATTGGCCACTGAAAGCTAGTTTAACTCATAAAATAAGCAAAAGTGCACATGCATGGGTCAGAGATAGACAAATGACAAAACATCTGGTTATCTAATAAGATGTATGCAATTAGGTGGAAGGAAAATGTTAGACCTTCCAGGAAAGATGGTTGAAGTTATAACTAACATAATCATCACAGATGCCTATCTAGTACGTTTCTTCATTGAGTATTTAGAAGTCCTGACCATTAACAATACTTTGTATCCCAAACTATCATATAAACCCCCGACTCCAGTAAAGTGAATTGATACCTAGTTATTATCTTGTCCAGTTATCAGTCGCCACCAGAGGAAGAGCTGGGCTCATGATTAAGGTTTAAATACTCTTCTGTGTTCTTTTTTTTTTTTTTTTTTCCACTATTCTATTGAGATAAAAGGACCTTTCAACATTATAACTAACCATATTGGAGAATTATCAGTGAATTTATCACTACGCAATTGTAATTGTGAGAAATAGTTATTTTTAGTGGTAACAACAAGTATATATTTAAAAGAATAAATACTTAAAAAACTTGTCAAAATTTCACAAAAAATAATTTTTGTTTGTCCCTGGGGCATGTATATTGGCCAGAAGGAAAGTGAGAATTCAACCTCCACCCCGGGAAGATGGCCACACCACAATTTCTTCTCCTCCATTCTCCTCTTGGGATTTTAGGCATGCCCACATATGTGCCCTGGGTGATTTTCAAGCATCCGGGCTTGAACCGTGGTCAGCCGTGTGGGAGTCCAGCTCCTTAACCACCAAACCACCTGCTGACCCCACAAAAATCGTTCTTTATTGGGCAGACATCTCTAATTTTGCTAACAATGTGACTCTGATATTCCCTCATATCGGACAATCAACTTCTATTCTGCTATCAGTTTGTCAGAAAAGTTGTGACGTGTTTTTCTATACAAAAATGTGTTACGACTTTTTTCCAACAACCGAATATTTCTCTTGAAGATACTCTCCTCTTCAACAAGAATGATTATGCTTCTTTTCCACCAATTAGTAAAATTTTATTCATTACTTAGGACCAATCTAATATGACACCTTTTCTCAGTTATAGTATTCATCAAGGCAGTTAATACTGCAATAGCAGAGAAATCTCTAAATCACAGATTTATTATTCAAGTTTACCAAGTCCATCAAATCAGTTGCCTTTGCCATTTTTAGCTCTACTCTCTGGAATTCCAGGCTCCCACGATGACCGTGATGAGGAAGAGCAGAGCTGTAGGCGACACAACAAGTCTTCATAGCCGCAAGTTGAAGGCTTCACATGTCACTTCCTCTTCTGGCAGAGCTGGTCATGTGACCATACCCATCTGCAAGAGAAGGATAGCATAGCTGTTCTTTAAGACTTCTCCCCAATCCAAATAAAGAACAATATAAATGAAGTCTTTAAGGATAGCCCATTACCTTTTTCTCTAGTTCAGATAATACTTTGTATTAGTGAATGTTTTTTTCTGATTCATTTTTTTATTTAAGTTCTGTTTTGAATGTGCTAGATAGCACATACAACCTTAACTAAGGTACAGAATATATACTTGTCCTGCAAAGGGCTCAGAGTGGGGAAAAGGCAATAGACAAGTAATCGGCCCTTTGTGCATGAGCGTGTGGGCACACACCTGCACGGTGTTACTGAGAGGGGGTGCTCGCTGCATGGGGGCCCTTCCCAGCTGGGCAGACTCACAGTGTACACCACCGTGCCCACTGCTCACACAACTGCTGGTCTTAGTGCATGGCGCTAGGTACCAAGGTTTCAGGTACTTGGTCCTGGGGAATGAAAAACAATATGCGTTTGTAAAAGCTACACCGCATATTCCCACGCAATTCCAAACATCCCACTCCCTGGCAGACACTGAGAGGCCTGAGCACATGGGAGCAGAGAGGATGAACGTGGAGGGCAGAGACTGTCGAGGAGGAGAGTGGGTGGAAGGGTGGGTATGAGGTGCAGGGGGAGAAGCATTTAGCAGACGAAAAATGTCCAAGTTTCTGTTGAGAAAAAAAAAATAGAGAGAGAGAGAGAGAACATTATGTTGTGGACTGTAGGTAAAGTGTGAAATTAATCTGAAAAAATGTAAATTTAAAAAGTAAATAAATAAATAAAGCCGCACTCTGGGCTGGCCTGGTGGCCAGTGCTCAGGAGGGCCAGCGCCCACGGGGCAGCTGCGCAGTTGGAATCGCCTCTGAGCTCGCTTCCCACCCTTGTGCTGAGAGGCAGCACGCTGCTCGGGCCCTGAGGCTTCCCCTGGGCATTGGCATGGCCCTGGGGAAGGTCCTTCGACTGGCCATGCCTCACGTGTCACCAGTGAGAAGAGGACAAAATACGTGACAATCAGAGTTTCAAGGCACAGTAATTGGCATTAATTGGTATTTATAAAACATAATTCTCAAAAGCATGTAGGTTATTTCTCTTGAGTCTTGCATTCTTTAATATGAAATACAAATAAAAATATTCAAATAATTGCCCCACATTACATTTCATACACCACCAACTCTTAAGTAAAATTCCATTGGACGTTGTTGTTTTTATTAACATTTTTAGGGCACTTCACAAATTTATTAAGCTGACAGCTGCACTCAAAATTCAACTTTCATTTTCATGTTTCTTTAGAGTGTTTTCTTTTCCCACTCAAGAGTGAAAATAGATGATTAAATCCATCCCGGCCTGATTCTTCCTCACCTTCCACGTCAGCACCTGACTTTCTCCTGGAGATACGATTCCGCAAAGGGTGTTTCTCGCCCGTCTTGGGTGGGAGGATTGAGATGATCGGAGGGCACGGCGAGCCGAGCTGCTACTTTTCCAGACTCTGGGACACAAGCCAACACGTCCTCACCGGTGTGCCTGTGGGCTCAGCCTCCCTGCAAGAGAGATTGCACTGACTGCTTTGGGACTCCGACCTCAGCTCCTTTCACGATAACAGGAGAGAGGGTTTACTGCTGCTGGTGTCAAACCTTTCCTGATGTTAAACGGGCACGGCTTTCTCCTGGTCCCACTAATCAGCAAGTCACTCTCCCACATTCTGTGAAGTGAAATGGTAGGTTGACCCCACAGTTCTTGTGTGTGTGTGCGTGTGTGTATTTGTTTCTGCTTTCAGGCATATGCACGTACCAGAGACAGAGAGAGGGAAAGTGAGAAATCACTCACGCGCCCCCCACCCCCAGGGCTTGGCCATGCCACAATCCCCTTTCCTCTGGGGATTTTGGGCACACATGCCTGGTGTGATTTTCAAGCCGCCAGCTCAGGAACTCGAACCGCTGTTGGCAATGTGGGAGTCCGTCACCCTACCCACCATGCCACCTGCTGATCTGACTCTGCAGTCTAAACACTGCTGGGTCAGTGGTCGAAATCACCCAAAACTGAGCCCTGCCTCTTACCCACCGTCATGTCTTGTGGCCATGTGCTGGCATGGCAGAAACCCGAGAGGAAACCTGAGGCCAGTCCGCAGCGCAGCAGTACCAGCCTGCGCACACGGACCCAGAGCCCACCTGGCAGCTGCGGTGCGAATCCCCGGCTGGTCAGCCTGAGGCACCTCCTCCTGCAAGCAAGCACCCTAGATGCAGCAGGCTGGAGGACAGAGGAGGGGACAGTCACAGCCAGCGCCGGGGCGGGGGTGCCCCTCTCTCCTCTCTCTTACCACTATGTGCACATGTACCCTATTGTGAATGAAGACACAAAACTTCAAAAAGAAAAAAAAAAACTTTCTATTTTCTTTTTTTGGAGAGGTTTTTGCTATAGGGCACGTGCGCTCACTGAAAAGACAGAGAGAGACAGAGAGAGACATAGAGACAGAAAGCAAGAAATCACCCCCCAGGGGGGATGGCCATGCCGCAATCCCTTCTCCTCCATTCTCCTCTCGGGATCTTGGGCACGCACACACACACGACCGGCATGAGTTTAAGCCACCAGGTCCAGGACATGAACCGCGGTTGACCACGGTTGACTATGTGGGAGTCCAGCGACATAGCCATTACGCTAACTGCTGCTTCCCTTTCTGTTTATTTTCTAAAGCCTTTAGACATATTTACCCTACACCGGACCCAGTTCAATATCATAAATTAACACAAGGCTGATGTCTCTATGTATTTTGATGTTGCTACAAAAATTTTGTGGAAAATCACAATCAGCAGGCTGGTTTTTCCTTCTGTTGTGCTTCCCACTGTCAGACCCATAATGCAGCCTGCTTAGGATGAGCACAGAGGAGAGAAGAAACAGTCAGGGCAGGTCTGGACGTTTGGGAACGGCCGCTAGGAGTGGGTGCTACAGCTGTGGACCGTAAGGTGATACTAAAGTTTCCACTGTTCACGCAATTCGAAGAAGCGAAACTCAGCCCGCCACCTCGGGGGTCTGTGTCTAGCTGCAGGGCCAGCTGTTAGGTACAGAACTGCCTATCAAGTGTGTGCTAAACCAAATTCTTCCTGGTGATCTAAACAGAGCTTGTGAACTGTAGTCGGAATTCCGGGAAGGAGAAACGCGTCGCTCTTGGTTGGAGCAAAGAGGCACTTCCTGTCTCCCTTTCTTCTTTGAAACTTGAAATCTTTTTATTTCCTCTGAGATTCGGGGTGGTGGAGAAAAGGAAATAGGCAGTAAGTCTGTTTTTTTTTTTTTTTTTTTTTTTTGAATATATAGTTTCAAAGAATAGAAGAATTTCTATCCTGAAAAGATAAAATACGAATCATCAGAATTGGCATGCTGAAGAGCTTTAGAAAGAATAATAATGTTGTTATTCTTTACTAAAATCCTATTCATTATTCAGTCACGGGAGGAGTCCTAATATTTCCAGAGAAAATTTTGCACCTGCTATTTTCTTCATCTATTTCTATGCTGCCAGATATCTTATTCTTTTAATAAAAGTAAACAGAAAGACTCAAAGAAGTGAAAGAAACTGTCAGAGTTCACACAGCTAAAGAACGCTTGAACTCAGAGTCACCGCAAGTCTGTCGGAGCAGTAGGTTTTCGCCAGACCCAAGAAAGCTGCACCTGCCACACTGCGGGTTTGGGTAAGCACAGCGAAGAGGGGACGCTGGGACACGGTGCGTGGGACAGAGCCACAGGGGTAGTGCCTCTTCTCTTCACCGATGCACGAGGCCGGGAACGTCCGGCAGGTGGAACCATATTGTGCACTGAAGAACGAATGAGTGAACGTGTGGAGACAGCCCAGCTGGGACGCCCAGCGTAGGGGTGGCCGTGCCTGAGACGCCTTTCAGTCTCCTCCGTTTAGTTTCTGAGTCTCAGTTAGACAGGAGGAACGTGTTACGATCTATTGCATTGGGTGGTGACTACAGTTAGTAATAATGTATTGTATATTTTGAGATTCCTAAAAAGCATACTTTGAAAACTGCATTGATTTTGTAGTTATTTCCAGGGTCCCCCTGCCATGTTCTTCCCCCAGCCTACAGCCAGCCATGACGTGCCTGGTGCTCACGTAGACGTGGGGCATGGGCTGGGCCTTCCCACGTGGCCTCCGGCATCACAGCAGTGCCCCACTGCCCGGGCCAAACCACCACAGGGCTGAGAAAGGTGCACCATAGAAGTCTCACAAGGAAGTAAAAAGTATGTGAGGGGTGATGCGTGTGTTAGTGACCGTGGTTTAAACATTCCACAATACATTCCTGTACCAGAACATCGCGCCGTACCTCCTAACTATACATCATCACTTGTCGCTTAGTAATAAAACTTAAAAAGAAAAAGGTGTTTTTGTCAAACATGGCTACTAATAGCACACTCTTACCCACTTATTTCTAAAACAACAATATCTTGACACTTCAAAAACTCGAGAATGTAGATGTGCTATTCTGCACAGGAGACGGGTTTGTCCCTGTGGCCTGTGGTTAAGGAGCCAGGTCCTCGTTGACCAAACCCTTTCTGTGTCCCAGCCACAGCAGCTGAAGAAACGTGTCAGCTGCATGTGTGTGCACGCCGCGAAGCCCCAAAGGGTGGGGAGGTGGAGAAGGGATTGCAGCGTGACCCTGGGGAGTGCTTTCTTCCCTCCCTTCCTGTCTCTCTCTCACTGGTGAGCACACACCCCCTCTGGTAATTATATAAAAAAAAAAAAAAAACAAAAAAAAAAAAAACTAACAATAGAAATTCCAATAACAACAATGAAAACTGATTTGAAACAAAAAGATAAATTATTGCACCTTGTAGTACCTGGGGTCCAGTATAGAACTTATTCCCAATGCTGTGTTCTGTCATTCTACAGAACAGACTGGAAGCAGTCAGAGAAGAACAATGGGTGGAAAGAATGTGATTAATCCGTTATGGCAGCTAGGTCCATATTCACATCCACCTTGTGCGAGTAGAGGACATTTCCTGTAGAATCCAGTTGGTAGTACTACATGTGTTGGATCTTTCTTCCTGGTATGTCCACTCTTGTGACACCAAATGAGAGAACTAAAGAGCTAAAGGACTTCTAAACAAAACTGAGGGTCCCAGAACGTGGAAAGGTGGGCAACGACATGGACGAAATCTAATCCTGAAAATAAGACGTGGCTTCTCCTCTTCTCGGGTGGAGTCGGAGTGTGAGAAGGGTGCAGTAACTCCACAGGGCTAGGACACAGAGCGCGAAGCCCGGCACATCCCCATCCCGTGACAGGTCTGCAGTACCAAGGCCCATCTCCCAACCTCCCAGTGGGCATCGCGCATCCTTGGGAGACCAACGAGACTCAGAGTCCTGCATCAAACACAGAGATCTCTGTACCGTACAAGTGTACCTGATAGTGACCTAAGAGGCGGAATGAAAAGAGAAGCATTGCTTTCGATAAAATCTATACATGTCGTAGTAATGAAATAACATCTGCATTATTATTATTATTATTATCCCACAGCTTCAGCAATGTGGGAGAGGGGAATGCGTTAGCTAAGGTGACCCCTGCCTGGTTGTTATCGCATTGAAGAGAGACATTCAAAACAAATGACATGGGGACCAGCAGGTGGCATCCTGGTTAAGGCTCTCTCTGGATCCACATGGGTGACTTTGAGTCCCAGACCTGCAGTTTGAGAAACATGCCAGGTGTATGTGCTCCAAATCCCAAGAGGAGAAAGGAGAAGGGATGGCAGCATGGCCATCCCTCCTGGGAGTGATTTCTCACTTTCGCTCTCTCTGTCTCTCTCCAGTGAGTGCACCCATGCCCTATGGCAAAAATCTAAAACAAAGAAACAAATAAATGAAAAATGTCAGGAACACAGGGACAGGGGCAGGCTGTTTTTATAGATACAGATCACAACGCAACCGAACAGGTATTCTCTCTCAAAACTTTAGAATGTCAGCTCTTGCATAGACCTGACGCTTAAAGTAAGTATATTTTCTTAGTGTTTTTTCTTTACAAACTATAAGAGGCTGATGACTTTCTTTTAGAATTAACAACTGGAAATTCATTTGTGATGTTCTACCTACAGAATATTTCAGAGAATCTGATGCAACCATAGAATTAATATCATGTAACAGTTAAATTGAAGGAGATAAACTCTGGCATTAATGTATAAAAGTATATGTAGATGTTTTTCTATAAACTAAGTAATTTACACACAGCACTAGATAAGGCTGAGAGTGAAGGAAAATGGTAACAATTATGCAAATTATCCTCAACAAAATAGCACCTGACTTCATGACCCAGGTCCAGGTAAGGTCAAGTCGTAAGCTGTTTTTAGAGCATGACCAGTAAGAAAACAGGGTGAGTTCAACCCCACAGTGCCAACACTTTCTTCGTAATTTGAACTGGTTTCTAATCGTGTATGTGGCTCTGTATTCTTTACTGTTGTGTGACATGCCAGAAGCAGCTCATGTGTAGGTAGAAACTGAGTGGCCAAGGAATGATGTATATGCCAACCGTCTCTTGAATTTGGCTAAGATCATGGCATTCGCTTCCAGAATCATCAAGTAGGGCAAAATGAACTGAACCTCAAATAATGAGCTTTCAGAGTTAGCACAAGGGAAAATAGGGGGTGTTCCAGGCAGCCTCCTGGCACAGAGAGGGGAATTCCAACCTCCGACACAGCGAGCTTCCTCTCCAGTTCTTTGTGGACAGAGTGGGAGAAATTCCCATAAAGAAAGGACAGTAGAGTCAAAATTACCTTCAACTTGACTGTTCCTTGCCTAATTAGAAAAGAAAATCTATGTGCTTTGTTCTACTTCCACATTTAAGCTCAAGTAGATGAGAGATAAGCAAAATTCTCTTGACATTGTGTTTGCAGTTTGCAAAACTTGCACGACAAAGCAAATTTACTTTCCACTTTTCTGAGCATTAATTGATCTCTATCTGTAATGTGAAAATATTACATTATTTGTGGTTACTATCAAATATACGATATATGCAATAGCATTAACACAAATTTTTCTCACCATATCAATACTGTCTTTTTATAAAAAGAGGTTTTAGCTAGGGAACCAGCTGTTAGCGTAATGGCTATGTCGCTGGACTCCCACGTAGTCGACCGTGGTTCATGTCCCGGACCCGGTGGCTTAAACTCACGCTGGGCGCGTGTGCGTGCGTGCCCAAGATCCCGAGAGGAGAATGGAGGAGAAGGGATTGCGGCATGACCATCCCCCCTGGGGGGTGATTTCTCGCTTTCTGTCTCTATGTCTCTCTCTGTCTGTCTGGAGAGCGCATGCGCCCTATAGCGAAAAACTTCTCAAAAAAAAAAAAAAAAAAAAAGAGGTTTTAGCTATAGGTCCCATGTGCTCAACAGAGAGAGAGAGACAATGAGAGAGAAAGTAAGAAATCACTCCCCGGGGGGGACGGCCATGCCACAGTCCATTCTCCTCCTGAGATCTCGGGCATGCATATACATGAGCCTGGCATAATTGTCAAGCCACTGGGTCTGGGACTCAAATGGTGGCCGGCCATGTGGGAGTCCAGAGACGCAACCACGGTGAGGGTTACTGACCCCTCGGTACCATCTTTCAGTACGTCATTCGAGACACATGCTTTGCTTTTCTTTTTTAAAAAAATATTTGTTCAATTTTATTAATAATTATGGCTACTATTTTTTAAATTTGCTATACGGCACACATGCTCACCAGAGAGAGATAGAGGGAGAGAGAAAGAATGAATGAAAGTGAGGAAGCAAGCCACCAGGTCTGGTGGCTTGAACCATAGTCGCCCCTGTGGGAGTCCAGCGCCTTTAACTACCACCCCACCTGCTGGCCCGACACATGCTTTTTTTTAAATTAAAACAAAATTCAGTGCATAGATTTAAATATGCTGTATTTGACCGTCTGCTTCCATAGAATATTCTTCTAGTTTAGCAAAATGACCATATAGCATGCTGAAATACCAAAAGCCTTCCCAGACATCAAACGCAGTCTATGAAACCGGCCTACTGGGCTGTCAGGAAGGTCAGGACACATTTTTGCACTGAAAACAAGTCATACTTTTCCAACAGCCCGATACCTAATATCATTTGATGCTACTGTAGTCCTGTACCTAAATGGACAAGTCCAACCCCATATATAAGTACCATAAAACCTAACTTCGAGGTTTATAGCACAAAGAACCCGCCTGACAAGGGTCTGAATTTTACGGCTTCCATTTTGTAGCTGAGTAACTGTCCACGTTGCTTAGTAAATTTATCTTATTTCCCTTGTTAAACCATACTGTCACTACATCATAGCATTATTATAGAGATTAAATGCAAAACATAATTAATAAACTCATAAATACTATCAAAATAAAGTTGTTTAATTTCTCTAACTATGACAGCAAATTAATACAAAAAGACAAACTAATAGAATTTGTTAATGATGACTCATTATGGAAAATAACTGAAAGGGGGCGAGGGAGGGTCCTGGCTTCCACGGATGCGCTCAGTCTGGTTATTCTGGAGCAGGAAACTGGTTCTTACAATAAGCTTCTTGATAACTTCCTTTTTTTAAGAGATGTTTTTGCTATAGAGCATGTGCACACAGCAGAAAAACAGAGAGAGATAGAGACAGAAAGCGAGAAATCACCCCCCAACGGGGACAGCTACACCGCAATCCCTTCTCCTCCAATCTTCTCTCGGAATCTTGAGCACGCACGCACATGCACCTGGCGTGAATTTAAGCCACCCGGTCCGGGACTTGAACTGCTGTCAACTATGTAGGAGTCCAACAACATACCCATTGTGCCATATGCTGGTCCAGCTTCTTGATAACCTTCTGGAATAAATATGTTTATATTAAAGCAGACAAAAATTTATAACCAGAGTGTCAACTTTTACTTCCTCTGTAGAAACTCTGTAACCAGCCTATTGAAATTGAGATATATATTAAAGCACTTTATTTCCTGGGAAAAATAAACTACTCACTCTCTTCTCTACTTCTGAGTGCTAACTGTGCTTTATCACCCCACAGGGTCTACTTCCCCGGAAGGGCTCCCGCTCCGGAATGAGCTCTGTGTCTGGGATTTATCTGTGAATACAGTGCCTGGTGCTGGAGGTAAACTGTCATTACGCCTGTTGCTACGTCCCCATCTCCTGTGTGACCCGAGGAGCCCAGAACTCAGCAGAGCGTCATTCACATTTGCACCTTATGGCACTGGGCTACTGTCTTCTGGGGTAGGAAGAGTGGTGGCGGTCCAGTGCGAACAGCCATTTGGCACTCACCAGGGAGCCGAAGATGTGTCCCCAGGGGGAAGAGTCTCGCCCCTGTGCTCCCAGAGCTGGAGTTCCATCAGGAGAGCCAAGGACGGATACCCACAGCCCCGTTAGATGTGACGGGCCCTCCGACAGGGATATAAACCAGTGCTGTACAAGGGCTGAATCAAACCACACGCTTCCTCTGGGGGTGAAAAATTAGGAGATTTTACTGAGGCTTCCAGGTAAGGCTGCCCAGACACAACACCAGGAGACCTGAAATGATAAATAAAATTGTCCTGTCAGCAGAGCACTGAGTGCATTTCCAGGACGGGATCCTGGTTGCCTGTGCCCTAGCCCTGGGTTAGCTGTTCTGGGAACGCCCCGTGATGCGCTGGAATATACACGGAGGGCCGACTCCGGCTGCTGCTCATTCAGGCAGACTTTCATTTCCGGCTGCTGTTTCTGCCCCGGCTGCACAGGACCACACATTAACTGCCTGATTTCACCTTCCTGCTTCTTACCTACGCTTTCCGTTCATGTGGCTCCACAGCTGTGTACTCTGAACACAGCGCTTTTCCCCTGACTGCCGTTAAACAGATATGGATGTCTGCTCTGTCCATGAGCAGCACTTGTCCCTGTAGACCCCTGACAACAAAGGTAACAGGGAATGCTTCCAAAACCTGACCTTCATGAGGTTTCTGATGTCAAACGCTTGCTACACTGAGGGAGCAGAAGCCCCTACACGTGGTACACTGAGGGAGCAGGAGCCCTACACTTGGTACACTGAGGGAGCAGGAGCCCTACACTTGGTACACTGAGGGAGCAGGAGCCCTACCCTTGGTACACTGAGGGAGCAGGAGCCCTACCCTTGGTACACTGAGGGAGCAGGAGCCCTACCCTTGGTACACTGAGGGAGCAGGAGCCCTACTCTTGGTACACTGAGGGAGCAGTGCTCTACACTTGGTACACTGAGGGAGCAGGAGCCCTACCCTTGGTACACTGAGGGAGCAGGAGCCCTACACTTGGTACACTGAGGGAGCAGATGCTCTACACTTGGTACACTGAGGGAGCAGGAGCCCTACACTTGGTACACTGAGGGAGCAGGAGCCCTACCCTTGGTACACTGAGGGAGCAGGAGCCCTACCCTTGGTACACTGAGGGAGCAGGAGCCCTACACTTGGTACACTGAGGGAGCAGACGCCCTACCCTTGGTACACTGAGGGAGCAGGAGCCCGACACTTGGTACACTGAGGGAGCAGGAGCCCTACACTTGGTACACTGAGGGAGCAGGAGCCCTACACTTGGTACACTGAGGGAGCAGGAGCCCTACCCTTGGTACACTGAGGGAGCAGGAGCCCTACCCTTGGTACACTGAGGGAGCAGGAGCCCTACACTTGGTACACTGAGGGAGCAGGAGCCCTACA
The DNA here is from genome assembly GCA_026018925.1 of Tupaia tana. Taxonomy (NCBI): domain Eukaryota; kingdom Metazoa; phylum Chordata; class Mammalia; order Scandentia; family Tupaiidae; genus Tupaia; species Tupaia tana. The sequence goes on from JAKSZU010000012.1 coordinate 67,862,831, forward strand.
CTTGGTACACTGAGGGAGCAGGAGCCCCTACACTTGGTACACTGAGGGAGCAGGAGCCCGACACTTGGTACACTGAGGGAGCAGGAGCCCTACACTTGGTACACTGAGGGAGCAGGAGCCCTACACTTGGTACACTGAGGGAGCAGGAGCCCTACACTTGGTACACTGAGGGAGCAGGAGCCCTACACTTGGTACACTGAGGGAGCAGGAGCCCTACACTTGGTACACTGAGGGAGCAGATGCTCTACACTTGGTACACTGAGGGAGCAGGAGCCCCTACACTTGGTACACTGAGGGAGCAGGAGCCCCTACACTTGGTACACTGAGGGAGCAGGAGCCCCTACACTTGGTACACTGAGGGAGCAGGAGCCCCTACACTTGGTACACTGAGGGAGCAGGAGCCCTACACTTGGTACACTGAGGGAGCAGGAGCCCGACACTTGGTACACTGAGGGAGCAGATGCTCTACACTTGGTACACTGAGGGAGCAGGAGCCCTACACTTGGTACACTGAGGGAGCAGGAGCCCGACACTTGGTACACTGAGGGAGCAGGAGCCCGACACTTGGTACACTGAGGGAGCAGGAGCCCGACACTTGGTACACTGAGGGAGCAGGAGCCCGACACTTGGTACACTGAGGGAGCAGGAGCCCGACACTTGGTACACTGAGGGAGCAGGAGCCCGACACTTGGTACACTGAGGGAGCAGGAGCCCGACACTTGGTACACTGAGGGAGCAGGAGCCCTACACTTGGTACACTGAGGGAGCAGATGCTCTACACTTGGTACACTGAGGGAGCAGGAGCCCCTACACTTGGTACACTGAGGGAGCAGGAGCCCTACACTTGGTACACTGAGGGAGCAGGAGCCCTACACTTGGTACACTGAGGGAGCAGGAGCCCTACACTTGGTACACTGAGGGAGCAGGAGCCCCTACACTTGGTACACTGAGGGAGCAGGAGCCCGACACTTGGTACACTGAGGGAGCAGGAGCCCTACACTTGGTACACTGAGGGAGCAGGAGCCCTACCCTTGGTACACTGAGGGAGCAGGAGCCCCTACACTTGGTACACTGAGGGAGCAGGAGCCCTACACTTGGTACACTGAGGGAGCAGGAGCCCTACCCTTGGTACACTGAGGGAGCAGGAGCCCTACCCTTGGTACACTGAGGGAGCAGGAGCCCTACCCTTGGTACACTGAGGGAGCAGGAGCCCTACCCTTGGTACACTGAGGGAGCAGGAGCCCTACCCTTGGTACACTGAGGGAGCAGGAGCCCTACACTTGGTACACTGAGGGAGCAGGAGCCTCTTTTCCGTTCTCTTTTAGGAATGCCAATGCATGGCTTGTGCTGCCGCTTCACAGTAATTAGCACGCTGTGCTCTAGGGAGTACTGACATGTTTTCAAGTTTATTTATTGGGAGAGAGGGAGAGACAGCTACCGGGACCCACCCTCAGCCTCAGCCTCAGCCAGCCAGGCTCCCAGGCCTGTGTGGCCACAGCAGCACCTTCAGGTCCTCCTGGGCTCCAAACCCAGCCCCCACGTGGCTCTGGTACCACAGCAGCCCCCACCACGTGCCCGGCCACAGCGGAACCGACATCACGTTTTTGCTTTTCCAAAAACAGTGGTCTTGTAGAAATAGTCCCCTGGGCCCTGCAGCTGGCAGGAGAATCAATTAGCCGCTACTAGAGTAAGTGCAGACCAGCGGCCTTCCACGCTTTAAGTTTAAACTAACCGAGTTTAACTAACCCAGTGTAAACTAACCGATCAGGACGAAAGCACCACCGAGTCGGTTGGGGGTAGATGCATGCTGCTGCTCCCTTGCGGGCCGTGGGCTGGCCCTGGCTGTTAACAGGTAAGTCAGAGCGATGGAGCTCACCCAGATCTGGGAGCGTTCTCTCTTTTGGCACAAGAATTCCCCATCACCTGGGACGTTGTGGCTGGGAGGTGCCGGATGTCTGGTTTGGACTCAGTAATGTCAAAACGTTTAGTGGAGGGAGCTTCGCTGGAGGTCCGTTCTCTGTGACAGTCACCAGCAATACCAGGGACGCTGGAGCTGGGGGAGGGTGTGCATACCACGTGGCTGACACAGCTGACAGAAGGGGCTTCACAGGAAGTAACCTCCAAGTGACCGCTTCCTGGACTGTGTCCTCAGTACAGACTCCCCTGTTCTAACAGATACAGATGCCGACGTGAAGAGGAAGGTGTTGGGAGACCAGCAGTTAGCATAATGGCTATGTCGCTGGACTCCCATGTAGCCAACTGCTGTTCGAGTCCCAGACCCGGTGGCTTAAACTCACACAGGGCACGTGTACGTGTGTGCCCAAGATCCCGAGAGGAGAATGGAGGAGAAGGGATTGCGGCGTGGCCATCCCCCCTGGGGGGCGATTTCTCACTTTCTGTCTCTCTCTGTCTCTGTCTGTCGAGTGCATGCGCCCTATAGCAAAAACCTCTCCAAAAAAAAAGAGGAAGGTGTGGAGTTTCGGATCCCCAGGTCTGTGTACCGGGGCTCAGGGCACCAGAGGAAGCAGGTGGCCTTCCTTCTCTCTCCGCTTTGGCCTGGGGGCCCTGCGCCCTTCACTCCCAGGCGGACTTCCATCCAGGCCGCGCCCAGGCTCCGCAGCGCCCCCAGCGGTCACAGCAGCACATGGTGGCTGCGTCGTTTCCTTACGTTACCAACACGGACTGTTAGCATTCTAGACGTGTGTGTATACGTGTGAGCGTGTGTGTACACAGGTATATGTAACTTCTGTCTCTCATTTAGTTCATGTTCATGACACAGGAAAAGGGATGGGGAGGGAGGGAGACATGGGTACTCCCGGCCAGGCCTCACGTGGCCAGAGGGCGCAGGCCGCTGCGTCCCTGCCTAGGCTGGTCTGGGAGCCAGGGCAGCCCCGGGCGGCCCCAGCTTTGTACCGCGGTGCCCCTCCACGGGGGCCACTGCGGCTGTCCCCTCCTCTAGACGTCCGGAGAGGTCTCACATCCGCTGTTTCCTAGACTGACTCCGAGGGCCTGGCCAGGCGCCTGGGGGCGGCTCTCTTCAGTCCAGGGGACAGTGACAGCCTCCGTGCTCTCACTTTTCTGCATGAGATGGGAAAATGAACGCACGGCCAGGAAGGCCACAGGCTTCGAGAGAAGCGAAAGGGACTTGGGGAGTAAGATTTCCGCCTGGACTGCTTCACTCATCTTTACTGCTAACCCAGGCCCGGTGCATGTTAGATGAATCGGCCGCTTTATCTGTTTCCTACCATCGATCGGAGGATATTCTGCAGCATCTTTAAGTCATCTTCAAGTCTGAAGTTTATATTACAACGGAATAATTGATTTTACTTCAAATCAAAGTACGATATGAATATATATCATATGATATCTGTGACCGAGAACCAAAATGGCGCTAAAGTGTATTTCTGTGTTGCACATCGCCCACACTTAAAGTAGTGGTTAAGAGTAAGGACCACTGCAGGCTACCAGGTGGCACCGGACCCCTACATGGCCAACCATGGTTCGGGTCCCAGACCTGACAGCTTGAAACTCACACCAGGCATGTGTACATGCCCAAAATCCCAGGAGGAGAACGGAGGAGAAGGGAGTGCACTGTGGCCCTCCTCACTGGGGAGTGATTTCTCACTTTTACTCTCTCTGTCTCTGTTTCTCTTTCTGGTGAACACACACATCCTAAGACCAAAAATACTTAAAAAAAAAAAAAAAAAGAGTAAAGATAATTGGGCCAGCAGGTGGCTTTGTGCTTGAAGCACTGGATTTCTGTATGTCAACCAGGTGAGTTCTGGACCCGCAGCTTGAAAATTACACTAGGTACATACACATCCATGCCCCGGACCCCGAGGGGAGAAGGGATGGTAAGGGATTGCAGTATGGCCATCACCTCTGGGGGCGACTTCTCGCGTTCCCTCTCTCTGTCTTTCTCCAGCATGCACTAGTGTCCTATGGCAAAAAAAAAAAAAGACTAAGTATGTATGTATAATCACACATATTATATCTATATACATATACACATATATCTAAGAGTATAAGAAACTTGACCAAGTCACCAAGTTAACAAGTACCAAAGTGGGGATTCAAACTCATATATATATGTATATATATATGTATATATATATATATATGTATGTATATACACACACACACATAAATATATATGTCTATACATATATATTTGCATACATACACTCTCTATATATATGCATGTATAAATATATATGCACACACATAGTGTATACATATATGTATACACCTATGTTAAGTATATATGTATGCACATAGTGCCAACTTCAGAGGTTGTTATAAAGACTTAAATGAGTCCTTTTCTCTTTTAAGTAATGTGCTTGAAACAGTGCTTGACAAATAAGGCTTACTTACATATTTATCAAATACAAGTCTGTTTCTATGGTTTAGGATAATCATTATTTTGCCTAAAATTTCTGTAGCAACTTTTACTTTGCCAAGTACACTCATCTCACTTTTTCAGTACATCATTTCAAGCTGTAGTTGTTTACAAATACGTATCCATAGCAAACACTGAACCCTGTGTCTTAATTTTCCCCCTCCATACCTTCAGCAATGCCAGAAACCAAAGAGAGAATTAAAAAGTATTTGTTTGGGCCAGCAGATGGCATGGTGGTTAAGGTGCTGGACTCTCACATGGCCAACTTCTGATCAAGTACCTGACCTGTTGGCTTGCTTTCTCACTTTCCCTTTCCCACTCTATCTCTCTGGTGAACACAAAAAGAAAAAAAAGTAAGGGACCAGCAGATGGTGTGATTGTTATATTGGTAGACTCCCACAGAGTAGACTGCAGTTTGAGTCCAAGCGCAGCGGCTTAAAACTCACATCAGGTGCATATGTATGCATGGCTAAGATCCCAAGAGGAGAATGGAGGAGAAGAGATTGCAGCATAGACATCCCCCCGGGGGTGATTTCTTGCTTTCTGTCTCTCTCTCTCTCAGGTGAGCACCCACACACTGTAGCGAAAATCTGTCTACCTATCTATCTATATAAAATTATTTGTTGACAAAAACCCCAGAATGATCAGACAGACAGACAACATCGATATACCTCAAAATGTTGAATACATGCAAAAACTGTCACTGAGTGCTACAATAATAAATTTTTATAGAAATGTGAGATTATGTATTAACAAAATTACTCTCATTTCAATCAGATTATCATAAAAGTCATAGTGAATGGAGGTTTCAGAAAGCCCCAGTGCTAATACCAGCTTCTTCGGAAAGCGGCATGTCCCCGAGACACGTAAACTACACGTAGCGGGTTCACCCACATATCCCGAGGACTTAAATTTGCTTGTTGGCTTTACTAACATATGAAATGGTGAAAATAATGGCAACAATTACCCCAGGTAAGTAGTTAATTGCTGCCTGTAAAGTATTTGCAAAACAAAGTACCATATAAATTCTTAATCATAGTGATTACTAAAGCCTATCAATTTTAAGAGGAAAATCCATTCAGCTCAACTTATTTCTGCCAACTTACTCCCATAAAACTTCTTTATCTACCCTTTCTATTGGCCGAGCAAAGGGCAAAGTGCTAAACTCAAGCAGCCGGGTGATTAAGGCTGAGTCGCTCACCACCCATCTGAGGTGCTTTTAAAACCCCTACCCACTAACATGTAAATATCACGTGCAGTCTTTAACAGATAAGGTCTGTCTTTATGGGAAACGTTATAAGCTTCACTTAAATTGGATTCACTGGATAGATACCCAGTCAGCAGCGTAGGACAAAGAAGAGGGTATTTTACGTGGCAGGGAAGTATCATCCCGCAAATACGACAAAGCCCCAGGAAAGGCGCGTGCCCCAAAGCTCTGCAAACCGGTCCCGCCCTAGGAGACCAAGCCCGGAGCTCTGGGGCCCAGGAGGGCACAGTTGTAGCATCAAAAGGGTGGGCAGGAGGTGCTAGGCTTGGCTCAGCTTACAAGCTCTCCACATAGAGGAGGTAATTAGAGTCTCAGATCAGAATTAGAAATTGAAAAGACTTCAAGAAACCTGGTATTTAGCATGTTAATTGCCTTCCCAAGGTGTTGGAATCTGCCAACTTCAGAGGTTCTGGGGTCAAAATAATGCTTGTATTTATGTGTTTGTTTTTCTAATTGCCGGAGGGCACATGCACTCATAGAAGAGAGACAGAGACGTCCTGAGGAGAGGAAGAAAGCACTCCCCAACAAAATAATCGTGCCGCTGTCCCTTCTCACTGCCAACTCCCCTCAGGATTTGGGGCACAGGGACGTGCACCCGGCTTGTCCTTCCATCTGCCGGGGCCAGGATTTAAACGGCAGTTGGCTACATGCGATCTGGCTCTCTCAACTCCTAGGCGACATGACTATTCTAAGAACAGGCTTTCAGACCTAAACCCGAGTATCCACTTGTAGCACAGCCTTAGACAAAATTCCTGTCCGACCCGTGCCTCCTCAATTCCCTGGGAAAATGGAAAGAGCGTTACGACTGTCTCACACTGTTACTGTCAGCACCAGCTGGAATAAGACTTGGCAATGCTTATGCCTAAAAGCATGCCTGAGGCCAGACCTAGCCCCACAGCATGGTGGTTAAGACCACACATGGGGAGCGAGATTCCACATCGAGAACCACAGTTCAAATCCTGGCCTTAACGGATTGAAAAGCCCTCCAGGCGCACACGCCTGCAGGCTCGGGTCCTGACAGGCTGCAGCAGTGAAGGAGCAGGCACCGGGCATGGTCACCACCCTTGCCGGGACGCTTCCCCACTCTGTGTCTCTGGCAGGTTCACACACTCTGGAAATGGGCACAAAGCATGTCAACCCAAATGATCGCGAACTCGCGGTGTGCGCACGCGTGCACCTTCCCGTGTGTTTACCTGGCTGTTGACAAATGCTCCGAGCGAGGACGACTGTGAACTGGGAGGGACAGGTTTCAGACTTTCAGCTTGGCATCATACTGCAGTTAGCGTAACCCAACTGTATCATCTAGGTCGGGGTCATTGAAAAGGTCAGGGTGCATTTTTCCATAGAAAAACAAAGAAAAATACGTCAGGACTTATTCGATGACCCAGGTTCGGATTCTTGTACTGATCTTTGAATTTCCCCTCCCCTCACCCCAGGAAAAATTAGGTATACATCATATAAAGAAACGGGCTATCCAGTGTAGGGACGATAAAGACAAATTACAAGTTGTTGGGATATCATTGGGATATCGTATTTAGCTGCTCTGTTACTTTCAAGACTGAAACTGCCAAAAACACTCACCTGTTTAGCCAAACTTGTCAGAAGTCCAAACATCATAGTTTATATTTTAATACACAAGAGGAGATGTAAGAGAATGGGATTTGGAATGAGAAGGCCTTGTTTTTTATCCAATATTTTTCCATTTTCTTATGTGGCTTGGGGCAACGTTTTTAACTCTGTGTCTTGGTTTATTCACATAAAACATAAATCACAATACTTACCTTATTGAAATATGGCAATCGATAACTGAAAGCTGAATTAAATGAAATCAATGTAGGTAACACGCTGTATCTTGCTGATATTAAGCACTATCGACTAGAACTGTTACATGCTTAAAATATTTTAAGGATTCCAGTCTGTCAGCCCATTGCAATATTTTGTAAACTAATAATTTTCTTAATTGAGCAAACCTTGAAGACTACCAACCTAATTCACAGAAGGATTTTCTAGAACAATGCCACTCACAGTGTGGACTCTGGGCCACTAGCAGCATCGGCACCACCTGGACCCTTGTTAGAAACGGGATAAAGAAATGGGGTATTATCTGCTGAAGACAACTTTATAATATTGTCAGCTGGATGGGGAGGAATGCACACATGTTGGAATATTCACTTTGCAAGCTAAGTAACATGATTGAATGTATAAAAGAAATTGAAATATAAAAAAGTTAAAATGTCAAATGCCTTGAAGCACAAAAAATAAATAAATAAAAGATTCATGTTTATTTTTCAAGAAAGAAAGAAAGAAGGAAAGAAGGAAAGAAAGAAAGAAAGAAAGAAAGAAAAGAAAGGAAGGAAGGAAGGAAGGAAGGAAGGAAGGAAGAGAGGGAGGGAGGGAGGGAGGGAGAGAGAGAGAGAGAGAGAAAGAAAGAAAGAAGGAAAGAAAGAAAGAAAGAAAGAAAGAAAGAAAGAAAGAAAGAAAGAAAGAAGGGAGGGAGGGAGGGAGGGAGGGAGGGAGGGAGGGAGGGGAGGGAGGAAGGAAGGAAGGAAGGAAGGAAGGAAGGAAGGAAGGAAGGAAGGAAGAAAGAAAGAAAGAAAGAAAGAAAGAAAGAAAGAAAGAAAGAAAGAAAGAAAGAAAGAAAGAAGGAAGGAAGAGAAGGAAGGAAGGAAGGAAGGAAGGAAGGAAGGAAGGAAGGAAGGAAAGAAAGAAAGAAGGAAAGAAAGAAAGAAAAGAAATGCAGCTCCTTGGGTGGTGGGGCAGGCTCTTCGAGAAGCAGGCCCTCGTGGGAAGGCCCTGGGTCCATGCCCAGAGATCTCCTACAGTCCAGACACACACGTGCCATGTCTGGAACTGGCTGAGGCCAGGGTGGCATCGTGGCATCAGGAGCTGCTGGGGTGCTGTTTCCCTGTCTCTTGTTTGTGGAAAAAGTAAATAAGTAAACTAAAGAAAAAACGCAAATCCCTGGACCTCATTCCAGACCTACTGCACTAGAATACTTTGGGGTGCGGGGCCTCAATTCTCTTAGGGACTGAATGTTGGTGACCCCGGCCAGTCCACGTGCTGAAGTCTGAGACAGTGAGGGTCTGCAGAAAGCTCACGGAGCGGGCCACCAGCGCTGCAGCACTGACCTGCATGGGCACTGCAGGGTCGCTGAGATCACCCTGAGCACGCAGGCAACTGTCCGTCACGTGGGGCTGGCCGGAGCTGTGGGGAACTGTCTCTCTGTCTCTGCCTCTCTCTTTCTGTGTCTCTCTTGCTCATGGAAGTAGCAAATAAACAGCAGTTTGCAGAAAATAAATATTACAGAAAAACTGCACGGATTTCAACATTCTTTGTTCTCTTACCAGAATAAACTCTAACTACTTGCCGTCGGCGAGGACCTCGCAAAGTCACAGGGCCTTCGGGAAGAAGTAGTTGTCGATGAGGTCATGCGAGCCGGCCCTTATGACAGGAATGGGGCCCTCGGGGAAGAGGGCTGTCACGCCTGGGAAGGCTGAGAATGCCCCGCGGGGGCATGGCTGTCTCGGAGCCAGAAGGAGGCTCCTCCTCGCTGAGCACAAGTCGGCTGGCACCTTCGGGACTTCCCAGGCCACAGGACTATGAGAAGCAGGTACCTGGTATTTGAACCGCCCCGACGAGCCTGTTTGTCTTGTTGAGTTCTTTGCTGTGGCCAATAGGACCTCTGTAGCAGGTAGTTTCTTTCTTTCTCTCTCTCTTTTTTTTTTTTAATTTTTTAGGCATGTGTGCTCACCAAAGACAGAGAGAGGGGAAGTGAGAAATCATCCTGGGGGTGTAGGGATGGCCACACTCAATCCCTTCTCCTTTCTCCTCTCGGGGTTTTGGGCACACACACACCTGGCGTGATTTTCAAGCCGCATGGCCCTCCTCCGTGGGGGAGTCCGGCACCGTAACCACCATGCCACATGCTGGCCCCCATAGCATGTCGCTTCTAATAGAGGAACTCAGAAATGCCTGCTCCAAAGCTTACGTCATCTTCCTTGGGTCTGTGACATGATCCTTGGGTTTAGACCACGATCCACTAGCAAGTCATGAAGTAGCTGTCCCTTCTACCTGTGGTCAGCGGTGCGGAGTTAACCAGGCGAGCGTTCAACATCAAGGCAATTGAGTGACCGTCAGTGAGTTGTGCAAAGGTGACACCAACGGAGACCGGTGGTCTCACTAATTGTTACGCATCACTTTTAGTCAGTACGTTTCTGTGCCCTGGAAATGCTAGCTTCCTGGGTTATTTCTCTCCTTTTTGTAAAAGGAGTAAGAGGAAGCACACGTAGCTCCAATTACGTGATAAAGGAGGACTGCCCGACCACCTTTCAGTTTGAAAAGGTAGCGGCCAAGGAGAGGGGAGAGGGCTTTCGCACTGAAACCGTAACTCAGCGTCAAGTGATACCACTGACATTTTAGAGGAGGAAAATGCCAGGATTCATTTATCAAACTAAAATTCTCAGGGACATTTTAAAATATATCCCAGTTTCTCAGGGTTTAATTTAATTCTTGGAAATGAGTTATTCGCTAGAAAATGACCCTCTTCCATCGCCATCTTTCTGGACTTGAACCTGGCAGGTAGAGCGTGTGGGTCATTCCAGGTTCCAGTCCTATGTCTGGCCTTACACAGAGAAGAGGTGCCAAATGCTCATGAAATAAAATGAACTCTCTAACTCAAAGTGCCATAAGCCTACCTAGAATTTCCTAAGAGTAAATAAGATTCATTTGGAAAATTATTTTAGAACAATTTCATAATAGATTAAAGTTTAGACAATGAATTCTGACCATAAATGTAGGCCCTACTAACTCAGTACTTCGAGATTCCATTCATCCTTTTCCTCAACACACATTCATTTGAAAACCTAGATTAATAAAAATAAGTCCTATTTTGAAAAACTGCTTAATAAACTGGGAAAGTAGATCTAAACAAGTGTTTATAATATCGCATAATAAATGTGTTTTGGAGAGTAAAGAAGAGTCTTCCTACACCCAATCAGAGATAACAAAGGTTTCAGAAAAGAGATTATTGAATAATGGAAAGTCCGTGTCTGACGTGTGCCAGGCATTATTCTGAAAACAATAGATATTTCATTGAACACAGTAAATAAACAAATCAATAAATTCATAAACAAAAATTCTAACCTTGGACCAGTTGATGACACGGTGGTCAAGGCAACTGGATTCCAGCTGGCCGGCGGCGTAGCGTGAGTCTCAGATCTGGCGGCTTTAAAAACATGCCACGTATGTGTGCATGTGTGTTCAAAATCCTGAGAGGGGAAAGGACAACCTCCCCGGAGGGATGGCCACACGCACTCCCTCTCCTCCTTTCTCCCCTCGGGATTTTGGGCACACACACCTGGTGTGATTTCCTGCGGCATGACCATTCCCCGTGCGGGGTGCTTTCTCACTTGCCCTCTCTTCCTCTCTCTCTGTGAGTGACAACTCTCTAGCAAAAGTTAAAAACAATTCTTACTCTCATACTGGTTATGTCCTAGTGGCTAAGGAAGCAGACCGTATATAATAAATAATAAAGAAGTCACTTGTGGGGACCAGCAGGTAGCGTGATGGTTGCATTGCTGGGCTCCCATGTAGTGGGCCGCAGTGCGAGTCCCGGGCCCAGAAGCTTAGCGCTCGTGCCAGGCTTGTGTGTACGCGTGCCCAGGATCCCGAGAGGAGAGTGGAGAAGAGGGGATTGTGACGCGGCCACCAGCCTGGGGGCTGGTTTCTTGTTTTCTGTCTCTCTGTCTCTCTGGCAAGCACATGCACCCAATGGCCAACCCCCACCCCCCCCCCCCAAAAAAAAATGAAGTCACTTGTGCAGTATGTTAGAAGAGAAGTTTGTTATTGAAAAAAGTGCATGGCAAAAGGATCAGAAACACGTTTTTGCCGGAGTTGAAGCAAATCCCATTAAAGTAAGTATGATGTCATGAGTCGTAATGATGAGGGTAAAAGTGTGAGTGATCACCCACTAGTTAGTCAAATGGAATGGAAAGTATTGCTCACTGCCTTCCTCTGCTCCTGTGGTATAACAATGCATGTTAGGCCGGGTTTATAAATAGCAGGGATTGGTTTCTTATGGTTCTGGAGGCAGGAAAGTCCAAGATGGAGGTGCTGGAAGACTTAGTGTCTGGCTCCGAGACACCTTTCACGATGGCGCCTGTTACTTTGTCCTCGGGCGGGGATCAGCTATGTCCTCGCACGGCAGAAAAGAGAGAAGGGCCAGGCAGCCAGGCATGCTCTGGCACCTCCTTTACAAGAGCATTAGTTCCATTCCTAAGTGCAGAGTCCTCATGATGTACTCACTTCCAACAAGTGAGTCATGGTCCATGATGCACGTGTAAGAATACATTCTGGAGGGACACGAACGGCAACCATTTCACTAGTGCACCCTTGTATGAAATTCTGTTTCTGCTCAAAATCTGCCATAAAGCATATTTCTAATTTGACACTTTTTCAGGTTTGGGGATGCTATAAGCAACTAGATCCAGTGCAAATAGTGAGTGTCCTAATTTTAAGTATGTCAGTTACATAGTGTGGGGATTAGTGTGAAAATTGCCACCTCTGAAGAAAGCTAGCAAAGGTTTCATAATGTCTAATCATCCTGATGAAGTTGGGGGACAAATTGCTTCATTAATTTTATGCTGTCGGCAAGTGGTTATAATAGCCTGTATGAACCTATGGTATCTGGTATGTTCATAGTTGTGTGTATCCCAAAATAAGGGTCAGCCGACATTTCTCTGAGGTCAGACAGTAAATGCGTTAGGTTTGGCTGGTCTACAGGCTCTGCGGCAACTACTCAGCCTTCCCATTGTACTCGTACTGTAAATGTAGGCAGAGACAGCGTAAACAAATAGGCATGACTGTATTCCAGTGAAACTCTGCATGGATAATACCAAAATGGAAATGTTTTATCATTTTTACTCACTTTTACTGATAAGCATTTTACTTATAAATATGCGTAATTAAAACATTTAATTTCCCAGCCAGCTGGGAGCGTGTTGGTTAAGGCATCTGGGGCCCACATAACTGACAGCCCAGTCCAAGTCTTGGACCTGGCAACTTGAAAAACATTCTGGGCATGTGTCTATGCGTGCCCCAAATCCCAGGGACTGTGGTGTGGCCATTCCCCTGGTGGAGGGAAGAGAAAAGACTTTGGTGTGGCTATTCTCTCTCTCTGTCTCTTTCTGTTCCTCTCCAACAATCACACGTGCTCTATAGAAAAATTGGAAAAAAAAAATTGTCAGCCATATCTAAATGTAAAAGAAATCTCTTAGCTCATAGACTGGACAAAATCAGGTGACTAGCTAGATTTGGGCTGTGAGTCATAATTTGCTAACCCTGGCCTATAAAGCTTTATTCAACTTGTATTAGAAAAGCCATGGCATATATGATTGGAAGTAGGGGTTGGAAGACCACATGAATACGCTTGCTAAGACGCTTGGTGGAAGTTGATACCCTGGGCACCAAGGTCTAATTTGTGCATTTACGTGGCTCTGTGACTGCAATGAGTCCTATTCCTGAGCAGGGCTGTAGGTATTTACTAAACATGGACTGTTTCATCTATTCAAAGTATGGCGCCTTTGTAAAGGGGACCTTATTTCCCTGTCCTTTAGTACTTCACGGAATATGGCGCAGACTGAAAGCACCTGGTCTGGGCTGGCCTCAGGTAGCATACACCAGTATTTGCACGAGCAACCTGTACGAGCCATTGCACACATACGGTGCTCTCCTGGCCCTAGGTCGCAAACGCCACTGTCACCATGAACCACGGAGTGGGACTGTGCTGCCGTCCTAAGATAACTTGTTCCCTGGATAGAAGTTTTAGGTCAATTAATGACACGTACTTTGGGTTAAGTCCACATTTTCGCTATTCAGTGGTTTTTCTATGCTCTGAGAAATAATTAGTTTAAGTAATAATTTTTTTTGTCCCTTCGGGTAATTAATTCTCCTATTGAGCTAATGGATTAAACTTCACAACTTAGATATTTATGACTTTCTTTTCACGAGAAGGTCAATTTCACTGATTAAAGTCTGGCGTGTCCGTTCCTTCACTCCCTTATTGAGAGAGCCAGTGGTTGTCTTCTCTATGCTCCAGAAATGGAGAGAGCAGTTGGGATTCTAAGTGTGCTATAGACTTGGCAGTGGCATTTCAACCGAGTTTGGAGGATGAGAACTAGTCACGTGATATCTGGGGCTGTTCTCTGGGCAGAGGAGCAGATCTGGCTTCCCCAGGAGCAGATCTGGCTTCCCCGAGAGCAGTGGGAACTCCAGCATGGCTGAAACACCATGAGCTACGGCGTGGAAGGAGGGCACAGGTCAAATGAAGAGCACTTAGGGAGAGCATCTGAGCTGCACTGAGCAGTTTGTCACACGGGGACCAATGAACACTACGCACTAAAGATAAGAAGATGCGAGTGTTTGTGTACACTTGACTCCGATGGAAGCTTCACACAAGTGGTTGACTTTGGTCTTTCTCCCCTTCCAGCCAAGTACGTGTTCTTATGTCTACATGACATTGGAAGAGATTGAGACCCAGAAAACGAGTAATTTGGAGGCCAGGAGATGTTGTGACAGTTAAAGCACCGGACTCCCATACATGACCTACCACGGTTCAAGTCCTGGATCCAGAGGTTTGAAACTCATTTGGGGCACACATGGGTGTGTGCCCAAAATCCCAAGAGGAGAATGAAGGAGAAGGGATTGTGGTGTGAAATCGGGGACAGTGAAATCACTCCCCTGGGTAGTCATTTCTCCACTTTCCCTCTCACTGTCTTTCTCTGTTGAATGTATATGTCCCATGACAAAAACCTACAAAAAAAAAAAAAAAAAAAAAAAAAGAAAGAAAAAGAAAATGAAGAAAGAAAAGAAAAAAGAAAAAAAGTGTTACTTGAACTTTCACAGTCACACTAAGGACAAAACTGAGGTGGGAGCCCAGCCTGTATTTCTCCTTCACACATCACGTGCTGTGTGCTGAAATACCAGTCCCTTCAATAAACGTACGTTAGAAAATTTGAAAATTGACATCTCATATTTGGTCTGTACTTATAATCACTGCTGACTTAAAAGTAATTATTTTAGACAAAACCAACACACTCAAAAAATACAACCTTGAATACAATTTTTTATTTTTTTTGGAGAGGTTTTTGCTATAGGGTGCGTGCGCTTGCTGGAAAGACAGAGAGAGACAGAGAGACAGAAAGCAAGAAATCACCCCCAAGGGGGGATGGCCATGCTGCAATCCCTTCTCCTCCATTTTCGGGATCTTGGGCACACACGCACACGCACCTGGCGTGAGATTAAGCCACTGGGTCCAGGACTCAAGCTGTGGTCAACTACATGGGAGTCCAGAGACACAGCCATTATGCTAACTGCTGGTCCCAACCTTGAATACAATTTTATATCAAACGTAACTGAGGAATTATCAGAGAAGACTGCAGGAACATGGAGTAATTTAATGTTTCAAATCCTAAACCTTATGTATAAGAATTACATGCTGCAGAGCTATGTGGTAAATTCATAATAATCCATTTTTATTCATTACCTGAAGTAAGATGAGCATATGTAGACTTTTATTTAAAAGTTATAAAAGTTTATTATTAAGAAAAAATGTACATGAGCTTAAAATTTTCATTAGGAGGCATTCTTTGTGGTATGCTTTAATCATTTTATGTCTGCTATTTGATATAAATGTTTTAATATACTACTCTCTCTTATCCTTTAATTTCTGTCTCAATTAGTAGACATACTATTTTTATGATGATTAAATACTAAACTTCTTAGAGATGTAGAACTGAGCTTCAGAAAAAGGATTTACTGACGTTGCCTGAAGCAACAACTTACTGTCATTGACCGAACCACCATGCCAATAAAACACTGAAAAATATTTTCATATTGAATTTGTTTATTGAAAAGTTAACTTTAAAAAATGTCTTTGATTCAGATAATTGCTTTTCACCTCAGTATTTATGAAGTCTATGTACAGGAAAAAAGCCCATTTATTCACACGCGACTGTACTGAGACGATAGTAACATTGCTGTCTTGGGTGTTTATGGCCCGTGGAAGTGTCATTTGAGGACTTGGACGAAGATATGTTCACCTGAATTCAAGTAGGCCCGTTCACTATTATGAAACTCTGACATGTGCACAGAAGAAAGAGTGAGTCAATAGCCAGGAGTGGAGAACTGTTCCCTTTCAAAGATCCTGTCTAAGACGGTTTGTGCCGCTGTAACAGAACTGCGACTGGGTAATTTATAAAGAAAATCAATTTATTTCTTTCACTTCTGGAGGCTGAGAAGACACAACCAAGGCGTGGGGGAGGCCTTCCTGCTTCCTTGTCCCAGCGGAAGGCGGAGGACAAGCGAACCGGATGCGCCTGGAGCTCATCTGGAAGGCCTTCCTCCTACTCAGGGCCGAGGGAAGAGCGCACAGCCTCACACTCCTGAATGTCCTTCTCTTAACACTATCACATTGGCAAAGCCTGAATTTGGAAGGAACACATTCAAACCATAGCCGATATTTACCGCAATATTAAGTTCCACTCCCATCCATAACCCACCTTTGTGACAGAGCTAACTTATTAATATATTTTACCAGTGTTACGCGTGACCAACCTACAATGCACACACCTGTTTGTTAACTTTTGATACATGTATGCAGCATTTCAATAAGCAAGGCAATGAAACTATCGGTCACCCCTAAAAGTTCTTTTCAGGTGCTTTTTATAATCCTTCCTTTCAGACTCCTTTGGTGCCACCCCCTCTGCTCTGGCCCAAGACAGCCAGTGCGTGCTTTCTCACTTCAGATTAGTTGCCATTTCTGGCATTCTGCGCTTGTGAAGTTACACTGCACACACTGCTTTTTCCTCGGGCTCCATTCGGTCAGTATCAGTGCTGTGAAATTCAACTACATTCTTGCAAATAACCACACAATATTCCATTTCTATTAGTTGTAGTATTCCACTGAATTTACATATTGAACTGGCTTATCCAGTCACTTTAGGTGCATCGTTTTAGCTATTACAAGCAAAGGTACTGTGAATGTTCATGCACAAGTCTTTGTGTGAATGTAGGTTTTCATTCATCCACTGATCTGCAAGCAACTGAAAATTCACGTGAGAGACCTGGGAAGACCCCTGGGGCTGGGGCATTCTTTTCTTCTCTCTTTGCTTTTTCATGACTGGCATTCTGCTCTTAGCTTTTTTCTTAATTCAGAGATTCTATCATGTCCACCTCAGTTTCCCTTTTTTCTATCACAGGTGAAAACAATCAAAAAAGTGGGGATGGGACTAGCAGATGGCATAATGGTTACATCACTGGACTCCCGTGTAGTCAATTGCAGTTCAAATCCCGGACCCAGCAGCTTAAAACTCATACCAGGTGCATATGTGTGCATGCCCATAGCCCCAAGAGGAAAATGGAGGAGAAGGGATTGTGGCATGGCCATCCCCCCTGGAGAGTGATTTCTCACTTTCTCTCTGTCTCTCTCCATCTCTCTGGCGAGAACATATACCCCATAGCAAAAAATCTCTCTAAAAAAAAAAGAAAAGCAAGCAGGGGTAATCATGAGGTTTCACTCTTCTGTCTTCTGTGTCAGGGATAACTTTCTTTCATTATCTCATGTCCAGTTTTTGTTTCTGTTTTAATGCTCATTTAATGAACCTCTGTAACCAAAATAGTGTTTGGTAGGAGCTTAAAAATATTATCAAGAGCATCAGTAAATTATCTATAAAAACCCACAGACACAAGATCAGGTCAATCATGGATTCATTTGATCTTCCTTGTTTATGAATGTTGAGCAAGGATTTTTTCAGGGGCAACTATTAGAAAGTGAAATTATTGTTCCATGTCTTTTAAAAAGACTATTCCCCTGGGATTATCTCTGAATCCCTTACATCTTTAATAGTGTATTTTTTCATGTGCATTTATGAGTTCTAAGATGATATCATCACTCATGATATGATTAGAAAGATAATCTAGTGTATATTTGCTAGAGGATTCAAGCTTGATATAAGTTGTGTTGACTCAATAAATTGGTATTTATTTAGAAAATTATTTTTTAAAGACATTTTGTCTACCAGGGAGGTATTGTGAAAACACCATTTTTTGTTGTTAGGGATATTAGAATCCAAATTGAGCTTTATAATCTGGTCACAGATTTTAAGCAGGTTCCCTAAACTCTATGTAACACAATTGCTTTTTCTGTGAATTTCAGCTAACAGCAAAATTTCCTTCCCAAGCTTCTCATATCTGGGTGAAAGAGTCAGACACGTGGCAGGTGCCCAGTGCCTGGGAGCTATTCTGTATATGGGCTCTCCTGAACAGAGGGCTTATGGGTTAACTCTTTTATCAGTTCACTTTTATTTTCTATGACTTTCAGTGCTACACGCTAGGTTTATTTCTTTTGACTCACTGATTTTTTGTTGTTGTTGTTTGGGCTGAAAATAAAAGAACAAGTAAAATAACTTTTATTTGTAGACCACTAATTTAAATCTCCCTTGTGTATAAATAATAAAATAGATATTACTGATCTTTTTTATTTTCACTATCAAGAATTGTGCTGAATTCTTTTTTGAGTCAAAAGAAAAATGTATAATAACATCAGAGTGAGACAGATCAAAGCTTCTGACTCTATTGTCATTATACTGCTGATACTTTACCCTTAGAAAAATTATGAATATGCTTCTTTTGTGATTCCATAGTGACTACACATAAAAAAAAGAGCTGAACTGTAAGCATCTTCAGGTAGTAATTATTGCCATTACTATACACATGTACATAAAATTAGAAGTCTCAATTTTCAGTTGAAGTCACAGATTAACTTACTAAGCTAGACAATCCAAAAAACCACATTTTAAATATGTTGATATTATATGTTTTAAATGCAAAGTTAGTTGAACTTTTTAAAACTTTTCAAAATTTTAAATAGGTTGGGTATAACATAAATAGCAAAACAAGCATATAAGAGACAAAAACAATTCCTTTTAAAGATTTTGAAAGTTTATTCACTTCTTCTTTCCATAAAAGAGACAAAGAGAGAGGGAAAGAGAGAGCTAAGCACCCCAACAGGGTCTGCACAGGGTGATCCTCTCCCCGCCCCAGCCGGCCCAGACCACGGCACATCCACATTCCCAGCGTGGGTGGGGAGACCTCGGACTCGACTCCAGGGCCTCCCATGTGGTTTCTGCTAGGCGAGGCCTTACAGTGCTGCCACACCATGCTGGCCCTGAGATCCTTAAAAGCAAAGCCCTACTGTTTGGTTGACGAATTGTTTGGATAATTTTTATAATTAAAATACCTGACATGTATTTCCTTTTTTTTTTTTTTTTTTTTTTTTTTGTAGATTCATGGCTATGAACAGTGAGGCAAGCAATAAGCATTCAATGGGCAACTGCTGGAATGGGTCAATGACCTCTTCACCAAGGTAACCAAAGCATTTATTAATGTACACTCAATGCATTAGCAAAGTAGCACGTTCCAAGTTGTAACCCATATTCCAATGAAAACACACCATAAACCTAATCAAATCATATTTGGTAAAGGTAAAAAGAGATCAGAGAAATAAATATTTTGTCTTCAGGATCCAGTAATGTAAGCAGAAAAAATAATTAGAAAAAAGGCTTAGCATTTTTTAAAATAATTTTTAAATTTTATTTATTATTATTATTTTTTAAATTTTCTACAGGGCACATACACTCACCAGAGAGAGGAAGGAAAGTGAGACATTCAGCCACCATGTCTAGGCCTTGAACTATCGTTGGCCATGTGGGAATCCAGCACCTTAACCACCACACCATCTGTTGGCCCAAAGATTTACTACTTTTAAAGCTGAGCATGAGAGCAACCCCACCCATACCAATCACTTGAAAGACGTTTCTGTTACATGTGACAGAGACAAGACTGTATTAAAGGACATCCCCAAAGGTACACGCTCCCATTTCTAAGAAAATTGCATAACTCTACAGAATAATTATAGGAAAAATTATAATTATAAACCAGTGATTAGGAAAAGCATTCAGGTTGAGGGTGTACGCTTCTACAAACCCATTTTATAGAGCTGGACAAATTATATATGTTCTTTCTCACATATGTTCCTGTCTTTTGCCTCCATTCTCTTTTATTTATTTTCAAGAGTGTATTATTTTTAACCTACAAATACGACTAATATGTTACTATCACTTCTCTTCCCTATTTGGGTATGCATATAGTACATAAGCATAACTAGTCTTTTAATTAAATATTTAACTCATTACTGTTCAGTTGTATTACTATCCAGTTGCCATTCTAACTACAGACTTACTCTGCATAGAAAGGTTTTGGTCTGGGGCCAGCGATGGCATAGTGGTTGAGGTCCTCAACTCCCAAGTGGCCAACTGCGGTTTGAGTCCTGGACCCAGTCACTTGAAACTTGTAGCAGGCGCGTATGTACGTGGTGCCCAAAACGCCGGGAGAAGAATGGAGGAGTAGGTATTATGGTGTGGCCATCTTCACATGGGGTGATTTCTCGCTTTCTGTCTCTCTGGTGAGCACATGGACCCCATAGCAAAAATATCTAAAATAAATGAATGAATGAACAAATGAATGAATGGTTTTGGTCAACAGCAGCTCACATCACAATATACAATGGTTGATCTACAGAGAACAATGGAGCTGAAAACAGTCACCACCCAGTGCATGTCCCGTTGTAACACCATGGCACACTGTGGCACTCGTGTGTGTGCTGGCACTGCCGTGAGCATACTTTCTGCGCTGCCAGCCCTAGAAACGCACAGGACATGCACGTGTGCACAGAAGTGTGCACAGTGCTCAGCACCTGGTCACAGGGACAGCTGGCTGTCACAGTGTGCCCACTTTCTGCACTGCACGTTCACCATTGCTTCAAGTGGTTCTCTTCCTACTTAATGAGAACAAAAGCTTACCTGCACACGGTATTCTGTGTCCCAGAAGCTGCAGCCCCTGGTGTCACACGGCTCACGATTCCCGAGTCTCTGGACCCCGTCATCTTCCCTGTCCTGACTTGTTCATCACAGCACTTCTGGTGGGATAAGGCATGGAGCTGGAAGACAATGATACTGATGATGTGGCCCTGAGGTAATGTGTGTGTTTGTGTCTCAGGTTATAAAAAACATTTAAGAACGCTAAAGTTTATAGAATAAGGACACAACCAAAGAAAGTACCTCTTTATTTATTTATTTTTTGGAGAGGTGGTGTTTTTTTTGTTGTTGTTGTTGTTAATAGGTAAATTTTTATTGAGCCTTTTAGTTTACAATATGAGGTAAAAGGAAAAACAGATCTCAACCAATATTTTACATAGCTGTAGTAAAATATTTTAGACTTTAGCGATTTATAAGGGATTACACTTTTCAAAAGTTGAGATAAGTTTTGAACAGATTCTAACTCTTTGAATTTTCCAGTTGAGTCTTCCCTTACAATAATAACAAGCTCTAATTTGTTACATAAGTTTCTTCAAGGCCAAGTTTATTGCTGTTGATGTCTTTAGATCTAAAGAAATGGTATTTCAATCAATATCCACTAATTCCACTTCAAAGGAAAGGTTCGCATTTGGTGGATTTTGGCTTCAGGCTGTCCTCTTTCCATTGGCCGTTCTGGTTCCATCTCCAGTCGAGCCTTTTCTCCTTCACTCACAGTCAGGAGTGCTTCATCCCATCCTCTGAGAGCTTTGCCTACTCCAACCTTAAAACTTAAAGCTTGGCACTTATTTTCTCTTTGAACTTGTTTGAATATTAGTATCAAAAACAGTCCCGTCTTGTGGTGTTCCTGTATACCCACAGTGAACAGCATCTCCCTTTTGGGGAAAGTTGGTTTTATCTCCTTTTTTTTTTTTTTTTTTTTTTTTGGAGAGGTTTTTTGCTATATAGACAGACAGAGAGAGACAGAGAGATAGAAAGCGAGAAATTTCACGCCGCAATGGATACGCACGCACACGCGCCCGACGTGAGTTTAAGGGGTCCGAGACGCGAACCGCGGTCGACTACGTCCAGCGACATAGCCATTACGCTAACTGCTGGTTCCTTTATCTCCTTTTTTAAGAATAGATTTTGTGTATTTTGGTGGGCTCATTGAGTCTCTTCAGATTTATCTTCATTAAGCTTCACATTTTTCACCTGTTCAGATACTTTACTTATACTTTCAGTACCCTTGAAACGCTTGCTTTCAAAAAGATGGTTATATGCTGTAACCAAATGGTCCTTGTTAGCTGTCCTGGCAACATTTTTAATGTTTCCTAGTAATTTATGTTCTGCAAGAAACGAATCTGAACCGTGTTCCTGCAGAAACTTGATAATGTCCTTCTCCGACAACTGCTCCCTGCTCAGTTGCTCCACGGTCCACACCCGCTGCGGAGTACCGGCCGCCATCTTCCCTCGCTGCCGCTGCTTCACTGAGGAGAGGTTTTTGCTATAGGGCGGGTACACTCGCCAGACAGACAGAGAGAGACAGAGAGACAAAAAGCGAGAAATCACCCCCCAGGGGGGATGGCCACGCTGCAATCCCTTCTCCTCTAGTCTCTTCTCGGGATCTTGGGCACGCATGCACACGCGCCCGGCGTGAGTTTAAACCCCGGGTCCAAGACTCAAACCGCAGTCAGCTAAATGGGAGTTCAGCGACATAGCCATTAGGCTAACTGCTAATCCCATCAAAGAAAGTATCTTTGTACAACTGTATAATAGGTTTTTGTTTCCAAATTAAAACAGTTTTAAAAAGAGATTAAGAACTACACCATACGGACCAGCAGTTAGCGTAATGTCTATGTCGCTGGACTCCCACGTAGTCGACCACGGTTCAAGTCCTGGACCCGGTGGCTTAAAACTCACGCGAGGCAGGAACCAGCAGTTAGCGTAATGGCTATGTCGCTGGACTCCCACGTAGTCGACCACGGTTCGTGTCCCAGACCCGGTGGCTTAGAACTCACGCCGGGCGCGTGTGCGTGCGTGCCCAAGATCCCGAGAGGAGAATGGAGGAGAAGGGATTGCAGCGTGACCATCCCCCCCCAGGGGGGTGATTTCTTGCTTTCTGTCTCTCTGTCTCTCTCTGTCTGTCTGGCGAGCGCACGCGCCCTATAGCAAAAACCTCTCCAAAACAAAATTTTAAAAAAAGAACTACACCATAAGTTAATTTATTACCGGTGAAAGAAATGTATTTGTTTATAGTGTCATGGGGCCTAAGTCCAGAAATCTAGATGCAGATGTACAGTCTACGGGGTGGTCGGTGACGGCCCTGGGCGTTCACAAGCACTCACCATTCATCAGTGACACGAACCGCGGTCGACTACGTGGGAGTCCAGCAACATAGCCATTACGCTAACTGCTGGTCCCTAATTTAATAATTCTTTAAAAAAATAATTTCTGGAGTTCAAAAGCTGTATAGAAAATAGTGGTATACTTTATATATTTGGGAAGAGGAAAACTCAATTTGTTATCAGTATTTTTCTCTTCCCATTCAACTTCTACATTTATGGCCTTCAGGCTTTAAAAAAATGTAGGGCCCAGCAGTTAGCGTAAAGGCTATGCCACTGGACCCCCATGTAGACCACCGCAGTTTGAGCCCCCGACTCGGTAGCTTAAACTCATGCCGGGCGCGTGTGCATGCGTGCCCAAGATCCTGAGAGGAGAATGGAGGAGAAGAGATTGCGGTGTGGCCATCCGCCCTGGGGGGTGATTTCTTGCTTTCTGTCTCTCTCTCTGTCTTCCTGGCGAGCACACACACCCTACAACAAAAACCTCTTCAAAAAAGAAAAAAAAGTATACTTTTCAGAAGTGATAAGGATTATAACCTTGTAATTTTTCTAAGTATATATATGAAAATTATTAGAATTTTTGTCATCTTTGTTTACAGAACCAATGTAAATATTATCGATAATGGTTTTGTTTGCCAAAAATAGAAAAAGGCAATGTAGAGCATTCCAAAAACTCCAGTTCCCAAAATCAACAACTAATTTGGAAAAAAATTGCCAGAATCATTATTTTTTCAGAACTCTGAACCTTACTTTAGAATAATTACAACCACCAGATGAACATTTGTGGAGAAACTGCTGAATTTTAGTAAGCACACTCCATGGCATTTGACCTCCGGCCGCCCCGCTCTGCAGCCCGCGCGGACCAGGCCTGCGCCCAGCACAGGCCTCACCGGGGAAGTGCAGGAAGCTGGGCCTCGGCTCGTGCTGCCCTCTGTGTGCTGGGCCCTGAAGCATCAGCCCAGCGCGTTGTCTGTGCTTCACTTCCATGAAAACTTCCCAGGAGCCAGGCAGCTTAGCAGGTGTCACCAGTTAAAAGAATCTTTTTTTTAAAAAAAAGATAAACATGCCACCCCTCCTCCTTTTTAAAGAATTGGCTACTTAATTTTATTAACTATTCTTTTTGGTTTTTTTCTTTTTAACTTTTGCTATAGGGCACACATGATCACCAGAGAGAGTGAGAGAAAGCATTTAAAGGCAAATACTATATCCTGCCATCTGGGACAAAGCGAGAACAGCTGTTTCAAGGAACAGAGAGATGGGAAAGCCTGTGAAGGATGAGGCTGAGAAGAAGCTACTGAATAATTAAGGAGATAAAATCTCCTGTATGGAGCCAGGAACGGCATGGTGGTTACAGCACTGGACTCCCACGTGACCGATCACAGTTCAAATCTTGGACCTGGTGGCTTCCTTTCTCTCTCTCGCTCTTTGTCTCGCTCTGGTCAAATTAATAATAAATATAAATAAATAATTTTTAAAGTAATAATAGTAAGTAAAATTAAATAATTTTTAAAAAGCATCCAAATATTCCAGAGACTCTAGAAGACTGAAACATTTGCCCAGAGCTAAATGCATACTCAGAAAGACTTGAAAAGATCCTATTTCTTGAGGACCAGCAGTTAGTGTAATGGCTATGTCGCTGGACTCCCATGTAGTCAACTGCGGTTCACGTCCCAGACCCGGTGGCTTAAACTCACGCCGGGCACGTGTGCATGCATGCCCAAGATCCCGAGAGGAGAATGGAGGAGAAGGGATTACGGCGTGGCCATCCCCCCGGGGGGTGATTTCTCGCTTTCTGTCTCTCTGTGTCTCTCTCTATCTGGCGAGTGCACGCGCCCTATAGCGAAAACCTCTCCAAAAAAAAAAGATCCTATTTCTTGGGGACGAGTAGGTGGCATGGTGGTTAAGGTGCTGGATACTCCCACATGTCTGACCACGGTTCTAGTCTCCGACCTGGTGGCTTGCTTTCTCACTTCTCTCTCTCTCTCTCTTTGTCTCTCTCTGTTCAAATTAACATAAAATGAGTAAATAAATAAAATTAAGTAAAAATAGTTCTAAAAAAAAAGATCCTATTTCTTACCTGGTGCTGATGTTGAGTGTGCACAGTTAGAAAGCAAGTGCTGGGCCGTCCAGGAACACAAGAGTAAGGGGCACCGAGGACACCAGATCCCACGTGCTCGATGAGAACCAGTCCCAGCAGCTCACAGGCACACAGCCAGGTGCACACCAGGACCCTAAGGGAAGAGAACAGAAGGAAAGGGATTGGGCATGACACTCGGGGCGCTTTCTCTCTCTCTCTCTCTCTGTCACAAACACAACTCCTGGCATTTAAGAAAACAAGTTTAGGAAGTGAACACTAAGGGTAGTTTAAACTACTGGCTAAATAGCGATGGCTCCACCCGGCACTCATCTGCAAAGACAGGGAGTTTTACTGTATGGCTTTCTTTGGTTTGGCTCCAAATGTTTAAGGAAATATGCCAACTCACTAGTTGGTCAGTTAGTTGATGGAACGGGATGTCAGTGTCTACATATAGCAGGAATGACTTCACACAACTACCTGAAAAAGTATCTAAATCAACGACAGAATCACTACAAACTGACAAGGAAAGGAAATCGAGAAAACCCAGAAACATTGAAATTAGCCCGCGAACTGGTTGGTTGATAAGGTGATAGCCAACCCATGGGTCCAAGATGAAATCCAAGGGAACTTAGAATGCCTGCTTGATAAAAATGGGAACGAAAGCACAACCCACCAGTCCGACGGACGTGTAGAAGGCGGTGAGCAGGAGAAAATGTGTAATTCCTATACAAAGAACAGAGCAAAACCTCATACTAACAACCTAATTTTCTATCTCTAGGAACTAAGAAAAGAAAAGAAAAATCTCATGTCAATAACTTAATTTTCTATCCTTAGGAACTAGGAAAAGCTAGCAGAAAGAAGGAAATAAATAAGATAAAATAGGCAACTATAAAATGGAGAATAAAAACTGTTTTTTTTTTTTTTTTTTTTTTTTTTTTTTGGAGAGGTTTTTGCTATAGGGCGCGTGCGCTCACCAGAATGACAGAGAGAGAGATAAAAAACGAGGAATCACCCCTCGGGGGGATGGCCATGCCGCAATCCCTTCTCTTCCATTCTCCTCTCTGGATCTTGGGCACTCACACACGCACACGCGCCCAGCGTGAGTTTAAGCCACTGGGTCCAGGACTCAACGGCGGTGGAACATGGGAGTCCAGCGACATAGCTGTTACACTAACTGCTGGTCCCCGAAGTTTGTTCTTTAAAAAGAATAAACTTTTCAAACATCTGGGGCCAGCAGATGACAGACAGAGTGATGAAGGAGCTGGACTCCCACGTGGCTGACAGCAGTTTGAGCCCTGGACCTTACAGCTTGAAATTCATGCTGAGTATGTGTGCATGAAATACTGAGATAAGAATTGAAGAGAAGGGATTGTGGTGTGGTCAATCCCCCTAGGGATTTCTCACTTTCCCTGTCTCTGGAGAGCACATACGCCCTACAGCAAAAACATACAAAAAGAAAAGAAAAAAAAAAGATCAATACGTTGATCAAGCTTCAGCCTGATTTACAAAGGAAAAGCAAAGAGCCAAAATGCTAAAATCAGAAATTAAAGTGATGATATTACTATTGACCTTGAAGAAATACAAAGGATTGTAAGAGAATACGATGAACAATTGAATACCAACCAACTGGTCATCTAGGTGAAATGGCCGAATTCCTAGAAACATACACACTATCAAACTAACTCAAAGAAATAGAAAGTCTATGTAGACCTAATGAAATTCAAAAGACCAAATCAATAATCAAACGCTTTCTAACAATGAAAAATCCAGAATTGAATGTACGATAATAATAAATAATTTTAAAAAGTTTTAAAAAAGAAAGAATTATCTGGTGAATTCTATCAAAAGTTTAAAGAAGAGATGATACCAGTACTTTCCTTTTCTCCCAGAGAAATAGAAGCAGAGAAAATACTTTATAATTCATTTTCTTATAGTAAAGGTATTACACATCATGTAAAGATACTATAAAAGTCATTTAATGATATAACCATATAAAATATTACCAGAAAGCTTTAGAAAGACATTACAAACAAACCAATAAAGAAGAGACCAATATCTCTTATGAATGTAAATAAAAACATGCCCAATAAGTGTTAGCAAACTGAATCCAGCAGCATTTTTTTTTTTTTTTTTGGAGAGGTTTTTCGCTATAGGGTGCATGCGGTCGCCAGACAGAGAGAGAGAGACAGAGAGACAGAGAAGCGTGAGAAATCACCCTCAGGGGGGATGGTCACGCCGCAATCCCTTCTCCTCCATTCTCCTCTCGGGATCTTGGGCACGCACGCACACGCGCCCGGCGTGAGTTTTAAGCCACCGGGTCCGGGACGCGAACCGCGGCCGACTACGTGGGAATCCAGCGACATAGCCATTACGCTAACTGCTGGTTCCCGATCCAGCAGCATATTAAATGCTTATCCATAGAGACAACATGAGATTTACCCCAGGACTCTGAGGTAACTCAATATCTATATATAAACATGTAGTACAGCACACTCACAGAGTGAAGGCAGGATGTGAATGTCACCTCAGCTGATACTAAAACACTATTTGACTGAGGGTTGATCCATCGTCAGGAGCAGGATTGTGGGACCATGTGGTAGTTCTATGTGTAGGTTTCTCAGGAGCCTCCGTATTGCCCCACAGTGGCTGGACTAAGTCACACCCCACCAACAGTGTGGGAGGGCTCCACAGCCACAGCCGGCCAGCACTTGTTCTTTACGTCTCCTCAGCCATTCTGACTGGCGTTGGACGTCCCGGAGACATGGATGGAGTATCTGCCCTCTACAGCAGAAGCTGACTGTAAGGGGTGAGATCAGGGGGCGGGCAGCTGTACACACCAGAGACACCACAGGAAGGGGCGGCCGACGGGTGGGAGGGAGGGAACCAGGGGAGAGAGAGCATTTAAAGGACACACGGATGTGAAGTTACCTGGTGCTGATGATGCATGTGACTTTACGTGTCTATCTTTGACTGGAATAATATACACTGCATTCGTGCTTGGAAAAACCATTTTGTGTGCTGTACAGATATATACTGGTTAAATGTAGATAAGATTAGTTAAACAGCATAAAAAAATTCAGAGAAAATATAGATAAAATGCTATGACCGAACACAATAGGGAAGAATGTTCAACAGAATTGGGAAGTTTTCACTAATTAATTCTATGTATTTGCACTTCGGTGATCTTGAGGAAGGAAAGGTAAAGTTTTATTTGATTAAACCTAGCCATTCAATAAACTTTTTTTTCGGGGGAAAGGTTTTTGCTATATGGGCATGTATGCTCACCAGAAAGACAAAGAGAGACAGAGAGACAGAAAGCGAGAAATCATCCCCGGGGGGGATGGCCATGCCACAATCCCTACTCCTCCATTCTCCTCTTGGGATCTTGGGCACGCATGCACATGCGCCTGGTGTGAGTTTAAGCCACCAGGTCCAGGACTCGAACCGTTGTCGGCTACATGGGAGTCCAGCGACATAGCCATTATGCTAACTGCTGGTCCCCAATAAACTCTTTTTTAAACTTAAAAAAAAGTACTTGACGAAAGTAAGCATATTTTCTCAATATCCTAAACAGCATTTACAAATGACCCATGACTAATATCATACTAAATGATTAAGAACTTAAAAGTCTTCCGGACTAAGGTCAGGAAAGAGACAAAATGTCCTCTTTTCCATCTCCCATTTAATATTATACTGGAAGGTATATCCTGAGGAACTAAACAACAAAGAGAAATGAAAGCATTCATATAAAAAAAGAAAAATTAAAATCTATGTTCACTGATGACATGACCTTATGTATAGAAAATCTTAAATAATCTCACACAAAACTGTAAATTCAGCAACATTGGAGAATAATTATCAACATGCAAAATAAGTTTTATTTCTGTATACTGAACTCTTTGCAAAGGAAACTAAGAAAACAAGGCTACTTGGAATAAAATTAAAAATAAAATTAAGCATGATGAGAAAATTAGGAAAAAAATTAACTTAGAAAGGGCAAAACTACAAAACATTGCTGGGGGTGGGGGCGGGGAAGCCTCCGTAGATAGAAAGACTGTCTGTCTTCATGGGTCAGAAGCTCGATATCGTGGGGTCAGCTGGTGGCATGGTGATGGGGGCTGCTGGGTCCCGCATGGCCAACTGGCAGTTTGATTCCCAGGCCCAGCAGCTTGGAAAACGTCCCCGGTGTGTGTGCGTGGATGCCCACAGCCCTGAAAGAAGAATGAGGACAGATGAGAGTGGGACCTCTCCTCACTGGGGCTGTTTTCTCACTCTTTTTCTCTCTCTGTCCCTCTCCAGCAAGTGCACATGCCCTCTAGCGGATTAAACAATCGAAGAAAAAAAGAAAACAATATTGTTAAGATAGCTAAACTTGTCGCAGTGATTGAAAGAGTCAATGTAGTCCCTACCAAAATCTCTAATGTCTTTTTTGCATAAGCAGAAAAATTATCTTAAATTCTCTATGAAATTATAAGGAACTCAGAACACCAAAACTACTCTGAAGAAACAGAGAAAATTGTAGGACTAACACTTTCACATTTCAAAACTTACTGTGAAGCCATACAATTACGACAGTGTTGTACTGGCAGCAGGGTACACTTCCTGTGTGTGTGTGTGTGTGTGTGTGTGTGTGCTTATGCAAGTATGAATTAAATGCATTTGAAAATCCAGAAATAAATCACTAATCTATGGTCATTTTTTAATTTATTCATTGATTTTCTTTAATGAGAGAGCAAGAGAATGAGACACACACCTTTTAGAGAGATTTTTGCTATAGGGTGCATGTGCTTGCCAGAGAGACAGAGAAACAGAGAGACAGAAAGTGAGAAATCAGTCTCCCCAAGGGTGATTGCCATGTCGCAATCTCTTCTCCTCCATTCTCCTCTTGGGATCTTGGGCACTCACACACACACACACACGCCCAGCATGAGTATCAAGCTGCCAGGTCCGGGACTCGAACCATGGCCAGCCATGTGGTTCCAGTGACATAATCATTATGCCATCTGCTGGTCCTGGCACAGGTACCCTTGACAGTGTCTTGCCACACCACAGCCCCCCAGCCAATCAGGACCACAGTGCACGTGGGCTTACCCAGTTCATGTTAACCTCGGGCCTGACCCAAGTGCCTCCCCACTGTACAGCTCCGAACTTCCCCAACGTTGCCCTCCCACTTGTGCCACTGTGCCACAGCAGCTGGGTCATACGGACAGCTGTGACAAGGGTGCCAAGATCATTAATGTGAAGTAAATGCTTTTCCAACATGCAGTGTTAGCATACTCATGAAAAGAATATATTTGGACCCTTTCTTCAGACTACACACAAAAGTGAAGATAAAATTGATCAAAGACTTAAACTTAAGATTTGACAACAGATTCTTATCATGACAAAAATAAAAACACCAACAATGAAAGAAAAAAAAAGTTCTTATCATGATTTAATTAGTATTATATATTATGGTCTTATATTGAAAAATCATATTGCCCCCATAAATATGTGCAATTATTACATATTAATTTAAAAATTGAGAAATTGTACCAGAGTGCCATGCTTACATAAATTAGGTAAAAACCAGACACCAAAAAGCGCATGTTGTATGACTCCATTAGCATGAAATATGCAGAACAGACAGGCCGATAGAGAGGAGGGCAGAGCAGTGGCCGCGAGAATCTGGGAGCGACGGCCATGGGGAGCGACCGTTTCGAGGGTATGAGCCTTTTTCTCTGGTAGAAGTGACAGTGGCAACGGCTGGACAGCAGTGTGCATATACTCAAAGCCATTAAATTGTACATTTTAAATGTTTAAAATGATGGGTCCAGATGATGGCACAGCCGTAAATCGACACTGCAAGGTTTTTGCAGCCCAGCGAGGAAGGGCTGGGGCCATAGCCAAAGTCCTCGCTATACAGGTCGACTGGCTACGGCCACTAGAGGAACCTGTCTCTCTAGCCTCTCTCTCTCTGTCTCCCTCTCTCATAAGACAAATAAACTTTAAAAAATAGTTAAAACGGTGAATATTATGGTATTTAAATTTCATTGCAATAAAAGTAATTAAATGAGAAACAAAGACTCTGCCAAACAAAAATTGAAGACATTTATTTGTGACAGGCACACTCCACTAAAAATAATAATAATAATAAAAAAAGATAAAGAAATTATTCAGAGGGAAGAAACACTGTATAGGGTAGAGTTTCAGATTAACATTAAAAAGATATATATGTCAGAGAAGATACAAATTTAATGTTTTAATCTTTTTTTAAATCTATTTTTCTTATCTTTCTACTTATTTACAGAGAGATTTTTACCATAGGATGCATGTTCTTGCTGGAGAGACAGAAAGAGAAAGTGAGAAATCACCACCCCCCGGGGATGGCCACGCTGCAGTCCCTTCTCCTCCAGTTTCCTCTCAGGATTCTGGGCAGACATGCACCCACCATGATTTTCAAGCCACCAGGTCTGGGACTTGAACTGCAGTCAGTCATGTAGGAGTCCAGCACCTTAACCACCATGCCTCCCACCGGCCCCTTATTTTTCTTATCTTGAGTTATCTAAACATAACTATTTTCTAAAGGTAAACAGAACCAAGATGTGGTACTATGCGGGTGATAGCAACGCTGTGACATAAAGGAAGGAGACGATGAGAATTTGTGAATGCTCTCCCATAGTTTTCTGTACTACATGTCAAGTGGCGTACTAGTACTTGAAATTAACTTGTGTTCATTAGAAATGGACAAAGCAAACAGTTGGACGACCACTAACATTATGTCTCAGAGAAGCTAGATCATATGCCAGGAAAAAAGCTAAACTGACATACTGAAAAAATAAGTCAAACAATTAAAAGACACTTTCAGAATGAATGAGGAAACTACTGAAGTGACTTCTGCAACGACCCGATAGATGTTGTATAGAAAAAAAGGTTAAAAAAATTACACACACACACATTTACATATATGTATACATATACACATACACACATATATATGTAAAATTAAAGGGTTGGAGAATTGGAGAAAGACACAGCACATTGGCACTAAGCAAAAGAAAGCTGGAAAACAGGAATTTCAAACAAAATCGAATTTGGAACAAAGAAAAATTTCAAAGACAAAATAGGTATTACATAATCACAAAGGGATCAATTCTACATGACAACCCTTAATATTCATCAAACAATAAATGTTCAAAATACTTTATGCAAAAGCTGATAGACTTGTATGGCAATAGAAATAAATCCAATAGTCTTTTTGAAGATTTCAAACACTGGTTCAGTAGCTGATAGACAAGCAGGCAGAAAATCTGTGACAATATGGTTGACCTGAACAGTAATATCAAGCATCAGAATGAACTGACAGTTCTAGAATAATCCACCCAAGAGTAACAGAGTGCACATTCTTATCAAACTTACATAAACATGCACCCAGCTAGACTACATTCTGTGCCATAAAACACAGTTTAACAAATTTAAAAGATAAGAAATCATCCAAAGTATGTCTTTAGACCATATAGAAAGATAGCTGGAAAATACATAAATATTTGGTGATCATACCCTCCTTCCCAACAGAAAACAAGTTCTAATAATATCAAGGTCAAAGAAATATCTCAAGAGAAATTCAACATATTTTAAATGACATGAAAATAAACCTATAACTCAACAAAATTTGGCAAGAAACAGCAGAGAAAGTGCTTAGAGGGAATTTAACAATGTGAGTGCATATATTAGAAGAGAAAAAAATCTGAAATGAATAATCTGTTTTCACCTTAAAAAAATAGAAACAAGAGTAATTTGACCTTAAAGCAAGGAAGAGAAAATAAATGATAAGAATTAAAGCCAAAATGAATGAAATTGAAGACAGGGAAACAATCTACAAATTCTATGAAATAATGAATACAAATTCTTTGAAAAAATGAATGAAACTGATGACTGTAGCCAGATCAGCCAGGTTAACCTATTGTGGAAAGCGAGTGAGAGAAGACACAGATTACCAGCATCAGAGATGGAGGAGGCTCATCGGCATCGTGAACATTATGGGGAAAAACAAAAACAAAAAAAACCTATGAATGAGTCAAACCCACCAGTCTGATAATCTACGCAAATGGGGCCAGTTCCAGCAGACACATTGGATGCAAATGCATACCAGAACTAGAAAACCTAAACAAACTCAGAGCTCCTACAGAAGTTGAATTGACGTTTCTAATGAAGAAAGCACTAGAGTTCTACTGCTATTTGTCTCATCAAGTGTTTAAGACAGAAATGACTTCGACTTTCCACAGTGGCCTCCAGATTAAGAGGCAAAGGAAACACTTCCTCACTCATTCCATTGGACAGCACTATTTTGCTAGAAAACCCAGATACAGGCATCACAACGGCACAGCCCTTTGAAAGACCTGCTGACAGCTTCCGATGAGTACATATACTCTTGGCATACCACTGAGCAGTTGTGAACCTACGTGTTCAGCCATCGGGGTTGAAAGTCTGCAGGGACTCCAAGCCTCCCGGTGGGGCCAGCTGGTGGCGTGGTGGTTTCCATGGCCCACTCTACAGTTTGAGCCCTGGACCAGTGGCTGTGGAAACTCGCTGGGCTGTGTGTGCCCCGTATCCTGAAAAGAGGGAGAAACGGAAGACAAAGGATGACCCACGGTGGGGACAGTGCTTTCTCACTTTCTCTCTTTCTCTGTGTCTCTCCGGCAAGCACACATGCCCTCTGGGCAAAAACAAACAAACAAAAAGCCTTCAAGTCAACGTTTATTCCAGCTTCAGTCATGATCCCCCAAACTGGAAATAACCAATGTTCTTTAACAGGTGAATGGATAAATAAATGGCATAAGGGGCCAGCAGGTGGCATAGTTAAGGTGCTTCCACGTGGTCAGTCATGGTTTGAGTCCCAGTCAGACCCGACAACTTGAAACTCACACCAGGCCCATGTGCATGTGTGCCCAAAATTCTGAGAGGAGAATGGAGAAGGGATTGCAGCATGGCCATTCCCCCTGAGAGATGGTCTCTCACTTTGTCTCTCTGTCTCTCTGCAGTGAGAGAGAGCAAAAATTTCTCAAAATAATAATAATAATAATAATAAATAGTGGCACAATTTATAAAGAAATATTTTCCAGCAATTCAAAAATGAGCTATCAAGACATTCAAAGACAGAAATAAAATTTAAATGCATGTTGATAATGATAGTAGCCAGTTAGGAAAGATACAAACTGAACGACTCCGATTATGTGACATTCTAAAAATGACAGAACTATGGAGACATTAAAATATCAGTGGCTGAGGAAGTTTTAGTGATTGGATGGGGATTAAAAAGATAAAGCACAGGATAAGTTCAAGGCAAAGAAACTATGTTCTATATATTATCATATCACATAAATTTTTTTTTGAGAGGTTTTCGCTATAGGGCACGTGCGCTCGCCAGGCAGACAGAGAGACATAGAGACAGAAAGTGAGAAATCACCCCCCAGGGGGGATGGTCACGCCACAATCCCTTCTCCTCCGTTCTCCTCTCGGGATCTTGGGTACGTACGCACATGCGCCCGGTGTGAGTTTTAAGCCACCAGGTCCGGGACGCGAACCGCGGTCGACTACGTGGGAGTCCAGTGACATAGCCATTACGCTAACTGCTGGTTCCCATCACATAAATTTTTTAAAATCCATAATCCTCACAGCACTAGCAATGGTACTTAATAAGCATATTTTTTAACTTACTTACTTTATTTATTTATTTATTTATTTATTTTAATTTGACCAGAGAGGGACAGAATGAGAGTAAGCGAGAAAGTGAGAAAGCAAGCCACCAGTTCTGGGACTCAAACCATGGTTGGTCATGTGGGAGTCCAGTGTCTTAACCACCATGCCACCTGCTGGCCCCAAGCATAACATTTTTTAAAAAAATCATTTAGGCATTTGGAAAAATCCCAATACACAATGCAGTTTGTGACAATTTTCAGCTGTATTACAGATGTGCAAAATAATCTCACTGACCAGTAGACAAGAGTGCTGGCCTAAGTGCCTTTGGATCGGAGTGGAAAGAGTAGCAAGAGTAAAGGCGACAATTGCTTGTACGCTCCTACTCCAGTTCACACATTGTTTCCACAGGCCTAAGGTGAACGCTCCTGGTACTGCTATGCATGAAAACTAAAACTGATTAACTAAGTAAATGGATGGTGGACAGTGGCGGCCAGATTTCTTACCACAGTGATGAAAATTTACCAGACGACAGACAAGACTAAGAGAGTGGGTGTGGCAATACATTAGAGTTGAAGGTATCAGTACACAGGGATTTCAAAAAGTTCATGGAAAATCTAATTGTAGCATGTTTTGGTGCAAAAAGGTGTGTTTTTTTGTTGTTGTTGTGTTGTTTTGTTTTTCTCTCTTTTTTGGAGAGGTTTTTGCTATAGGGCACTTGCACTAGCCAGACAGACAGAGAGAGACAGAGAGACAGAAAGCGAGAAATCACCCCCCAGGGGGGATGGTCACGCCGCAATCCCTTCTCCTCCATTCTCCTCTCGGGATCTTGGGCACGCACGCACACGCGCCCGGTGTGAGTTTAAGCTACCGGGTCCGGGACTCGAACCGCAGTCGACTACGTGGGAGTTCAGCGACATAGCCATTACTCTAACTGCTGGTCCCGGTGCACAAAGGTTCTGAAATCCATGCATAGATTTAAAAAACACCCTTTTCCTTGATTTCCCAAAGACCTCTCATATGAATTCATGTTTAGCTCAGTGTAAATACAGAAAATGGGCCAGTAGGTAGGGTGGTGGTGATGGTGCTGATCCCGTATGCCCGACTCCACACTAGAATCCCAGACCCAACAACTTGGAAAAGACGTCAGGTGCATGAGCGAGCATGCCCAGATCCCTAGAGGAGACTGTAGGAGAAGTGATGGTCTCATGGCCATCCCCACTGGGGAAGTGATTTCTCTCTCCTCTTTCTCTTTGTCTCTCTCCAGCAAGTGCATGTGCCCTATGGCAAAAAACTAAGAAATAAATTAATTTTAAAATAAATAAATAAATAAATACAAAGGTAGCATATAGAAATATGTGGCATCTTCAAAAAGTTCATGACAAATGCCCATGATGAAAATACTCTTCATGGATGTCAGTATTTGGGGTCACCGAAATAATAGTGTACTTTACTGCTTCCTCTCAGGAAACAGCCCCGAATTCCCCTCGAATCTGTGGACATGCGTATGGGTTAGCACCCACACTTCCGTTATTTGCTCTGTGAGAGGAAAGGCCCAGACCCAGACACACCGTCGCCCCAGCAGACAGAGTGCACCCAGCATCGTTCTAGTACCATTCTCTAATAAAAGGAACCAAAGGCTCTCGGGGCAGTGGTCTAGTCGACGACTGGCAGAAAATATACAAAACAAAATTTAGGAGCATGTAACAGAGGGACGAGTGATTCGAATTGGGCAGACCCCAGAGCAGTTTCTGGGGATTTCCAGATTACTACAGGGTTGAAAACTGTCGATAACATTCACAGACCAAGAGAGCTCCAGGCAGAAGTGAGGGAAGCCAGGTGGTCAGGCGGCTGGTCGGCCACAGCCTGGTGGTTGTCTGAACCAGGCCTGGTGGCTGTGACTGTCAGCTGTTTGTCACAGAAACAGACTCCTACATCATCCTGTGGTTAGCTGACAAGAAGTCAGTTATGACTGCTCGAGCCAATGTAGTTAGGTTTAGAAACCCCTTAAAAACACCCGCGGTGACCAGGGTATTTTGAACAGGACGAAGGGTCCAACCAGAAGGGCTCACACTGGCCAAGACTGGGACAATTGGAATACAAATATAATGAGATAGTATAGCAGGGCGAGCAGGTGGTATGGTGATTAAAGGCGCTGGACTCCCACATGGTTGACCAGGGTTCGAGTCCTGGACCTGGCAGCTTGCTTTCTCGCTTTCCCTCTCTCTCTCACTCTGTCCCTGTATGGACAAATTAAAATAAACAAATAAATAAAGTTAAATAAGATAATTCTTTTTTAAAAATAAGGTAGTATGGTATATAGCCTTAGCACATATATTTTTTAAGGAATTATTTATTTAATTTTATTTTTTAATTTGCTATAGGTCATATGTGCTCACCACATTATAGTGACCTCATGGTCGATTGAGCTCCATGTTTAATGTCACCAGAGAGAGGGAAAGTGAGAAAGCAAGTTGCCAGATCCAGGACTTGAACCATGGTTGGCCATATGTCAGTCAGTGTCTCAACCACTATGCCACCTGCTGGCCCCAGTATATGGTTTTTTAAAATCCATGTCTCTTAGCAGTATTATTAAGTGGTTAAATAAATTAATAAATGATGAAGAGATAAATTTTTTAAAGAATCAGCGTAATGGCTATGTCGCTGAACTCCCATGTAGTCAACCGTGGTTTGAGTCCCGACCGGTGGCTTAAACTCATGCCGGGCGTGTATGTGTGCATGCCCAAGATTCCCTGGGAGGGCAATTTCTCTGTATAGGAGACAGCAGTCACTTCTCCCTTTAGGAGGTAGGGTGCCACTCCCCATTCCTTAAGCTGGGACTGTGCTTGGGGACTTCCCTCTGAGAGCACCAGACCGGATGGGGGGGCAAGAGTGACTTTGCAGTGGAGAAGTCTGGCAGGCGCTGCCTCGGCTGGGTGACCGAGCTCACCACAAGAGCTCTGTCATGTTGACAGCACCCGTCCTGCAGGCGATGTGCTGAAAGCCACATTTCACCACTATGCTATCTCTCGGAGGTCCTTCACCTCAATCTAATTATGAGGAAAATATCCCGTAAATCTTACTTGAGAAACATTCTATAAAACGCTTCACCAGAACTCTTCCATGTGTCATCAGGTCATCAAAAACAAAAACTGTCACAGTCAACAGGCGCTCGAGGAGCCATGATGATTAGATGTGTGCTCGCCTGTCCAGATCCTGGGACAGGAAAAGGATAGGAGCAACTAAGAAAATCTCAGGTTTTAAAACCGAGGGCTTCAGTGGGGCTGGCAAGCGGCGTGATGGATAAGGGCGCTGGATTCCCACATGACCAACCACGGTTCGAGTCTCAGACCTGGTGGCTTGCTTTCTCACTTTCCCTCTCTCACTCTCTCTCTCTGTGTCTTTCTGGTCAAATTAAATAAATAAATAAATAAATAAATAAATAAATAAATAAATAAAATTAATGAATAGATAAAATGTAAAAAAAAAAGAGAGAGAGAGAGAATGTAATGCTTTAAAAAAAATAAAAAAAAAATAAAATAAAATAAAACCGAGGAGTTCAGTTACAAGACAGCAGTGTAGATTTGCTCATTGTAAATACTGCATCATACTGAGACCAGCAGTTAGCATAGTGGCTATGTCGCTGAGTTCCCATGTAGTCAACCGTGGTTCGAGTCCTGACCGGTGGCTTAAACTCATGCAGGGCGTGTGTGTGTGTGTGTGTGTGTGCCCAAGATCCCCTGGGGGGGGTGATTTCTCATTTTATATCTCTCCGTCTCTCTGGTGAGCGCACGTGCCCTGTAGCAAAAACCTCTCAGAAAAAAACCAAAACTGCGCCATACTAAGTTCGGTGTTAGTGTAGAGGAGTTCAGCAGGTACTAAGTTCGGTGTTCGTGCAGAGGAGTCCAGCAGGTGCTAAGTCCGGTGTTCGCGTAGAGGAGTCCAGCAGGTGCTAAGTCCGGTGTCCGCGTAGAGGAGTCCAGCAGGTGCTAAGTCCGGTGTCCGCGTAGAGGAGTCCAGCAGGTGCTAAGTCCGGTGTCCGCGTAGAGGTGTTCAGCAGGTGCTAAGTCCGGTGTCCGCTTAGAGGAGTTCAGCAGGTGCTAAGTCCGGTGTCCGCGTAGAGGAGTTCAGCAGGTGCTAAGTCCGGTGTCCGCGTAGAGGAGTTCAGCAGGTGCTAAGTCCGGTGTCCGCGTAGAGGAGTTCAGCAGGTGCTAAGTCCGGTGTCCGCGTAGAGGAGTTCAGCAGGTGCTAAGTCCGGTGTCCGCGTAGAGGAGTTCAGCAGGTGCTAAGTCCGGTGTCCGCGTAGAGGAGTTCAGCAGGTGCTAAGTCCGGTGTCCGCGTAGAGGAGTTCAGCAGGTGCTAAGTCCGGTGTCCGCGTAGAGGAGTTCCGCAGGTGCTAAGTCCGGTGTCCGCGTAGAGGAGTTCCGCAGGTGCTAAGTTCGGTGTCCGCGTAGAGGAGTTCCGCAGGTGCTAAGTTCGGTGTCCGTGTAGAGGAGTTCAGCAGGTGTAGAATATGCTGGAGCTTTACTACTTCAGCAGCTTTCATATAAGCACAAACCTGTCTCAATGTAAGGGCATTTTTTTAAAATTTTTTAAAAATTATTTTACATTTATTTGTAAAATTTTTTAACATCTAATTACTGCATATCTTTATATTATACAAAATGAACTTTCCCAGTGTGAATACTCTGCATATTAATCTGATCCAAAGGTATTACCCTACACATTATCATGAAGAGGTGATTTGCCATGTTTGTGTCTGTTCCATCTTCGTTTCCTTCCTCGAGTTCCTGCCCTCCAGCCCCCGTGGCTCACCCTCCCGCAGTGTCTCCGCATCCACAGTTCCTCTCCGTGCTTTCACACCTCCCAGCCGTTCAGCTTCTGCCACAGAGTGCAGACAGTAGTTGTAGATTAAGTGGGGACATACAGTGCCTCCTCTCATTGTCTGGTTTGCTTCACTTAGCATTCGGTCTTCCGTATTTACCCACTTCCTATCAAATGCCAGGGTCACATCGCTTTTACGGCTGAGTAGTAGTCCATGGTGTATATGTACCACACTTTCCATCCACTCACCTGCCCGGACATTTGGGTTGATTCCATGTCTTTTTTTTTTTTTTTTTGGAGAGGTTTTTGCTATAGGGCGCGTGCACTCGCCAGACAGACAGAGACAGAGAGATAGAAAACAAGAAATCACCCCTCAGGGGGGATGGCCACGCTGCAATCCCTTCTCCTCCATTCTCCTCTCGGGATCTTGGGCATGCACGCACACGCACTCGGTGTGAGTTTAAGCCACCGGGTCCGGGACTCGAACCGCTGTCGACTACATGGGAGTCCAGTGACATAGCCATTATGCTAACTGCTGGTCCCAGATTCCATGTCTTATTTTAAAAGTCTATTTATGTTGTATTAATAACTTAACTCTTTAGAGGAATAGTTCTGCAGTTTGCCTTTTTATCTCTCTTTTTTTTGGTTAGCTTTTTTGCTATAGGGCACATGTGCTTGCCGGAGATGGAGGGGAGTGAGAATTCACCCCTGGGGGAACGGCTGTGCTGCAATCCCTTCTCCTCCATTCTCCTTTTGGGACGTTGGACACGCATGCACATGCACCTGGTGTGATTTTCAAGCCACCAGGTGCAGGACTTGAACTGCAGAGTTGGCCGTGTGGAATCCAGAGCCTTAACCTCCATGCCACCTGCTGGCCCTTGTCATTTTCTTTTATGTTATAGCTCTGTACTGTGACTTCAAGTTCAATTGGATGTCTATTTTCAGTTTGTTACAGTGTGCATGCACTCACCAGAGAGAGACACAGAGAAAGAGAGCTGGAAGGTGAGAAATCACTCCCCAGGGAGGATGGCCACACCAAAATCCCTTCTCCTCCATTCTCCTCCCAGGATTTGAGCACACACATCCTAGCATGTTTTTCAAGACACCAGGCCTGGAACTCTCACAGTGAAGTCAGATATGTGGGGTCTAACCACCTTAACCACCATGCCACTGGCTGACCCCAACTGGACTCTATTTTCTTATAATGAGAACCTATGAAAGTGGGTTATCTTTACAAGTATAGAAATAATTTCCTATTGCTTCTGTATACAGACGCCAATCTCAGCACAGATATTTCCAGACGCTGCTGTGTAAATACAGCATTAACACATAGAAAGGTAGGTGGGTAGCTACAGTTACCACAAGAGGTTTCTACACCTAACCCATAATGAGACATACCTGGCTTCATGTCGACCGCTTGCTACCACTGAGTACCCTTTTACTGGGGTATTAACCTTCAAGGGCTCCAACTGTACAAAGGGTCTCAGTTCACATCTTTTTCTCTAAGTCCTGGTGGAAGGTACACGTCTTCTCACTTGTGTCAGATAGGAAATAGAAAGGATTTAGATTAGGTGGTAGAGATTTAGATAAATCTTAGGGTTGGATGTAGGGAAAGGAATTAATCCTGTTTTTTTTTTTTTCTTTTTTCAGAAAAATAAGATAAGGTTGACTTCTAAAATAGATATGAAAAAGAAATAGCTTGTGGGAAAATGTGTTGGGAGAGTTCAGAGACTTGAAATAGTAGCTATGGAAAATGGAGAAAAATATATATATATAAAGAGAGAAGCATAATTGGGACATTGTTGGTATCCCAGTCAAAATGGGCACTGTGATAGACTGCATTATGTCTCCCAGTCCTCCCTGGTTTAGTAAGGGTAAGCGGCCACACCTTTGGGTAGAGACACCAGGCCTGGGCCTCTAACACTGCATTATGTCTCCCAGTCCTCCCTGGTTTAGTAAGGGTAAGCGGCCACACCTTTGGGTAGAGACTCCAGGCCTGGGCCTCTAACACTGCATTATGTCTCCCAGTCCTCCCTGGTTTAGTAAGGGTAAGCGGCCACACCTTTGGGTAGAGACTCCAGGCCTGGGCCTCTAACACTGCATTATGTCTCCCAGTCCTCCCTGGTTTAGTAAGGGTAAGCGGCCACACCTTTGGGTAGAGACACCAGGCCTGGGCCTCTAACAGTGAAGTGGGTTATGCTGAATCCAGTGTGTCCTGGGAGAGCACAGAATTCCTCTCCCCTGGTGAGAGGCAGTTACCGTCTGACTTCATGAACACTGGGTCCGGCTGTTGCACCATCTCGCACTGTCTAATGAACTCTAGGAAAGGGGAGGGAGCCGGGACCTGGCCTCACACTTGCCTGGCTGCCGGGTGGCTGCCCTTCCCTGGGAGAAGGACAGCACGTCAGGAGCTGCCTGCGTGGCACTTGCAGGGCTTTGTGGAGAGCCTGAGGCCAGAGAAGCCTGCCAGCCAGAGCTGAGCCCTTACCCAGATCAGCTATAACTGGCAGCTTGCAAAGTCATGAATATTAAAAACAAGTAATTACTTAGCAACTGTGTCTTAAGGTAATTTGCTAAGCAGGATTATTAGACAAATAACTGCCTGAACAGAGACCATAAATATGCATCGACCCTAAAACGTGAGGTGATGATGACAGTGATTTCATGGCATGGTACAGAACCAGGGAAGGAGTAGGAACGGAGAAATGGATTGGTTCAAGGTTGCGATTTCTTGAAGGAGGGCCATGGAAATGATCAGAAAGAAACAAAGTTACAAACGAATGTTTTTGTCCTGTTAAATTAAACCATTCTAGCCTAAAACTGCCACTGTGCCCCCACACTTGGATTCTTCAGATGGGTCAAAATGTTAGGCTGTGTTTCTGAGCTGGTTGCTAGGTTACAGCCAATCACAGCAGCTAGGCTTCAATCGCAAGCATCTGTCCTTTTAAACTGTGTTAACGCAGACAACCTTCAGAATGTGACCAATGACGTCTCCCCTCACCCCTCACTTACAGTTTTGTAGGACACTTCTCCTTCACTGTGCATGTCACTTTCCTTTTCCACCAACTAAAATGCAGAGTAGACCTTAGGCTGGCCAGAGTTGTCCAGAAGTCTGGGAACAACTGCCCGATTTAAACTGTGTTAACATTTGCTCAATAAAACTCTATTAAATTAGTTTATTTTTCTTTTAACAGTTTTGGTGTCAGAAGTGGGATCTGAAGTACAGCTTTCAGTGACCCCAGGAGCAGCAGGTGACCAAGTGAGGTATCCGAGGGTACCTCCATTGCTCTCTCACTGAAACTGGGGAGCGTGGGTAAGTTCTCTCTCAGATTTGAGCTCTGTGGACTCGTGTTTAGAGATCTCTGAGTTTTATATGAGCAAAATTTGTTCTAAACAGGTTTGACTTGCAAAAGAAACTGGACTGGGTCCAGGATTGGTGGATTAGGTAAATAACTGGGTTGGATCCAGTTGCCTTACTGGGTAAGGCAGAAACTAGCAGTAAGTAGCTATTACTGTGGCAGTAGCAACAAAGTTTTAGGTTAAAAACGAATTTTTTTCTCATGAGATTTTTATGTTCAACATCCTAGTTTCTGTTATTTTTTTTTCTTGCATGCTTAGAGAAAGATTATTGTCTAAATTGGTAAAGAAAGTCTCAGCACCAATGCCAGGATAAATTATTTCCCACTTAGGTTTTTCTTAGCTTGAAGAGACTCAAAATTTAAAAAAAAAAAAAAAATGCAATTCCTAATTCTAAAGATCAAAGTACTTTCAGAAAGCACCAATATTTACAAAAGTGGTGAGATCTTAGTAATGTGATTTGAAATTACTATGGCCATTAAGAAGAAAATTCTATACAAACAAAATAACCCTTTAAAAAGCATAATTTAAATTGAGGGTTCCCAATTTAGGTCCATCCAGGTTGATATGCAGAAGCTTCTAAAAGATTTGATTCTATTTTATATCTTTTAAGACTCTATAAAAGATAAATGATAAACTTAAGTCACATTAAAAAGTTCTACCAAATTTTTGCTGTTACCAGCCTGCCCAAAGCAAAAAGAAAGCTAGATAAAAGACTTACTAAAACGGTTTAAAATACACCTACAGGTCAAACTGGGTTGTTGCTTGTTAAGCAATATCTGAGTGATATCCATGCTGAACTACAAGCATTGAAAATGGTTTCTCTGCCTTCATTAATGGAATCCACCTTAAAATCAGTAATTAATTAAGAGATATGCTGAGTTTAAAAGGCCACATATCAATTATATTGTTCTTCAAAAATACAACTTACTGGAAAATTAGTGTCTATTTAAAAATTTTGGGAATATTTATACATATTTGTAAATTCATCCCTGTTGGGTCACTAAAGTTCCTTACAGTGGAAAATGCATAAGTTTAAATGTGTAACGTAAGCCAATACAGTGCAGTTGTTCAGGACATTGCTTAAAGAAGCTCAACTGTGGCTCAATCCCAGCCCCTGCATGCCACTTAATAAAGATATATGCCCTCAAACCTTCAGTATTAGAAAAGGGAAAAAAAAAAAAAAAAAAAAAAAAAAAGGAGACAAAGGGATTGCTATGTGACCCCTCTCAATTGAGAATGATTCCCTCCTCCTCAGCCTAGCAGAAACACCTGCACTCTGGCAATTAGTCTGCACAGCAGTTCTTACCTTTAATCTTCTTATGTCTGTTACATGCCTTTAAAATATAAACATTCTGGGACCAGCAGTTAGCGGAATGGCTATGTCGTTGGACTCC
This sequence comes from Tupaia tana, assembly GCA_026018925.1. Classification (NCBI taxonomy): domain Eukaryota; kingdom Metazoa; phylum Chordata; class Mammalia; order Scandentia; family Tupaiidae; genus Tupaia; species Tupaia tana. The sequence continues at coordinate 67,907,078 of JAKSZU010000012.1, forward strand.
CATGTAGTCGACCATGGTTCGCGTCCCAGACCCGGTGGCTTAAAACTCACGCCAGGCGCGTGTGCGTGCGTGCCCAAGATCCCAAGAGGAGAATGGAGGAAAAGGGATCATGGTGTGGCCAACCCCCCTGGGGGGTGATTTCTCACTTTCTATCTCTCTGTCTCTCTCTGTCTGGCGAGCGCATGCACCCTATAGCAAAAACCTCTCCAAAAAAAATAAATAAACGTTCTACCTTGTTTAACCTACAAATTGTACCTAATAAATACATACTTAGGGTTAGCGCAATTGATGGCAAAACTAACAATTAGAAAGTAATGCTAAGGGACTTGTTATTAAGGGTATATATAAAAGTAAAAGCAAGTTATTTATTGTTTTGACAGACTCAGTAAAAATCTGATTACATCAGCCCCAGCCTTAGGGGGCTTCTCCTCGGGACAAGTGGGGAGGAAGGACCAGTTTCAGTTCTTCACAAGGAAAGTGAAGGTAAGCAATGCCTGGCAAGGCTGTGGAAGCCAGGGCGGGGCTAATCAGGACAACGTGTGGATCCTCAATTCCATACAGGTGTCTGTAAGGACTTCAGGGTTAAAATATCGAAATGGTCTCATTGTAAGCCAAACAATATGATTGAAAGTATATACAAAATATAATAATAATAATAATAATAAATAATGTGAAAAAAAAAAGAAAAAAGAAATAGAAAGATTCTATTTTTTACTAAAAAGAGGGGGCCAGCAGGTGTTGTGGTAGTTGAGTTGCTGGACTCCCACATGGCCTACCATGGTTCAAGTCCTGGACCTGGGGGCTTGCTTTCTCACTTTCCTTCTTCTCTGTCTCTCTCTTTCTGATAAAATTAAATAAAAATAATAATGATAATAAAAATAAATAGATAATTCTTTAAATAAAAAAAGAGAGGTATAAAGAACTTTACAGAAAACTGAGATCTTTGTTGTGTGTGTGTGTGTGTAGTGTGTGTGTGTGCATGCATACATGTTATGCAATATGTTACATGTCTATGTACTAAAAGGCCTTAAGGAATTCCATTCAATTTATAAAAAGAGCACTCACTAATTAATTTAAATGCATTTCAAGTTCACATTACAACTAAATAAGCCAGTTTCAAATATGGTAAAAGGAAAAGGCTTAATAAGTGAAGATTGTCACAATTGCTAACATACAGTTGGTTCAGAGTTTAATCAGACAATATCATAATCGTCTTAAGTATGAGTGGTTTAATAAAACAGCTGATATTTATATGTGGCATATTACATGGTGGATATCTGACCAACAGGAAAATAGATGTATGACCAGCCCTCCCTAATACTTTGTTTCTCACAATCAAGATAAAAAGGGTTTAAAAGAAAGTTTTAAGAGCTGTGAGTTAAGACTGATTTTCCTGAAGTTCAATTTTTAGTTCTCTTATAGTTCAGTTTCAGGACTAATGACTAAAAGTGGTGAAGACTAAATCTTATAAAGGACATTTTACGTAATCCCTATGTTGGTCTTTGGTCGCTTTGTTGTTACCTCTGGGTGTCCTATCTGGACGTGTTCTGTTTTTAGTTTCAGTGCCAGCAGACACTGAGGTAACTCTTTTTTCATCCCTAAGGGACTTAGAGAACATTTTAGTTCATTTTCTGCTGACAGTTAAGTCAAGTATTTAAGCTTTTTGCTATATTTGACAATGTTTCTCTAAAATCAAATTCTGAATTATTTTACCTCAAAATAACTTTTGGATGTTTACGGAGAGCCCCTGAAACATTCAAAAGAGAGATGTTAGACCCAGTCAGACTCATTTTAATATGTTAAAGGTAAGGGAAACAGTGTCGCATTAAGAAATTTAGATTTTCTTTACATCGTATTTGAATTATGTGTACGTACATATGTATATGTGCGTATTTATACATGCACTGTGTTCCAAAACGAGTTGGGATTCCCAGAGCTTTACACCGTGGTATGTGCAGTCATGCCGTAGGTTCTTAGGTTAAACTGGTCTGTGTCACGGATCACGTCAAAGTCCTTCCAGTTGGAAACTCTTGCCAGATCTTTAACTACGTTTGCTTCAAGTCTTCCTGTCCCCGTAGTTAGTGGCTTTGATGTCTTTCTGAAAAGCTTTCTTTTTTTCAAATGATATAATATGAAAGTGTTCTGTCTTTAAGGAAGGTCATGAAAAGGATGGAAAGAGGTAAATTTGGTATAAAAGAATGTAAACCCGGGGTGAAGCACAGACGCTGTGGACGGCCCAGCCCTCCCTGAGTCCTCCCTGTGGCTCACTAAGACCCTGTGCTCCACGACCACAAATAGAGACAACGATCCAGGCTTTTAAAGCATGATCATTTATATGGTAGCATAGTATAGTAACTGTTCTAAAGCTGCTAAAATGTCTTATAGCCAATGTGTAGTTTGTCAATTTAATATTGAAAAGAGTAAAAACTGCAGATACATTGCTACCATCTGATGTGCCATTTAAATACCATAAAGGAATTTCACTCATTGCCATTTTCATTATACATTTTTAGTTGTGTAGGACTTTTCCATAAAGGAAAGTAATGCTGTAACAGTCATCAAAAGGTTATTAGAAAAATGTGTTTCTCTCATGAGCCATTTCTAGACAAATCTGAGGTAACTAAACTCTGCCAGGCTCTAATGCATTATGCCAGAGTGTATTTTGCTCAGGTAAAGAATGCTGTTTGAGATTCACTGACTGAAGACAATCAAGCCCTCCACGGTCCACAGTAGGGGGCTTCTGGAAACGATAAAAGAAAAAGGCTGCCTGTGGGCCCTGTTGGAAGACATCGCACCAAATTCCGCTCACCACTCCACTGCAGTGCAGCTTCAGAACTTGAACTCTGCGTTCACAACTCAGAAGAGCTACTTTAGATTTTTAAAACTGTGTACCTGTTGGAGACTTTAAAGTAAAACTGACCAAGAAAATTTCTTCTTCAAAACAGACATCTTGGGGACCAGCAGTTAGCATAATGGCTATGTCGCTGGACTTCCAGGTAGCCGGCCACAGTTCGAGTACCGGACCCGGTGGCTTAAACTCACGCCGGGCGCGTGTGCGTGTGTGCCCAAGATCCCGAGAGGAGAATGGAGGAGAAGGAATTGCGGCATGGCCATTCCTTCAGGGATAATTTCTCACTTTCTGTCTCTCTTGCCGGGGACCAACCTCGGCGTGGATGGGTTATCTCGATGGAGGTGGCGCAGGTGAACAGAAGATAGAGGCCTCGGTGCCTTTTCATGCATGTCCTATGCCAGACACCCCCCAGAGATCGCTCTCTGAGGAGTGACAACTGCTAGGAATCATCGTGCCTTTTTATTGAAAATGTGATACATGCAAGTAAAGGGAGAGGGGCTACGTGTTTTAATTATTAATTCATAAAGTTTTTAACAATAGGGAACATAGATTCTATTCAGGGTTGGATTAAGGGTGGGTCTAGTGCAGTTCCGCAATTGTAGGTGGGTCTCCATGGAATTGTAGGTGAGTCTCCATAGAATGCAGTTTCAGGAAGGCGGTTCCGGTAAGCAGAGATGATTATCAGCTGATGCGGCACAGCAGCCATCTTGTGATTACCTGGAATGGTGCTGAGAAAAGAAAATCTCAAGAATAGATATTAGTTCCTATGGATCTTAATAAAGAATGATAGTTATACAGTTTTGTAGGAATCTAAAACATGATCTGAGGAGTCCTAATATATTTATCTATTTTACTTGGTGAGGGCGGGGGTGTTCTGGGCCAGTTTTAGCCTAATCCTATTTCACATAAAGAAAGGATTAAGTTTACCTTAAATGTATTTTGAAGGGCCTTCCAAAGGTCAAGATTATTTCTGCCTAGAAAGAACTTCAGCCCACCCTCTATTGTGACCATGGAGAGAAAGCATTGTAATTAACAGGTGATCAGAGCAAAGGGGAGCGGTCGGGGGACTTCCTGGAAAATTTTATCGTATACTCAGGATGTATAAGAGAGCTATGTAATTCTTTTACAGTAGTATATTGGGGAGTCAGAGGGGGGTCGCTTCCCAGCGAGGCTACCAGTCTCTGGAGTGTACAACAAGCGGCCTTGCCGAACATGTTGAGTGGACCCAAGCTTTGTTCCTAGGTTGGGGGGGGGGGGGGGCATACAACAGTGGCCTTGCCAACGTGTTAATCCAACCAGAAGCAGAGCTCAAAGGTCAGGGGGCTCAGACAAATCCTGGGGCCTCGCTGGGTCGGATTCCTCAACTCTCTGTCTCTCTCTGTCTTTCTGGTGAGCGCTGCACACACCCTATAGCAGAAAAAAATAAAATAAAATAAACAAAAACAAACAGACATCTTGGACACGGACAGCTGTGCCCCAGTATCTCGGGTCAAGACTTCTCTGCCATTGTGAAAGTTTTATGTTGCTTCTTTTTAAATCTCAATTTTTGTTGTCTTAATTCTTTTTCCTCTTCCTCACAGGAAATCCATGGGACCATAATCGGTGGTTAACTTTAATTTGAACTTAAGTCCTAACACAAAGCCAGAATAGTTGTTTATAGACTAATGCAGAAAAGATTTCTGTAAGGTTCCTGGAGATTACTTTTGAAGTAAAGGGGTACTGGTTGTATATAAAGCTTATCCATAAACTGGAGAATTTTTTCAATTTATAGACAATAAGACCTCCTGGGGTTTCGGGTGGGTAAAAGCCACCCTTCAAAAGGTGAATGATTAACCTACAAGTTTCACAAAACACTTAATGAAATGTCATCCAGCGTTAGATGATATCCTTGTTGTTCAAGTTAGGGGCTTACATTTAATACTAAGCAAAACTGAACGTTGTACCTACCTCTCTCCTGACTTTAATGCCACAAAAAGTTTAATCAAAGAAGTGGCTGATACTGCTGCTTCCTTAGACTCAGCCACCAGATACACTAGGGCAGTCTCTCCGAAGTCAGGAACAGATGACGTGTTTACAGGTGTATCTACTAGTCAGTCACAGACGTCCTAAGTGGTGGATGCAGGCTGTGTTTCTCAAGGTTTATTTTGAATGTTTGTATTTCTCCTGGTAGGCCTCTAGGTTGCTATGACTTATATTACTGGACTAACAACATTTTTAATCAGGCCGTTTTACCAAGAACCATGGTCCTCAGTTATCCCAGTCCAGACAACGGGGCTCGAATACCGTCTAAGCGCCCATGTGGCCTGGACCTGAACCTGTCTAAATTCATGTGGCTTGTTTCATGGGAACTTTGGCTAAGGGGTACACCTTCGTCCTCACCTTAGTCCTCCTGGCGGGCTCCATCCTCTCCTGTCTTCAATGTCTGGTACCAGCCCTCGACCGCTGAAGGGTCCTGTCTCAGCCAGACCCGTGAAAGGCCAAGGGAGCCCCGTGTGACCTGTGGGCCGTCACGTTCCACCTCTGTGACATCGTGACCTGTGACTCCATGCTGGAGACCAGACGACACTGCTGCCCTCTATGCAGAGACCAAGGCAACGTCATTTAAGATGGTGACAGAGAGTGGCGCAAGTGCCCCAAGTTTCGGTCAGTCTCTCAAGGTCACGGCCAATCACGGCAGCGAGGCTTCAGTCAACACAGGCACCCCACATTTGGAACCCCGTTAATGAGACAAACTTCAGAATGTGACCAATGACTTCTCTCCCTGCCCCTCACTTGCCGGACAGTCCCTTCCCACTGCACGCGTCCCTTCCCTGTCCCGCCGACTTAACTGCAGCGCAGGCCGCAGGCTGGTGGGGCTGTCTGGAAGTCCAGGGACAGCTGCCTGATTTAAATCATGTGAACACTTGCTCGATAAAATTCTATTAAATTAGCTTATTTTTCATTTAACAGGAAAAGAACACTAGGCTTCCTGCCCTGCCAGTCCCCACTCAGTCTCATCCTCTAAATATGTACACGTGCACAGGAAACTTGGACGTTTTAAAATGTCCACTTGACATCAATTTACCTTTCATATTTCTACTAGAGTTATCATTCTAAACCATTATATAATTATGGCATTGGGAATAAATCTGTGTCTAGGAGTGAATCCCCGAATCTCCGTCACACTGGCCTCTGCTAGCAGGACTGCGTGCCCCTTCGCCCTCCTGTCCGGACATACTCCCGCACACGCTCTGTGACCTGGGCCCACTGAGGGCTGCCATGCTGTTATTCATGCTGTCTGTTCTCTGTGGCAGCCACTTCCCATCTGCACACACGTCGGACACGCGTAAACACACATGCACAAGCCCCCGGTGACCCCAGTTCAACTGTTACCTACTTCTTCAGCACACAGGACCCAGCACGCTGGGAGGGTCTCCTTTATTAAAATACTGAATTACTTCCGAACATAGCTTGCCTTAAACTTCCGAGTCTGCTCTCACTCTCGTTATTCCGGTCTCTTCGCAGTATTTTCTGCCCTTTTCCAATAGCCGTGCAAGTAGAGGCCGAGGCCGGGCACGATGGGAGGTATCCAGGCTTTCACCAGTTCGGGGACCAGCGTCGCCACTCGTTTGGCCAGTGTCTATGCTAGACTCTGCAAGACTTTTTCTTTTTTAAAAATTTCCTTTAAGAGAGAAAGAGAGACAGAGAAGGAGAGATAGAGGCACCCTCACTCAACAGGGACTTCACACTGCAGCCCTCCCCGCAGATCTGCAGCCAGCCAGACTCATGGGTGCAACGGCCATGCCGTGCATGCTCAGGTAGACCCAGGACGGGAGCCAGGAGCCCCCATAAGGCTTCCAGCCCTTATGTCTTACACCATGGTGGTTAAGGCCATTGGGACATTTTAAACATCATTCTGTATATAACGCAATGAGTTCTACTAATGCAATGCAGTACTTTCTTACCTGGACATACGTGTGCGTGTTGCAGAAAAAGGCTTGTTCTCTGAAATTGGGGACACTGTCTTCTTAGTCTTGGTGTCTC